>OY740821.1:14338137-14938137 GCA_963514005.1 Raja brachyura | reverse complement strand
ATGATATTCCCTGCAGAATGTGGTGCAGCGGTAGAATTGCTGCCTTATTGCACCAGAGACCCAGGTTCGATTCTGACTACAGATGCTGTCTGTACGGAATTTGTATGTTCTCCGTGTGACTGCGTAGATTTTCTCCAGGTGATCCGGTTTCCTCCCACATTCCAAAGACATGCAGGTTTGTTGGTTAATTGGTTTCTTTAAATTGTCCCTACTGTATAGGATAGAACTAGTGTTGGGTGATCACTGGCCAGCACGGACTCAATGGGCCAAAGATCCTGTTTCCACGCTGCATCTCTAAAACTAATCTAAAACTAAATGTTCAGCACAAAAATAGGCTTGTCAGTCCAACCAGTTCATGCTGTTGTTTATGGTCCACCCAGGCCCTCACCCAACTTTCCTATACATGGTTTTTGCCTTCTTTGCCCTGTTAATATAAACTGAATGGTGTCATCCCCAGCACTCATCTCTGATGGTTAATTGTATTCCATTGAATAGTTACCCTGTACTCCCACTCCGTGCTTTCTATCTTTAAGTTAGCTAGTAATCCATTCTGCTACTTGCCCCCCGACTCCACCTTCTCGAACCTTATTCATTAGTCGATTATCAAAGGCCATATTGAAATCCCGATAAAATATATGCAAAGAACATTGCTCCAGTAACACACTCTCACCCAGTAGGCCTCCATAGCCACATCCAATGTCTGCAAATTCCACCTGAAACTTTAAATTATTTTTGTCGGTCATATCTTTCTCATCGTCGTGATGATCTTTCTCAGAAAGTGGCTTGATGTATTCAGGGTAGTACTGAGACCAATCCATTTCCTCGGGCTTAACGGGGCTGGAGACACACACACACAAGAAAATAAAACAAATCGCATCCTCAATGAACTACCATCTCCATCCTATAAAGGAGGATTATTTCCCCCCCATCCTTTTCACACATTCCTCTTCCCCCTACCCTTCCTCGCCCTCTTGCACACCCCCTCCCTTCCCACATCCATAATTCCCCAATTACACCTCCCCCTCCACAACTATTGCTCACTAATCGAAGGAGTGATCGGCCATCGGGTTGGAGTGAGCGCGCTGTCGATAATAACGTTTCTGAGGAGCCGGCACCGCCATTCCCGCCGATTCCGTGAGGAGACGAACAGCAGCCCGGTTTTCGCTCGGAAGGGAAACTCGCGCTGCCTCGCGCGCCCAAAATACGTCATCAGCGCGCTCCCGCCCAGGCCACGTGAGCGGCTCTAGCAGCCCGTTGCTGTGGTGATGGGCTGTCGCTCGCTGTCCCACACAAGCAGAGGCATAAAAGTGGCACTTGTTTCTTGCAGGGGGGGGGAAAGTGACTATATTTTGTGTCATAGATTTAAAAAATATATATTGTAGGCGCTGGAAACGTTCAGTCGGTCAGGCAGCGTCTGTACAGAGAGAGCGAGAGAGAGAAACAGGGTTAATGGTCCTTTAATGTCATGTTAATCCCCCATTCTGCTCCGACAACCATCTGGACCTCCTCCACTGTTCCAGATAAGTTTTGTAAGCTCAAAGAACAACGCATCCTCTGCTAGTCGAGTACACCGAGCTCGGTGATTTCAGGTAACTGGCAATTTAATTATAGCATCCCAGCTTTCACAGTATTATTTCAGATAATGATTCTTCTTCCCCCATCCGTATCTTCCCCAGACTTTGTCTTACTTTTGTCCCACTTTCATTTTGGACTATTAACTATTTTATTATTTGACCACATCTGCCTCTAACTTGTAATAGACCAGATATCTTGGTTGTTAGTAGAGGCTGGAGAATATTCCTAAATAGGAAAGGGGAGGGACTAGGGCTGGAGAATATTCTAGAAATCGGGAGGGGAGAAAATTGGGGTGGAGAATATTCCAGAAATAGGGAGATGAGAAACTAGGAATGGATTGCAAAGCAAAATGAGAATTTTTAAATTGAATTGTTCTTGACTAAGAACAAACAACAAAATTTAGCATAGCTTAAGGGTTATCAGGATTAAAAACATCAAAATGAAGAGATAAAGTCAAAGAGTTAAGTTTTAAAAAGAGGAGGAAAGAGAGGGAGAGGTCTTACTTGAAAAACTACAGAGCTAGCTGTGTTTCCATTTATTTGGCAATGGGAATCACAGGTTCTATCTTCAAACAAAAGCAAAAGGAAGAAATCTTGGCATTCAGATCACAAACATCAGTTCCAGTTCTAGCCCATAGAAGCAGTGTCTCAAAATAACAAAAAGCTCAGGTAGAAAGCTCCCAGTGGAGAGAAAGAACCATTCAATTCTCTGTCATTGAATGAACTTCATCAATGGAGGATATTAAAAACAAATCTGACTGAATGGAACTCGTAGTTCAGCAGTATGCACTTAGTCAATCTGTGATGTGTGAAATTAGGAAATTACATTTTTAACCTGATCTCATCACATACTTGGCAGCAGTACTCAGTTAAAAGAGCCATTACGGTTTTGTGGAGTCTGCACTATCAACCAGAGTGACGCTTCTTGGTATTGTGGTCCAGAGATCCCAACTGATAGTGAAGCTTTCCTCATATAGGCTGGATCATCTTTACAAATGCTCCATCTTTGGATGTCTACTAGTTATTCTTAAAAACCTCTGGACAAACCTAACAAAGTTAAGCTGTTGAACTAATTTGCTCTGAGGTTAGGGATTAATGTGGTGACTGTCTGCAATCTTGCCTCCATGGTTCAAATACCTTGTTTTGATCACCAGGACTGAAGCAGGGATTTCTAAATATACTTTGAGGCTCTAAATCTTGGAGTTAGACATCTCAGACAGGGAAAACACCTCCCCCATAGCTATCCTGTAAAAATAAATTGGAGACATGAGAATCTGCGGATGCTGCAATTCTGAGCAAAATGCAAAGTGCTGGAGGAACTCAGCAGGTCAGGTGGCATCTGTGGAGGGAATGGACAGGCAACGTTTTGGAGTGGGAATATTTATGAAGAAGGGTCCCAACCTGATGTATTGTCTGTCCATTCTCTCCACTGATGCTGCCTGACACACTGAGCTCCTACAGTTTCTACAAATTCTCTCTGAATTCTCCAAAGTTGAAGCATTGAAACAGGAAGCCTTGAAATGGGATTGAAAAGTTGAAGCCTTGAAATTCCTCGGCATTCCCAGACGATTGGCAGCATATAAATATGATATCAAGATTTTAAAGTTATGTTAATGTATCAAGCTTTCAGAGCACAGGAAGCATTCAGCAAACTGCTCTTCATTTCTCATTAACAGAGAAAATGAACCATTTCCTGCATAAAAGGCTAAGAAACAGTAGCTGACGAGAACACAAATTATCCAATTTTGTTAACTAATGAGACATTGAAAGCTATTGGCATGAAACTGAGCAACGGATTTCTATTCCCTAGGAGGGAATCTCTGAGTTGCACGTTAATCATTGCAATCTGCCCTCAGTATGATGCAGTATTTCCCCAGTATGATGAATATTTAGCTTGGAAGAGCTTCCTAGAGTGGCTGAACATAGGTCGTCCTGTGCCTTTAACCGTCCTCTTTCCAATGCTCTTATTTATTCCAGTTGGTCTTGATAATATCAGACAATATCATAGCTATTCTTTGGTGTCGTGTTCCAGTCAAGGTCCCCTTCACTTGCCAGAACTCAACCACCCAAATGAAGACTGTGTTGTAGTCCCAGGGGTAGGGGTGATTGATATGTGGACACTGGCACCAGCCTAGGCTGGTACTTGGCATTGTCAGTGGGATGCTGCAATGCTTCACTGCAACCTGTGCTGCATAGGCAGAGCTGCATATTACCCTAGTTCTACAACTCCCAAAACATCATCTTTTCCAGGTACTCAAACTCGCTTCCTTTTGCATTTTGGACTGTTATAAAGCCAATATTGGAACCTGTATGAAGCCTCGGTATCGATTCCATTGAGTCTATCAGGGGATGAATAAGGTGAATTTCTTGGGGGGGATGTTTGGGGGTAATGCATGATAGTGGGTTTAGTTTAGAGATACAGTGCGGAAACAGGCGCTTCGGCCCACCAAGTCCGCATCAACCAGCGATCACCCCATACGCTAACACTATCCTACACACTAGGGACCATTTTCAATCTTTACCAAAGGCAATTAACCTACAAACCTGTATATCTTTGGAGTGTGGGAGGAAACCGGAACACCCGGAGAAAACCCATGCTGGTCACAGGGGAACATACAAACTCCGTACAGACAGCACCTGAGGTTAGGATCAAACCGGGGTCTCTGGAACTGTAAGACAGCAACTCTACCACTGCGCCACCGTGCTGCACTGTAGTGATGGTGGGTGTCATCGTGCACCCCATGGACTCTTTGGTTGTGAGAGACTCCAGGACAAACCTGGAAAGTTGGCACTTAAATAGGCAGTAAGATAAAAGCTGATGAGAGAGAACTTCAAATGGAGGCAAAATAACTTAAGATCTCACTGCTAATGGTGGATTTGCTGGGAGGAGTAATGATTGATGAAGTAAGAAACTATTACAGAGAGCTCAACATACCATGTCCATCCAATAGTTACCTCAATAGGATTTTGAGGGAAACGGTTTTCATGCCCTTCCTTTCGTGCGATTGAATTTTGCAGGATGACTAACTTGCTAGAAACAATTAGAAAAATTGACTAACTTTGTCAAATATTAGCATACATTTGCTCTCTTGACAATCCCATTGTGCTTGTTAACTCTAAGCAGCTATTATTTTTGCTCCCCGCAATCTTATTCGACCTTAATTACCCCTGTTCAGTTGGACAAATGTCATTCTATTAAAGCAGACCATGTCACTTTGAAAATCTGCTTGGAGCGGACACACCCAGACTTAGACAATGGTTAGACATAGTACAGGAAATATTTGTCATGGAGAAAATGACATATTCTCTAAGAGTGAAAGAAGACTAGTTTAATAGAAAATGGGAAAAATGGATTAGGTATAGAAATAAAGACATCAACACTGAATAATTTTATAGACAATAATGTAAGTTACTGGAAAATGTTTTAATATGAAAATAGTTCAGTATACGGCATCATTAATTGTAAACTGAACCCTCCACTACACTTGTACATTTCACTGTAATGTTGTATGTTTCATTGTTATATTTGTGTTTTATTTGTGTATACATAAAAGCAATAAAAACTAAAGTGTAAAAAAAAAGAAAATCTGCTCATACATATTTCATGATGCATTTGTATGCAACGAATAACTGTAGATAACAGCAGGAATGGTTAGATTGTATTTTACTCACATATGACCCAAACATTTATTTGTTTTAAGAACATTGATATGCAACATTTCGGTTTGGGGTACTTCTTGAAGTTACTCCTGCACTTTGTGTCCTTTTGTGTAAACCAGCACCTGCAGTTCCTTGTTTCTACATCACGAATTAAGATTTGCTTTCGACAGCCACATATGAAATCAGACCTGGAATCTGCCATTAGGACTCTCATGTCTCCTCTCCCATTCAGTAAGATCCTGGCTAGTTTGATCATTGCATCAACTCCACTTCCCAGGCTGATTTTGCCATCTCCAAAATCTAACTCAGTCGTGGAAAAAGTCAGTAGCTCTCCAAAGTGAAACCATTCTGAAGGCTAACCATCTTGAGAGAACAAGTCCCTCATCTCAGTCTCAAGTGGCCATTCCTAATCCTGAAATAATTCCATCTGAGGGGGAACCAGTTGAATTTTCATGTGAGGGGCAACCAGTTGAATGGCATGTACCCTGTCAAGCTCTCTCTGAACATTTGGACTAAAATACTACAGAAGTTGGAAATCTAAAACAAAATTCACTTCCCATCCTCAATTGTACATTGAGTTGAGTCGTTGGCTAGATCATTCCACAAGGTAGTGAAGAGTCGATCATATTCTGAGAGTCTGGTGTCCTATAGAAGCCTGCTCGGAGAAGAATGGCGCATTTCCTCCCGCAATGGACATTGGTGAACCAGCAAATTGATGGTCACTATTACAAAGACTGGCTTTTAATTCTAAATTTATGTAATTGACTGAATTGAAATTCCCCAGCTGCTATAGTGAGTTTTGAACTCGTATCCCTGAATCAATAGTCTGGGCCCTGCCAGTAGTTATAAATGTATGGCATTGCAGTATGAATTCCTAAAACACCTGTAAATATTCAACAATGAAAATGGAACTTGGCTTTTGAGGCATCATAAATCAGGCCTCTGGAGATTTGTTAAGTCTCCTGCTGGCGATTAACTTGTCTGGTTAGATGTTTTATTTGCTGTATGGCCATGTGACAGGGTAAATAAGAGGAAAATGCAACAAGGATAAACTCAAAAACAGCATTAACCCTGAACTGGGATGACACAGATATCAATGAGGAATTTTCTCTCTCTGGACAGTGGGCAAGAGATTTGTTAATCCATCAACCATTCTGTGAGAGGATAGAATGGGAGCCTAAACTCAAACTGATTATTGTTAGAAGGTGGCACACAGTATATGCAGAGCGTACCCCCAAATTACCCTGATTAACTCACTCCAAGATGAAAAGCATCTGCCATTTCACAAGTAAGATATGGCTGAGTAAGTCTATTTGGAATAAAAGCTCAAAATGTGAACACAAACACAAAACTCACCAGATCAGGCAGCATCTGTGGAAAGAAAAACAGTTAACAGTGGTTAGCAGTAGAGCTACTGCCCTACAGCGCCAGAGACTACGATTCGATCCTGACTACATGTGCTGTCTGTACAGAGTTTGCACGTTCCCCCTGTGACCGTGTGGGTTTGTAGGATAATTGGCTTCAGTAAAAATTGGTGATGGTGGATTCATGATGGTCATACTTTTGAACATCATGAGTAGGTAGGTATGAGTAGTTATTCTGGGGGTCACCACTGACCAGAAATGTAGCTGGACCAACTGAATAAAGACCATGGCTGCAAGAGCAGGTCTGAAGTTGCATAAGATGCAGCAAGCGACTCAACTCCTGATACCCCATGATTTTTCTAACACTACTGTTTCAACAATATGAGGGAATATTCTCCAGTTGTGTGGATGTGTGCCACCCGAACAACACTCAAAATGCTTGATACTATCCAGGATAAAGCAACACGCAAGCATCAAGCAGCCTAAGTATTCATTCCCTCAACCACCAGTGAACCGTGGTTGCAATGTATACTATCTATGAATTGTACATGCAGTTAATCACTGAGGTTACTTTCATGGCACCTCCTGAACCTGCAATCCTTTATCAGCAAGAAGGACAAGTCACACAGCATTCTGATCTGCAAAATATATCACCATTTATTCACTGTCACTGGGTCTAAATTCTCTATTCCCAGCTCAGCAACACTGTGGGAGAGCCTTCATCGAAGATTGCAGCATTTCAAGAATCACTTTCTGAAGGGCAATTAGAAATGGACAATAAATACTGGCTTGCCTGTGACACTCTCATCACATAAATGAATATGAAGAGATAAATCTGCCTGCTAACTGTTGCAAAAAGGAATTTGTTGTATACAATATGCTTCAGGATGCCTGGATACCTTCAGTAGGAGGCTACATACAAGCTCTTTCTTTTTTGATTGCAGAGTGATAATGGCTTTCAAACAAACACATTTTTCTGAGATATCTTTGGAAAACAATTAGCTGAAGGTTCCTGCCGTGAAACTTCATCAAAATTAATTGGATGCTGCACCATTAATACTTAAGTATAATTATTAATGGAAACAGCATTTAAAAATAAACTCCGCAACAGCTGGAATTGAATGTGGTCCCTCAGGCTTTCTACTAAACACACCAGGCTTTCAGTGCAATTCTGTTTTAGTGTTGGGTATTCAGGAGATTATAAGGAAAGGCTTACATTCACAATACACCAAAATGTTTCACAACCAATGAATTACCTTTCTGAAGTGCAGCTATAATGTTGGAAATGTGGCAGCCAATGTGTGCACAGAAAGAGCTTACAAACATCAGCATGGGGTTGAGATGATTTCCAGAGAGTTGTTTAATGATCGCAAAGGAAGGGTAAATATTGGTCACAGCACATCAGGGAGTGCTCCTCTGCGCATCTTCTTAATCGTGTGATGCTATCTATGATGCCATCTGAGCTATTAAAGTCTCGTGAGGGGGGGAGAAGAGGGAGAACAAAGGAGGACCTGCCGCAGGATTTGTCAGTGCTTTATGTGGTGACTATTTGCATACCTTGGATGCAAAGAATTTCACTGTGACTTGTCAAATCTGTTTATTTATGTGCATATATATGGTCTATGCAATATAGACACGCTGAACCATTCTGTATTTATGCTTACAATACTATGTTGCGCTGCAGCAAGCAAGAATTTAATTGCCCTATCTGGGACACATGACAATAAATTCTCTTGACTTGACAATTATTAATTAATTAATTAATTTGAAAACCAGCACCTCTGGCAGTTCAGCACACTCTCAGCACTGGTGCCCTTTGCCTCGGCTGCCTGGGCCTCCCTAGCTTTGGAACTCTCCCACCCCCCCCCCCCCCCAATCTTTCCACCCATTACAAGACATATCTTAATTTTTGATCTCCTCTTCTTCATCTCCTGATATGGCTCCACATCAGATGTTGTTGGATGATACTCCTATGAAACATTTTGGGATTTATTAGCTATTGTATGCTGCTAGTGCTACATAAGTGGAAGTTATTGTCTGGGAATAAAATCATTAACTGCCTTGAAGGTGGCATGGGACTGAAATCCAACTGTTAAGCCCAGTGACATTTTATAATCATGCAAAGTCAGTTGTTATTGGTAATTCATTGTTATACAAACTACAGATCAAGAGTTTCTGTCACATTCCCACATGCACAATCAATATTTGTTTAATTTATTCCTAGTTTGATTTTATTAGATTGAAATTTAATTTGAAAATGCCTCAGTTTTGACACTGATAGGGGAAAGGCAAGGAAACATCAAGATGCTCTGTGGCTGCATGGTATGGCCTCACTGGATGAAGATGCCTGCACTACGGGGTAACTAAATCGTGAGGCTCAGTTCTTCCAACCCTGCTCTGTTGCAAAATCTAGGACTGAGAAAGAAAAAGACATGCATTTCTCTAGAGAGATGCCGTTTCTTCACACTGATGGAGTGGAGGGGGAAAAAGAGGTGAGAAGGGGTGAAGCAAGAGGTGGTAATTGACAGATCCCCTATTTTACTGTTTCCCCCTGTTCCCTTCTACCCACTATCCATTCTTGTTTCTACATTTCACTCCTCATCTGAAGAAGGGTGCTGACCTGAAATGTTGTCTGTGCATTCCCTCCACAGATGCTGCCTAATCCGCTGAGTTCCTCCAGCACTTTGTGCTTTGCTCAAAATGCCAGCACCTGCAGTTCCTTGTGCTTACATGCATTTCTCTGCTGCCTTTCACAACCTTGGGGCACTTTACAGCCAATGAAATACAGCCCCTGTTGTTATTTGAAAAACGTGGCAGCAAGCTGTGACAAACATTAGCTTAATAATGACCAGATGTTGAGCAAGAGATCTGTGTTGCCCTCAAGGATACTTCCCCTGCTCTTCAAGAGTCACAATAGGATCCATTGCATCCACATAAAAGGGCGGTTAGGATCTTGATTTAATTTCTCATCTGAAAAATAACTCAACAGTGTAGCACTCCTCCCCCCCCCCCCCCTTGCAAGTTCAGTGCTCTGTTCATACAGCCCCTCCGACATCTAGCACTCCCACGGCACAGCTTCTCCAATAGTGCAAGGCTCCCTCAGCGCAGCTCCTCTGACTGTTTGATAATCTCTTGATATTGTCTCTCTTGACAATGCAGTGGTGCAGCAGTAGAGTTGCTGCCTTAAAGCGCCAGACTCGGGTTCGCAACAAAATCAGCTTCAGCACCAACGCAGATTCCACATCTCATTAGTTGCATGGTTTCCTCCCCTTAATACACTGTTTTTGTATTACTTTTATTTCAAACACAAAATTCACAAAGTTGATATAAATCATGTTCTCAAAGAGCCTGTCTTTACTTACTTACTTACTGCCTATTATGCCTCCTGGCATGTAGGGCAGCAACGAAGGTCCTCCACTCCTGTTGATTCCTTCAGTTGCTATTTCCGTAACATATTTGTTTTACGAGACAGGGTTGTTAGCCCTGTGCTCAACCTCCAACCCGGAGGACCTTTTATTTATAGCCTGTCTTTACTTCTCAACAATGCTTATCGCAATAGAAATGGATAGATTTCAGGATCTAAGTACACTGCAAATAGAAATAAATAATCACGTGGGTAGATACTGGGCCTAAAGAATTCAATTTGGAACCACATCTGTTTTGAAAACACAGGCTTTTCGTTACTGCAGGTGGCAGTGAAAGCGTTGAAGATTGCTGCAACATAAAAGACAGTCATGTTGCCATGACAGCATGCCTCAAAGGTTGCTTACAATGAAGCTATGGATCAGGAACAGCAATGATGGGGCGTTACTGCATGCTGTGAAAAGGCACAAGGCCTTAATCTCCATTTGTCAGTTAGTTTGAACAAAAGTCAGATAATGTTGCATCCCACCAAGAAGGCAGCAAATAAAGAGCAATGCCATGTTTTTACTTGGAAAATACCCTTGCCACTTTTAAGACAAAGAGGAAAGAAAGACGTATTTCCATAGTGCCTTTCACATCCCTTCAGGATGTTCCAAAGTGCTTTACACCCAATGCAGTACATTTCTTTAATAATCTCAGCAAGGTGCCAGCCCAATCACAAAGCATGATCTCACAGATCATCTATTTTAGTAATGCATATGAAGGTATGAGTATTGCCTCCAGGACACCAGGAAGAACTCAATTTCTCTTTTAGAAATAAATAACCAATAAATCCCTTCAATCTGGCTGGATCTAAATCCTGGAACTCCCAAGCAGCAGCGCTGTGGGAATAGGACTGCAGCAGTTCACCATCTACTCAGGGGGCAATTAGGGATAGTCAACAAATGCTGGTCTTGCATTCGACACTATTTGCCCACATCTTGCAAATAAATAAAACTAAAATTTCAGCACAAGCCATTGGGTGGGCCTGTGATTGCAATGATAGATACAACTGGAAGACAAAATGAAAAATAAACTTTCACAACCTTGGAACATACAGTCAATAATTAGAATCAAAATACCTTTTGTACAAATTGGCAGCTGCACCCTTTGCATGGCATCAAGAAGCAGTTTGTTGGCTGGAAAGTGCTTTGTGATGTCCATAAAGAGATGTGAAAGGCATTACAGAAGTGTGCCACTTTGTTCAATACCTAAACTCTAGAAGGGAGCTTCACCGTGCAATCAGATGCACTCTCCCGATTCAAGAGGTCTGCAAGGGTTGCTTGAAAGAAACAGTTGAAGGAGAAATGTTTATTTTTAAAAACGGAACCACCTAAAAAAACAGCTATTCTGCTGAATCCCACTTCCCAACTCTCAGTCCAGAGCCCTGTAGGTATGGCACTCCAAGTGCTCATCCAGGTATCTTTTAATGTAATGACGGTCTCTCTCCTGCATCCTTTCAATATGCACCAGACTGATCTCCGTTAAGAAACATAAATTTTCAATTGACCCCTCAGCCATAATCTATCTTTGGAGAAGGACTTGCAGATCTCCAACTCCCGTGTGGAAAATGTATTTCCTGACTCTTCTTCCCCCTAACCCCCTTTCCCCTTGCTTGAAGAATGTTTCTCTCTAATCTATCCAACCCTTTAATCCCCTCCATCAGATCATGCCTTGACCTCCCACATTTCAGGGACCACATTGTGGATTGAACAAGGGCTGATAGTTAACACGTCCAGACCCGTGAGCACAAGTCAGCGCTGCTCTCCAACATCAATAGGAAAATAATTACACCCACCAATGGAGTGACTGGCAGAGGAAGGGGACCAGGGTACTCAGTGCTTTCTCACTAAATGGCATCAGTGGAGAGTTGGATTGATCGCTTACTGAGCCCTATACTTATAATTTCCCAGCAGTTTATTCTCAACCTATTTTCCACTTGGTTGTCTCCAAGTCAGCACGAAAATCATTATGTCAATTTTTGATGATGGTCAGCATCCTTATAGTTTGAGATCAAATATCTGGTTGCACACTTGAACTTGCATCATGCCCACCTGTAAAATGTATTTCTGCTTCAGGGAAAGGGGTGGGTTTAGTCATTGGAGGCTATTCCCTTGAACACTTGCAAAGTCCTTATGTTTGCCAGTTTCTACAGACCTCCAACACTCCAGTGGCCACTTGGCACCCGACTGTGCAAAGCCTCTCCCTCTAGCTTTGGGGAGTGGAGAAGCAGAGAAAAGGATCTCTTACTGTTAATAACAAGCGAATTAGGAGATCAACTCTGGTGTCCAGCAATATCTGCCAGATATCATTGAGCTTTTATTTCTTGCATCTCAAAGTCAGGCTCTAGCTTTGTAATAGAGAGAGTCAAGAGTGCTTTATTATCATATGTCCCAGATAGAACAATGAAATTCTTATTTACTTACTTTACGTTCCACTGCCCACCATCCTTCATTGAAAAAAGCTTCTCTCTAAATCAAATAATTGGAAAACCAAAATCCAGGTCAACACCGACAGAATGTTTCTCAAGGAGGTCGTCGGTATTCAAATGATGTCGTGTGATATTGGTAACGTACGTCAGGATGAAAATTTACTGCCATGTTCAAGACGTTAAAACAACACAAAAAGGAAATTTATACCGAATTGTATTTTAATATATAAAAAGTGTCCTGCACATATTAGAATACATTATTTGCTTTGAGGTGTACCAATTTGAATTTATTGGATATTTATGCAATCTGTGAAACCAAGATAGGGCACTCCTATATATATGCAAATGCACTCTGCGGTACCTTGTTAGGCCACTCTTGTACATATTAAAATACACTTCACAGTACCAAGATAGGACGCTCATTTACATATCAGTATAGACATTATTGGAACAAGATAGAAACTCCCACAGGTACATTAGAACACAATCCATAGTACCGAGTTGGGAGACTGTATAAAGGATATCCCAATAATCCTCACAGATCTATATTTACAGCTCTCCGAAACACACTCCTAAAAAAACAGAAATTTATTTGCCGTCCACCATTTGCATATAAATTAATTGCCTCCTGATTCGAGACAGGAGACAAGAGAAACAGTGACATGCATTAACTTAAAGGTGAAGTACACAGGGAACTTATTGCCAAAATCCCACAGCATCTTGGAACTGACGTTCGTTATTGCCCGCTGTTCTTTTGGTTGATTTTTCAACAAACTATCTTGCGTTCAATTCCTCTCCGAGTCAGTTCCACTCCCCCTACCCACACCCTCCCCCCCCATAATTTGTTTAAGGAAAGAGTTTATTTTTTAAAAATGGTTTAGAAAACAATAAAGATGGCAGACTCCAGACGTAGAGATTGAGGCCCAACATGGCCCATTGCACTGCTGTTGCCATTCTGAGCCTTCAGTTTAATTCACTCTCACAGCCCCAGCAGTACTTGGCTTTGTCGCATGTACTTTTAAAGTTTTGGTTGTCTTTGTTTTAAATGAGGTTCAGTGAGTGGTCTCTCTTATTTAACCTCAGACAGTTGTAACTCGCATGACCAGCTCTCTGTTTGTGTTGTTACTGTTCTGATGGTTGCTCGGTCTCAGATAGCTGAGAATGTGCAGGATGGTATATCCACAGTGATGATTCAAAATAGTTCCAGTGCGCTGATTGGAACTCCTGTCATTGTTTGACGAGTGGTTCGTCCGTGAATTCCTTCCCCCTATCTTGCTTGTCCCACTAATGGCTTCCCCAAGGTCCTTGGCTTTTTCATAGTTCAGCACCTTCCACTGTTGATTCACAGCCTGCCAGCGCTTAAAGATTCGGTACACAGACGATCCCTCGTGAATGATGAGGCCTGGCAAAAGAGCATGTGAACTGTTAAGCTCAAAAACCCTGCACATCATGTTATCACCATTGAGCAATAGTTAATATATCAGGGCATTTATTGAATTGTCTCTAGGCTCTGGCAGAAAGCCTAGCTCTGCTTCTGACCATAAGCCGAATCATTAATTTTGACCTCCACTATCATTCGAATCCAGATTGGGCCACCATTCTGGACACTTCTCCTTACATGACTCTTTAAGCTGAACGAATAAGGTATTCTTAGCTCAGGATGGCTTAACCCAGATGGAATAGGAAAGGGGATGAAAAAGAGGGGGATGGGGCAATTTTGACTTCAAAAAGGTTACAATAGTAGAAGACATGATATGTTACAAGATCATCAAATAGGCTACATGGTTTCAATTAACAAAAAAATAGGCAATCACACTGCTGGGAGAGTAGTAAAGACCTCCGAACAATTGAGGGAGATGCAGTGCCCTCCATAATGTTTGGGACAAAGACCCATCATTTATTTATTTGCCTCTGTACTCCACAATTTGAGATTTGTAATAGAAAAAAAATCACATGTGGTTAAAGTGCACATTGTCAGATTTTATTAAAGGCCATATTTATGCATTTTGTTTTTTTAAGCAGAGGGTGGTGCTGCAATTGGCCCTGCAGCAGTTTGTTAAGTAAGGTTAAATAAAGTTGAGCCTATGTCAAGTAACAGCACTTCACTATAAACGAGATGTCTATTTAACATGGCACATTATAGGCCTTCAGAGGCACAGTCTAAATACAGTAGTCCAGATCTTTATTCTACGAGGCCAATTCAATTAAGGGAGCAGCCATCTCACATTTAGCATGTGTTTGAAAGGAGTTGAGGAATCCTGGCACAAATTACAAAAATGTGGCTCTCATTATTTGACTGAGAGGAAGCTGGAGCATGCTGCCATATAGGGAATGAAAAATTAAAACACACTTGATGGTATAATTTGCACCCACCCAGAGGGTTTTCACTTCTAGAGTGCTTGGGTCTGCAACATTAGCTGAAGGGACCCCAGGGCTTCTTCACTGAGTCACCAAGCACCGCAGTCTTGAAAAGGCACTGCTGGCGTTGGCTCCCTTTCTAGCTGGCTCATTTCTAACTGATCATTGCTCCGTTTCAGGTAGTGATTCCCTCTCCAATGGATGGCGAGTTATAAACCATGGGGCATTACAGTGCCGGGGGGGTGATCGCTATAAAAAGATGGGTGAATTATCACTTACTGACAATTTTTACTTGGCCCTGGAAGATGAGCGAGTAATAAAATCCTTGCCCTTTATTCCGTGCAGAACATAAGAGTGTCAGCTGTTATAAAATCATCACCCTCCTATTGCTTCAGTGGAGTAAGATGAATTCCATTTTGTACTTTGTGAGATGTAGTGTTACATTAACCCGAATGTCTGAATCCTGGTCTAATCCTCGGCTCAGCTTCCAGACTGGAGTTTTAAAGCTGCCAACCTCATCTATTGCATTTGGTGCTCTTGGTGTAGCCTCCTCTACATTGGCGAGACCGAGAGCTGAGAAGGTGACTATTTTGCAGAGCATATGTGCTCTGCCCTCAATAACTATCCTGACCTCCTGGTTGCATACCATTTCAACTCCTCTTCCCATTCCCATATTGCCCTCTCTCTCCTCAACCTACTCCACTACAACAATGAGGCCAAATGCAAACTATAAGAACAGCATCTAATATTCCACTTGGGTAGCCTAGCATACATCCCAATAGAATGAACAGTGGATTTTACTATTCCAAATTTCCCACATGCTTAGTGTTAGGAGGGAACTGCAGATGCTGGTTTATAACACGGAGTGCTGGGGTTACCCACTGACTTACTCGAGCACTTTGTGTCCTTCCCACATCCCCAGTGTTTTGGTCCCACTCCTGCTGGTCCACCTTAGTACTCTCTCCCTTTGTTCTCCTTTTCCATGTTTACCATTTTCCAGAATTCCCACCTGGCTCCAGCTGCCCATCATCCCCCACTGGCCTCTTTTAGCATCCGGCCTCACTCCTCCCCCTCACCTCTTTATATTGGCTATCTGCTCACTACACTCTCAGTCCAGATCTCGACACAAAATGGCGAATATCCCTTTGGAGTGTGGGTGGAAACCAGAGCATCCGGAGAAAACCCACTCCGTATAGTAAAGCACCTATCGTCGGGATCGAACCTGGGTCTCTGGTGCTGTGAGGCAGCAACTCTACCGCTGAGCCAGTTTCATCTTCCTTTTTTCAAAGAGGACTTCTGTACCCTTCAATAAAAATGAAGGCTAAAACATTTAAAATGTATCTCAATATGATCCTGAAAAAATTCAGATGTAAGGGAATGAGCTTTGATGTGCTGAATCTCTTTTTTCAGATATTCTTTGTTGCTTCCACTGAAAAGTAGTTTCCTGACTAATTTGAAGCATTGTGTTCAGCAGACAAACTCCCGCTGGGAAAGGTCAGACAGGTATGGCGACTTAACTTAAGGCTATTTAAACTGGAGGTCAGCCTTCAAAATTAGAAACAAGGTTTTTTTTTGATAATTTAAAAGGGCAAAACAGAAGCCCGTTGAGAAAATTCTACAGACAATTCCACATAATTGATTTACTTGGAAATTCCCAATGCTCCTTTGCCCTAGTTGCTAGTGGTATGGAAGCAGTGGTTTAAATGACTAGATTAACAATGAGAGGTTTAGCCCATTGATCTAGTGACACAAGTTTAGATCCCACTACTTTGAATGGGGAATTTAATTTAGGTAATTACATTAATCTGAAATTTAAAGGGCAATAAGCTAATATAAGTATATCAATCATGACACTACAGGATTGTTGTAAAAACCTATCTGGTTCACTAATGTTCTTCAGGGATGGAAATCTGCCCTCCTTATGAAGTCTGGGCTATCTGTGACTCTAGGGCAACTAGGAATGGAAAATTAATGCTGACGTCCCCATGTCTCAGGTAATTTTTTGAAAATTCTTAAAAATCTCTGATTTCCAGTAAATCTAATTTCCACAACATATATGTTCTACCTGGAGGAGATGTAGTTAAAGGGAAGCTCCAACAAAGACAGCATTCAGAGCATGGGGGATGGTCCTTGGAATGGTCAGGAGTGGACACCATCTGGGGGAGGAGATGCCAATTGTACCTTTTGAAAGTCTCATGTAAACCAGCAATAGGCAGCTCTTGACCATGCAAACCAAGTACAGTGTTCCAGGTGTTGACACTATTTAGGAGAGTGTTCCACGGGCGGAAGGAATAACAGTTGGAGTTCTCCCAAGGTTCTGGAATTCCCTCCTCTACAATGCTTCACAAAACCTACTTCTTTCACCTGGCCTTTGGTCTCTTGTCCTAAAATGTGGATTCAGTGTCATGTTATTCTCATGAGAAGAATTTTGGGACCTTTCCTGTTATATAAATGTAAGGCATTGATGGTAATATGTATGGTCTTGTAGCGAAGCATGGTGTCTCAATGCATGGCCCTCATGCATCCGTGGAGATTAACAGTCACTCTAGTCATAATCTTGTGACGAACTGACAGTGCAATGCGGCCCATCTAAGAATGGGCCCAGACTGAAGCATAGCCTTCCTGACGCAGCTCTAGGTGGCTTTCACTGTACTCTTTCTGTCAAACCAGGCCTCATATGTTCCTGGTGTCAAATTTTATTTGATATCCTTCTGGAAAGATTCTTGCTATGTTAAGAACATTATTCAAATGAGAGTTGTTATTTCCTGGTTTGAATACATCTTGAAGCCTCAGAAGGAGAGGTGACATTAAACAGAGTATCAGAAAACCACCAGGAAAGCCTTCCTAAAAGAAAATTTACCTTTATTAGGGGGCATCTTGTACAGTGCCTTCTGATATGCTCCAGAGTATTATGTTGCATTATTAGACAATGTGTTCTCTGACTTACCACGAGCAACATGCCCTGCCTCACTGGCATTCTGGTCCTGTGACCTGAGGATTCCATCACTTCTGTGTTAATAGCCCCTAGCCCCGGTGGAATTGTAACCTCTGGAGCCAAAGTGTTACCTCTTCCACTGGAACATTCAATACTGACTTGGCTGACAAGTGGCAGGTTGCAGCGATGGAGCAGGAAGAGAAGGTTCCCCAGCCACTGGTGTCACTAAGAGCGTAGGTCAGGGTCATTACAGACTGAGTGGGATATGTGCTCCCAGATTGCAGTTTTGTAATCTCTGTAAAACTGTGGTTAGCATTGTACAGCCCACAAACATCACTTTGTATATAAATCTTACTGGACATAAAGAATAAAACATCACAAACGTCTTTGGGCAGACTCTAACTGCAGAACCTGTTTAATGTTGCTGATTGATCAGTGGGTCATAAAGCGAGCCCATTGAGTCCACTCAATTGATAAAGAACATCATGGAAGTTTTGCCTCACTCCATAGATACAACCCAACTGGGGGGGGGAGCAGCACCACTCCCAGGATGTCTTGAGACCTTTCTGCACATGCTCAGTAAAAATGAGGAAGGTTTGGCCCAAATAAGACAAAATTTGTGAATTTATAGAATGATGCCATTCAAGCCAGAGATGGGAACCAGGCAGCAGACAAGAAATGGCAGACTTGCAATTTTATAGCGCCTCATCACATTGCTCAGAAACATCTCATTGAATGTATTGCTTTGAGAGTTGAGTCACTGTTACAGAGCCAAATGCAGCAGGCAATTTGCGCACAGCAAGATCAAACAAACAGCAATAAAATGAATGGCCAGCCTACGTGTTGTTGCAAGAGATGAATGTTCATCAGGATATAGGGAACATTCCCTGCCCTACTTGCAAGAGTGCATCATTATTGTCTTGGGGCAAGTATATAATGCCTCCTGTGAAACAGACAGAAGCTATGATGTTGCGATTGGAGGGACAGTGTAGATAATGCGCTCAAGTCCTAGAGTGGGGCTTGAACCCACAGCCTACTGACTTGAGGGGTGAAAGTGCAAACCAGCCAAGCTAACCTGAAACCTAATGAAGACAAGATTTGCAAGACACAGTAAGTCTTGGGAGAGGAGGCAAGGAAATGTGAACAGTTCCACGCTTCTGATGTGCATCAAGTTAGTCTAAGAGGCTAGAACCCTGACTTTAATCGTTTGTGCAATCTGACATATTGAATCTCGGTTGTCATACGACACTGCCCACAGCACAATCTACAATTTGACCATTGATTCAGAGATGCTCACCTATACAGACGACATCCATGAAGCCATACATCCCGTAACAGATCTGGAAGAGCAGGTCCTGTCTCTGCCACTTAGCCGACGGACTGAGGGAGGACCAAATTAACCAGGAGATGCTAGCAATTAGGAAGAGGGAGCCAAGGATGATTGCGGCTATCTGCACCTTTTCAATCACTGTGAGGGAGATTGCCTGCCACTGGAATGGGAGGGGTGAGGGCGCAAAAGATGGAAGGTGAGAGAATACAAGGTGGAAAGAGAGAGGGGGCAAAATAGAGTGACAGACCAGAGACAAGATGAAACAGGAGGCAGAAATAAAACACAGAATGAACAAGTTAGAATGTGGAAGGGGAGAGAAATTAAGATTATGTGAGCAATTTCAACACAAGAGAATGAGTGGGCCAGGGTTGGGAACATGAGAGGGAAAGAGAATAACATTAAAGCTAAGCACCTGTTGCTAGTATCACATGATTCCAATGCAATTGCGCATGAAATTATGACATCTTGGGACTCTTAATCCCAGGGAGTCACCTAAAGGTCTGCCCCGCGAGATGGCTCAAGTTACAGCTGAATGAACAGGTCCTGAGGATTGCTCAGAAAAAATAGCACTCAAACATGACAGATCGATTGGCGTTGGGATGGGACTGGCCGTCACAGTGCGAAGCAGCTCCAGGTGTAGCATAGGTTGAATACAGGATCTGTCTTAGTAAGGGTGCCTTAACTCAAGTTTCAGCACGGTGCAGTTCCACTATGAAATGTGGAAACTAATGAGCTGTGGCTTTGTGTCTGGGTTCCCATTTCCACTCTCCCCCTACCCGACTTCAATTCCTTCCTTCAACTCATTCCTTTTTCCCAGCAGAGATGAGAGACTTGCTCCATCAGCTTCTGGGGCTGGATTTCAACTCAAGGGCTGAAAGGATGTCAGTCTTGCCTACTCTGCCAATCTGCACACACCATTTGCCCCTTAAATTGCTACCTGCCTCATTTGCCTTTATCTCATGCCATTTGCTTTTTTTTAAAACCTCCTTTCCCTCTGTGCCTGTGTCATCTCCGTGGCTAAGTGTGGCATGGTAGCGAAAGGGAGGTCCTGCTGGTATGGTAAGCTAACTGGGCTACTGGACCCAGGGTTGAAATGACATATTTACACACACTTGGTGCTGGGCAGCAAATGTCAGAGAAGTGAATGAACCATGTGTGGGAATAAAGGAAATATCAGACACAAGGCAGCACAGATTTGACAGCAAATCATCTCCTTGCCCCTCCTCCACCTCAATCTCGGCAGGCCCCTGAAAGGGAAGTAGGCACACACCACCTTTTGCAGGTTTCCCCCCAAGTTGCATATCATCCTGACTTGGAAGTATTGCGTCAGAGCTATATATACAGCATGGAAACAGGCCCTTCAGCCCACTCTGCCCACACTGACCCATAAACACTATATTTTTCTCCCCACGGTCCCATCAACTCCCCCCACCTCCCCAGATTCTACCACTCACCTACACATTTGGGGTAATTTTAAGACAGCCAATTAACCTACCAAACGTTATGTCTTTGGGATGTGGGAGAAAACTAGAGCACCCAGAAGAAACTAAAAGGTCACAGGGAAATGTCACTGCATAGGTGGGAAATTTAAACCTAGTTAACAAATTCATTGGTGTGTAGGAAGGAACTGCAAATGCTGGTTTAAACCGAAGATAGACACAAAGCTGGAGTAACTCAGTGGGACAGTTAGCATCTCTGGAGAGAAGGAATGGGTGACGTTTCGGGTCGAAACCCTTCTTCAGACAGATTGCTGATGGTGGGCGTAAAACTGTTGAATCATTGTGAAAAGTCAAGTTTATTTGTCACATACACCGGCCTGGTTAAACGATGTGCCCTTGGGAAGGAAGTCTGCTGCGCATACCTGGTTCAGACATACTCATGTAGTTGACTCTTAACTGCCCCAAAGTGGTCATGAAGCCGCTCAGTTCAAAAAACAGTGAGGGAAGTGGAATAAATGGCCAGCCTTGCCAGCAATACCCACATCCTGTAAATAAGTAATAATAAAAACATTATCGGTATTGAGACACGCTGTGGGCACAGAGCATGGGTGCCACCAGCTCCCTTGCTCAGGTCTCTACTCTTCTTGCAGGCCAATATGGAGGGACACTAGGCTATTCCAGCAGGAAGGGTGGGTGGGTTTTGGAGAGGGACTGAAGAGTGGGAAGGAACGGAAAAATCATAATGTGACCCCAATCTTGTACATCTACATACCTGTTTTACCAATGACAACCCAAGATGCTTCTGGAGCACCAAACCAAACTCTCCCTGTGGACCCCTACTCACTTACTCCTGACTACAATGTCTAACCTGTTTGAGGGAGAGCCATAAAATGCCAGCCTTGCCAGCACAGAGGTTCAGCACAAAGTTCAGCCTTCAGTGATTGTGTCGCAACCCCAAAACCCACTGGCCCGTGCAATCATCCGCTGAGCGGTGGAACAGTTGAAACGCGTTGACATGCTGTGTCCCAGAAATGATCAATCAAGCACAGTTTGAGGGACAGGTGAGCATGGCTTAGACTTTATTCAGCATCTCCAGTCGTGCTAGCTATGGCACCGTCACGCTCTTTCCAGAACCTGCAATAAATGGCATGCAGAGAGCAGCAGGATCAAGAACAAGGTCCAGCACCTCTTTACAAATCTCTATGCCCCTGATAAGAGAAGGGACCTACTTGCACTGATTTCCACAGGCATTCCTCCAGGGACTGAGATTAAAGTGTGTGGGATATTATTTTATTGGGAGAGCCACTCAGCTCGGCGGAACGGATTATATCCTTGATGGAGCAAAGGGAACACAAGAAATGGCGCAAACTCAGGAGGAATTGAGAAGATGGATAACCCATGGACCCAAAAGTACACTACAAACTAACTATGCAATTTTCATGTACACATGATATATCTCACAAATATCTGAAAGAAAAAGAGACTTGAATATATGATGTCTTTTACAACCTCAGGATGTCCCAGAACACCTCACAGTCACTGAAATAATTTTAGTAATGTAGGAAAGGTGGCATCCAATTTATGCACAGCATGCTCCTACAAATAACTATCTTATAAAGATGAGACAATATGTTCTAGGGAGGTAGGCAGAAAGATAAATATTGGCCTAGGACATTGGGAATTCTTCATAGTAGTGATTGTAATATCTTTTACATCCATTTAAGAGATCAGAAAGGCCTTGGTTTAGCATTTCATCCAAAAAACAACAACAACCTCCATTTATTTAGCATTTTTACTAAAACAAAACTCTCTCGGGGCTTTACAGGGTCATTATAAAACAAAGGTACAAAGACTAGTGGTCAAAAGCCGTGCTCCCTTCAGTCCCAGCACTGTAAGGTCAGATTGGATTGTTGTGCTCGAGTCTCTGCACTGGACGTGCACCTATTACATTTTGATCCTGAGGAGAGATGGTGCTGTCCATAATTTCTCTGTCGCAAAAGCCAAGAACAGAGCATTTTAGAAGATCTAAAATATGACCGAGATAACCCAAGCACATCCAGATGGAAGATCGCAAACTAAAAGAAATCAGTGGTTGGCAAGACCCAAAGTATTGCTGGGCATGACAAGGTGTCACAAATAAGCGCGAAAGAAAGATTGGCAAGGCCAAATTTTAGTACGTGATGTTCATCATTATACTGTGGAAGGGCCAGAGCAAGGAAGGGGTTGTTTGAATGAGGATCCAACAAGATGAGCAGATGGCAATGTGACCCATGTGCTTGGCAGAAGTCTCCAGGTGGCAATGTTTTTAATGAAGAAAGTTTGTAACTTAGCCAAGCGGGTCGATGGTTATTCACTGTGCAGGGACGTGAAATGATGTGTTCAACAGCAGTGCTCCATCTATCCTGATGATCCCAACAATGCATTCATATTGGCAATAAAATCAGCCTGCACTGGTGGAAATCCGGCCCCGATTTGAGGGGGAGCGTAGCAAGATGAAAGGAAGCCAGATCTGAAATCAAAATCTTCCCATCTATTGTTGCATACTGGATTGCACCAGAGAATCCAATTGACTCTGGAATGGTTAACTGTGGCAGGAGGTTGACATTTGAGTTGCAGCCAGGAAATGCAGCAGCCAATTTGCGCACGGAAAAATTCCACAAATAGCAATGTGATTACCAACAAGATATTATCTGGGATGTTATTTAAGAGATAACTATTAAAGTGAGTCACAGTAAATGATGAGGAGCAAGTTGTCTGTCTGGCAGGTGGTCTAATGGTTTCCAGCTGTGCTCCAACGCCGAGGGATCAGATCTCAGCAAATACACATTTTTATTTGAGCAGGAATCACTGACATAAGTTGCATATGTCCACTGCAGATTTATTGGAAGACCAAGAAGGAGTCTGTGAGCCAGATTGCGACCTTGGGTGGATAGTTGTGATTTCTCATGGAAAAATGCAGTGCAACGAGCAGAGTGGTGAGTGCCTGGTACGTGCTGCCAGGGGTGGTTTTGTTTAGTTTAGCTTTGAGATACAGCGCGGAAACATGCCCTTTGGCCCATTCAGTCTGCACCGACCAGTGATCCCCACACACTAACATAATCCTAGGGACAATTTACAATTATACCAAGCCAATTAGCCTCCAAACCTGTACGTCTTTAGAGTGTGGGAGGAAACCGAAGATCCTGGAGAAAACCCACATGGTCACAGGGAGAGTGTACAAACTCCATACAGACAAGCACCCGTAGTCAGGATCAAACCTGGGTCTCTGGTCTGTAAGGCAGCATCTCTGGTTGTGGTGGAGGCAGATACAATAGTGACATTTAAGAGTCTTTTAGATAAGCATATGGATATGCAGAACATGGAGGGATATGGATTATGTTCAGGCAGAGAAGAATTGGTCTTGACATCATGTTTGACACAGACATTGTGGGCCGAAGGGCCTGCCCCTGTGCTGCACTGTTCTATGAATCTGTCTGGAGCCCTCAGCGGAGCTACAGAGCACAGGCGAAGTGGAAACCTGGCTCTGCTGCTCCACAGAGATGATCCTCGACCAGATTCAGCACTGGGAAGTTGGACAGAGACAAGCCCGATGCGACAGCACCCAGAGTTAACCTCAGCTGCAGCCTAGACTGTCCCACGACAAGTGCCAGTTGTAGTGCCTGCTATGCAGTATCAGACACCTGCCATGGCACGGGTGTGGCAGTGTTTAGCGCAAGGTCTTTCAAAATGGGATAGGACACCAGAATTCCAGAAGGTAATCTGTGAGCTCCAGCAGGTAACTTACGCACTTGCTCTACTATAACAGTAATTCGATTGGAGAAGCAGTTGTCATCATATGCAATCCACACGCCAACAACCAAGCAAGATGGTGGTATTGAGCATTGAATGAACTGCTCAGCAGGGAGTGGCAGTTTGTTGGGATAGAGGTCTGGGGAAGTTCAGGGGACTATGGTTGGAAGGATTGCACACATTCAATAAGTTTTTGAAACCTTCCATCTAACCTCCAGGAAATCTCTTCACATTATCAGAAGTTCCACGAAAACGCACAGGATGAGGAATTCCTTTACAAGAAGCTTCTGCCTGACTGGGACACGAGCACTGGTGTTCTACAATTACAAATAATCAGTGCAAGAGGGATCTATTGGGCAGAAGCAGCTATTTGGCCCATCAGATTCATGCTGATCAAGCAGGAGAAACGGAGACTGTTCCCAGCTGCTGCATCTCACATTGCAGCCTTGGAGTAATATCTTCTCGTTAATGAACAGGGAACATTGGAGCTGCCCTCCTTAACAGTCCATTGTAGGAAGTGGCACCTGGACTCCAAAGGCTGAAGCTCATCGCCAGTGAAAGGCACTGGTGTTACATTTGGTGAATGGTCGTAGCTTGCTTGGGTGAGGGGGTTCTAAGCAGAGATGGTGCCCAATTAAAGGACAATGCCACTTAGAGCTGACAGAAGGTGCAGGATTGCATGCAAGAGACCAAAAGGTTGATAAGGTGCGAGCCAGTGATCCTATGTGTTGCCATCTCATGCTACAGCAGCTGAAGTTGCTTGACAATGCGTCCGTGATCTCAGCCACATGATCCTCTCTCTTGGTATTCCTTCCCTCTCACACACTAAGACTGCGTGTGTTTGCTGTGTGCCAAGTACAACTGAGCTTTAATTTGCATTTCTATTGCGTCTTTGATGAGCACAGCGTATCCCCAAAATACTTCACAGCCATACAGAATGAAGGAAAATGCGTGGACACTTTGCGCCTAGCAAGCTCTCTCAAGCAAGAATTCAATAAATGACCAGGTTGTTGGCTATTGCCTTACACTCAGCACGGAGAATGTCCCTGTTCTTCTACAAATAGTGACGTGCATTTTTAATACCCATGCATAGCCAGGGGGGCTGATGGAGCCTTGGATTAAAATTGTGTCCAAAATGTTGCCTCTGACACCCTTCCTCATACTGCCTCTCCCAGTCATCCCTTGTACAGCCAATCCCACAGGAAAGCACTCCCTCATAATGCCCCCCTTCTCACAGCGATACTCCCCTGTTGTCCTTCTGTAACATGGGAACCCTAGGCTGAATAGATCGGTTCTGTTAAATCCACTGACTTTCTAACCACCTCCCTGCCCCCAGCTCCCCACCCCAACACTCTCTGCTGGAAACTAAGTGTGTGGAGAAGCCGGGAGAGCCATAGGATCAGTCGACACCACCAGAATTAAACAGCCTAACTGCCACCTAGGATCGCGACAGAATTATACGGAATGGAATATGGCCATTCGGCCCACTGAGTCCGCACCACCCATCAAGCATCCATTTATACTAATCCTAAACTAATTACAATATATTCTCCCCCACCCCGAGATTCTACCCCTCACATACACTCTTGGGGAAATTCAGCACAACTACTTAACCCACAAATCAGCACATCTTTGGAATGTGGGGGGAAACCAGAGCATCCGGGGGAAAACGATTTGGTCACAGGGACACTGCAAACTCCACACAGACTGGTCAGGTTGATCCTGGGTCTCTGAAGCTGTGTGGCAGCAGGGCTACCCACTGATCCACTGCACTATCCATAAAGAGTGAGCAAGCAGGCCAAGTACCTCAGGGCAGCTGATGCCTGTGAAATTGCACTTGAGGTCCCCTGGTGGGGTGGTTAGAAAACAAAGTTAATAACTGGGAACAGATGAAATGTTCTCTGCAGACTAGGCACACTTAGTATTCCTTGAATCCCTCTCATCTGTCTGTTACTTTGTCTATGTTGCAGTTCATCAACAGCAAATCTTTGCCAACATTCGCAGCACAGCTATGTTGCCAATGCAGGGCAGGTTTGCCTGTCCACTAACAAGACGCTGGCATCAATTGACAAGTCAGAAGCCCTCACCATCTTTTGCCCACCGCCTTTAAACCTATCCCCTCCCCATTTATCTCTTCTCTATACCCTCTCTTTCTCTGTCTAATTTCTCTCACACTCTGCATCCCATCACTTCCCTCCTCTCTTTCCAATCACATGCAAGCGGTTTTCTAGGACCGAATGTTGAAACCTTTGGAGTTCACTCCGCTGTGGGTGTGGGCCGGAAGCTGTCATTCATGCATGCACTGTGGAAGAGACCCCACTGTCCCTGGTCTCAGGTCTGTGAGGCAGTGTCACATTCTTGGCAGATTGTTTTGAACAGCAAAAAGGTTGTTTGTGAAATTAAAGGGCCTGTCCCACTTACGCAATTTTTTCGGCAACTTGCCGGCACCTGTCAAAGTCACAGCAGGTTGCCGAAATATTTCAACATGTTTCGGGGTGAAGCCTCTTTGGTGGTGAGTAATCACCGAAAGAGTTGTACCTTTTTCAGGTCGCCGCTGGATTTTCAACATGTTGAACATTTTCGGCAACCTGCTGCGACTATGACGTAGTAATACAACTACCAGAAAATCTCCCGAGATCATATTGTATTTCCCCGAAATGTCAGCGAGAAAGAGAGAGTTGAATAGAGTTATCTTTATTTACAGTGCTGGTGTGCTGCATTAGTGCGTTGTTGGCAGAGAGCATGGCTCAGGCACCGAGTGTGGTAATTACAGGTTTGTGGCTCGGTGGCACAATGTGCTGGAACTCCAATGCGTGGCAATCTTTTGACTTTTCAGGGGCATTTTAGTCATTGCCCTGCACCCCCACCTTTCCCAACTTAAAAACAAAATGTTCATGCTCTTCAGCAGCTGCTGTGATAGTGATAGTATGCCATTGATCCGCTGCCAGAACTGCAGTCAGCAGACAGTAAAAAGTAGTTGAGGCTGGGGAACGGGTTCCCTCCCCACTCCCTTCATCTCATTCCTATCTTTCTGATCGGGAGATGCCGCAGCCTGCAAGCAGCTCCCACCTGATGCTGCGCAAATACAGGAGCTAATGCTGGTAAATCCTGACCGCCCCCTCACCCTCACATCCTTCCTTTTGCTCCGTAGTTCTTCCCATTACCATCAGCACCTTTCATCAGGATGCGCAGAAGAGCCATGGATATTAGGTCACTACTTGCCATGCGTGGGGGTGGGGGTGGGGGGGGGGGGGGGGGGGGGGTGGAAGGGTTCAGGGAGGAGTAGCACTGGAACATCAAGGGGTAGTTCCATTGAAGCTGTAGTCTGGGGCTGTAGTGCACATAGACACTGATGGCACAGGAGGAGGCCATTCAGCCATCAGGACGAAGGAACTGTTGAGACTAGTCCCCTATCCCAACGTTGGTCTGTAATGCTGTTGGTCACCGCACATGAAGTGCTGTAAAATGGGATGTACTCAAGCCGTGATCTGTCATGGAGAGGCCAAGCTGGAAACAACTATCGCCACACAAGAAATGCATCAAAGACCAGTTGCTTTTGCCCTACTTCCAGCATGCCAGTGAGCGCCGGAGACTGACCTGCAGGGGGTTCTTGGTGCTGATGGCCAAGACCTGGTACTTAAAGTAGCAGAGCTCGCAGCTCCATGAGCCTCGCTCGCTGATCCAGCGGATTAGGCACGGTTGGTGGGTGCAACGCACAGAGCCATCGCAGCGACAGGGGCTCAGCAGATCACCCTGCAAAACAAAGGCAGACACAATAAACAGCAGGTCACTCACACACGCCTTGGGGCCAGGGAGAAGCGACGGACTCCTTATCTGCGCCACACACAGCAAAGTAATGCGTCACAATCACGGCTCACCTTTTCATCACATCCTCAAACTGTGTCACAGCCCGTCAATGATGCCTCACTGAAACTCAGTCACTGGTGCAATGTGTGAAACGTGGTGGCCAATTTGGACCCAGCAAGCTCCCACAAACAGCAGTGAGAAAATGACCTGATAATCTGTTTCTTTTCAAGACAAGATTGTGAAAGAGGACCAGGGAGAACTCCCTTGTTCATTTCAAATAGCAGCCAGAGGATCATTAATCCCCATCTGAGAAGGAAGATATGTTTAATGGCTCATTCTGAAAAACAACTGCTCCAACGATGCAGCCGTTCCCCTCCAGCAGCACAGCATTCTCTCAGCCCTGTACAATGAAGCTCAGGTCTCTGGAGTGGGACTTGAACCCGCAACCTTCTGACTCAAGGAGGAGTGCTGCACAGGGAGGCACACTGATACACACCAACTAACTGAATGGTGCAGATTCCACTTTTGTTTCCTGAGGTGGAGCTGAACCGTGTTGCTCCTGTCGTCTCCAACATGTCTCGGAGCACACTGATCCACATCGACTGTGATAACACAGCCCACACGTACATCGAGTCTATTATTATCCATTCTAGATGGCACAATTACAGATGACAACCCCACAGGGATCCTGAATCATTCCAGCCTTGTTATTCTCACACTACATTAAAAAATCCTCTTTGGATGAGATCACACCGAGCAACACACTTATCTTGATCTTTTTTGGTGAGATTTATTCTCCTCACTACCCACCCACCTCCACTGGGATCGAATGCAAAACAGGCACTCTTCATGTGTCAGTGCAGACAATGAGGGCTGTCTGGCTAATCAAGGATGGCATACATTGCAGTCCCGTCTGATGCCATCAAACACTCCACATTACACGCAGCATCACATTTCTGGGCAGCGGTTGAGTGCGGAGTTTGGTGAGTGATAAAGAAGGGGGCACTGAAATGCGCCTGAGCTTTCCATTGGCCTTATCTAGATTGTCTTCCCTAATCCCAAACCAACCATAATTAAACAATCATTTAAAGGGGTAGTGACAACACAATAAAACTGACTGCCAACCCTTAGTTTCTCCAGAAGCATCTAGAGTGAGCTATTCATCCACACTCTGCTCATCTGCTTATAGAAAGGCAGACTAGCATTTCTGTAGCATCATTCACACCCTCGGGTCACATCAAAATGCCCCGCACGTCCGCACGCTACAAAACGGCAACGCTTTTGGAATGAGAAAACGGGGCAGCCTGCTTCTGCACAGCGAGATCCCAGAAACAATGGAGGGAAGGTTAAAAGCCGACTTAGTGATCTTGATTAACCAATGACTGAAGCTGTGGGGATACAAGGAACTGTGAAACTTCTCCTTCAAGTGGTGCTTTAGAGGTTCACACACACACCTAAGAAAAGACAGGACCTCAACTTAGCAGCTGATCCGAAAGATGGCGTGTTCAGTCAGCACTACTGTGGCAACAGTGTGGCGCTCCCTTTACACAGCCACCCTGACAGTGTAGCATTTGAGCCGCTGCCTGCCCCTTGTCCGGGGTTACGTCCGTACCCGGGTGGTAATAGAAAGGGACTATGTACAGTCCATGGGCGCACTGGGGGATTTCCGGGACCGCTGGGCACCGCGGGGGGTGGAATGTATCCTCAATAAGGGTGGGGAAATAGTAATTTAATATTTAAGAATATTTGTTTATTCTGTATTATGGTGGTGGGTTTGTTTGTGTTTATGTGTGTATAGTAAAAACAAACAGTGCAGCACTATCTCAGCACAGCACAAGAGGACTGACTTCAACTTTTGTGAACTAAAGCCAAGGGCTGGTCATGGGATAGAAACAAAGAAAATAGGTACAGAAGTAGGCCATTCGGCCCTTCGAGCCAGCACCACCATTCAATGTCATCATGGTTGATTATCCAAAATCAGTACCCCGTTCCGGCTTTTTCCCCATATCCCTTGATTCCCTTAGCCCCAAGAGCTAAATCTAACTCTCTCTTGAAAACAAAACTGGTCTGTGCATTTAAAACCAAACGGTTGTACTATTAGATAATAAGAGTACAGAAAGACCGATCTGAAGCCACCTCTCACTTGATATGAAGCAGAACTACAAAAACAGTAGCTGGAACAACTGAGCCATACAGACCGAGGTCAAACGTACACAAATGTTGTGTAGCCTGCACTCCCCTCAGAATGAAGTTCCTCATTAAAAATGATTACTCGGTCTCGTTCAGCCTCTGACAAGGGCCTTTGGGTTTCTAGCCACACACTGCTCCAGCTATCATCACCGAATACCATTCAACCCATTTTATTCACGTTGGTCAAAAAGTGTAATTAAGGCTTTTCAGCTCTCAATCTTGTATATGGGAATATTTTACACAGTTCTAACATGGCTTCCCCACTATTGTATTCTATGCCTCGACTGATAAGAACCAGTATTTGTTTGTGGCCTTTAATTACCTTATCCATTAATTCCAAAATGCTTGTCTGTTCCGCTGAGTTACTCCAACATTTTGTGTCTCACTCCAAAATCCTTCTGCGCTTCTACACTATTCGGTGTCTCACTACTTATTTCCCTGGCTTGTTTGTGCTTAACACAAGCTAATAAATCAATTAATTGCATAGGCCAAATAATTCCAAAGTGTGGACTTAACAAAAAATTACCAGTTTAATCAAGTCTCTTGGAGTTGGTTTGCGGCCAGCTCCAACTCCCGGCTGGCATGAGGGTCCTGAGCTGCAATTCATCCTGGACATTCCCTCTTCTCCCCTCTCCCATCAGGCAGGAGGTACAGAAGTGTGAAAATTCATACCTCCAGATTCAGGGACAGTTTTTTTTTCCAGCTGTTATCAGGCAACTGAACCATCCTATCACCAACTGGAGAGCAGTCTTGAGCTACTGTCTACCTTATTGGAGTCCTTTGGAACATCTTTGATCGAACTTTACTCTACTTTATCTTGCATTAAACATTATTTCCTTTATCTTGTATCTCTACAATGTGGACACCTCGATTGTAATCATGTATAGTCCTTTCGCAGACTGGATAGCAAGCAACAAAAAGCTTTTCACTGTACCCGAGTGCACGTGACAATAAACTAAACTAAACTAAAACTAAAGTGTTTGGTGCTCAGAGTTTACATTAAAATGAAGTGCCGACAAAGGAAGTTTCAAACTTTGCCCGTCGCAATCACCAGCAATTGTCTATAATTATATAGAACTGGGGATAACAGATAGTGACAAAATGCTGGAGCAACTCAGCGGGATAGGCAGCATCTCTGGAGAGAAGGAATGGGTGATGTTTCGGGTCAAGACCAGCATTTGCAGTTCCTTCCTACACACAGGGATAACAGACAATTCATTTTGATTTTCTGTAAATTGCAAATAGTAAATAACAACAAAATCAATTGAATCCTAAATTGTTTTTTTTAAGCATTTTCACCCCATGTACCTCAATTTTCGTCCATTTATGTGTTTTGTACAATTAGCCCATTCTTAAATGACTGCAAAACATTACTGTATTAAACCCTTGACAAGCAGAAGCAGAGTTATAAAGGGTAGACTGAATTGGGAGGGTAAGTTGTTTTGCACAAAAAAACCCAAAGAGGCCATTCAACCTCTCAAGCTCATTATACAGGAGTAGGAGTATCCACTGAACTCCTCTCATTTCTTGCACAGGAACAAGGAGTGATTTATCCCACTGGCGCCGTCACATGAGGAACAAAATGTTGTCATTCTAACTGTTTACACAGCAAGAGGTTATGCGGCTCGAGCTTAATACATAGGACTAGGCCAATATTCCAACATAGAAAAGGCCAATGTGCCTTAAGTAGTGGTTAATAAAAGGTTCAAACTTTGCTTTTGTATTATCTGAATGTGAAACCCAAGATCCTGTATTCTTTACTCACCACTCTATCCGCACAGCTTGCCACTTACAAAATATTATATACATGCCCCTTTGTTGCTGCACAACTTTTCAAACTGCTTGATTGATATTTTATCATCTCTCTCTCATCTGTTCTGCTAATGTGTACCACTTTGCAATTCTCTGCATTTATACTCAGACCATGCCTTTGAATCCAGCCCAGAATGTTGAGGTGAGAGTCTTCTGAAAGATCCTTGCAAAAGTGCACTGGGGATGGAGGAGTGTTTGGGATGGCATTGAGAACCTTGAGTCTATGTGGCAAGAATGAACATGGAGTGCATCATTTCCCAAACCACCCCATCCAACTGTCCTGACAAGTACCTTCTTCCCCCACCTCTGTCAGAGTATGTGGGTCCTACATTGGTCTTATCAGCCGTCTCAGAACCCACAGAACTGGAATGCAAGCAAGTCACACTTGACCCTCAAGGGGCAGACTAAGGAAATGGAATGTTTTACACAGTTCTAACATGGCTTCCCCCCTATTGTATTCTATGCCTTGACTGATAGGAGCAAGTATATGTGGCTTCTTAATTATCTTATCCATATACCCCAAAATCCTTCTGCTCTACTGCCCTGTTCGGTGTCTGACTACTTATTTCCTTGGCTTGTTTGCCCTTCCCACAAGCTAATAAACAGATTAATTGCTTTAAAGGCCAAATAACTCCAAAGTGTGGACAATAAAAACGTATCAGTCTCAAGTCACTCTGAGTTAGTTTGCGGACAGCATCTCCCGGCTGGCATGAGGGTCCTGAGGTCCATTTCATCTTCTCTGTGCTATCCGCTCACTCCTTGGACTTTTTACAGCACCTGAGTGAATGGCAACCTCTTGGGAGACACCTTATGTTAGTCAACCACCTTTCTCCCTGTCCTATGCCCATTGCCACCTCCAAGCACTTCTGACCGTGCCACACCATAGATCCTTTTTTCCCCTCATTTAGAATGCACCTAAGCCAACCAGTGTTGGCTTAGGTGCATTCTATTGTTAATCAGGATCTTGAAAAATCCGTGGAGATAAGCTTAATTGAGGGTCTTTCCATCCCTCTAAACCCATGCACGGATAAATTAATTACAGCCTATCTCCTCCCATTTCTTCATACCCATCAATAGAGTTGCGGAAGAACTATCCCTGGCAAGACCAATTGCCCAAAATTGGGTAGGGCCACACGGTTAGACCGCCTCTGAACCTACTGCGGTTCCACCACAATCATTATGGAGACCAGATATTTTGTCTACCCTACTTGTCGAGCAGCTACAAAAAGTCGGCATTCAATTAGACGACCGATCTTGGTTTTGACTAATGTTGACTAAGGGATGAATGATGGTCAGGGTGTCAGCTTCAAAGTAGCAGATGTGGGATCATTTATATTCACCAGAGAGAGCACACAGCAAGAGGAAGGCACCACCAACTCTGCAATGCTCTCCTCCTACCAAGTGTTCGGTGCTCCGAGTTTACATTAAAATGAAGTGCCAGACAAAGCAAGTTTCAATCACAATCACCAGTAATTGTCTATAATGGTATAGAACTAGGGATAAAGAACAATTCATTTTGATTCTCTGCCGATTACAAATGGTAACTAACAAAAAAAATCAATCAAATCCTAATTCAGGTGTCTTTATGTGTTTTTACCCATGTAACTCCATTTTCATCAATTCATGTTTTGTGCAATTAACCCATTCTTAAATGACTGCACAAACATTATAATGTGTATAACCTTTGACAAGCAGAAGCAGAATTATAAAGGGTAGACTGAATTTGTAAAGTAAGTTTTGGAATACCGACTTCATCTGTTTCAACATCAACTTCCATCCGGCACTCAAATACACCTGGACCATTTCCGACACTTCTCTACCATTCCTTGACCTCACCATCTCCATCGCAGGGGATACACTCCTGACCGACATCCACTATAAACCCACTGACTCCCATGGTTACCTGGACTACTCTTCCTCCCACCCTGCTTCCTGTAAAGACTCCATCCCCTATTCCCAATTCCTCCGTCTACGCCGCATCTGCTCCCAGGATGAGGTGTTCCACACCAGGGCATTACAAATGTCCTCATTCTTCAGAGAACCGGGATTCCCCTCCCCCACTATAGTTGAGGCTCGCACCAGGGTCTCCTCCGTACCTCGCAACACTGCCCTCTCTCCCCATCCCCCCCACTCGCAACAAGGGCAGAGTCCCCCTGGTCCTCACCTTTCACCCCACCAGCCGGCACATACAACACATAATCCTCCGCCAGTTTCACCACCTCCAACGTGACCCCACCACTCGCCACATCTTCCCATCTCCCCCCCCGTCTGCCTTCCGCAAAGACTGCTCCCTCCGCAACTCCCTTGTCAACTCTTCCCTTCCCTTAGCTCCACCCCTTCCCCGGGCACTTTCCCTTGCAACCGCAAGAGATGCTACACTTGTCCCTTTACCTCCCCCCTCCACTCCTTTCAAGGACCCAAGCAGTGCTTCCAGGTCCGACAGAGGTTCACCTGCACCTCCTCCAACCTCATCTACTGCATCCGCTGCTCTAGATGCCAGCTGATCTATATCGGTGAGACCAAGCGGAGGCTTGGCGATCGTTTCGCCGAACACCTCCGCTCGGTCCGCAATAACCAACCCGACCTCCCGGTGGCTCAGCACTTCAGCTCCCCCTCCCATTCCGTATCCGACCTCTCTGTCCTGGGCCTCCTCCACGGCCAGAGTGAGCAACACTGCAAATTGGAGGAACAGCACCTCATATTCCGCTTGGGGAGTCTGCATCCTCTTGGCATGAACATTGAATTCTCTCAATTCTGTTAACCCTTGCTGTCTCCTCTCCTTCCTATCTCTCCCTCAGCCCTCGGGCTCCTCCTCCTTTTTTCCCCCCCACCCCCCATCAGTCTGAAGAAGTGTTTCGGCCCGAAACGTTGCCTATCTCCTTCGCTCCATAGATGCTGCTGCACCCGCTGAGTTTCTCCAGCATTTTGTGTACCTTGGAAAGTAAGTTGTTTTGCACAAGAACACGAAGAGGCCATTCAACCTCTCAAGCTCATTCTACAGGAGTAGGTGTGTCCACTGAACTCCTCATTTATTGCACAGGGACAAGGAGTGATTTATCCCACTGGCGCCGTCACACGAGGAACAAAATGTTACCCTCTTTCCCTTAATGTACTTTCAACATTTCTTTGAATTTTCCTTCAGAGCTACCTCCTGCCCCCTTTTTGCTCTTCTTATTTCCTTCTTAAGTATGCCCCTTGGTTCCCGAAACAACCTCCAGGGATACGCTTGATCCCTTATGCCTATACCAGTCTCATGTCCCCTCCTTTTTCCAGACCAGAGCCTCAATTTCTCTCATTGTTCAAGCTTCCTTACTCCCCCCTACCTGCCTTGCCCTTCACTCAAACAGGAACTTGCATGCCTTGAACTCCTGTCATCACACTTTTAAAAGCATTTGACTTTCCGGTTGTTCCTTTGCCCACAAACAACCTTCTCCTATCAACGTTAGCAAATTCCTGTGTAATAGCATCAAACTTGGCCTTGCCTCAATTTAGAATTTTAACTTGTGGGCCTGCCTTGTCTTTATCCGTGACTATTTTAAAGCTAATAGAACAGTGGTCGCTGCTGCCAAATGGGCTGGCCACGGACACTTCAGTCACTTGCCCCTCCCAATTTCCTATAAGTAGTTCAAGCTTTGCCCTCTCCCTTGTAGGGCCCTCTACACATTGCCTGAGGAAACTTTCCTGAACACATGTGGCAAATTCCACCCATCTAAACCCATGGCACTATGACAGTCCTAATCTACATTGGAAAGTTAAAATCCCCTAACATGACAACCTTATTCATCTCGCAGCTCCCTGGAATCTCCTGGCATATTTGTTCTTCTAATACCTGCTGACTATTTGTAGATCTTCATTAAACACTCCAACCCTGGACATTTTCAATCCCTCCATGGCATTATCTCTCCCTGTGTACCCATCTCCAGTGTTAGTCCTTTGAGATCTGTACACTCCTCTATTTCTAACCTCATGGTTGTATGAGCCAAAATGCAACTGTGGGGCTAAGTTGAAGGGGGTGGCAGGAAACAGTTTAGCAGCCATTTTATTACAACTGCCAATCCTATAATATTAAAAGGAAATATTTGCAAATCTCTGGGCAACACAGACATGATAAGCTGCAAAGCTCCTTCCTCTGCTGTACTGAGATATGGTTCTCGGAGTATGCTGCTGGTAAAGTCTACTGCAGGTGATAAGAAATTCAAATTTCTCTAAACCGAAGAAGCAAAATGTACAGATTCACTTTCAGCAGAGTTCAATAGGATGGTCCAACTTCTGTACAATTAGACATAAATGGATTCATTTGTTTCCAAACCCAAATTTGACTTATTCCAAATCTTCAAGAAAAGAGCTGCATGTTGTCTTAATCCACTCACACAGTGCAAATAGGTCGAACATAATAGAATAAAATGCTTTTTTTGTTCCTCACAACAATCTTCAGAAGAGACATGTATTTCTATAGCGCCTTCCACAGTCTTAGTAAGCTTTACACAGTTTGAAGTACAGTCACTATTGTCACAGTCTGTGCACAGCAAGTTCCCAGAAACAGAAATGAGTAGATATTGGTTCAGGGATAAATATTGCCCAGGACACTGTCAGGGAAACCTTCCCACGCTTCTCTGAAATGGTGATTGTGGTATATTTTTCATCTACAAAAGTGGGCAGAAGGTGCTTTGAGTTAAACACGTTAGCCTTAAGATGGCATGTGCTGAAGTGACAGCCTAGTTTTTTCGCTTGAGTCACGAGACTGGAGCTTGAACCACTTGGCGCAGTTGTCAAATTACTGGAGATTATTACATTCTCTTACTATAATAACTGATCACCTACCAGCCTGTCCATCTTTGGGATGTGGGAGGAGGCCTGAGTCAGTGGAACTCTCCTTCATGCTCGAGGGAAGTTCCCGAATACTCGCGGCCTCAGCTAGGTCGCGGAAAACTTTTCAGCATGTTGAAAAATTTTCCGTGAGTAAAATTTGGTCGGCATGGTTCTTTTTAACTCATAGTGCAATGGAGTGGGGTCGCTATTTAATTACAGGCAGTCGTGGGCAGCCTTAGGCAATCTCCTTCACTGACCGTGCATTTTGATTGGCTTATTGGAGTTGGCAGGACCAGGGAAAACTGACCGGTAGATAAAATGCCCGCTAAACTTTATTATACTTCTTAAAAGTGTCTCCACTCCTTCTCCTCCCCCCTCTCTAAAGGACTTACCTTACACTGTGCAGCCGTCTTTAACCTTCCTCTTCATCGCGGGTGTGAATTTCAGACAGCGCTCCCCCGCTTTCCCTGGCCCCAGCCTTTGCGATGTGATTGTGTGTGTGTGTGCGGTCGGTCGATCCAGCTCGCGGTATCAACCCGGATGGTCGATCCAGCTTGAGGTTTTCCAGGCGAGTGCCCTCGAGCTTAAAGGTCGAAGACACTCTTAACTCGCGGATTAGGTTGCCGCAGTGGGACAACCCCTTTACCGAGTCTGGGTCTATGTGTAACTCCAGTCACATTGCAAAGAGCTTGACTGTGCACTGGCCCAGCAAACCACTCAGTGCAAGGAACAATGTGGGGCCTAGCCAGTGAAAGCCACATCCTGTCAATTAATGCAGAAACAAAAACATGCTAATGTCAAGACTGCTATTTGTAGTGTATGCATTTCTCCCAGCCGAGATCTACCATCAAGTTCACATTAATGATAAAGTTGACAAAACCTTGCCCCCGCTTCACCTCAAACAGAATCAAACATTACTATTTACCATTGCTGAGCATGCTGTTACCCATAAAATGAAATCTGACAAAGAAATCCCCATTCAGCCGACACTCAGGTCAAGCTTTCACCCTTGCATTTAAACTACACCTCCAACTTTGCTGGAAATAGCAACCGCAGGAAATCTGCCCACCATGTTTACTAACGTCACTAACAGACAATAACCAAAGAGGATATCTTGTCCCAGCATCAGAATAATCACTGGTCCTCAGGTTACACGAGTTATTGAGAATGAGAGTGCAACCACAGGCCGGGTAGCTGGGCATCACTGAATGTCCCAGCTCACCTGTAAACCAAGAGGCAGATGTCTCACGTCTGTGAGACGTACAGATTTTGCCCAAGTAATTGCCCGTCGGAAGTTGATTGCGTGTAGCACTGGGTTTGCACCCTGTCCAATTTCACTCTCCACAAGGGACAGAGTAGTAAAATCTGTATTTCACCTAATCCCGTGGATTTGCCCTTTGGTGATTAAGTTAAAATTGCCTCACCCCCCCCACCTCCATATGGGGCACCATTACTAAGCAGCAAATGCAACTCATAAACAAAGAGCAAAATTCCAGGGGATTAGAACCATCAGCTAAACTTCATAATGATAATTGCAGCACTGAAATCAGTTTTAATTCATTTTCTAACCGTCCATGTACATGGTGAACAATCAAAGTGAGGTATTAATAATGATAGAATCATCGCAAAATATGTTAACTCACCAGGCAGAAACAGTCAGTATATTTCATATAATTTCGCTGAAATGTAATCAAACTTGTTTTTTTTTAAATTAGGCAGTGTCTCAACACCCCTTCAGGGGACAGGACCTGATCTGCCTCTTGAACAGCCTTCATCAAAATAAAATACAGATTTCCGCCATTTAGCCCCTCGTGCCTTTCAATAAGATATCAGCTGATCCTCTACTTCATCCATTTTCTCTCTGATCCCCATATCCCCAATTCCCTTTGTGTCCAAAAATCTATCGATTTTAATTGGTATTCAGTAACTGAGCATCTGGAGCCCTTTTTCTGGCTATTTGATCCAAGCACAATGGGGCCCAAAGTTTGGGTCAGCTTTGAAGAAAATGAAAAATCCTTGTGTTCAGGTCAGATTTACAACCAAACTAAAAACTGTCACTGTGTTGGAAGGAACTGCAGATGTTGGTTTACACCAAAGATAGACACAAAATCCAGGAGTAACTCAGCGGGACAGGCAAACTGTCACTGTTTAACTTCACTATAAGGTGGTGGCATATATATATGTGTGGGTGTGTGTGTGTGTGTGTGTACATATTGAGGTAGGGCGCTCTCTGAACTGGTATGCAAGAGCATGAAGAAACCAAGTTAGTCAGACAGGCAAGGGCACTGCCGAAAGTGAAACCCAAGGTGAAGCCCTGTGCCAGTACAGCGACCACCCTTCCTTCTAGACCCTCCCAACCTAAACCCCGCATTACCCAACTATACACATTTGGTTCAGATTATGCCCTCATGTGCTGGCCAAGTTCAGGTTCAGCTTGCCCATGTTTGGGTTGGTTTCAGGTCAATGTTATACCCAAGCAAACCTCTCCTCTGTGTGGAAGTACTGTTAAGAATCCCCAGCTCTGAAGGAAAGAATTTATCATTCTCATTGCCGAATGAGTGACCCCTTAGTCTGAGACAATGCCCTCCTCCTTCCAGTTGCAGACTTTCCAGCCATGGGGAAAACAGCCTGTCAATAACCATTCTGTAAAATCCCTTCCAAAATCTGGTGTCTCAATGAGATTGCTTCTCATTCTTCTGAAACCCCAATGATTATGGCCAATTTTAGTCAGTCTCTCCTAATGGATGACCTCTTTAACTCAGGAATCAATCTTGTCAATCTACACACCAAGGCCAGTATATCCTTCCTTGCATCTGGAGACCAAAACAGCACAGTCCACCAGATATGGTCTCACTAAAGCCCTGTACTATTGCAACAAGACGTTTGAGCAATAAAGGACAAAATGCCTATTGCCTTCCATCGTTAACAGCCAACAACTTCGCCGTCAAGTTTCTCTCCTGGACACTCCAATCTTCAGACAGCTTTTCCCCTTACTCCATCCCTCTACACACCTAATTCTTGACCTCCCTGTAAAAGGATCTCCCCAACCCTGGCACATCATTATCCATTAAAGGCATGCCTGATCTTTCATTTTAGATGCTGCTTAACCTGCTGTGCATTTACACCATCCTTTGATTGCAGGCAAGCACCAAACGCTTTTCTCAGAGTTCAACCTGCTTTCCATGGAATGTTAATATGTAATCTATAAAAGATATGAACACTATGCTTTTATAAAATAGTGATGATACTGGTTTAGGAGGGGGGCATTCGGTCCTACTTCCCTCTCCTATTTTGACTGATGTGCATCTTAAATCCATCTCTCCACCCCTGCTCCATATCCCTCAGTGCTACCATCCAATGAAAAAAATATGTTTTTACATTTTAAATGACTTTTTTTTAATATATGGGGAGGACAGTCCCAAATTTCCACCACCCTTTTGTGTGAAGTCCATCCTAACATCACCCCCCCCCCCCCCCCCCCCCCCGCCCCCCGACTCTAATTTTAATGGAGCCTTGCCTGAAGAAACCAAGGAATCCTTTAATAATTCCTGGGCATCTTATGTAGCCCCTTAGTCTAGGCACGAGGGAATAAATAACATCTTAATACAGATCTGCAACAAATAACCGTTTGCAAAATAATGCCCAAGCTTTGTTATTTCAGTCTTCTGTTAACAACTCTGAGCGTTAGATGCAGTAGCTATGCTGAGAATGATAGGAATATGTGAGCAGAATGTGGTATCTCAGCATTTCTCCTCGCTGTACCTGGTCTGGTCCCTGGAAACAGATTCTGCACAGAGGGCTCCTCATTCCACTCTCGCTGCTGCTCAGGGACACGGAGTCCATGCCGGTTTGGAGCGCACCATTCCTCTCCTTGTCGTCGTATCCTTCTCCAGCCCCGGCACCGTTCGACCCGTAACAATCCTCGTCGGACCGGGACGAGCAATTGGGAAAGGGAGGCCAGCCGCATCCCAATCTGGCCAGCCGTCCTCCCCCTCCTGCTCCCCCTCCCTCTTCTTCTCCTCCTCCTCTTCCACCTCCTCCCCTTCTCCGGCCCGTCTCCAAATCTTGCTCGCTCCTCTGCATCGCGAAAGATCTCATCAAAACCAGCACCTTCAGGTCATTGCAAACCATGCGGATGTGATACTTGAACATCATTTACATCTGGTGTTTGCACTAAGTCGTATGCAAAAAAAAAACACAAAAAAATGTAAAGTAGTCGATTATTGATCGCTGGATAATAAAATATATGCGGCCAAATACTAAACCGGCAGCAGAATTCCCAGATTCCGCGCTGCGTTAGGAAATAGCCGGTGCTATTGTCTCCGCACCTCCCATTGTGCACGACTGTCTAACGGAGAGAAAAAAGACATGAACCGGGGCCGCTGCTCATCCGTTGCTCCGCTCTGCTCCGTGCCACCCGCGTCCTCGCTGGCTCCAGGGGCCACCCTCTGCTAATCTCTTGCCACATTCTCGAACCCGCGCACATCTGCGCCGACCTCAAAGCCCGGACGTGTGCGCGTTTGCAACCAAGCCCTGCCTTTTATCTCCTTGCCACTACCACCCCCCCCCCCCCCTCCTCCCTCCCACCCTCCTTTCTTCCAAACCCACCTCCCAAATAAATCACCACCCAAGTCCGAGCGCCTCTTCCCGAACATCTCAATCAACAATGCCACCCCCGAGCTCCACGCCTCTGCTTCCGGTACTAACATATACATATATATAAACATTTATTATTTCTTTTCCCCTCCATTGACCCCCCCACCCTTTCGAAATTGCCTGCGTGTTGACGTCGTCCACGTGTGAATTTCCCGCGCGATCTCAAGAACTCCCGTGTCAGTTTCACCCGGGTTTTCAGGGTTGGACCGCACTAGCAATACCCGCATCCCCTGGGTGACATTTGCTTTAGTAACAATAGACAACAGACCCAGCGATTCATCAGTTAATTGCTATTAGCTCATGTTCTCAGGTTCGCAACTGACTGCGATCGTGGGTTTTGGCAGAACAAAGCAATGTACCAAAAATAACAACAGAAAATGCTGGAAACACTCAGCAGGTCAGGCAGCACCCGTGGAGAGAGAAGCGGAGTAGCTCCAAGTCGGAGACTCCTCGTCGCTGGAACTGGGGAAGAGAAAACAAATTTGAAAACTAAATTGGTTTCTCTCTTTCCCAGTCCTGAGGATGGGTTTTCAACCAGAAACGTTCACTCTCTCTTCACAGATGCTGCCTGACCTGCTGAGTGTTTTCCACGTGTATCCGTTTTATTTCAGAGCATCTGTGGGATTTAAATTCTAAGAAGGAACAGTTGGATGAAGATTTGCAGGTTGTGGCCAGTGAACTATTTTGCAATGCCAAAACTGTTTGTCTCTCTTTCTCTCCTTCACCCAATAACATAATGGAGAATATGCGTATCAAAAATACTGCAGATGCTGGAATTTTGAAATAATAACTAAAAGTGCTGGAAACATAGCAGAAGAGCAAGCATCTGTGGAAAGGGTAAGAGAGTTGAAGATTCAGCTCAAAGCCCCTTCAGAATAACAGAGGACAGCTGGTTATGCCGTATTAAGTAAAATAACTTAGCCTTCCCTGTCTTCTCCCTTTTCCGGAGAAAAATAAGTTAAGAGGTGACCTAATAGAGGTTTTTAAAACAACAAAAGGTTTTAAGAGTAAAACCAAAGAGAACTTTTCCACTTGTGGAAACTATTCAAAAAGTGTTGAGAATGTGGAACTTGCTCCCACAGAGTGCTTCAAGTGAATTTACAGGGCCAGCACATGAGGGGGAAGGGACTAGAGGGTTACAGACAAATTCAATGGCGAATGACACCAGGAGGCTTTAGTGCAGCATAAAAGTCAGGATGTACTGGTTGGGCCAAATGGCCTGTTTTGATATCTTTCTAAGTCTATGTAAATGGCGTAGCTTCTACCAGCAGAGATTCTTTGGAACATTTTGTCTAAAACATTTTTTATAATGTGTACACAGAGAGTAGTTGGTCACATAGTACAATTCTTAAATTGGTACAATCAATATTACATATGACATTTATATTATTTCCCTTCTATAATAGTGGAAAACAAAACAAACATCCAAAATCACTGCTCCAGTTCTTGTGCTTGTCAATTTAGCATAAAACGTGGGATGGTGTACCCTCCTAAAACTCCGACACAGGACACCCTCCTCTGTCATGATCAGGCCATGGTGTGTGTTGAGCTACCACTAACTTCAACAATGCCAGGCGTTTATCTAATATGGTTTCATCCTCACTACCTTCAGCATTAGCTGTGGCAGAGCAGAAGAGTCTTTTTTTCAATCACTTCTAGTTGTCTTCCTGCACCTTCATATACTTCTGGTCTCACTTGGCCATGAGTAATATCTGCATATTCATCTGTGAGTTCCACAGCTGAAGTAATTGCTTGTGTTGAAGCAGTCTTCATGATCCTGTCATTGTGTACCTTTATCAATGCCATCTGCTGTGCTGTAATGCTTCCAAGTACAAGCTGTGATGTCTTTATAGTCCACTGCAATGAAATCCATATACTGTAATACTGCAGCTTTCTCGATTCTTGATCTAGCTGAAGTTCTTTCCACAAAATTGACCTTGTTTGGCACCAGGTACATTGTTTTCATCTGGCACTCTGAATCTGGCCCTGTCCTCACACCGTTCATCTTGACCTTTCCGTTGACTTTTGATGATGTCTACATCTTTCACCATTTGTAGAAATGGTTTTCCAATCCATATAGTGCACACCTTTCCCCAGATTCAGGCCATTTCTTTCTTAGCCACTCATGTTGCTATACACAAAACTTGCAACATCCAACCCATATTTTGTTCTGCCTTTTGACACATTGCCCATACTTCCTTCTGTCGGTCTCCCAACATTTCTAGCCTTGTTTCGATAGTTCTGCAGCTTTGTCAGTCTGCAAGTAGTTTTCTAGAGTTATCTCCTTCCTGTGCAATGGGTATTCCCTTGGGCTGCACTCCTGGGTTGCACAAATAATCCCATCTCCTTCAAATCTGCAAAACCTCTATTATATGCTAACAGTTTTACCTCATTTGAGAAAGTGGCAAAGGATTCTCCCTTCTCCTGTTTGTGTATGAAGAACCAGTAATGATCCACTTCTTCATTTCTAGACAGATTGCAATTTTCTTGTAATACATCGAATGCATCCTCCATGGTCTCATTTAGTACAATTCTCTTCCCATGTTACCTATGAGATACTGCAATATCTTAACTTGTGGGACACAAGAGACTGCAGATGCTGAAATCGGGTGCAAAAAATCAACTGCTGTATGAACTGCTGGGTCAAGCAGAATCTGTGGAGGCAAAGGGATGGTTGACGTTTCAGTTTGAGACCCTACTAAGAGTGTAGATGGAAGAAAGCTAGTATATAGAATGAGAGAGAGGGGTGAGCCAGAGACTTGTAGGTGAGAGGTGAAACCATTATAGGATGAGATAATGGGCAGATGGAGCCAGGTCGGGTTGAGAATGAGGAAGGCTAGAGACAATGGCTGGTTGGTGATAGGAGGCATTGGCTAAGGAGGACAATTCAGAGGACCATGAACAGAAAACCTCATCTTGAAAACTGCTTTGGTGGAGATGGAGAAACTGAGAAAAAGGGATGGCATTCTTGCAGGAGACAGGGTGTGAGAAGGAGTCATCAAGGTAGCAGTAGGTGTCCGCAGTATTTTATAGAAAATATTGGTGGACAGTTTGTCTTCTGAGATGGAGACAGAGATCTCGAAAACAAAGAGAGGCCAACTAAACCAGCACGTCTTTATGATGTGGGAGGAAACTGAAGCACACAGAGGAAACCTGCTCGGTCACAGGAAGAACATGCAAACTCCACACAGACAACACCCAAAGTCAGGATCAAATCTGGATCTCTGGTGCTGTGAGGCAGCAGCTCTACTAGCTGCACCGCAGTGCCGTTATACATTGACTTTCCGCATAAACTGATTCAATTAGTATATTGCCATAGCCTAGCCAATAGCTAATATAAGATCAATGCAACATTGTTTTTTCTGTTTTAATTCATAACACATGCAGAAGGCATTAAGGCATTCTTTCCTAACATTCTTTCCTCTTAACAACTACTTTATTTAACAGCATTTCCAATCAAACAATACAGAATCAAAAAAATATTAATAACTAGAAAGACAAATGTGCATTTCTATAGCACCTCTCAGTGCACGCCCAGACCTGTACAAACAATGAAATACATCTGAACTGAAGTCAGTGGGATATAGGAAATGTAGCAGCCAATTTGTAGGGGTGGAAGATTGCAACCTTCACGTGGTCCGCCCTGTTTCAACTAATGCAATCAACTCGACGTGCACAAACAAAAGATCAAATAGAACAAGTTGTCCAACAACTTTAGGCTGTGCACGCCACATGACAGAAGAAGAAGAAGAAGAAGAAGAAGAAGCCAATTTGTCCCCCCGATCAGCAATGCAATAATAAGTAGATTATTATTTTTAATGGTGTTGGTTGAGGGATAGATATGGAGTCATGGAGTTGTACATCACATAAATAGTCCCTTTAGTCAAGTCAAGTTTATTGTCATATGTATAAATATGGTGAGGAGCAGATACAAAGGCAATCTTTCACAGGCACATAGACTCAGATCACACACAAAAACATAAATGGTACATAAATTCTGCAAGACTGTAAAAAAATCACTGCAATAACAAAACAGGATATGAGTGCTAACACATTGATAAAAACAAGTCCATGTTAGGGCAAGAAGTGGTCTGTAGTGTTCCGTGGCCGAAGTAGTATTAGGATTATGTGTGTCGGTTTACATAAAATAGTTGTTCCTGAAACTGGTGGTGTAGGACTTCAGGCTTCTGCATCTCCTAGTAGCAGTAAGAAGAGGGCATGGCGTAAGTGGCGGGGATTGTTGATGATAGATGCCTTCTTCTTGAGGCAGCATCTCATGCAGATGCTTTCAATGGTGGAGAGAGCTGTGCCCATGATGAACCGGGCTAGGTCCACTACTCTCTGCAGCCTCGTGCGTTCCTGGGCATTGGAATTTTCCTACCGGGCCATGATAGAAGCAGTCAAGAAACTTTCCACAGTGCATCTGTAGAGGCTTATTAGAGTATTCAGTGACATGCCAAATCTCTTAAACTTCAAAGAAAGTAGAGGCGTGCCTTCCTCATAATTACACCGATATGTTGATCCACGGACTGGAAAAGTCTTCACGCACAGATGTCTCTTGTTCCCCTAGGAACTCACTAGTAGACCTCCTTCACACCCTCCCCAAGACCCAACATTCTTTCTGAAGAATTGAACATTAACTTATTTGCTGATAACAAATGTTTTAATAAAGATTTAACACACCTTTCCTTTTGCTAAGGGTGCCAAGAGTTATGGGGAGAAGGCTGGAGAATGGGGTTGAGAGGAAAAGATAGATCAGCCATGATTGATTGGCAGAGTGGACATGATGGGCGGATTGGCCTAATTCTGCTCCTAGAACTTATGAACTTATGAACCTTTCCTCATCTTGCATCTTAGGTTCATTCCTTGGATGAAGAGATTGCCTTATGAAGACCGACTGGAGAGGGACTGACATTCTGGCAGGCAGGTTTGCTAGGGCTGCACATGTGGGTTTAAACTAAATAGTGGGGGGGGAGGGATTGACAAATTGGGACTATAAAGATGGAGTTAAAGGGGAAGTGACTACAGGAAAAGTTACAAATGATTCTCAAATTAATGGGAAGGAAAGTTCAAGAAGGGATAAAAGAGTAAGGTCAGGGCCAATTGCGAGCGGTGCGAGGGGGGACGTGAATACGGAGGCCAAAGTGTTGTATATGAATGCGCGAAGTATAAGAAATAAAGTGGACGAGCTTGAGGCTCAGTTAGAAATTCTCAAGTATGATGTTGTGGGAATTACAGAGACATGGGTGCAAGAGGGCCGGGGTGGGAACTGAATATTCAAGGGTATACCTGCTATCGAAAATACAGACAGGTGGGCAGAGGGGGTGGGGTTGCCCTGTTGGTGAGGAATGAAATTCAGTCCCTTGCAAGGGGTGACATTGAAACAGGAGTTGTGGAGTCAGTATGGATAGAACTAAGGAATTGTAAGGGTTAAAATACCCTAATGGGACTAATCTACAGTCCCCCAAACAGTAGCCTGGACAGGGTGCAAGTTGAATCAGGAGTTAAAATTGGCATGTAGCAAAGGTAATGCTTCTTCTTCTTTCGTGTGGCGTGCACAGCCTAAAGTTGTTGGACAACTTGTTCTATTTGATCTTCCGTTTGTGCACGTCGAGTTGATTGCATTAGTCGAAACAGGGCGGACCACGTGAAGGTTGCAATCTCCCACCCCAAAGGTAATGCTGTGGTTGTTATGAGAGATTTCAACATGCAGGTAGACTGGGAAAATCAGATTGGTACTAGACCCCAAGAAAGGGACTTTGTAGAGTGCCTTCGTGATGGATTCTTAGAGCAGCTTGTATTGGAGCCTACCATGGAGAAGGCAATTTTGGATTTAGTGTTATGTAATGAACTGGATTTGATAAAGGACCTCGAGGTTAATGAGCCATTCAGAGGCAGTGACCATAATATCGGAGTAGATCGGAGGTGTGTGTGATGCAGTTGAATAAAGGGGACTATGGGGCCATGAGGGAGGAGCTGGCCAAAGTTGACTGGAAAGATACACTAGCAGGGATGACAGTGGAACAAAAATGGCAGGTGTTTCTAGGAATAATACAGAAGGTGGAGGATCAGTTCATTCCTAGGAGGAAGAAAGATTCCAAGGGGAGAAAGGGATGACTGTGGCTGACAAGGGACATCAGGGACAGTATAAAAATTAAAGAGAAGATTACAACGTAGCAAAGATGAGCGGGAAGCAAGAGGATTGGGTAATGTTTAAAGAGCAACAGAAGATAACTAAAAGGACAATATTGGGATAAAAGATGAGGTACGAAGGTAAGCTAGCCAAGAATATAAAGCAGGATAGTAAAAGCTTCTTTAGATATGTGAAGAGGAAAAAATTAGTTAAGACCAAAGTTGGACCCTTGAAGACCGAAAAAGGTGAATTTATTATGGGGAACAAGGAAATGGCAGATGAGTTGAACAGGTACTTTGGATCTGTCTTCACTAAGGAGGACACAAACAATCTTCCTGATATAGTTGTGGCCAGAGGATCTGGGGTGACAGAGGAACTGAAGGATATCCACATTAGGCAGGAAATGGTGTTGGGTTGACTGATGGGACTGAATGCTGATAAACCCCCAGGGCCTGATGGTCTGCATCCCAGGGTACTTAAGGAAGTGGCTCTAGAAATTGTGGATGCATTGATGATAATTTTCCAATGTTCTATAGACTCAGGATCAGTTCCTGTGGATTGGAAGGTAGCTAATGTTATCCCACTTTTTAAGAAAGGCGGGAGAGAGAAAACAGGGAATTATAGACCAGTTTCCTGACATCGGTGGTGGGGAAGATGCTAGAGTCAATTATAAAAGATGGTTTGGATAGCAGTAACAGGATCGGTCCGAGTCAGCATGGATTTACGAAGGGGAAATCATGCTTGACTAATCTTCTGGAATTTTTTGAGGATGTAACTAGGAAAATGGACAAGGGAGAGCCAGTGGATGTAGTGTACCTGGACTTTCAGAAAGCATTTGATAAGGTCCCACATAGGAGATAAGTGGGCAAAATTAGGGCACATGGTTTTGGGGGTGGAGTGCTGACATGGATAGAAAATTGGTTGGCAGACAGGAAACAAAGAGTAGGGATTAACGGGTCCCTTTCAGAATGTCAGGCAGTGACTAGTGGGGAACCGCAAGGCTCGGTACTGGGACCGCAGCTATTTACAATAAACATCAATGATTTGGATGAAGAGATTCAAAGTAACATTGGCAAATTTGCAGGTGACACAAAGCTGGGTGGCAGTGTGAACTGTGAGGAGGATGTTATGAGAATGCAGGGTGACTTGGACAGGTTGGGGGAGTGGGCAGATGCATGGCAGATGAAGTTTAATGTCGATAAATGTGAGGTTATCCACTTTGGTATCAAAAACAGGAAGGCAGATTACTATCTAAATGGCGTCAAGTTGGGAAAAGAGGAAGTACAACGGGATCTGGGGGTCCTTGTTCATCAGTCTATGAAAGTAAGCATGCAGGTACAGCAGGCAGTGAAGAAAGCCAATGGCACGTTGGCCTTTATAACAAGAGGAGTTGAGTATAGGAGCAAAGAGGTCCTTCTGCAGTTGTGCAGGGCCCTAGTGAGACCACACCTGGAGTATTGTGTGCAGTTTTGGTCCTCTAATTTGAGGAAGGACATTGTTGCTATTTAGGGTGTGCAGCGTAGGTTCACCAGGTTAATTCCCGGGATGGCGGGACTGTCATATGCTGAGAGAATGGAGCGGCTGGGCTTGTACACTCTGGAGTTTAGAAGGATGAGAGGGGATCTTATTGAAACATATAAGATTGTTAAGGGTTTGGACACGCTAGAGGCAGGAAACATGTTCCTGATGTTGAGTGAGTCCAGAATCAGGGGCCACAGTTTAAGAATAAGGGGTAAGCCATTTAGAACGGAGACGAGGAAACACTTTTTCTCAAAGAGAGTTGTGAGTCTGTGGAATTCTCTGCCTCAGAGGGCGGTGGAGGCCGGTTCTCTGGATACTTTATAGAGAGAGTTAGATAGGGCTCTTAAAGATAGCGGAGTCAGGGGATATGGGGAGAAGGCAGGAACGGGGTACTGATTGGGGATGATCAATCATGATCACATTGAATGGTGGTGCAGGCTCGAATGGCCTACTCCTGCACCTATTGTCTATTGTCTATTATTGTATGGTGGAGCGGGTTCAAAGAGCCGTCTGCTCCCTTTTCTGCTTCTTATGTTCTGTGCCTCAATTAGATAAAGCCTTTTGATTTTTAAACAGCCGTCGCAATTTGTTCAGGCAGCTGGCGTGAACTAGAATTTCCCCCAGCCCTGGTTTGCCTTTCATTCAAGACAACCGAGTTTATCGGTTACCTGTAACTCTGAAAACAAAGGATGACAGGGACGTGTTGGAATGGATGGAAAGGGAGACCTGGGCTGTGGCATGTCCATGAAGTACAGGTCTTAAAGGTGACATGTTGGAGGAAGGAGGAAGGAGGCAGGGAGGGACTAGTGAAGGCTGGTGAAACCCAATGTCTCACTGCTAGCACAGGACTGATTCAGGATCGACAACGATGTCAAACCTCGACAACCAGATACAATCTCCAGTGCCAGTATAAAGCTGGTGCCAAAATGAGCATTTCTAAATTGGCCCTTTAATTATTCCTTATTCTGTGTATAATGCAAAATAAAACAAACAAAAATCACCTGCAACTGCAGCACAATTACGGTAATTAGTTCTAAAATGTTATTTGTTGCTTCTGTACATTTATTTTAAGCTCTGTAAAAGAAATGCTGATCAGTGCACCAGCGTCTAGACACTGCACCGCTGCTGAGCATAATCAGTTTAATTACAACATGTGTTGTACAGCTGTCTTGAAGAACGTGGGTGGAAATGTATTGTGCGTCCCTCCTTTTTAAAGCGTCCGAGTCGAGATTAATGTTGAAAATGGAAGGAGAAGGAATAGCCGCTTCAGCAGCGATCATAACCAGATGGTGGAGAATTTTAAATGCGTACTCAATCCCTCATGGTTTAGATGGAGGATACACTGCCCAGTCTTGAGGTGAACCACTTGCGACCATTGTCCACATGCCCACTGAACGCACATTGCTCCCAATTCTGGTAAAGGCTCAAATTGTGGACATTTTCGGTTCATTAATGTCATGGGTACTGAGATATTTCCTTGTTTAGGTAAGGAGACCAAAACTACACATTGCTCCAGGTGCGGTCTCATCAAGACCCTTTACTCCCATATGATAATCCACTTGCAAAAAGACAGCATCATATCAGAATCCGTCCCAACACAAAATGTTGCCTGTCCAGTCTGAAGAAAGGTCCCAACATGAAATGTCGCCTGTCCATTCCCTCCAGATTTGCTGCCCGACCTGCGGAGTTACTCCAGCACTTTATATTCCACCTCCCATGTTGTTGCCCACTCAATCTGCTTGTCCATATTTGCTCGAAGCATCCTTACAACGACCTTCTGGAGAACATGGATAGGTGATGTTTTGGTTCGGGACCCTTCTTTCGACTCTGATGTGTTGGCTTCTTTTTGCACGAGAATTTACATATAGGAGTAAAGAGATCACACAGGTGTAAAGGGCCTTGATGTGACCTTACTCGGTGTTAATGTGTCCTCTAGAGATGCTGCCTGACCCGCTGAATTACACCAGCACATTGTTTTCCACACAAGATACCAGACAATTTTGTGTGTCCCCAGTGCTTTATCTGAGTCAGTTTGGGTGAGGAAATATTTAATTCCTCAGACTTTAGAGATTTGGTGAGATTTGGATTGACCGTGGTCAGTTCATGTTTCAGGATGTTAGAATTGGAGGAGCATAGGCTTGTTGAATTGCAGTGATAAGGAAAGGCATGGTGTGGAAGAATTTGAAAATACAGACGAGAATCTCACAGCCACAATAACCGACTGAATTGATAGGCAGCCCTCCAGCATAAATGCTTTTGCAGTTCCTGTTGGAATCTGTAGAACTGCCTTCACACCAAGCAAATGTGTCTTAACACATGGATTGTTACTTCCCATGTGATGGTGCAGCACAGCGGAAATCACTGGCAGGCTTCAAGTTCCCCCTGTGTCTTTTATATTTTATTTTTGCCTCTCCTTAATCGACATAAAAATGTATTTGCAATTTCTTCTTACGCCGTTGAGAACACAAAGTAATGCAATTTAATGCTAAGTCATGTGCAGGAGGCATCTTCTAAACACCACCGCTGCGAACATAATTAACCTTTTATCCCCGGGCCAAACAATAGTCCCAATCATCCATGAGGGATGAGGCAGGGAGGAGAGAGCTTGTTGCATACAGATCTCCCTCTGCTCGGAATTCAGTCCACCTTCAGGCGAGAAGGTTAAAAACTGCTTTTCTCTCACTTTCTGAGGATAAGCAGGATAGTTATCAGTGAAAGGGGCAAGTCTTCATTTGCACACATTTGACACGGAAGGGTTTCCATTTCAGTGAATGGTGGCCTGGCATCTGTGTGTTCATTTTTACAAGAGACACGAGCTAGTTCATAGGGGTACTCCATGAGTGTAGCTGTGTTTCCAAGGGGCCACTGGGGATTTTGCTGGTATTTACAGGAGAGTCGCCAGAAGTGTGTCAGTATTTTGCTGGCTTCACAAGGAGTTTGTTGGCATTAATAGGGAGTTACCTAGGATTGCAAGGATCCACAGTAGGTATGTCAGTACTTACAGAGGGTTAATCAGGAGCGCATGAGCAATTACAGAGGTCCCCAGGAGTGTATCTTTATTTACAGGGGACTTCCAGGTGCATATTGATATTTACAGGGAATCCCCTGGAATATGTCTGTATTTACACGTGGTCCCAGGGGAGTGTATCTGTATTTCTAGTGGGTCCCTGGGAATGTCTGCATTTGCAGGGGGGTCAGTATTGACAGGAAGTGGCTGGGGAATATGTCATCTTCAGGAAATCTTCAGGGAGTGTGTCAGTATTTGCAGGGGGTCCCCAGGACTATGTCAGGATTGGGAATTTCTCAGTGTTTACATAAAGTCACCAGGAATATTAATAGAATCGTAGAGTTGTACAGCACAGAAACAGGCCCATCAGCCCAACACTTCCATTTTGTCCTTTTTGCCCATCTACACAAAACCTATTTGCCTGATTAGGTCCGTATCCTTCTTTGCCTAGCAATTTGGTAAGTGTCTGTTACAATGCTTTTTAAACATAGTCTTCTTCTTGCGTGTGGCGTGCACAGCCTAAAGTTGTAGGACAACTTGTTCTATTTGATCTTATTTGAGTGTGCACGCCAGGTTGATTGCATCGGTTGAAACAGGGCGGACCACGTGACGGTTGCAATCTCCCACCCCTTTAAACATAGTGACTGTATCTGATTCCACCACCTTCTCTGGCAGCGGGCTCTGGATATCAACCGCTCTCTGTGTGAGCAAACACAGCCCTGAGTTTCTCTTTAAGACTCCTATCTCCCAACTTAATACCTCAATATTTTTTGGAGGTGCTCCCGGAATTGTGGGTATTACTATTCCCAAAATGTTTGAAGCCCTGGGACTCTTTTCCAAAACCTCAGCACCACCCTGGTTCTCTCTCCTCCTCAGACTCCCATCAAAAATGTTCTCTGTGATCATGATTTTGGGCATCTGTTTTGATATTTTCCTCAGCAGGCTGTCAGAAGCACTGCATTGTGGGAGGGACTGCTATGCTGGACACATAGAAACATCGCTCACTGTTGGAGAGGTTTTACTAAAGGAGTGTTGTACGATCAGAGGGGCAGTGGGATGAGCGGTGATGAGGGACTGCTCTCTTTCATATGAGATAATGAACTCTGGCCCTGCCTCCTGTCTTGGTGAAGTGTTAAAGATCAGAGACACTCCTCAAAAATAAGATGGGCAATTTGAAGCAGCAAACACTGGGAACACTCAGCAGGTGGGGCATTTGAGGAGAGAGAAAAGTAGAGTTAACGTTTCAGGTCAAAGAAAGTTCACCACAGTAAGGAGATTTCTCTGGTGTCCCGGTGACCAATATTTTCCCCTCAACGGATGTCACTAAAACATTGGCGAGATACTGCTGCACCGTTGGAGGTGCAGAGCAAAAGGAATGCTGGCCATTCCACATTGCTGATTTGGGGCATTTTGTGTACAAATTGGCTGAAGCATTTCTTACATTACTGCAGTGACTGCACCTCAAAATTAGTTTGGAACATCCTGCAAGTGATGTGAATGGTGATATATAAATGCAAGTCTTCTTTTCTATTCTCTCCTCAGTCCTAGGCTATGTTTTTGTTATGTTATACCCAGAAATCTGGACAAAACCTTCTTCCAAGGAACACAGAGAGAAAAAAAAAACCTTGTTAAAATGTGACTATGGAAAACTAACAGCCTGCATTGTCTACAGATTCACCAGGGATAATGTGATTAATGTCTGGTTGAATTCAGTTGTCACTGGAGAATGATCTATTGATAATAACAAGGGCAACTCCACAGAACATATAAAGATTAAAAGCATGGTCAAATGTGAAGGATCTATCATGCAGAACTGACCTTCTCTCCTGAACAGCACAGTGGGAACACAGAATGCAGTTGATCAGGAAGTGAGCTCAACACCACCTTTTCTGCAGCAATGTTGGCCTTGCCAGCAGCTCCCGAAACGTTGTCACAGTGGCTCAGCTGTACCCCAGAGACGTTTTTAGTTTAGTTTGTGGATACAGCATGCAAACAGACCCTTCAGCCCACTGAATCCACACCGACCATTGATCACCTGTTCACACTAGTTCTATGTTTTGCCATTTTCTCTTCCACTCACGACACATGAGGGGCAATTTTGCAAAGGACAAAAAACCCACAAACCCGCCATCTTTGGGATGTGGAAGGAAACCTGAGCACCTGGAGGAAACCCATATGGTCACAGAGAGAACATGCAAACTGTACGCAGACATCACCCGAGTCAGGATCGAACCCTGGTCTCTGGCGCTGTGAGGCAGCAGCTCTACTAGTTACCAGCCCTTGTGCGGTTTATAGCCTAATTGACATCTGTAACTAGCCCCTAATGTGTAGGGAGCTGAAGGTTGGCATGAAATCGGTGGGCCGACGTGCCGGTTTCCATGCTTTATCTTTAAACTAAACTGAACGAAAACCCATGGAAGAATGAAAAGAAACTGTGAGCAGCACCATCAGTGGACAAATTCACTGCCCAGATCTTTCATTGGAACACAATCTGAAACATTAACACCGTTTCTTTCTCCATAGATGCTACCTAACAAGCTGAGATTTCCAGGATCTGCAATGTTTGTGTGAAGCTACTGTCTATGGGGTTAAGGAACGATAATTTAACATGACAAACCTGACTGCCAAACTCTGCAGTGAAAGAATGATGGATAGTCAGTTAAACTTAATGAACTACATCAACCATCAGCTTTGCTAATGTGACTCAGATTTATTGAGCTAAAATCATTTTAAAGAATATTTCCAGTGAAGGGGTTGCACTGGATGAATTCTTTTGCAGCATTAAGAAATTGATTTGAATATAGATCATTTTAAGAGCCTGGCAAGTCACGGTGTGAAGTTGCTTTACTGGAACTTCCACTATTGTGGGCATTTTGAACCATCCCAAGAAGGGGCTGCACCACTCACTAGTCTAGAATTACATTTTTGTGAGGCCTCATAAAATCAGCAACAGAATATTTTGGCAGCAGCCTTCGGCAAGCTGCAACTGACAGGTAGAAAGACCACCGGTAATGTGCTGGAAGTGACAGGTGGTGTCTTTTCAGTGCTTTGAAGTTGCTGCTTTGAGGAATACTCTAATGATGGTACCAGCTTGAAATTCGGGTCATTTAAATTCCCAGTCCTCATTAGAATCTTCCAGGATGGAATCACACCTGATCCTGGAGATAGTTGGCAGGGAAGAGGTGGTTAAGAAAGGAGGTGAGTATAATGAATGCCAGCGGTAGAGGTTTGATTAAAATGTTACCCACTTAGCATTGACTGTGGTTTACAACAGCACCTTGCATTTTCCCTTTTAATGTCCCAAGGTGCTTCATTAGCAAACAGAAATTCACAGCAGTCTTCTTACAGAAAATTTAGGACAGTTGTTACTGAAGTTTATACCACGGGACACCTTGAACACAGGAAAGAGTGGTGAGGCGAAGTGATTTACTGATGGAATTTTAGAGGCATGGCATGATGGAGAGATTCAATTCAGGAGATGCTCAAAGAGCCCAAAAAGGAGCAGTGCAGAGATTACAGAGGATTCTGGGGCTGGAAGAAATTCCAGAGGAGGAGAGAGATATTCCAGATATTCTGGAGTGTTCAGTTGCCAAAATGGGATTATAGTTACATGAGTTGGTTTCAGAACCCAATATTTGTATGAAAGTACCTGTTCCTGAACCCGGTGGTGTGCAACGTCAGACCTTCGAACCTCCTGCCTGACAGTAATAGAGAGAAAAGTGTATTGCCTAGATAGTGGAGATCCTCGACTATGGATGTTGCCTTCTTGTAGATGCCTTAAACGATGGGGTGGCTTGTATCTGTGATTGACCGAGCTGAGTCTCTTGCATTCCTGTATGTTGGAATTGTCCCAGGCCATGATGCAACCAGTCAGGATACTTTCCACAGTGTCATAGTTATACTGTAGAGTCATACAGCACGGAAACAGCCCCTTCAACCTAATTCATTATTACCGACCAAGATCCTCTTCTGAACTAGTCCCATATGTCCATGTTTGACCCATATCCTTATGAACCCTTCCTATTCAAATACCTGTCCAAATGTCCTTTAAATGGTGTTATGGTATCTTCACCTGCCATGCATCTGTAGAGGTTAGTGACCCGTCGAATCTTCTTCAGCTTTAACGAAAGTGGAGGTGCTGGCATGCCTTGTTTGTGATCACATCTAAATGCCTGGCCCAGGACAGGGAATTCGAGATGTTGACGCCCAGGAATTTGAGACTACTGACCCTCTCCGTCAATGAAATCTGGTGTGTGGTCTCCTGATTTCCCCTTTCATTAGCGCGAGGTTGTTTCAACACCATTCAACCAGGTGTTGTATCTCTCTCCTGTATGCTGACTCATCACCACCTACGATTCGACCAACAGCAGTGCCAAATTTATAGATGGCATTGGGGCTGGGTTCAGCTACACAGGGGTGTAAAGAGAGACACCAACATTGCAACTAGAATGGCAAAATGCCTCAAAATAGCAGGCCAGGCCACATCTGTGGGAAGAAAAAAAAAGGCAATATATCAGGTCGAAGAACTTTTGTCAGAATGGGATGGAGAGGAAAGAAACTTGTTAAGCTGCAGAGATGGTGGGATGAGGGGAGAATCAAACTGCTGGAGGAACTCAGTGGGGTAGGCAGCATCTGTGGAGGGACAGAAGACGTTTTGGATTGGGACCTTCTTCGAGAGGGGAAGATAGCTCCTAGAGGTGAAGGGAAGGAATGGAGCAAGAGCTGGCAAGTGATAAGTGGACACAAAATGCTGGAGTAACTCAGCAGGTCAGGCGGCACCTCTGAAGAAAAAGAATAGGTGACGTTTCGGGTCGGGATCCTTCTTCAGACCCTTCATCAAGTGATCAATGGTTCTCTAGGTAAGATTGACAGAGGGGTCAGGTGGGGGAGAGAACGGTGGACATAATAACCAAGGCTGGAGGTGAGAAGACAAAAGGCTGCTGACGGTGGACTTTGATAAGGAAGGAAGGTGAGGAATGAATTGTAGCACCAGAGCGAGGAAGGGCGCCACCGACAGGGTAAAGCCGGAGTGACTCCTCTTGATTACATCAGGCCTCATTGTAACAGTGCAGGAGGTGACAGAATGCCAATGGGAGTGGGATGAGGAATGAAAGTGTTAAAGAAGGAACTGCAGATGCTGGAGAATCGAGGGTTACACAAAAGGCTGGAGAAACTCAGCGGGTGCAGCAGCATCTAAGGAGCGAAGGAGATAGTCGCCCACCTCCTTCGCTGCTTAGATGCTGCTGCACCCGCTGAGTTTCTCCAGCCTTTTGTGTAACCCCTGAGAATGTAACCCAGGCAATGGGAAGCTCAGAGTCACCCGGCTGTGGCCTGAACGCAGGTGCTCTGCAAAATGATCACCAGCATGCATGTGGTGCCTTCAATGCAGAGACCATGTGTGAGCACTGATTGCAGTGCACTAGACTGGAAGCATTTCCAGTGAAAGATTGTGTACCTTGTGACATTCTGAGTGTTTCTAACATTTTATTTTTCTAATTATTGTTTAAGAAGAATAATCTATGCTGGCATAACTATTCAGTGTAAGTGTTGGTTCTCAGGGCAATCATGTAACCTGCTTTATAGATGTAGTAGTCTCTCAGCCCAAAGGATGTTTTCAAATCTCACGAAAAGATGTTCCTTATGTATTGCATCAGGACTAATGAGTGAAAAGAATGAATGTGGTTTTAAATAACACTGCTCAAATCCTCGGAATATCCCAAAACATTTCACAGCCAATTAACTCCTTTCGAAATGTAACAAACGTAAATCCTGTGAAAGTGGGGAGTTGTGGATGGGATAAATTGGCTGTATTGTAGGATGGCTGTTGCTCTCTGAAGCTGCCCTTCACGACTGAACGAGATCTCTGGGGAAATGAACACCATCCAGTCACCTTCATCAATTACCTTCCTTGTTCCCAATGCAACCCCAACACTAAACCCACTCAAACTGCATCGTAACTCCTACGCTGCACCACCAATGCAACAATCCTACAGTGCAGCCCAATGTGAACACCCACACTGCCACAACCCTCTGCAAGCCACACAATCTGCACATTCCCCACATTGCAAGACTCCATCCACTTCCCCCACTGCATCCTCCCTGCAACCGCCAGACGGCTATCCTTGTACACTGTCAACCCCTCCCTGACCAATGCACCCCAGCCAACCCAATCTGAGGCAATATGTGGCTCTGCTCTATATATTCACTCAACCCCCTAAGCACCAAGACCAAATCTAGTCCTTCTACACGTGGGAATACTAAGCACATCCGTGCAATCATTCCTCATCATTTAGCTGGGTTACTTGGAAGAAAATGCATTTGATTATTTTCCGAAAGAATGCAGATGGTTAATAACCTTTGGGACGTTATGTTGCCATCGTTCTTGCCTGCGAATGATTGATAGCTTCACATGATTCAAGAAACACAACTGAGCACGAAGGAGAGTGTTATTTGATGCACTGCTTCAGAAGCTGTCTCCAGGTTGTATATTTCTGTACGCAGATGCTTGGCCCAGACAACACGTGCTGAGGTCCAGAGAGAGAAGCCATTAACTGCACACGTGATCAGCCGATTATTGGTGTATGTTCCATTTGCAATTGATGAATGCAAGATGTCATAATAACAGCTAAGGGCTCAGTTTGCATTGAGCCGAAAGTCTGTTCTGACTCATCACGTCATATATTTTGGCTGATAAATTTAAACAGCAGGATTTTCTTATCACAGCAATGATGAACTTACATCCAGTAAAGCTGGTGGTAGATAAAAATGCTGGAGAAACTCATTGAGTGAGGCAGCATCTATGGAGCGTAGGAAATAGGCAACGTTTCGGGTCGAGACTCGTCTTGATGGTTTGTCTACCTTCGATTTTCCAGCATCTGCAGTTCCTTCTTAAACTTGCAGTAAAGCTGGTGATAATCAGTTTAGTCCTTCTATCTTCATGTTATTTTTTGAACCTTGATATTTAATAAGAATGCAAGAAGAATGAGCAGTAGTACAACCACTCACCCCTCAAGCTTGCCCCGCTATTCAATAGGATTATGGCTGATCGTCCCCAAGCATTTTATCTCCGTCTTTGGGGTGGGAGATTGCAACGTTCACGTGGTCCGCCCTGTTTTGACGAATGCAATCAACCTGGTGTACACAATCAAATAGAACAAGTTGTCCTCCAACTTTAGGCTGTGCACGCCAGACGCGAGAAGAAGATCTCCCTCTTTACTTTAAATTGCCCCAGTGATCCAACCTCCACAACCCTCTGAGGGAGGTAATTCCATAGATTCACCACTCTCTGTGAAAAGGTCCTATGCAGCTCAGTTTTAAATGAACTGCCCCTTATATTGTAACTATTTACCTTATTGGGTGAACTTGCCTCAAAGAGGGTGGACTCCCCACTGAGACCTGGGGTCCTGTCCATTCTCAGAAAATGTGATAACAATCTTGGCTAAATTACTGAAATAGCATCCAGATGCCTGGATTATTTTTGAGTCTTTAAGCTTGATTGTTGAGGAATTTAAATTCAAGAAATTAAAGAATTCTGGCCAAATCTGCTGGAGGAGCAACACTGTCCGGGAGGCAGTACTGATGGAACACTGCACTCTAGGAGGAGCAGTACTGAGGGAGTGCCACACTGTGGGAGGGGCAGTACTGGGGGAGCATGTCCTGTGCAAGGAGCGGTACTGAGGGAGTGCCACACTGTGAGAGGGGCAGTACTGGGGGAGCGTGTCCTGTGCAAGGAGCGGTACTGAGGGAGTGCCACACTGTGGGAGGGGCAGTACTGGGGGAAGACTGCACGGTTGTAGAGGCACTACTAGTGGAATTACTATAGAAGACTGAATATACTAAAAATATACATGAAGCCAGAAGAATATGTATATCTCGGAAATGTAACAACTCTCTGTTTCCACTTCAACACGAACACGTTGTTTATGGTTAACAGTAAGATTACGTGAAGATTTTAAAGCTCTGTTTTTTATGTCGTAGATTCATTCCATACGACATTCTGTTTAGTCAATACAGTAGTGAGAAAATAATATATTTTTAAAAAACATTGTTTCAATTTATGTAATAAGTCTTTTAATCATAAAAAGAACATTTTTTTAAAATAATAACCCCTCTATCCCAGGGGAAAATTTTTCAACAAAAGTGATAATGATATCAAATGATAACATAAATCGATAATATAAATCGATAATATAAAACAAAGCAAGCATTTAAAGCGAACCCAACACTGCATGACCAAATCCTGGCACCGTGACAACAGGTTTATCGTAGAACTTTGAAAAGTTTCTTCTTTACACCACCCTGCGGCCTCTAAAATATGGTCGAGTGGTACATCCTGTACCTTCGCCGCGGACGCAGCTGCAGCCCTAGTGGAGTGAAACATCAGTGTCCACTCCTGCTAAATCCAAAACCTGTTCTAACCATCTAGAAATGGTTTGAACTGCAACTTTTGTATGTGTTTTTTTTGTGCGTTATCAGTAACGCTGTCTCAGCACCTCGGAGATTTTGATTACTTCAATCAATCAATCAATCAATCAATCAGTTTTATTCGTCACATTGCACACAAAGTGCAAGTGAAATGAATTTGTCAGCAGCGGTACAATGATAACTTAACTTCAATATATTTCATTAAATGCTTAACTACCCACAATGTTTCATCAACAGGATATGCTTTAAACATTACCTTGGCTCCAGTTTTTCCTGGTCTGCTTTGTTTGACCAGATCATAAATATAAAACACAATGTGTTTTGTTGGATGAATCAGGAAACCTAGCCTTACAAACAGGCTTGTAGTCGCCGAGACTGATTTTTCAGCTGACTCCTGATTAGCATTGACAATTAAAATGTCATCTAGATAAGCCATAACGATGTGTTTTTGTGCCCTGAGCAGTGCAAGTGCTGGTTTCAACAATTAGTGAACAACCTAGGAGCTGAGCTTAATCCATTGGGTAATGCTTTGTATTACCACAGCTGTCCCATCCAATTACATTTCAATACCTGCGAATGTGATGATGAATTGGTACTGAATAATCTGTATCCTTCAAATCTATTGTATCCATGTCACAATCTGTTGATACCAGCTGCATTGCAGTGTTGAAGGTATCCATTTTAAATGTTTATACTGGACAAATGTATTAAAAAGTGTGAGGTCTAAAATGATTCTACAACCCCCATCTTTCTTTGGTCTGGGGAAAATATTTGATACAAATTGTTGTGGATCCTCTCTTGATTTCTCGATACCTCCTTTTTTACACCAATTCTTAACTTCTTTATCAATTTGAATTTTTTCAAATACAAAAAACACCAAATGCGATTAGGCTTATTCCGTCCTGGTGGATCAATACCTTCTACAAAATCAATGGTAGATCCTAAGACAGTACCTAATATAACACGGTCAGATGTTATACAGTCCCATTTATCATAAAACATTTATAGACTACCACCAATCTGAGGTTCATCTAAAGATTCTTCTGTAATAGGATAAAGTTTTTGTACCTCTCCAACCGGACGTGGTGGTCAACATATGGGTAACATTCGGCTGTGCTGCTGGGTAATATTTTCTTACCATACTCCTGCCTCGGCTTGTTCCAGCTCCAATTCAAAATCCCCTCCTCGTTTGACTGGCCCTTCTTTGGCCAAAACGAAGGGTTTCATGAGGTCAATAGTCTTTGCTTCTTTATCAACCTCTTTATTTATTTAAACAGATTTTCTCCGAACAAATAACCAGGAGCTTGAACATTGCTTGATCTGCACAAACCTGCAAATCTTGGATGTAAAATAGGCCGAATGGCAATCTTCCTCATACAATTCATCTCAAATATTGAGTTGCAGAACAATGCCAACATATCCTTCTGAACTTTGGTCATTCCACAATCTTCCACTTGCCTTACAAAAGCAGTGATCCCAGCCGAAATCATATTTCCTGTGCCCGCATCATTGATGACATTGGCGCCAAAAAGCCGAATTTACCGTAGGTACCTTCAGTGAGGTATAATAATTCTGCTGTATCAACCATAACAGCTTCTTGAAGCTGGTGAGAGACCAAATAATTTATGTTGGCCGCCAGGTTTTCTTACATGGCCTCACCGCCTCCTCCAGGTATAGAAACTTTGTGCCACATCAGACACACCTGGAACAATATTTTTGTATTGTGGTGGGTACTCATGACCGAAATCACCACCTTCAGGATCAGTCTCATGCAGCCCTGGTACTCCTGAGACTTTGCTCAAGGACTTTCTCCAGCCCAATCCCAGGCTCTGGAGTTTCAAATTCCCAATTCAAACTGGCACCATATTCATGATATGGAACCCCCTCAGGGGCTGCCTGGGAATATTCTGGGTTTTTAGACCCTTGGTTGATTATTGTTTGGAGTATTTTCTCCATTTGTATTCCATTCTAAGCCATAAGGCTTTTCTCTCTGGAGGACTTTCAGAATCAGATTCATCAGAACCCACAGGCCTTTCAGATTTTCTTTTACAGTTTTTAGGCACTGGGTTTTCCTCTGTGGTTTCTGTTTGTGGAACAATCAAAGGCTCACTAACGGGTATTTCAACAGCCACCGGTATCGGAACCGGCTCCGTAATAATCTGCTGTCCCGACTCTTCTTTACCCCGGGACGCACGTTTTACCCGCGATTTTTTAACTTTCATTTTTAAACTCCTCCTGGTTTACCCACCAGCCTACGGAGTTTTGAAAACGCCCACGAAGTAAAAATAATTTACTTACCTGCGGGCCTGTCCTTACCGCTGGTGGAGCTGCGCTCTGCAGCTCTTTCCCTACCGACAGCGTCGACGTAATGCCGATCAAGCGCCAGGCGGGGCTTCTTCACGTAGTCACTCACGTGACTCCGAAGTAAAATCTGCAATCTGAACATGACATAATTTGTTCCTGATTCACTGGTATCGCTATACCAACTGGAGAGGGATCTGCTAACATTTGGTGTTATAAAGCCCTCCTGCTCGTTACCAGTCCCCACCATTGATGCCTGTGCCATTAGATTCTCAGCCTCTCTTTCCCCCTTTAATGTGCTCCTTAAACCCCAACAGTTATCAGACTACTGAATGGACCTCGCATAAGTTAGTGTAGTCTCGATTGCAGACGCATGATTCTGGAGTAACTCAGTGGGACAGACAGCATGTCTGGAGAGAAGGAATGGGTGACCTTTCGGGTTAAGACCCTTCTTCAATCTCGATTGTCTTACCTACCTCAGTATGAATCTTGCATTTTTTCTCTGTAACTTGCCACTAAAATGGAGGCTGTCATTGCCTCATCTGCTCAGCAAGGAGATGGGCATCTCACCCAGGAACCCAGCTCAGGCCAGGAACTCAGCACTATGGGAGCTACCCAGATACACTCCTGATGAACAATTAGTCTGTCATACGGTTTGAAAGAATCTTGCAAGCAGACACCCTGCTAACTAATTATACTATACATGAGTACGATAGATCCTCTTCTGGAACAGAATGCAGAGAGCCGTCACGTTCTGGCGCCATCTTGCAACTTATGTCTCGGAAAAGTCCGACCTTGGCTAAAGGAGAGAGGCAACTTCTTATTATCTCACATTAAGGCCTGGTGTCCTAGATTGCACTTGATTGATGAAGTAGGAATCAGCCCGGCTGCTGCTGAGTGAGGGTCACACTGTACTGTGGAATTGGCATGCAGTCTTGAAGGTGTGCTGCACTGGTGGAAGTGCATTGTTGAGGGAGTGCTGCATTCTTTGAGGAGAATATTGCATACTCTCACTTGATGTTTATTAAGTGGACAATATTGAGAGTGCAAACAATCTCGTCGTCTGCGCCTAATCTCATTGATGTAGAGGCGACATCCTGAGCACCAAATGCAGTAGGCGAGCTTGGAAAAGGTTCAAGTGAATCTGCCTCACCTGCAAAGGCTGTGTTGGTGCTTGCATGGTGGCGGGGGAGGCAGTGGAAGGACAGGTGTCACATCTATGGTTGCAGGGGAAAATGCCAAGAGTCGGGGCGGGGTGGGTGGGGTGGGATGAAATGAATGGACCAGAGAGTCCCAAAGAGACCCAAGGAAAGCCTAAATGTGGTGGTGGGGGGGGAGGAAGAAGAGAATGTCTGTCTAGTGGTGGGATTGTATTGAACCTAGCAGAAATAGTACAATAGAAATGTTCAATTCACAGGCTGGTGGGGGTGCAAGATTGTGCCTATTGTGTTCTGTTATGCGGGGGGTAGTTAGAGCAGACATGGAAATGGAGGGAACATGTGCAGGGCTCCATCAACTATGGCAGAGTGGAAACCACGCTTCCAGAAGGGTGACATCTCTCAGACTATATTACTTTTTTGCAGCTCACCTGCCCTCTGTATGCAAAGGCCATCTTGAGCCCTTCGTTGCAAGGCATTTTAACTCCCCTCCCAGCCGCACACCAACCTATATGTCCTCAGACATCTCTATTTCTGCAGAGAAGGCAAACTCAAAGTGGAAGAGCAATATCTCATGTCCCACCTGGGTCACCCACCGGGGGCGTCACAGGGAGAATGCAGGGGAATGGGGTTGAGAGGGGAAAATGGATGAGCCATGAATGAATGGTGGAGTGGACTCCATGGGCTGCATGGACTAATATTGCTCATATATCAGATGGTAGTCAATAGTACAAACATTGAATTTTACAATATCAGGTCATCTCAACCCCAGTGCTCAATGCAAAATACAAAGTGCCAGAGTAACTGAGTGGTTCGGGCAGCATCTGTGAAGGGAATGGACAGATGGCATTTATACTCAGGTGCTTCCTTAGTCTGAAGAAAGGTCCCGACTCAAAATTTGCCTATCCATTCCCTCCTTAGATGCTGCCTGACCCGCTGAGTTCCTCCAGCACTTTGTGTTTTGCTCAAGATTCCAGCATCTGTAGTTCCTTGTGTCCGCACCACACTTGCTCGCCTGAAGGACAACAAAGTGCTGGAGTAACTCAGCGGGTCAGGCAGCATCTCTGGAAAAAACGGATAGGCATGGCATGTTCTCCAGAGATGCTGCCTGACCCGCTGTTATTTAAACTCCAGCACTTTGTGTCCTTTTGTGTAAACCAGCATCTGCAGTTCCTTGTTTCTGCACACACTCGCCTGTCCACCCAGTTTTCCTCTCCCTTTGTTTACGAAAGAACTGCAGATGCTGGAAAAATAGAAGGTAGACAAAAATGTTGGCGCCAAGTTGGCGATATGCAGAGTACTGCCCTGCCGACTACAAATTCAGAAGAATGCTGGAGATACTCAGCGGGTGAGGCAGCATCTATGGAGCAAAGGAAACAGGCAACGTTTCGGGTCGAGACCCTTCTTCCTCTCCCTTTGTTCATCCCTCCCACTATCTGCCCATCATCCCAGCCCTATCTGGCTCCACCTAATTCTCTCTTCTTCGCCTCCCCCTCCCGCTGAACACTGACAATCCTTTCTCTTCCCTTTTAGTGCTGATGTGCGGTTTTAACGCAAAACTTCAGTTAACACGTTTGTGCGCCCCCCGGCCTGTTCTTCCACTAGGGCTCTGTTCTGCTCCGAGATTCCAACATTTGCAGTGTTTTACAACTTGACATTAAAAAAAATAAGCGTCCGTTTCCACCAATCAGCGCGGAAATGCCGTGAAAACAGCGGCAAACACCCCCAGCCCTCCCCTAGCTGGGCAGATCGCCGACTGCAATCTACCAATAGAGGCATGCAGAAAGGAGTCAATCATGGCAGCGGAAGGACAATGCACTGTGAATGACTTCATGTCCTAACTTGTAAACTGGTCATTTCAGCTGGAGTTTTTAACTTCTTATTTAACTTAAAAAAAAAATATATATACACATTTTAAATATTTATCTACCGCAGCTCGTCATTGAGACTCTCAATTGCAGACGGTCCCAGAGTCGGTGAAGGATCATGACTTTGTTTGGTGTTTGATTTACTCTCTCGGAAATCCTGGGATCTCCATTGAAAATTTCGTGAGCACTGTAAGTAGCAAGATTGGAGTTTTCGATTGCCTTGCAGTCGATTACAAAGCGAAACTCCAGGGGACAGAGAAGTGGGACCGCGTTGGCAATTTCTGAATGGCCAGATGGAGAGTCTGCGTCTGTGATAGGGAAGGTTGTTGGTTGATTTTTACAATGGTGTGCGTGTATAATATAGATATTTCAAGCAACGTTTTGTATATATATATATATATCTCCGGTACACCTCTGTGTATGTGTGTTTATTCTTGGAGTGGTCTTTTGTAAAAACGTTGGCCCTGTTTGGAGGCTGGTGAAAGCATTACTAAATGCTGCCACGTTTAGCGTTTATTTAACCTGCTTCAAATGCACAAGAGGATTTTCATAAAAAGTTTTCCTACCCAAGCAAATATTTCCGGTCTCAATCCTTTTGGGAGGAGGAGGAGAAAAAATTGGGCACACTTTCCCTTAACTTCCAAATGTTTTAAAACTTTATTCTAATCGTATGAACTTTGCAATGATTGTTTCAGGGGGAGAAATGAGGCCTTTCTCTCAAGGTCCAACCATTCACGTTGCCATGATTCACAATTCCGTCATCTTGGCTATGAGGCTGGATCAGTTTTGAAGGGTTGCCCGCCAGGAATTGGTGTGTCAGTGTCTGCACCTCAGAAGCAGACTGTTCGGCCCCTCTACTCTGTGCTTTGTTTCTGTTGTACTGGAGTCTCCTCCTACCCCTTATCGACCCCCAACCACTGCCATATCTCTCTCCCATCTTATTCCAGCTGCCCCATAAAGGCTATTCATCTCCACTGCTCTCTATGGGAGCAAATGATGTTGTAAAAGATGGCTAATGAATACCATTAAAGCTGATGGCTTTGCCTTGTTGGTGCTGATGTGTGATGCAAGCAGTCTTCTGGTTCCTTCAGTCTTCATGTTTTTCATTGATAATTGTATTGAATCCCTTTGAATCAGTAATTGCCTTCAAGCACCATTTGAAGGTTGCGGTGATGTACTTTATCTCAAAGGTCGTTGTTAGTTTACCTAACTGCGGTATCTCCAGAGCCCTGGAATAATGAGCAGAAGGAATGAGGGACAGGAAGGTATGGTTTGAGGCTGGCAGAGAGTGAGTGGCGAATCACCACTGCATCGAAGAGTAGGAGGTGGGTCGGAATCGGAGGACAAAATGAGAGGAGAGGGAATAATAGACTTTCCTAGATGATGAGACAGTTTGTAGTCAATAGGCTCAACATTGCAGAGATGAATGTTGGGCCAAGAGAGGAAATGGAGAGCTATTTGGGGACACAGGAAATCAGCAGAGTGGTAAATGTGTCATTGAATGGAGTTTGGGGTGAAAGAGGCAGGGGGGTAGTTGGCCCATCAGTCTGAAGAAAGGTGAAGGTCACTTTCTCCTCATCGGTAACATTGCCTAATCAGTCTCTGCCTCAGCTCATCTGTTCCTAAAGCCCTCATCCATGCCCTTTGTCACCTCCGGACTTGATCATCTAACCTCCCTCATTCTTCTGTTTGCTAAAGTTGAGTTCAACTTGAATCATCAGGCATCTGCTTAAAAGCAGCTCAATACTGAAACGTACACGCTGGTTTCCAAATCGCCACTCAAGCTGTAGTGTCACTGGTAGTTACTGTATTTGGCTTTGAAACAGAATGTATGACAAAGCAATTACCTGCCTTGATCATCGGTGGAAGGATAATCATGAATTTATTAGCCAAGTATGTTTTGCAACATATGAGGAATTTGGTTTACCATGCAGTCATACCAAAAAAGCAAGACATACAACTACATAAAGATTTGACCTAAACATCCACCACAGCGGCTCCTCCACATTCCCCTCTCTGAAAGAAACTTCTTTCCTCCTTGGGGGAAACCTACATGTGGGTGAGAGAGAATGACTGGTGCGGTAATGAATGAGTCTAACTACCTAACTATAGCTTCGACCTTTGTGGTAACGTTGTACAGGACATGAGAATTAATGCGTGAGGTAATCTCTCCACGCAACCTGGGCACTCATTTCCTGTTTGTGGGTGAGGCTGGCATTCTTGGCATATTGCTAAGTAGTTGGTAGCGTTGGAAACATTTTAGTGAGTGAGGATCTCTGAGGCACATTCAGAAGTTGTCCTCTCTATGGTGCGGATGCAAAAACCTTTGGTGTGTGCGAATGATGACGTTCCTAGATTTCCTGTGAATTATCAAGTGCTTCTATTCAAACTATTGAATTCCTGCACATTTTAAAATCATATTCTCTCTCTCACCCACTGTGCTTATTTTGCTTTCAACTGTATTCTAAATGGAAAGCTCAGCTGTTTCTTGTGGACTTAACCCGGTGAGCATTTTTGAGTGAGTGTTTGGTTCAGACAGACGGTATTGTTAGATTTGTATGTGGGTGTGGTTATTTTTTTTGTTATTGGTCTCTTTTTGAAGAAACAGTTTGGGCGACGTTGGTGTCTCCCCACAACACTCATTGCGGCCTGATCCAATCTGTCACCAGATAGTTCTGCAAGCCTTATCAGGAGCGAACTAAAGCCTTCCCTAAAGGGGTGGATGGGTGGAGGGTGTGAATTCCTATCATAATAAGAGACACTGTTGCATCTGTGGAGAAACAACAAACATTTCTGTTCTTTCTGCGCAACTCCCTCTCGTTCTGCCTCCCAGTCCTGCCCCTTACCCGCTGTCCCCTGTTCCCCAGCTCACCTCTGCCTGGCCCTCCACCCTCTGTCCCTGCTTGCCCATCCCCACCCATGCTCCATACCTACCCCTGTTCTTTCTACCCCCACGCCTCTATGTCTTTTCTGGTGGCAATGCCATTTCTTTTTCAGGTCCATATAGGAGAGCATCCAGGCTCTAGATTTGATGTCGCACGCAGAAACTAAAAACTCACACCTCATTGCTCCCTCTGACCGTGCAGTGCTGCCTCAACGCTGCCGCTCTGGGTGATTGCACCACCCTCTGTGGCCCAGCGTCAACCCACATTCTTTACACTTGGAGGTGTGAGTGTGAGGTGTGACCTCTCCAAGCCACCGGCTGTTGGCATTTTAAACTCCCCTTCCACGTATACCTTCTCTCCAGAGATGCTGCCTGACCCGCTGTGTTACACTCTAGGATTTTGTACCCTTTCCTTAAGTTTGAATAAGGTCTGGACCTGGGGGAGGAGAGGGGGTTGACCAAATTGGGGGAGGACATATTAGAACATTGTTGCCGAGGAGTGGGGGAGAGAAAATTAGGAGCGGCTGTTATTGGGCAAGTCCACATCTGATATGTGGGAGTTGTTGAAAGACCAGCTGATCAGAGTGCAGGGCTGGCATGTCCCAGTAAGGAGGAGGGACAAAGTTGGCAGGGTAAGGGGACCTTGGATCTCAAGAGACAATGTAGATTTGGTCGAAAATGAGGCATTGGTAAGGTTTAGGTTTAGGTTGAGGAATATAAAGAAAGCAGGAAAGAATTCAAGCAGGGAAGAACACAGCAGGTCAAGCAGCATCTGGGGAGGGAATGGATAGGTGTTTTATTTTGAGTCGGGGCCCATTTAGATTAAAGCAGAGAACGAGGAGGGCCAGAAGGGGCTAAGAGATGTTATTGGCAAGTCTGAATAAAGAGAATTTCATTGCACTTTAAACATGTGTTACAGAGGTAACTAGGGAAGAGTGCAGGACCACCCAGGATACAGGAGGGCATTTATGCTTGGAGTCAGAAGATGGTGAGGTACTAAATAAGTATCTTGCATAGTTTTTCACCAAGGAGAAGGATATGAAGATAGTGAGATCGGTGTGGGGGCATACCAATATGCTCGGGCAATTTGCGATCAAGAAAGAGGTGGTGGGTCTCATGAAGAGTATTATTAGGGATAAGATCTACTCGCATTTTGAAGAGAATGAGCCAGTTGGGGACAGTCAATATGGTTTTGTGTGGGCCAAGTTATGCCTGACAATCTTAATTGAGGTTTTAGAAGAGGCAACAAAAGTGAACGTTGAGGTTAGTACAGTTGTACACATGGATTTTAGTAAGTGTTTGACAAGGTCCGTCATGGTAGGCTGATCCTGTAGATGAAGATGCATGTTTGGACAACCACAGGGAGAATGTACAAACGCCATACAGACAGCACCCGTAGTCAGGATCGAACCCGGATCTCCGGCGCTGTAAGACATCAAATCTACTGCTGTGCCACCACAAAGCTCTTTATCTCTTCCCTGTACTCTGCCTCGTCATTGTTTGAGATCCGGCCCCACTATGGTGATATCATCTGTCAAGTTGTAAATGGAGTCGGAGCAGAATTTGACTGCACCTTTGTGGGAGGTTGCTGAGATTGCAGCCTTGTGAGGAACCAGTGTTGACAAGCCAAAGTGACTCAGAAGAAAGACCCTGAACTGAACCACAAGTACTGTGCAACTGAAGCCTGACAAACAGGCCGAACTGGATCGGGGTGGTAGATCTCCTTTTCTGATAAACATTTGTGAACTTAGTGGGAAGTTTCTGTGAGAAATAGAAGCAGGGATAGGCCATTCGCCCCTTGTGCCTGTTCTGCCATTCAATAAGATTGCAGCAAACCTTTAAAAATAAACTTTTGTGCTGACTGGTACTGATACTAACCAATTAATTGCAGGTTTATTAAGTTACTTGAATTTAAATTCCTCGGCTACCAAGACTATTCGATGCTGATCTAGTGTTTGGTCTCATTCATTAACTGTTTTGCTTCATAGACGCTATCTGATCTACGAGTAGTTCCAGAATTTTCTGTTTTTTATATCAAGATGGCAGCAGCTGTAGTTTTTGATTTGATTATCAATAATTTAGCGGTTTCACAGTTCTTTGAGATGGGAAGCTTTGCAGGACTCTGCAAAAGGAGCAGATGGGGAGTAGGAGTATTTTGTATTTAAGTGTTTTGACCAATTCCACGTGATGGTCTGGTGTCAAATCTGAGTGTAAGCTCTGTTTCTGAACATCCATCGTGTGTTGACTTCCATCGTGTGTTTTTCCCCCCCTTCCCACTTTGAAAATAAGTGGCTGTGTGATCATTTACATTAGCCTCAGATGGCAGTCAGGGCAGCAGTTAAATGCCCTGTGAAAGCCGCCCACCCTGCCGCATGGCACTCCCTCAGCTCCAACCCCCTTGCGGTGTGGCTCTCTCTTGGCCAATCTAGATGTCTGTACTGGGCTCGGTCTCTGTGTCCGTCTCCCTCTCCGTCGGTCTCCATCTCTGTCCGTCTCTTTCTCTTGGAGCGCACAGCCCATTGTGTGCCTGTGGATTGGAGGAGGGTATTCTGGCCAATCTTCGGGCATTAAGAATGAGAAGCAATGTAAGGGGATCTAATCGTCCTGTGTGCAATTGAGGCCAATGCACAGGCTGAGATTATTGACTAACAGCTCTTCAAATCCTTTGTAACTCGAAGCATGTTGGAACATGGAGGATGTGTGAAATGCCATTTGACTACAAGTTGCATTCTTTCCCTGTGCCCCTCCCTTCCTTTGACCCTTTCCAATGATGTAATTTTGAGTTTCCTTTCAATGTTTTCCACACTGACTGTCAAAGATCCTATAGCGGAACAAGATAGACCACTCTAGCTAAATGCAATGGGGTGACGTGTAGTACGCAACGGAGCGGAACGTGTGCCTTTTTTTCATCCATTTCAGTAACCCGACCCGACTCGCAGTGTAATCAACGTTGCGGGGGAACAGTTTGTGTTAATAAATTATAATTCTGATAATGAGGAGAAGAGTTTTACCAAAGAACTTTTATTTTTACGAGGATGTTTCCCTAACCGGCTTCCGTCTCCGCACTAGTATCTTTGCTCCGCTACGGGATCTTTGGTGCGGAGACAGAAGCCGGTTACGGAAATGGGGCCGAAAATTACCCATGAATCTACCCATGACCGTACTACGTCTATTTCGTCGAGTGATCTATCTTGCTCGCTATAGGATCTTTGCTGACAGTAGTGGCGACCAAAGATACTAGAGGAGCGGCACTGCAGGAACGGGTGTGAAGTCTCGAGGGCCTGTCCCACTTGGGTGTCATTTGCATGTCATTTACACATAATTTACAGTTGTGTCACGGGCATGGCGAGGCGTGGTGGCGTATGCAGTGACGTGCGGTAGCGCGGCGCCCCAGGATTTTGGGATTCTCAAAATCTTCGCGTGCCACCTGCGTGACTTGCAAATGATGCCCAGGTGGGACAGGCCCTTCAGGGGATAGGTTCTGGGTAAATGCCTTTTGTTCTTTCAGCTGGACAATGCCATAGGCTGATCTCGGTTGCAGCTGGTGTATCTGGGCTTTGTTTCTCTGTTATAAGTGATAGGAGCAGATTTAGGCCATTCAGCCCATCAAATTTACTCCACTATTCAATCATGGCTGATCTATCTCTCCCTCCTAACCCCATTCTCCTGACCTCTCCCCATAACCCCTGACACCCGTACCGATCAACATGCCGGTGTGAAAGCTTGCAAGCAATATCCATTCTCAGGACGTGGATGTTGTGGGCAAGGCTGTCATTTGATGCCCATTCCGATTTGCCCGAGAATATTGCTGCCAAGATTGATGGAGGTTCATTCAGCATGGAAACGGGCCCTTCGGCCCCTAAATACATCCTAACCATCAAGCTCCCATCTACACAATAGCCTATTTTCTTTCCCCCGACATTCTCATCAGCTCTTTCCCCCCACCCAGGTTCTAGCCCTCACCAAGATGCAGGCCAGAACGCTACAGGAGATCCCTCTTCCATGTGGCTATCAAACTTTACAACTCCTCCCCCTTCTGTCGTGGGATACACTGAGACTGACTCTTTCCCCTTCCCCCCCCCCCCCCCCCCCCAAGTCCCCAATCTTTGCACATCCCCCAAACCTTACCACTCGTCACTTTAATTTCACGTTTCATGCATTTTGTGTTTTATGATTGTTGGCAGATCAATTTCCCTCCTGGCATCAATAAATTTCTATCGTTTCGTATCATTCCCACACACTGGAGACAATTTCCAGCAGCCAGTTAACTTACCAACCTGTACGCCTTTGGGACGTGGGAGGAACCAGGATCGTGCTAGGACTTTTGGTTAGGCTGTCTTTGAAGCATTGCGTGCAGTTCTGGTCGCCCCATTACAGGAAGGATGTGGAGGCTTATGAAAGTATGCAGACGAGGTTTACCAGAATGATGCCTGGGTTAGGGGGTGTGAGCTACAGGAAGAGATTGGACAGACTTGGATTGTTTTTCCTAGATGCCAGAGGTGATAGAAGTATATCAAATTATGAGAAGGCAGAGATAGGTAGAAAGTCAGAACCTTTTTCCCCCAGGGTGGAAATGTCAAATACTAGAGAGGATAGCTTTAAGATGTGCAGGGCAAGTTTATATTACACAGAGGGTGGTGAGTGCCTGAAATGCGCTGCTGAGGGTGGTGGTTGAAGCAGATATGCTAGTTGTGGCATTTAAAAGACTTTTGGACAAACGCATAGATACGCAGGGAAAGGAAGGTTATGGGTTATGTGCAGGTGGATAAGTGATAGTCTTGTGTCATGTTCGGCACTGAATGTTTGGGCTGAAGGGCCTGTTCTTGTTCTATGTTCTATCTAGGACAAATCCTCAAGTTACAGGGAGAACGTGCAAACTCCAGGCAGACAGTGCCAGAGGTTGGGATTGAACCCAGATCTTTGGCACATTGGAAAGCAGGTTTGCGTTTAGTTTAGGTGACGTTTCGGGTTGAGACCCTTCATGTCACCCATGCTCTCCAGAGATGCTGCCTGTCCCGCTGAGTTACTCCAGCTTTTTATGTGTGTCTTCAGTTTAAACCAGCATCTGCAGTTCCTTACACATTTAGGTTTAGTTTATTGTGAGCGATGCCACTGTGCTTCCAGGCGCGTGTGGATTTAGGGAGTTCTCTAAGCTGCAAGGCTTTTTAGCGATTTAATAGCTGCATTCTGTCTACTGAGTCTCATGTGTAACCCTTGATGCTTTGGCTCAGACACCAGCAGGGACCATGTACCCATCCTCTAGCCAAGGCTTCATGTCTGCTGGCAATAAGTTCAATAGGCGACTCATTGCGCATTGATTCCCTTCCAGGCGCAAGTCGGCCGGTCGGAGGCTGCTGAGGAGGCGCTGCGAAATGGAGCAGTGTTCGGTGACCCAGTACGAGCCCGTGGCGGAGATCGGGGGAGGAGCCTACGGCACCGTCTACAAGGCCCGAGACTCGCGGAGCGGCAAGTTCGTGGCTCTCAAAAACGTGAGGGTGCACCGGGACGAAGATGGCCTCCCCGCCTCCACGGTCAGGGAGGTGGCTCTGCTCAAACGGCTCGGACGCTTTGACCACCCCAACATTGTCAGGTGAGCTGGCTGTGATGTGAGGGAGGTGGGGATGCTGCCACAGTGCGCCGGGCTGGTGGGGAGGCTGCACTCCACACACTGCGCCGGTTTGGTGGGTATCGCTGGTCGGCGCAGACTCGGTGGGCCGAAGGGCCTGTTTCTGCCCTGCAACTCTAAACTAAACTAAAGATTTAGGAATTGGGAAGAAGGAGAAGACTCTGGTCCGATGCTCTCTCTCCATCTCCTGGTTTTGCTTTGATGGGAGGTGTGAGGATGTGTGGGGGAATTTTTTGACACAGAGTAGGTGGTGTCAGCAAACCACTGCCTGAAGCGGCGGTGGAGGCCGAGACTTTAATCATATTGATGAAATGTCGAGACAAACGCTTGAATTGCTGAGGCACAGAAAGCTACAGACCAAATGCAGTTGAATGGGACGAGTAGAAGTATAAGTGCAATGGTCAGCATGGACATAGTGGGCCGAAGGGCCTGTTTCTGTGCTGTGTGACTCTGTGACGTTGGGCTTTAACTCGGTGGGGCCTCGTGCAGGCATTATAACTACCTATGTGCGTTGCCGCAGGTTGTACGACGTGTGCGCAACCACGAGGGCGGACCGAGAAGCCAAAGTCACTCTGGTGTTTGAGCACGTTGACCAGGATCTGAAAACCTACCTGGAGAAGGCCCCATCGCCTGGATTACCAGCCGAGACTGTGAAGGTAAAAAGCAGGGCGCAGGCTGGTGGCCATGTTGTTATCGTCCCACTGCTGGCTATTTCTTGACGGGGGAGGAGGACGATGCGGGAGATCGCAGCTTCCCAACCAGCCCTTCTTTTCCCCCCTCAACCTCCACCCCTATATAGTTTCACGGTGTTTTTTAGTGAGAGTAGTCAACTCTGCTCTATTGGTCACACATGCAACTGCACAGTGAAATTCATTTTGCACACATTACACATGCGGGTGCCGACATTTTTGGCACCATTATTCAAAGTTCATAGTCCGGGTGAGAATTCCTTTTGGAGAAGGAGAAACCAGTAGTTAAGATGCTTCCAAGTATCATTTGTACCCAGGCTTTGGTCTATACCGAGGGTCTCGACACGAAACATCACCTATTCCTTTTTTCCAGAGATGCTGCCTGTCCCGCTGAGTTATCCCAGCTTTTAGTGTCTATCTTTGGTGTAAACCAGCATCTGCAGTTCCTTCCTGCACCTCTACTGAGTGGTGGGGAAAGCAAAATAGGAGGCTGGGTATTGGGAGGTCTTGGTAGGGGTTTTGGGAGGGGGTGGTCCTTGCTGGTGATCTCTTCTAACAGGCCTGCTGTGTGTGTGTGTGTGTTTTTGGGGCAGGATCTCATGAGGCAGCTGCTGAACGGCCTGGTGTTTCTGCATTCCCACGGCGTGGTGCACCGCGATCTGAAGCCGGAGAACATCCTGGTGACCAGCCGAGGTCAAGTGAAGTTGGCTGACTTTGGCCTGGCTCGCATCTACAGCTGCCAAATGGCACTGACTCCGGTGGTAAGCATGAATCCGGGCATTTGTCAAGCTTGGTGGAGATGTCTGTCTGTGTCCATGTCTGCCGCAATGATAGCAATTTAACAATTTGTTTTAAGAAGGAACTGCAGATGCTGGAAAATTGAAGGTAGACAAAAGTGCTGGAGAAACTCAGCGGGTGCAGAGGCATCTGTGGAGCAAAGGAAATATGGAACATTTCGGGCCGAAACGTTGCCTATTTCCTTCGCTCCATAGATGTTGCTGCACCCGCTGAGTTTCTCCAGCACTTTTGTCAACCTACAAACCTGTACGTCTTTGAAATGTGGGAGGAAACCGGAACAGCCAGGAAAATCCCACGCATGTCACAGGGAGAACATACAAACTCCATACAGGCAGCACCCATAGTGAGAATCGAACCCGGGTCTCTGGCACTGCAAGGCAGCAACTCTACTGCTGCGCCACCGTGCCGTCCGCAGTGCCATCCATCCATCCATCCACTAGGCTTCAGTCTTCCAATTGCTTGGGGAGGGGGTGTCGGACTGAACACGGGACAGCAATTGGACAACTTGGAGACAGCGGAGGGCTGGAGAGTGGCGGTGGGGAACTCGCAAAGGTCTGGTACAACGGCCCTGTGTCTGAACCTTTGCCTATTTTCTTCCGGGTTTCGGCCCGAAACGTTTGCCTATTTCCTTCGCTCCATAGATGCTGCTGCACCCTCTGAGGTTCTCCAGCATTTTTGTCTACCATTATTTTATTTTTAATGTTTATGATATTTCTTCCATGATCTTGTGTGCATGTTCCAATATTTATTTTCCACTCTGTAAGATGTTTTAAGATATTAGCAACTTCAATTTTTTAACTTTCTGGTTAGCGACAGAGGGGAAATTCGAGATGTCATCAAAGCCCAGAGCTTTGATGACATCTCCACCTCTAAAGGGCAGGGAATCCCCCAGAAAAAACCCACCTGATGCCACGGAGACGTTTGAGTCAGCATAGCTTTTGTGCTGATTGCACAATTAAGGCCTCCAATTGTAGATCGACTTGCCCACTGTTGACTGATTTTTCTTGGTTATTTTTATCTGATTTGTAGATTCATAGTGTTTTACAGAACGGAAATGGACCTGTTGGCCTAATGAGTCTGTTCTCGCCACAATGTCTAGCAAATCCAATCTCTTTTGCCTGCATTTGGCCCTATCCATGTACCTGTCTAATTGTTTCTTAAACGTTGCGATAGTCCCTGCCTCAACTACCTCCTCAGACAGTTTGTTCCATACACCCACCACCCTTTGTGTTGAGAGACCGGATAGAGGTTTTGCTATCCGTCTGCCTGTCCAAATGTCTTAAATGTTGAAATTAAATTCGCCTTCTCTGGCAGCTCGGTCCATATACCCATATATTCCACGCTCTCTGTGGGGAAAACTGGCCGCTCAGATCCTCTTTAAATCTCTCCCCTCTCACCTTAAACCTATGCCCTTTAGTTTTAGACTCCCCTACCCTGGAAAAAAGATTGTGACTATCCATGCACCTCAAAATTTCATAAACCTCTATCCGGTCTCTCAACACAAAGGGTGGTGAGTGTATGGAACAAGCTGCTGGAGGAGGTAGTTGAGGCAGGGACTATCGCAATGTTTAAGAAACAATTAGACGGGTACATGGACAGGACAGGTTTAGAGGGATATGGGCCATGCACAGGCAAGTGGGACTAGTATAGATGGGACATGTTGGTCAATGTGGGCAAGTTGGGCCAAAGGGCCTGTTTCCACACTGTATCACTCTATGACTATGGGTCTCCTCTGCTCTTGGCCTATCAATCTCTCCTTGTATTTCAAGCCCTCCAGTCCTTGCACCTCCCCTGTGAATATTTTCTGCCATTTCTCAAGCTTAACCAGATCCTTCCTGTAACATTATATGAAAAATAAACTTGGCCACGTTAGTTTAGAGCAAAACCTTTTACCATGGGCTTTTGAGAAGAGGGCTTGGGAAGAACACCGTTTTACTGAGGTTGTGAGAGAGCCCGGTACTTGGTTCCGCACTCACTTTGTGTTTGACCTGCTCAGGTGGTGACGCTGTGGTACCGTGCCCCAGAAGTACTCCTGCAATCTACCTATGCCACCCCCGTCGACATGTGGAGCACGGGCTGCATCTTTGCGGAGATGTTTTGCAGAAGGTCAGTGCTGCAGGAGGTGGAAGGAGCCGATGTGTAGAGGCCGCACTGCGTTGTCAATTGTTTTGAAGGATTTGATGAAGTTAACTTGATTAGTGAGGGCATCAAAGGTTAGGGGGAGAAGGCAGGAGAATGGGATTGAGGGGGAAAGATAGATCAGCCATGGAGCAGACAAGAAGGGCCAAATGGACTAATTCTGCTCCCATGTCTTATGATCTTATGAACAATTTTTATTGATCGGGGACAAAATGGGATATACCTGCTGGCTGTTGCTTAAGACGTCGCCTCCCCTCTGGGTCAGGCGGGTGTTGGTTTAAATCCTGCTGCAGAGACGAGGGAACAAAAATCCAGGCAATTCTCCAAGTGCAGGGATGTATCGGCCTGTCTTCCCAACCTGTTCATGCAGCCACAGGCCAGGCATTCCCAGGGGTTGACGAGGATGTTACATCAACAATCCCCCCCCCCCCCCCCCACAAGATCCTTTGAGGAGTAGCATTTATTTCAAGCAGCACAGGACGTAGGTTTAATCTGAGGGGCGGGGGGGGGGGGGAGAAAGATTTAATAGGCCCTTGAAGGGTAACCTTCTCGCACAAAGCGTGATGGGCGTATGGAACGTGTCGCCAGAGGAGGCGGTTGAGACGGGTACTATCGCAACATTTAAGAAACAGTTAGACAGGTAGGTGGATGGGACAGGTTTAGAGGGATATGGGCCAAACGCAGGCAGGTGGGACTATTGTAGATGGGACATGTTGGCCGGTGTTGGGCCGACGGGCCTGTTTCCACATCACTGTTCTCCTGAAAATCTCCTTCTGTGGCGTAGTTTGGAGTAACGTGCTTGTTATTGATGTCCAGCATTTGGCCTGTGGTCATTGTGGCTCACCCATCGCAGCTGGCTGAGTGTGCTTGGGGATGTTGCCCTGTGAGAGGGGGCTGATGTCAGTTTGCGTGTTCCACCAGTGGCTTTGGAGGATTTGGCACAGCACACATTAGTGGTGTTATCTCCCCAGTGCCACCACGATGGAAGCACTCCTGCAAAGGGTGGTGGAAGTGTGTAGTTATATTATCCTGTAAATACAGCAAGCGTTGTGAAGATAGACACAAAAAGCTGTAGTAACTCAGTGGGTCAGGCAGCATCTCTGGAGAAAAGGAACAGGTGATGTTTTGGGTCGAGACCCTTCTTCAGACTGAGTGATAAGAGAGCCGAGAGACATTTAAAAGTACATAGAACAGATGAATGAAAGATTTGCAAAAAGACAGTTCGAAGCCAGCAACGATGATCAAGGAAAATTAGAGCCCACAATGGTCCATTGTTGGCTGTTGGGTAGGTAATAACAAGAAATACAAACAGTGAAACTCAGCAGGACAGTGAAACCAGTACGAGGACCAGGGTGGGGGAGGGACGGAGAGAGAGGGGATGCAAGGGTTACTTGAAGTTAGAGACGATGTGATGAGGTGAGGGGTGGGGGTCTCTTTATCTTCTGGTGCTGCTCAATTAAAAATATTCTATCCCTTTTGGGACTTTACGTTGAGCCGATGGGCTTTCAGTGTCCAATCGAGTGTGACTGCTCTATTCTGTTTTCTCTTCTACAGGCCCTTGTTTTGTGGGAAATCAGAAGTTGACCAATTAGGAAAGATTTTTGAGTAAGTGCACTTGCTATATTCCAGCGGGGCTCGGGAACAGGGGACGTTTTTTTGGCGGGGGGGGGGGAGAGGGGTGGCATGGGGTAATCTTGGGAGGCACTACCCAGCCGAGGCAACCTGGAGAGGAAGCGAGGCATCCAGGTTGGTTTGAGCACCGCACCACCCACAGGGCTGAGACGTCTAATTGACTGGGATATTGTGACCTATTGTCTATTAACCGCGCCGCCAATCTGACCCATGAATTAGCAGTCTGACCAATGACATCTGTGAGAATTGGCCTGTTGCTTTGGCCTGTGGCGCAAACCTGCCTCGTGGTTAAATCTCCACGCTATCGTCAGCAAGACGATAATTTAATGCACTGGTCAATGATCATCTCTTTCGCAACATCACTGCTCCACCGCTGTTTCTGGGAGCTTGCTGTGCGCAAATTGGCTGCCACGTTTCCTGCGTTGCAAGAGCAGCGACGTTTCCAAAGTGCCTCGCTGGCTGCGAGGTGCGTCGGGACGTCCTGGACGCGAGAGGTGCTGCGGAAATTGGAGTCTTTGTTTTCTTTATTGGAAACTTCTGTGCTTTCAGCATGACAGGGCTCCCAGCAGAGGAGGACTGGCCCGAGGACGTGACCCTGCCGAGAAGTGCCTTCACCAACCGGCCTCCACAGTTGGTCACAAACTTTATACCCGAAATCGATGACGTGGGGGCAAGCCTGCTGCTGGTGAGAAGCACTCTCATGGGAAATGGCCAGTTTAAAGTGGAGTGCCAGGGTTTTGGCTGAGAATGTTTTTTGCTGCCTCAAAGCAGCTTGTTTCAATATTCTAGGAAAGGCACTGCGGTATCCATTTGTAGAAGTATTGGCTGTTAACTTCACCCCTGCCGCCACCCTGTTGGGCACAGGGACCACAGATAAGAGTCTATGTTGATGCTATGTGGGCAGTTTGCAGCATGTTTCCTGTCCCCCACTGGGCACTGCCGGGGTTCTGTACACCTGGCAGGGATTTGCTGCAACTCTGCCATCCAATGGGCTGGATGGTAATAGAAACTGGGCACAACTCTGGCCTTGCATGCCAGCCCCACCCCTTGGTTTTTTTAATGTGCTTTTAAAGTGTAACAAGCTTTGTTTAGAGGTTGTACATTGGGGGAGTGGAACTGTGGGCACGCTACGCAGGTATGTCTGGATACCTGAAGCTTCAGCCCTGTGTGAAAAGTGACCAATATCTCTCGTGAAATGCTACTCCGTCCTTTCTTTCCCTCCCCCCCCCCCCCCCCCATCCCCGTCCCCATTTCTTCGGTTGTTCCTCGCATCTTGGGTGCCCGGTGCTAAGATTCAGACACGGGGCCGTTGTACCAGACCTTTGCGAGTTCCCCACCGCCACTCTCCAGCCCTCCGCTGTCTCCAAGTTGTCCAATTGCTGTCCCGTGTTCAGTCCGACACCCCCTCCCCAAGCAATTGGAAGACTGAAGCCTAGTGGATGGATGGATGGATGGCACTGCGGACGGCACGGTGGCGCAGCAGTAAAGTTGCTGCCTTACAGTGTAGAGACCCGGGTTTGATTCTCACTATGGGTGCTGTCTGTATGGAGTTTGTATGTTCTCCCTGTGACCTGCGTGGGATTTTCCTGGCTGTTCCGGTTTCCTTCCACATCTCAAAGACGTACAGGTCTGTAGGTAGACAAAAGTGCTGGAGAAACTCAGCGGGTGCAGCAGCATTTATGGAGCGAAGGAAATAGGCAACATGTCGGCCCGAAGCCCAAAACGAAATGGGCAACGTTTTGGGCCGAAACCCAAAAGCCTATTTCCTATTGCCTATTTCCTTCGCTCCATAGATGCTGCTGCACCCGCTGAGTTTCTCCAGCACTTTTGTCTACCTTTGATTTTCCAGCATCTGCAGTTCCATCTTAAACAGGTTTGTAGGTTAATTGGCTTTGGAAATATAGGAAGTTGTCCCAAGTGTGTAGGATAGTGTTGGTGTTCAGAAGACTGCTGGACTCGATGGGCCAAAGGGCCTGTTTCCCTGTTGTATCTCAAAACTAAACCCCATGCCTTGTGCCCACCTCAGGTCAGATGCTAGTGACTGCCAGCCTTGCCACTGTTGCACGAGTGTTAACTCAGCAACGGGCTCTGCGGCAGACCAACCTGACTGCTTCCTGACGGCTCCCACTCCCAAAGACATCTCACTGATTCCGAGTGTCTTGATTCTTAAAACATTTAAATTTTATACATCTTAAATTCCTAATGGAAATTATTCATTTAAAATTGCTTCGACTTGTGTTTTTATTTTATGTATTAAAGTTTTTAAAATCCAAACTAACCACTTGCCTTTTTGAGTGCTGGTTGCCACCGCGTTGCTGCCTCAGCTTGCTGTCGTTCAGCGGTGACTGTGGTTCCTGGAATCTGAAGCTTCCCGGTCGGTCCCACTCCAGATTGAGACACACAAACCCTGTGCTGTACTGTGTGGGTGCCGCCATTCTGGCCAGATCTTAAACCAAGAGCCTGTGCATGCTTTTGGGAAGACACTCGCTCAAATTACATGGCCGTTACTTTACAAATTTGTTGGAGTTTACTGCGCGCAATATTGCCTGATGCATTTTCTATAATTGAAATGGTGACTGCAATTTGACAGCGTTTCATCGGCTCTAAATGATTTGGGAGATCCTGAAAAGGATGTGACGGGCGCTATGGAAATGCAGATTCTTTTTTTGCCCCTGCTGAGACCCTCGTCCACATCTTTGCCACTTCCAGGCACAACTATTCCAAACCACCCCTGCTCTACACTCCTCATCCTCCAATCCGCTATCTGTCTTCTAATTTGCACGGAACCCTGATTAGATCCCGGTCTGGGACAGTTTGTTTTGACATTCCTGAACCTTGTGTTCCAGACCACCACAGGTGCTCCTGCTCACTTGCTCCCTCTCTCTGTCTCTTTCTCTGTCTCTCTCTGTATGTGTGTGTCTGTGTCTCTCTCTGTGTCTCTCTCTGTGTCTCTCTCTGTGTCTCTCTCTGTGTCTCTCTCTGTGTCTCTCTCTGTGTCTCTCTCTGTGTCTCTCTCTGTGTCTCTCTCTGTGTCTCTCTCTGTGTGTCTCTCTCTGTGTGTCTCTCTCTGTCTCTGTCTCTTTTTTCTCTCTCTCTCTTCCCCCCCCCCCACCATCCTTACCGATGTCCCAATCACCACACTCTAATTCTTCGTCATCCATGAATTTAACAACACCATCATTAGGTAGCGATATTGCCTTCAGCAGCCTGAGCTGTGAAACTTCCACCGACACCTCCCGGCTGCTGTTCCTGGGAGCTGGCTATGCGCAAACCCACTGCCAAGCTTCCATCACTCGCAATTACAACTGGCTGCGGAGCGCTTTAGTGCATCCCGCGAGGCGCTATACAAATGCAAGACGCCCTGGCTTCCTGTATCCTGAGAACAAAAATTGATCTTTTGATGAAATAAAAACAAATTGTGAGCTGCCTTGTTAGAGTGCTTGATTTGAGACGATTATTATTTGATCAGTGTCTGATGTTCCGATGAGGAGCCCCTGATGTTTTTTTTTTCCTTCTTGTTCCCAGGAACTGCTGACATTCAGCCCGATGAAAAGAATCTCTGCCTTCAAGGCCCTGGAACATCCTTATTTCCTCGGTCAAAGCCCGGAGGTTTAGGACGACCTATTGTGACCTGTGGAAAGTAAACAGTTTTGCCTGCTTATCCACACTGGGGTACCACAGCAGTGCGCAGCTGCCTTACGGATGTGTGCTGCAGGAATGGGATTTGGGTGGGGGGGGTAGGGGGGTGGGGGGGGGACGATGTGTGTATGGTGAGAACAAAATCGAGCTTTAACCAGAAGCCAGCAGATGGCAGTGTGGCACTGGTTTGGGGCTTGCGGTCTGTCTGTTTTGCAGTGGCACAGTTTTCGTGATGTGTCTCGGTTTGTCTGTGTGCCGGTCCTTGCTGTTGCACGAGGGCTGGGAATTTGGTGTCATCTCTTCCTCCTTCCCCCTCATCGTCCTGCGAGAGAGAGAGAGAGAGAGAGAGAGGTAGCCATGCACCCTTGCCCCAAACCATCCAACCGAACCCCTCTAATTGGGAGGCTGAGGTCTCTGCAAGTAAACTCACTTCATGGCTCGAGGGATGGGCATTTTAAGTATAACCCTGTGCTGCTCTATACTGCCTGCCACTGGGGCTTTTTACCCCAGGGAAGGGAAAGTAATTAATTTAATCCTCGTATCTCCAACCTTCCTTCCAGATGCACACAACTGTAGCTGAATGCCAGTGTATTGAACTTAAAGGAGCATTGCCCCATTTCCTTAAGATCCTAATAGACTAACGTCAGCAAAATGTCTTCTCTGGTGGCCTGTCTATTGACTGCGTTCAAGCAGCATGCTCAATTCTGCGGCTGTGGGTTGGTGACCAGACTTAAAGTCAATGACTGTTCTTGCTCTCCCCTATTTGGTTGTTGTGTTTCTGTGGCGCCTTTCACCCCACTTTGGGATGCACTTGCCACGATCTGTGCGTGTGAGACGTCCAGAGTTGTTGCTTTAGAAAAGGCAACCTTCCACAAGCAGCCATCAGTTAGTGACCAGATCATTTGTTTCTTTCCATGTCAATGTTAAACCCACCCAGCTCTTCAGAATAATGCCTGGACATTTTAATTGGCCTGACAGCACCCTTAACCTTGGTGAGAGGGAGGGAGGGAGGTTAGTTATGTAAGGCAGGCTTCCAAAGTGCTGGAGTAACTCGCAGCAAGTCGGGCAGCATCTGTGGAGATGCCGTAATGGTGATAGGTGCCGTTTCGGGTCAGGACTCTTCTTCAGACTGATTCAAGGGGAGAGGAGAAAAGAAAGCTGGGAGAGAAGGGAGGCAGGACGAAGTGATAGATAGACACAGGTGAGGGTTAGATGGTTGGAACAAAGGCCAAAGATTAAACGTTGTTCTGCCTATCCAAACCCTCCCTCGCCTGTGTCTACTCAACACCTGTTAGGCTGTCTCCTGCCTCTTCTCTCTTCCAGCCTTCTAACCACCCCCCCCTCATACAATTAGTCTGAAGAAGGATCCCAACCCGAAACGTCACCTGTCCATGTTCTCCACAGATGCTGTCTGACCAGCTGAGTTATTCCAGCATTGTGTCTTTATCTGTAAACCAGCATCTGTAGTCCCTTGTTTCCACTTCTAATCTTGGATGTGGAGAAACAGTTGGGATGCATCAGCTCAAGATTTTGACCAATATTTATCTCTCCCTAAAAACTAAGTCAAGTTACCTGGCCACCATGGCATCTCCTGATTGTTCCCACTTAAAACTATGGAGTTCTTTTTTTAGTGGCATCAAATTGTCTGTTGTCTCTGGCAAAGAAAAAGTTTCACTTTCCCACCACTTCAGGGATAGATTACTGCATCTGATGGGTTTTGGATTTATCTAGATTAAACTGGGAATGGTGTTAAACCTCAGCTGCAGTGCAAATTGCCCCACCTTGTGTTGGTGCTGTGCAATGATTGAGACAGCGCTTCATTTTGACTTGTGAAAATGACTTGAAATGTATTGTTGATCCTTGTGGGCAGAGGTACAGCCTGGCTCTGTTGTGCCTGAACCATTTTTAATATGTATAACTTGCTGCTAAAGCTACACCTGATCAGAAATTGTTGCCTCTTGCTATCGGGCAGCGACGGGACATGTCACTTCATTCTGTCACGGCAATTTAGAATACATTTGTTGTCTTTTTATATAGTGCATTGATTCTGTGTTCTAGCCTAAACTAATCCGGCTGCCCATTAAGTACTCTAGCGTTTGATCTTTTGAGGGCCAGGATCTTGTGTTGGAAAGCAAAAATCTGTCAACAGAAGGGTCTGGTTAATGTCCCATCCGCTTTGGATAGTGGATTGTTCTCAGATGATGAACCAGTTAGTGCATCCTGGTCACCTGGCATGGTTTCAACAAAGGCTGTTCCAAGTCTGCTACTGTTGATTCTCAATGTTGTTCCTATTGCAGCAAGCAGCTCTGTGGACTATACATCCAACACTATGTTTCTTCTTCCTCTTGTCCGGCCATCTTCTATATCACATCTTTCCAGTGGTTGGCACAGGCGAGCGCAACAGCATTTGGTTCGGCCAGGTCATCTTCGTTCCACTGGTTCTGCCATTCAGTAATCCTGGCATCAGTTAGGGTGGTCTCCAGTGCTTCAGCGGTGTCCAGGAAGCTGCTCCTGGAGCCGAGCCGTTTCTGGGCAGCAGAGTGCTCATGGAGTGAGTGCCAGTTGTCGTTGGCCTGCTTTGTGCGATCGGCGTTTGTGATGACTGCTCGGCGGATGTCGGGGAGCGATGCCAGAGAGGGCATAAAGGCATTGTACGGGGGTTGTTTTGATGCACCCAGTCACTATCCTGCAGGTCTATTTTACGTGCATGGCATGATCTGCTCCATGCTGGGCAGGCATATTTAGCGATGGAGAAGTACAAGGCTCGTGCTGATGTATGCAGTGTACTTGGATGAGCCCCCACTTTGAGTTTGTTAGTTGTCGTAGAACTAACTGGGGACCTTGGCTCTCGTCTTTTCGGTGTGTGCCTTGCAACTGGGGGTACGATCTAAAGCTACTCCCAGATAGACTGGGTGCTGGTGGTTTTCAAGCTTTATACCGTCCCAGGTTACGTCGAGCTCCCGTTTAGCCTCTCTGTTTTTAACTTATTGTGTTCGACTAGTAATGGCTTGTAGTAAGTAGCAAGAGGTCTTGATTGTTCCCTTCAATTGAAGCTGTTAAGGGCCTGTCCCACTTGGCCGTCATCTGCACGTACATTACATGGCATCACATAATTACACGGCGCGTCACACCGTAAGCGTGACGCGCAAATGACGGCCAAGTGGGACAGGCCCTTTAATCACCACCTGTAGAACAATGGCATGGCTAAGGACAGTGCCACTCATTTTAATCAAACTGATTGCTCACAGTTTTTAAGGCCTGCCCCCCCCCCCCCCCCCATCAAAAATAAAGATACAAGACCAGAGAAGTGGTGGTTTCATAGTGAAGTAGAAGGTTCTCGGAGGTTGTTCATAGTGAAGTAGAAGGTTCTCGGAGGTTGTAGCCAGTGCTGGCCGGTGGATTTCATTGGCTCATTAAGGGAAAAAAAGGTAAGCAGTAGTTTTCAGAACCAAGGATAACCGACCGGTGTTGGGGTGTGTGTCTGTTTCACCTTGGCTTTGCCTCGTGTGAAACTTTTAGACAGTGCTCTTTCCCCCCCGCCTGCATAACGGGCTGGTGAAGGAAATGATGTCTCTGTGTGTTCCACTGACAGTCGCCGGCAATCTGCTGAAAAATCCCCTAAGAGGGACAGGCCCGTTAATAAGCTTGGTAACAAAATACTAGAAATATTCAGGGGGTGAGGAAACATCTGTGGAGAGAGACAAATCGTTAATGTTTTTGAGTTATTCATCAGAGCTGTGGCATTTTTGGTTTTCGTTTAGATTTTCACTAGCAGTCTTTACTTTTCTCTCCCTGATCTTGCCTGCCAGATCTGCCAACCTTGGTATTAAGGGACTTCCCTCAGTGGTTATGTGGAGGGAAAGAGTTCCACATTTACCTTGCCCTTCGTGTGAAGAATTGCTTCTTGCCTCAAATTTTAGTCATTCTTCTTCAAGCTGAAGTACACTCCCGCCTGCTACCAGTTGCACATGCGTCAGTTAGCTGTACCACCAGACAGTCAGTGGCTCTCGAAACAGGAGTGGCAGAAGGATGATGCCTAGTGTTACAAATGTTCTTCACAAGAGTGACTTACAAATGGTGAGTGGATTGGCATCACGAACCAGCCAATCCTGACCCAAAGCCAAAAGACATCAATGATTAATACTTTAAATTTAAGACATATTTGTTATGTTATCTTGAGCGTTAATGTTCAATAGTCTGCATTTGGTTATATCTATTGGTTTTTGTTTCCAAGATTTTTACAGCATGGGATTGTTATCTGTGCTGAGTTTTAAGGACCAGATTAATTCAGATGCTGAGTAACTATTAAGTTGTGTAGGAATGAACTGCAGATGCTGGTTTATACCAAAGATAGACACAATGTGCTGGAGTAACTCAGCAGGTCAGGCAGCACCTCATTAACTCCAGCACTTTGTGTCTATCTTCACAATGAAATCATGATTGTTTAATTAAATGACAGAGTAACCTGGACATTTTTATGTGCACATGAATATGTTTTATTGACAAAAGTAATGTATAGAAACGGAATTGTATTTGTGACAGCCCTGCTTGCTATGTTTTGTGGGGGATTGTGGATTTGAACCACCTAGCTCCATTAATTCAGTGGTGTCAGGGTTGAGCTGAAACTTTGGTTTTCAAATCTTCTCCCTAACCTCAACAAAAGACATTCCAGCCCCAATCCTTCTCCATAATTATGAGATTTATTGTTAAAATGTGGCAAAAGAAACAATGTCCCATGGTGCTTACACCCCTCATAGCCAGGCAATTGTAAGTTTCTTTATACCCTTCAGTGTGTGAGAGAGCATTGGAGATTCAACCCTTTATTTGACCTTGAGGGATGCTATCTTGATCATGGCTGCTAGAATATTCTCAAAGATTAAGAGGCATCAGAATATGATTACTGACATTTGGCTGCAGAGAAAGTGTGGTCATCTTCAAGCTGTTCTGAGTAATCTTCTGATTTAAATGCAAATTACCAACATGGCATCTGTTTTGGAATTCAGATAAAACTTTTCCAGTGACTCTTCCATTTTTGCTCAATGCCTTATGTTTTAATACCTGCAGCATTTGAAGCAGGCTCAACGTTGCCTGGCCCAAACAAAGTGCACTGTGGCTCTGAAATCCGACACTTGTGCCCACCATTGGAGGGCAGCCATTTTATACTGTGATCACAACCAGTTTTAATGGCATTTAAAGTTTGTTCTTTACACTTCTATATTTTACACAATATGCAGCAAGAATGTATTAGAACAAAGGGCAACAGATGCTCCTGTGCCTGTATTGTTTCTCAATGTTGTCCAATATCCCTTGATACTTTTAATTTCACCTGGGAGCACTTGCTATTTGCAACGGAGGTTCTAGACTTCTAGCACTCGCAGTACATTGGTTTTCCAGTCATGGGCAGAAGCAGATGACTTCCTGGTTGTGTCCTGACCTGTGGTGGCACAGGTAGAGTTGTACCTGTGACATGGGTTTGCCTGGGTGCTCCAGTTTCCTCCCAGACATGCTGGGTAGTGTTAGTAGTTGCCATCAATGATTCCGAGTGTAGGTGGTTGGTAGAAGAATCATAGTTGAGTTGTTGGAAATGTGAGAAAACAAGTTTTTGGGAAACTAGTGTGGGAATGTGATTGCTCAAAGCTGGCATGGATGAATGGGCCAAATATCCTATGTCACAAGTTACCTCCCAGATCTCGATGGATAATTTTGTGTCCCTTAATTTCTGCTCAAGGAAATATTGAAACTTTCTTCCTCACCTCCAAAGGATACGATGCTGACTGATGGCAGGGAATGGTGGAAATCTGAATCAGTATTGTAAGACGCCAAGCCCAACCTCCCAAAACCAAGGCCCCGTTGCCACCCACATCCCAAAAATGTTTCACTGCCTAACGCTATAAAGTGTTTGTGAATTAGTAAAGCATTTATTACAGAAAGTTTGTTTGCACTTCATTTTGCACAAAACATTTGAATGCAGTTTGTGTTCTGAATACTTGAAATCCAGCTCATGTCTACACAATATCCAGCCGGACTTTTCAGAGCAGAAATAATCCTGAGCATTGAGGCAGATTCGGATAATGGCTGCCCCTACCATAAGAAAATCTTCAGGCTGCAGAAAATGAGTACCGAACAACTGTCCTCCATGTACAGACCAAGATCATTCCTGCCCCTATTTCCAGACGCTCAGGAAGGCCAGAAACCATGATGGACCCTCCCCCCCCCATTGGGTTCACATGTTCACAGTTTTAGTTCAAGTTTCTCACTTAATCTATTATCGGGCTTGTTCAAAATGGAGGCCACAGACAGGACCTCACCCACCACCTTGCCTGGAATACATGTCAACCCGACTCGTATGCAACCTCTGCATACATGGACAACCTTGATCTCTTATGTCAAAAAGACTGTTTTTTTTCACCTGGGAGAGCAGAGGCAACAATTCTCCAATCCACTAATACAATAATTCAGTGGCAACTTATTGCTGGTATAATTGATCCTCCACCCATCTCCATGTTGTGCTGGATTCTCTCCAGTGCTACTGGCCCATGCCAGATTCTGGTCTTGATTTAAGTACCAGTACACAACAGATTTGCACCTTTTGCATTTTTCTTGTAAATACATATTTGGGGGGGGGGAGGAGAAAAAAAAAAACACTTGATAGAATTGCAAATATCTCTAAACTTAAAATACACTTTCCTGGTGTATTGTTTAAGATTCCAATCTAACTAATATTCCCATCAAAGGCCAAAAGTGTCAAATCATAATTACATAAAATTAACTGAAATGTATAATTAATGTAATTTTTTTTTTTAAGGTCAAACTTAAATAATTTAATGTATGTTATTGGTGGAACACTGCAGGAAATTTGTGCATAACCTTGAAGGATTGAAAATTATTGCCAGACTATAAGATTGAGATTACTACCCATTCCCAGGTGAGCTGCTGCATGTAATATTTTGCACAACAGTACTTCAAGCTAGAATGATGGAATGTTTCCTTTACTTCAGGGGCCTTAAATTATTCAAAACCATTTTAATCCAATAGGTTCATTGTTACTATCATTGATGCTGCCTATTTATTTCCAGCTTTTGTTTAAAAGGCCAAATTCAGATATTCTAACAAGATGTAGCCCAGCAACATTAATACATAGGACTTGGACACAGAACAGGCTGGGGTTTTATTTTCCTTCACTCAATTAAATGATAATGTTAAGAACTTGGTAAGAAATCATAGGTTTGCTACACATGTGGCAAATGAACACTAGATCAAACTGCACTTAGTACATCAAACAAGGGACAGGATCAGTTTCTCAATATAGCTGCTTTCACTACTCGTGCTATAAACACTTTAGGTACAAGATGAAATGGGTCGAATCACTGCCTCTTCAGTCTCAACAATCCTCACCAAATATAGGTCAGTTTGCATGCAAAATATGCACGTAGCTAAAGATCATTTACTTTGTAATTTAACTCCCGTCGTTTAGACCTTAAGGGCTACTCCCTGGGCTGTCACTACATTGATAAACCTCAAAAGATTGTGGTAATTTGTGAAAGAACCAGTGAACTATCAGTATATAACCTCTGAACACTTCACTCCAAACAAGTCTTGCATCCTGCCCTTGTTAGTGAAAAAACTGAAAAGATGAACAAAATGACAGATCTTGGTTTAAAAATAAGTGACATTTCTCTTGTTTGTAGAAGAGGATCACACTGGTATTTGCACTTCTCCAATCACATCTGGTTACTATGCTTTGACTAGTGACATTACAACAAGTTGAAGCTAACATATACATCCCCAAACCAGGATTTTATTAGATTATCTTATATTATCCTATCCCTAAAATACTGATATACTTCACTTTGCTCCTAGCTCAACAAGACACTTCTCATAACATTCAACCTGATAACAAAAGGTTTTCTGAAATTGCCTACAAACATACACCAAACACCTAATATTCTTGCTGCAGAAAAATTACTTGCAGCATCAAATACTTAATGCTGCTGCAGAGCAAGACAAGGCTTTTACCAGCTCTACGGAAAATACCTAACACGACAGGAAGCGGTATACCCTCAACTTTGAGAGATCTTAAGATACCCTGACAAAAATCAAATGTAGCTCCAAACATCATTTGAATGCTCCCTCAATTATAAAAATTGAGAAAAAATAAAATAAATCAGTAGTATTATATGTCTAGCTATACATTAAACATGGGTAATTGACATGAACATTATGACAAAAAGTTAAACCAGGACTTGAAAAACAAAAACTTAAGTCGGGTAATCACATTTTCTCCCGTTGCTGCTGCCATGCCACAAATCAACCAGAATTTGTCATACATATTTAGTTAGACACCAGCCAGAGGATAGAATCAGCTCATGCTTTGACCAAAGAAATAATTATGTGAAATCAATATGGCCAGTCTTGCTGGGAAATTAAAAATTCAGTTACCATCAAATTTAAACTCTGATGTGTTGCTGGTAAAAGTTCAACAAAATAAAAACACTTTGCATTCAATTAAAAGTTAGGAGAGTTTAAATTATTGCCTCCTCCCAGTCTCCCCCCCCCCCTTCAATTATTTGTTCTCTTTAACAAAATACTGGCTGAACATTAATAGTTGCTGTAATTATGCAATAATGTCTGGCACTTATAACTGCATAATAAAGAAACAGAAGCTCTGTATGAATTTCTAAAATTATCTCAACACTGCACATTTCTCAAGACCTGGTCTTACACACTAGCAGAGCACGTAATGCAAGCAGCAAGAACTTCACGTCAAGGAAGGAAGCTTTGGTTCAGATTTCAGTCTAATCAGCCACAGCACCAAGATAATCCATGCAGTTTGGCCATTTTGCTCCATCCCATCATGCATTGGTGAAGATTATTCTGCTTTTAAAATCGATAGGGTGTTGATGAAAATAACCCCTGGGAAAGATAACTTTGTCGAACAGGATACAACTGTCATGAGAATGGAGGAGGATCCTACAAAAAGGCACTAGGATTTGCTCGGGGGTCTTTCTGGTTCCTAAATCGCATAGCAAGCCAAACTCCGAGGATCTGATGGAAGAGAAGAAGACTTAAAGTAAGCACGTGTTATCTTCAGCATTTTACTCTTTCCCCGACAAGTCATTCTTTACCTCTCAAACAGAAATGAAACTCCTGAACACAAAAACAAGATAATGGCAGAGTTAACATGGATATCCCAGAGCAATCGTACAAACATGGCCTCATTAGCACCATCCATAAATAACCACGAGGTTTAAAAAAAGGGTCCGAAAAAAGTAGCATTTCCATACCTCGGAACTGCCTCCCTGATGATAGAGGTCTCCGATTGAGGGTGTGGGAAGTGGTCTAGACAAGTGACTGCAATGTATTTTGTACAGGGTGCACATAATGTCAAATAGATTCTCAGGGTCCAGTTTTAAATTTCAGATATATCCAAAAGGAAGACGACAATCATATAAAGCAGCATTTTTGGTAGCTCAGTGTTATTTGCAAGTTTTGGAGTTTAATAAAAGGACAACAATGATATAGTGGCCGCAGAGAAATCCCTATTAAATTGCACCTCCACAAACTGCTTTGGAAGAGGTGAATGCAACATTAGAATACCACAAATCTCACCTCAGTGAAGCTGAAGAAAAGACCCACACCTCCGAGGATCCTCAAAGCCTCTCCAGCATGTGTCAGCATGACATCGCCACACGTTTCACAATTATCTTTGCAGGACTGTCACAAGGGAAAAGTACAGATGTGGATATTTAAAACTTCAACACTTTCCAGATGAATTACACAAGCACACTCAACAAGGAAACACAGAGACAAGAAACTGCTGGAAGGTTGAGTAAAACACAAAGTGTTGGAGGAACTCAATGGGTCAGGCAGCATTTGAAGAATAGATAGGCGACTTCAGATCAGGACATCCGACCTGCAACATCACCCGTCTATTCTCTTCCCAGATGCTGCCTGACTCGTTGAGTTCCTATAGCAGTTTGTATTTTTAACATGGAAGCCTCTTCACCAAGTTTACTACTTTCCAAACATGTTCAACAGCTCAAACAGATTCCTTTCAAACTCGAGACCAATGCCACAAATATACTTGGGTTTTGTTGAACAGGGAGGGAGAGTTTTACATAAAATTACTTGTTTTAATGTAGAAACAAGGAACTGCAGATCCCAGTTTACAAAAAGACTAAGTGCTGGAGTATCTCAGCAGGTCAGGTAGCATCGCTGGAGAACATGGATAAGTGACGTTTCCAATCAGGACTCATCTTCACCCCGTGAGGTATTCCAGCATTGTCATTTCTTGACTTGTTTTAACTCTGGTTTGAGGCAAAGAGATTTGGGAAACTTTCAGCCCCTCATTTTCTCCTTGTAAAAAGACTTGCTGTTGCACAATATATTCAAGCCCCTTTTAGGAGGACCCAAAAGTACAGGCAACATAGGGTTTAAGTGCATTCATATTTGTGATGCAATAAATACAGCCAGTTTGACTGAATACTTGTCCCCAGGCATTCACTGTTACCTTGGGTCACCTGGGACTGTTCCTTTCTCCATCATTCCCTCACGTTGACCTCCTCTTTCCCCCCCCCCCCCCCCCCCCCCGAGAAAATAATGCAACTACAACCTGTACCCTGAGACAATGGGCAGTGATAATTTGATTTCCATTTCAAATAAGCACTAGCTCAAAACGTGATTGTTCTGACCACAAAAGACAGTTGCCATAAAAAACATTTTCTTGATCTTTGAAGGGTTAAATGTAAACCATATTACCCAATAATTAGGTGGTGTAGAGAAAGCAGGGACTTTTGCAGAAGGGTTGGGAGAGTGGGCAGAGAAGTAGCAGATGGAATATAGTGTAGCAAAGTGTGGAGTCGTGCATTTTGGTCGTAGGAATAAAGGCGTAGATTCTTTTCTAAATGTGGAAAGAATCCAGAAATCGGAGGTGCAAAGGGACTTGGAGGTGCTGGTGCAGGATTCCCAAAACGTTAATCTGCAAGTCGAATCGGTAGTAACAAAAGCAAATGCAATGCTAACATTTATTTTGAGGGGGCTTGTATACAAAAACAAGGATGTAAAGCTGAGGCTCTACAAGGCGCTGGTCAGGCCACATTTGGAGTGTTGTGAGCAGTTTTGGGCACCATAAGTGAGGAATGATGTGCTGGATCCAGAGGGTCCAGAGAAGGTTGACAAGAATGATCTTAGGAATGAGTACGTTAACATACGACGAGCATTTGACAGCATTGGGCCTGTACTCGCTGGAGTTTAGAAGAATGAGGGGGGGGGGGGGGGGGGGGGGGACATCATTGAAATGTACTGAATAGTGAAAGGCTTGTGGAGAGGATGTTTCCACTAGTGGGAGTCTAGGACTAGAGGTCATAGCCTCAAAATTAAAGGGCATTCTTTTAGGAAGTAGTTGAGACGGAATTTCTTTAGTCAGAGGGTGGTGAATCTGTGGAATTAATTGCCACAGAAGGCCGTGGAGGCCAGGTCAGTGGATATATTCAAGGCAGAGATAGATTCTTCATTAGTACAGGTGTCAGAGGTTCTGGGGAGAAGGCAGGAGAATGGGGTTAAACGGGTGAGATAGATCAGCCATGATTGAATGGCGAAGTAGACTTGATGAAGATAATGGCTCAATTCTGCTCCTATCACTTATGGTCTTAATGCTTGCTTGCTCTGTCCTTTCAAGCATTTATAAATAAATTCAATAATCCAATATAAAAAATACTCACTGCTGTACACATGTTATAATCAGAGCCATAAATAGCACTATTTTCTGTATCATTCATAAATCCACAGCAGTTCAGTTGATGTTCTAGATCTTGCCTGGTTGTATTTGACATTCCGTTCCAGGTCAATTTTAGCAAGTGTTCCTACGTTAAAAAACAAAGGGTCAGTGCACACCAACTCCCAGACACAGCCATTACCGAAGTGTATCACCGCACGTCGAGAGTAGGCAGCATTCCCAGTGGGTGGGGTAGAATGTGGTTAGCTGCAGTTCAAGATTGAAATGAAACCAGTCATGTACAAAATCGTCCATCTTTCGCAAGCCCACTGTAGTGACCACATTTCCCTCCCTGGCCCACATTAGATTACACGGTGGTGCAGCTGATAGAGCTACTGCCTCACAGTGCCAGAGACTCGGGTTCGATCCTGATCTCGGACTCAGTCTGTGTGGAGTTTGCACGTTCTCTCTGTGACCGTGTGGGTTTCCTCCGGGTGCTCCATCTGGTTTCCACCCACATCCCACAGACGTGCAGGTTTGTAGGTTAATTGGCCTCTGTAAATTATCCCCAGTGTTTATGCAGCGGATGATAAAAAGGGATAATGTAGAACTAGCATGAAGGGGTGATCGATGGTCAGCAATGGAATCCGTGTCATTCAATTCAATAAATGAATAATTTTAATTTAAAAAAGAGAAAGAACATTTGGTGGCTGGGGCATGCTAGAGAAAGTTAAAAGACTGAGCCAAAGAAATGACCAGCAAAACACCAGGGTTTGCTGATTCGAGTAATTTAGAAACAGGCCACTAATAAACAATAGGTGCAGGAGTAGGCCATTCAGCCCTTCGAGCCAGCACCACCATTCAATGTGATAATGGCAGATCATCCCCAATTTCATCTCATGGCATCAGTCATCACTCTCTTAAATATCTGGACTATGCAAAGACGTTCCAAACATCAAAGTCAAAGTAACAATTTGAGAGACTTATTTGGAATAAGCCAGTTCGCAAAAAAAAATGTACGGGGCTGAGGCAGCAAATCAGTAAAACTCCACCAGATTGTGTGCAAGACAGTGTACTGATGCAAATGGAGGCATTTGTTGTCCTCACGGTTTGATTGAGCTGGTTCTGTTTACATCTTATTTTTAAAATGCATTCATCGCTTGCATTCATCTGCTATGAAAGCAGTCGTCAGCCAGGACAGAGGTATGGTTCTGGTTTTTGGAACAAGAAAAGGATTCTCCAGTGCGTTTAATTGTCACATGCACCAGAACAATAAAAGTCTTAAATAATCAAAACAGAACATGTTGAGAAACTCAGTGGGTCAGGTATTTGACAAGGATAAGAGCCGAATTCAATTTCTATGAGAACTTCAAAAAAGGAAAGTTATGATCCGTATAATATATATTCTTGAACAGTCCAGAGCACAGACCAGTCTAGCTGTAATGAAAGGCAAGAAAACAGAATACTTTAAAACAATAAATCACTAAATAAAAACAAGCAGCAGGCACAACACGCCCGACCTGCTGAGTTTGCCAATTTATATGCATCATTGGTGAAGCTGCTGTGCAATCAGGCTTCAAAAAGGCAAGCACAACACTCAATATATCTTAGTGTGAAACTCACCTGCTGACTTCGGTTGAGTGCCAAACAGGAACAAGAAACTCCAAACTGAATCACAAAGACCAGGAATAAAATCACCATGTACTGAAGTGAAAACAAAGTTAAGGATGCACAGGAGGAATAATGAATGAAAACAAATGCTCAAAGATCAGCTCAAACATTGTACATACAAAGCCAATCGTGAAGGGTATTTCTGACATTTAAAAAAGTCAATTGGAACTCATTAACAATTTTTACCTGTGTTCACTGCAAGTGTTTCAAGACAAGGGTACTGGTTAAATGAGGACAAATCTTTCAATGTACTAGAACCCAAATGTCACTGGAAATATATTAAACTCGCCAAGATGACCCATTACTGCTTTAATCTAGCAGAAGCTAATTTAATGTGAAATGATATACGAGAACTCCGTGTATCACGGAGTTCTCAAAGCCTTCTGTTATATCACAGCAATTTAATATCATGCATTGTTTAGGTAAACCAGTTTCTTAATCAATATAGAGGATGTTTAACCATTAATTAGATCTACATATTGCAGCAAAAGTTGTATTTAAATAAATATTAAAACAGTGAGCTACAGCCCAAATATCTAATTGGGTAACAAACACACCTCAAATACTCTTCAGGCGCGTACGTGTCTGCAAGGGGAAATATTTCACCCATATACTGCACCACACAGGGTCTAGTGCACATTGGTTAGGTTGTGGGAACAGTAATCCAAAGATGAACAAGCTCATGTCACATTATGGGGAACAAATTCAGTTAATTAAATAAATCAGCAATAAAAAGCAGGTACAGGAACCAAACTGTTCACAAGTGATTACTGTGCCACTACAGCACTGCTGTTAAATTACTTGATTAGTAATCCATAGGGTCGGACAAACAAATCAGAGGCAAGACAGCTGTGGAATTTAAATAGGCAAGAATTGGGAAAAATAAGAGCCCCAAGGAACACTTGGATTGTCATGAAACTCAATCTGTCTCCTGAAAGTACCACAAATGCCTTAAAGAAAAAGCCTGTGAGGAAAAGATCTCACCCAGTGCGACTTGTACACGACTGCAGAGTGTGCATTGCTGTAAATCTGATGTGGCCCAGCAAGTCACTCCATTCAAAGGCAATAAAATGCTGGTGTGGTCTGCAAAGCTCACATCTTGCAAACAATCACTGAAGCAACAGCAACAAAAATCAGATGACCAGCACGTCTGTGACGCACTTGTGTTGCAGTTGATTACTATAATATTGATAGAATATCTCCAGCAAGGGATTTAGCATAACAGCAGCTTCTTATTTTCTGGCATGGGATACAACTCAGAAAAGCTACACTCAATATTGCGACAGGGATTACAGTAATCAGTCCGATTTCAAAAGAATGACAGCTTCTTTGAGGGAAGGTTTAAGCAAGATTCTGTGCAGTTCCTTTCAGATGTTTATTTTAAGGATTATTTTCTTCACCCTCCCCCACCCATCACTTCCCCCAAAAAGAAGCACACAATGATATAAGGAAGTGCAGATGCTGGTTTACAAAACCAAAGTGCTGGAGTAACTCAACGGGCCAGGCAGCATCTTACAAGGTCATAAGTGATAGGAGACGAATTAGGCCATTCAGCCCATCAAGTCTACGCCACCATTCAATCATGGCCTATCTATTTCTAACCCCATTCTCCTGCCTTCTCCCCGTAACCGCCGACACGCACACTAAACAAAAATATCTCTGCCCTAAAAATATCCACCGACCTGGCCTTCCAAAGCTTCCTGTGGTAAAGAAATCCACAGATTCACCACCCACTGACTAAAAATATTCCTCCTCATCTCCTTCCTAAAGGAACGTCCTTTAATTCTGAGGCTAGTACAAGACTCTCCCGTTATTGGAAACATTCTCTCTACATCCACTCTTTCCAAGCCTTTCACTATTCTGTATATTTCAACGTGGTCCCCCTCATTATTCTAAATTCCAGTGAGTTCAGGCCCAGCGCCGTCAAATGCTCATCATAGGTTAACCCACTCATTCCTGGGATCATTCTTGTAAACCTCCTATGGACCCTCTCCAGAGCCAGCACATCCTTCCTCAGATATGGTGCCCAAAATTGCTCACAATTGAGCAAAATTGCTCTGGAGAACATGGATAGGTGACATTTAGGGTAGAGTTCCCATTTTCAAAACTTGTATTTATGAATTTCAACCCAGCGTGCTGGGGTTTGAACATAGTCATACAGCATGGAAACAGGCCCTTCGGCCCAACTTTCTCATGCTGACCAAAAAAGCTCATCTATGCTAGCCCTACCTGCCCACCTATGGCCAAATCCCTCTAAACCTTTCCTATCCATGTGACTGACCAAATGTTTTTAAAAATGTTATAGTACTTTCTTTTGTAGCTCGTTCCATACACCCACCTACCCTCAGGTTCCTATTAAATCTTTCCCCGCTCACCTTAAACCCATGTCCTCGGGCGCTTGCGGATTTGAATGTCTTCAATAATCATGTTGCAAACTTTCAGTGGCCATTTTGGACAGAGAAGGGACCAATAAAATAATATATAATACTAACATTACTATATATTTAGTGTAGAGGAGCAGAAAAGGAAATTCAGACCCAAAGACCATCATTTTGAGGGGGGGTGGGGGGGAGAAACAGAAATTAAAATTACAATGGCAAGACACAGCAATCATACTAAAAATTCAGTTTTAAGACTACAGAAACCAATGAAAGGATACAAAGAACAGCATGACTTGATGGTGGTTCACTGCTCCAATAAGTCCGACAACAGCAATGAGTAGGAGGAACACTCCTACAGCAATGACTCCGCCAATTATATTTATGCTGGAAACAATGCCATAACTTTTCCCCCATCCCGCCACTCCGATAAGTAACAGTCCAACCAACTGCAAGCAAGAAGGAAAAAAACAAATTGGGAGCAAGAATCAGATTCAACCACATCACACTGGGATACCTGCGCTTGGAATAGAAGAAAATGCCCAGCATCCACCATTTCCCTCAGCAACTAATGATCAGGACTAATAGTATGCAGTACAGTCACTGGATATGTGGGCAAACAAATGCCCACAGTGCACTCTTCTCCAGTTTCAAATGAATGTTTTTATAAAGAGGGAGACCAGAGATTGCATAAACCTTTCTGGAAGAGGTGCATTTAAAAAAACGTATAACTCAATATTTGAGAATCTGAAACTTGAAATATGAAACTATTTACTCCATCTGAAGATGCAACCATGCAAACCAAAAAGTGGCAATATTAAATAAAAATAATAAGGTAGGCACAAAAAGCTGGAGTAACTCAGCAGGCAGGCAGCATCTCTGGAGAGAAGGAATGGGTGACGTTTCAGGTCGTACCTTCTTCAGAACAATTGGGTTGGTTCCCAGATAATACAAGTTCCAAATTATTTTAAGAGTAACCATGTTAGAACAAGAGCAGGATATTACTGCTGACGTGTAGCTGGACATTAACATTTCACGACATCATGAAAAGTCTATTTTGCCCGTTTGTGCGATGGAACCACCAGTCTTTGATCATGCTTTGCAGTCACCTCTGCTCATCTCTCCTTTACATAAAATTATCTCCTCCAGGCATTTAGTTTAAAGACATTATGTCAATGAAAAAGACTGCTTTTGCAGGATCAAAGCGAAAATACTACCCTTTGGTCTAGACATGCTGTCAGCAATGTGGCTAAGATACAAACTTCAAAGATTACCACGTCCCACTATTATTATGCAAAGAGAAATGCCTCATTAGCTGATAACCAACATTCAAACCAAATAAAGTTGCTTTACAAGAATTTTCCCGAACAGTCTGTGACCCATGGTGCTGTGGCCATAGCGCTGTTTACAGCCCTTAGCGCTGTGGCCGGTAGCGCTATATTTAGAACCCATAACGCTGCAGCCGACATCTCTTTGTTTAAATCCCCACACATTAAACCAACAGTGCTTGGTTTAAACCTTTGCGCTGTATTACCGTTACGCACCATGTCTGTAGCGCTGTGTATTGCTTTACGCGCCAGTCTGTGGCTGATAGCGCTTTGTTTCCAAAGGTGGGGGGGGGGGGGGGGAGGCGGCTTCTAGGATGCAGTCCCCTGCTATTAGTTATAGTTTGAATTTGGGAGCAGCGCTATTGGCCAGGACTTACCGGTGGTTATTTCAGCACCAGTAAACTTAGTTCACATTTATGACGAGAGGGCTGCGTTGCGATTAGCGCCGCGGACGGAAGCAAAGAGAGAGAGAGACGTGTGCTGCTGTAAAACTGGATCCCGCGCATACCGAGACAAGCATTCTTTTTGCTCTTTCTCTCGCCAATAAATCTGATTTGCAACTAAACAGACGAGTGTGCCTTTTTCGGTTCTACTAGACAGATCCTTGAACCTGTTCCCTTGCAACAATTGGCGCAGTCGGCAGGATCTGATGAATGGAATAGAAAATGTTTGGTAGAAAGAAATAGCAAATGAGATGGCGCTGGTGCAGGCCAAGCATCCTTGCAACAAGCCAGTAGCGCCATATTTAAACCCATAACGCTGCAGTCCACAGGTCTTTGTTTAAATTCCCACACGTTAAGCCAACAGTATTTAAACCTTTGTGCGCCAAACCGGCAGTACTGCGTGTATTACCTTTACACGCCAAGTCTGTAGCGCTTTGTATTGCTTTACGCGCCAGTCTGCGGCTGATAGTGCTTTGTTCCCGGGGGGGGAGGGGCCTGCTAGGATGCAGTCCCCTGCCATTGGTTGCAGTTTGAATTTGGAGCAGCGCTATTGACCAGGACTTACCGACAGTTATTTAAACGCCTGATTACCTGCATTAAGGCAGGCGCCAGTAAGCCAGGAGTTAGTTCAAGTTATGTACGAGAGGGGTTATGTACGAGAGCATCGCGGACGGAGGCAGAGAGAGGTGTGCTGCTGTAAAACTGGACCCGCGCATACCAAGACAAGTATTGTTTTTGTCCTCTCTTGCCAATAAAACGGATTTGCAACTAAACAGACGAGTGAGCCTTTTTCTGTTCTGCTGGACAGATCCTTGAACTGGTTCCCTAGTAACACATGTGCTCGAGAGCAGTCAATATGATCAGCCTTTTCCTCCAGATGACAACTGCCAACAGGCATTCTCCATGGGTTCAAAACAAAATAAAAAATAAATGCACAAATCTTTGAACATACCCGGTTCAAAATCATTGCATCCTGTACATTATTTGGCCCAACAAGAAGCTTCCTTTAAGCTTTTCCGTCACAACCACTCCTTTATCTCTAATTATCTTCTCAGTGTAATCTCATGCTTTTCTCAAAAGGGAAAGAGCAAAGTGATTGAAAGATGGGATATGAAGTACACTGAGAAATTCATGCTACTTTATTTGTCATGGTGCGTGGACACTGATGAAATGCCAGTATTTGCCGTCCATCTTTCTCCAGAGATGCTGCCTGACCTGCTGAGTTACTCCAGCAGTTTGTGTCTATTTGAAAAATTGACCATATAGTTGGGTCCATCTAGGTCACATTGAGTAGGAAAAGCAACCTTAGATGTGCCTTTAAGAAAAAAAAAACAAACGGATGCTTTCATGGTATTGTTACCAAGAATAGTCCAGAAGGCCACAAATTGACAAATCAGAAACAGTGAGATGAGGAATTAAAGTGGCAGGCAGCAGGAATCTCAGGGTCACCAGCTGCAGACTGAAAGGATACAGGATTCTCTTCATTCTGCATCTGTACACTGTGGACGGCTTGATTGTAATCATGTATAGCTTTTACGCTCACTGGATAGCATGAACCAAAAAAAAACTTCTCACTGTACCTTGGTGTACGTGACAATAAACTAAACTAAAACTAAAGGGAGGCTTGGTGTCAACTGAACGGCAAGCTCAGGATCACCGCCTGCAGACTGAACAGGTCAGAATTTTTGCAACTCTTCACTGATAGAAGCACTTCCTAACTTATTTCCTAGAGTCTCTTATCCTAGTTTCTCATAATGGTGGAAACTACCCTCTACCTATCTATCTACCTATCTCTGCAGTTCCCTTTAATAGCTTGGGGGAAAAAAAATTATCCTCACCAGTTCATCCAACTCGCCAACCAAGAAGCCAAGCTAGAACTCAGCATCAAAAGACTCTCGTCACCACCAGTATAAAACTAAAGCAACATTTGTAGAAGCAAGGAACTGCAGATGCTAGTTGACAAGAAAAAGATAAAGTGCTGGAGTAACTCAGTGGGTCAGGCAGCATCTCTGGAGAACATGGATAGGTGGCATTTCAGGTCGGGGCCCTTTTCTGACTGAAAAAAGGATCTCGACACCTATATATGTTCTCCAGAGATGCTGCCTGACCCGCTGAGTTACTCCAGCACATTATCTTTTTTTTTTTTTAAAGCAACATTTGATCTACCCATTCAAATAAGATGAAATCAATGTGTACGGGTAAGGGAAACATGGGCCAGATGATATCACAATGCTGCAACAACCATCATCATTACCTGTAAGCCATTAGATTTTCACTATACATGACAATAATAAACCAATACCCTTTGTCTGTATCTCCGGAAAAGTAAAATACTTTTGTTCATTAAAAGTTCCAAGCTTACCACCTTACAAAACTTGACAGTACTTTTACAAAGCCCAATTAACATCAACAATTGTTATCACCCTGACAAAAAGCATGACACATGAAACTGCACCCAAGGTTCATAGATCAGCTTTAGTCCTTATCTAACAGCTTGGTGTCAAATTAGTTTTAACAACACTCATGTTTACTCTGGGAAGTAACTTTGCCCTAGTTTCAATGAGCTAACTCAGCACAGCCCAGGGTCAGAACCATTATTCTGGGTGACCTCAGGAAATCTTTGCAGCCATTGGTAGTGGAGAGCAGACTATGAGACGCATTTAAGATGGAGGTAGATACATATTTGAAAGATGAAGGAAATGAGGGTTATGGCCAATTGGCGTAGACTTGAAGCCAACATAGATTAACTGCACAAAAGAACACATATGGAGAATATGGACAGGTATCGTTTCAGGTCGAGACCCTTCTTCGGATTAACTATGTCCACACTGAATGGAGTGGCAGGATTGAGTGGTCTGGTGACCTTCTCTTGTTCCTGTTTTCTCGTGTCTGAAAGTATGGAATGAGCACAGATTTCACAAGTGTTCTTTTTTTTCTCCTCTCGACTCTGCAAGAGCCCTTGATCTTTAAACTGTCGAGCAAAGGGCACCACCGACTTCACGTTGCGCCCTGATGAACTGGAAACCAAATTCCTTACAAACGATCTAAAACATCAAAGGTTAAAACCAAACAGTAACGCGCGGGGAAACACATATCAAGTTTGTAAATTTGAACCGTTGACGCTCATTGACCAGAGTACAGAGGTGGCTCAGTGTTGTCGGAGCGGGAACGGCGGTGGGACTGGGAGACGCGACCCGGCTTCGTGCTGTCAGCTGGTGGGGTCGGTGCGTACCGCGCATGCTCCGGCAGCCGGCAGCCGGGCCCGGACGGCCGGGTAGAAGCAATAGGATCTTTGGGTGGAAGCGGCGCGCCGGTACTAACCCTCCCCCACCATACTCGGCCTCAGCCCACTTACTATGTACACCACGTTTAAAGCGATGAGCGCATTTTTCGAGCAGGTAAAACCGCCGCAAACCATTCTCGCCGCCCTCCGTTCCCCCTCAGTCAACAAAGCGCGGTTTTTTGTCTCGGCTCCGACTACAATGACAATGGCGACCGGGCTCAGCCCCCGCCCCTCGCAGCTCATTGGTGCTCCTGGACGCGCTCCGCCTACACGCATTCCCATTGGTCCGCTCCGCTGCCGGTCAACCCAGAGTCCCGCCCACACGTCGACACTCTTTTGCGGATTGGTTGGTGAACGTATGACGCCACTGGTCCGGGAAGAGCGGGCCGCCAATCTGGATTGTCATTGGCCTGTCCCACTGTCAATCAAACTGTTGTCAAATCGAGGCGTCATATCCTCTTGCCAACGGGAGGAGGGACGACAATTGGAAAAGTTTTTTGCTTTTCAGAAAAATATCTTCGGTGGACATTATTAACATAGACCCTCAAGTATGATGATGGAGTCTAACCGAATCATTAAGCTGCTTTCTTCGCCCAACGGGTGCCAGATGTGCAGAATGTACTTTCTCAGATTATTTAGTGTCCTTTGTAAGTACCAGAGAAAATGGTCATTTCTGAACCAGTTTCCATCATGAGAGAAAATTTGTAAAGTATATATAAACAGACATGTTCCATGTATCAAAAGAGAGTAACTAAAGTAAACATTAATGTGTTAGATGAAGAGACTGAGGTGTTAGTAATGGTAAATAGAGAAATGGTAGAGATTCTAAATAATTATTTTGTGTTGGTCTTCACAGTAGAAGATACTAAATATATCCCACCAATAAGAGATCATCTGCAAACTTACTAATCATTGGCACATTTATTTTCATCGGAATCATTAATATAGATGACACACAGCAGAGGACCCAGCCTTGATTCCTGCAGCGGAACTATTGGCCACAAGCCTCCAATTTGAATAACAACCCCACACTCTGTCTCCTTCCACCAAACCAAGTTTTATCCAATTTGCCATCTCACCCTGGATCCCCTGTGATGTAACCTTTAGGACCAGCCTGCCATGTGGGACCATATAGACACCATCTACTGCCTTGTCTCATCAATTCTCTTGGTCAACTCTGCGAAAGACTCAATAGAATTGTGTGACTCATTTCCCATGCACAAAGCTATTTGTGCATGGGAAATGCACAAAAGCTATTTGTGCATGGGGAAAATGCAAAGCAAATCCTGAAAAGTTTCAAATGCAAGTAAATCCTGTCTCAGAATCCCTTGCAAAAATATCCCACTGCTGATGTAAGGCTCACCTGCCTACAGTTCCCTGGCTTATCCCTGCTGCCCTTAACTACGGCAACTCGGTCCCCCTATCCACACCGCTTGCATCACTTTTCCCACATGCGCATCATCCTTGCTTATCTGGTTCCACTCGTCACCTCTCTTATCTGATTCCATAATCTGCAGCCATTTAATGACTTCACGATCACCTCCTGTCTCTGTTGCTATTTCTACCCCTCCATCCCAACCTGGCTGTGCCTGCCCATTAAGCTCTCCTCACCTGGATCCACCTAATACCCATTAGCTCCAACCTCATCCCTCCCCCTCTACTTCCAATGCCTCCACTTCCTCAGAAGGCTAAGGAAATTTGGCATGTCCCAATGACTCGGTAATGTTCACAGATGCTCCATGGAAAGCACCGTATCCAGATGTATCTTGAGGCCAGTTCATTGGCTATATTTAAGAGGGAGTTAGATGTGGCCCTTGTGGCTAAGGGGACCAGAGGGTATGGAGAGAAGGCAGGTACGGGATACTGAGTTGGATGATCAGCCATGATCATATTGAATGGCGGTGCAGGCTCGAAGGGCCGAATGGCCTACTCCTGCACCTAATTTCTATGTTTCTATGTTTCTATCACAGCTTGGTAAGGATCTGGTCTGCATAGAACCACAAGAAATTACAGAGCTTTGTGAACGCAGCGCAGTCCATCACGCAGCTCACCCTCCATTGACTCCATCCACAATTCCCACTGCCTCAGCAAAGCTGTAATATAATCAAGGCCCCCTTCCACTCTTCTGTCAGGTAGAAGATACAAAAGCTATCTACGCTGCAGATAAAATGCACAGAGAGTTGTGGGCGTAGTCTAGATCATCAAACAAACCAATCTCCCATCCATTGACTCCATCGACACTTCACGCTGCCTCGGCCAGCATAATCAAGGACCAGTCTCACCCCCTCTTCTCCCCTCTCCCATCAGGCAAGAGCTCCAGAAGTGTGAAAACACATACCTCCAGATTTCTTCCCAGCTGTTGTCAGACAACTGAACTGTCCTCTCACCAACTAGAGAGCGGTCCTGACCTCCCATCTACCTCATTCGAGACATTTGAACAAAATGCTGGAGTAACTCAGCGGGTCAGGCAGCATCACTGGAGAGAAGGATTGAGCTTTAATGGACTTTATCATGCACTAAATGTTATACCTGTGTCCTTTAGCTGCATGCTGTGGACGGCTTGATTGCAATCATGTATCGTCTTTTCTTTGACTGGATAGCACGCTACAAAAGCTTTTCACTTTTCACGGTACACGTGACAATAATAAACTAAACTAAGATGTAATTTTGTATACTACATTATGTTTTTCCCCTCTTTTGAGCTACCTTTATTGATGTTATAATCTGCCAGGTTGGAAAACAAAAGGTTTTTCACTGTATCCTGGGACACATGACAATGATAACAAACCTAAACCTAATATAAACTTACAGGTGCTGTAGGTATATGTATCTGCAAATACATTTACTCCTGTAGATGGTGCTGTTGCAGTAGGTACAGCTAATGTCAAGGATGCCACACAATGTGTGGTTTATGGCAGTTGCTACAATATTTTATAATCTAATTCCCCACGGAATTATTAGATTATAAAATATTGTAGCAACTTCCAGTGATATTTCTGATGCCCAAAATAAAGACTGAACTAAATAATTTAAAAAAAGAAACAAAAATGACAGATTTTGTAACAATGTGATGACGTTTATTATTCAATTTGTCTCTTCACAAGAATACAAAACAAAGAAGGAATGGGCCCTTCAAACCTGCCCCCCTAGGTTTCACTTCATCCCCTGTGCCAATTCCCCATAGCTCTCAAATCACCCATCTTTCAAAAATGTATCTACCTTCTCTTTGAAGACTTCCAATGAGTTAGCCCCACTGCTCTCTGGAGGATTCCAGAGATTCACTACCTTCTGCTGGAAGAGTAAAATCTACTTTTACTCTGTGGTATTTTAAATACGTTCATTTTAAGATTAAAATAAAAATAATAAAAGACGAATGAAAACATATGAATAAAAATAAAAGGATTTGTTCTACAAAATTTGGATTCATTCAAAAGGCCACACTTAATGGCCTTAAGGCTGCAGGTTCCCCATCTCGGGTCTACACATTTGGATTTCTAACTGTCCAGCACGTTGTAATCATTTCCCTTTGTTCAAAACTCTCCCACTGGTGGAAACATCCACATCTAACTTGTCACGCCATCATGCTTCAATGACGCTATGACTCACTAATAATGCCACCACACATTCTGCTGAACTCTAAACAATACCTACACAACCTGTTTAATCTCACAATAGGGTAATCTGCTCTTCTCAATAATTAATCTAGTAAATCTCTTTTGGACTGCCTCCAATGTTACTATATTCTGTGTACAATACTCCAGGTGTGGCCTCAGCAACGCTCTGTACAATGGAAATAAAACGTCCCTATTTCTAATCTCCAACCCCTTTGAAATAAAAGGCCAGTATGTCTGAAGACGGGTCCTGACCCAAAACGTCACCTATCCATGTTTTCCAAGGATGCTGCCTGACCCACTGAGATATCCAGCATTTTGTGTCTTTACCAGACCAATATATCATTACTTTCACGCCTAACATTTTTTATTTCATACACTTGAACACCTAGATCTCTCTGAACTTCATTTATTTGCACTCTCTATCTCTTTAGATAATAACCCACTTTTGGATTCCTCTTATGGAAGTGCATGACCTCACACTATCCCACATTGAATGCCAAGTTTTCACCCACTTAATCAGTCTGCCTGAATCCTGTTGCTGAGTCACAATATCCTTTTCACAACTTGCCATTCCACCTATTTGCATGTTATCTTTTCAGGCCTTCATTAAAGATTATAACAAAGTTTTTACCGAGGTTTTAGCTTGAAGGATTTGCTTGAAGTCCGGCTCCACCTGAAGAAACCTCGTCTGCCCATTCCCTCCACGGATGCTGCCTGGCCCGCCGAGTTCCTCCAACACTGGTTTTCTCATGGTTCCAGCCTCTGCAGTCTCTTGTGTCTTCAGCTTCCATTAGGTGTTTGTTGCTCACTTCTTTCCTGAAATGGAGACAGGGAGATCCAGAAAGGGACAAGAAGAATCAGAAATGGAAGAATCAGTCTGAAGAAGGGTCCCAAGCAGTCGGTCCATTCCCTAAAATGGCAGATACTGCCTGACCTGCTGTGTACCCCCAGCACTTTGGGTTTCTACCTTCTGCTCTTGTCCTTCTTGGTAGTAGGGGTTGCAGGGAGAGGAGGTTTTGTCTGGATAGTTCCCAACGAGCTGTGAATGTGACAGCATTTTATTGAACAAGCCGTTTTTTCCCTCATTTATAGCATAACTGAGAATGATTATGCACCTGTACATGTGAAGGATGGAATTGCAGATGCTGGTTTAAACTGAACATAGACAAAATGCTGGAGACAGATGCTGCCCGTCCCGCAGAGTTACTCCTGCATTTTGTGTCTATATGCACCTATACATTCCTGCCTAGTCTGAAAGCAGCATTGCACTAAAACAAGGGTTCCGAACCTGGGGTAAATTTATCCCCAGGGGGTAAATTTGTTGATTCTGGATTTGTACATATTTTTTCACATTGACTGACTGTGTTTGGTTCTGGTATACCGGTATCTGTTCATCATTAGTTGTTCATGAACAAGTGAAATAAAGTTGTTAAGTGCTATTAAAGTTGCCAGGGGTAAACGGGACAAAAAAGGTTGGGAACCCCAGCACTAAAATAGTTACAAGATAACTACATAGTAGCAAAAATGTCAGCAATTTAATGTTATAAATACTTAGACAAAGATTGATTCTATCCCAAAGGACATCTGAAGAAAACAGTAGTTTTCAGATAGCTTACATGTACAATCATAGAATCATTCCGGCTCTTGTGTCTAAATTACCTATCTTATTCATGTTGGCCCTTGATAAGCAGAAATTTCCTGTCTCTTTCCACATCGCCTTGTCAATTATTTATTTCAAGTGCGTATCCATTTCCCTTTTGAAAACCCTAATTGACATCATCCTCAAAGACAGTGGGCTCTGGATTATTACCGGTGTCTTCAAAATAAAATGTTCCCTCGCACCCCCGAGATCACTTTTCACTTTAAATCTGTGTTCCCGTTTTTTTGAAAAGGAGAGGTGGAGTTTTGGGTCGGGGCCAAGAAGAGTCTCGACCCGGAACGCCACTGATCCATGTTCTTCAGAAATGCTCCGCACTTTTGTGTACTCTCTCATGCCCTGGCACCTATACGCTCCAATTAGCTTGGGATGGACTGTTTTCTCAAGGCTAGGTTTTGAAGCATTTACCATCAGGTTTATTGATATTTAGTAGCATCTCCTCCTTCCCTCACTATTTAAAACATATCCGATCAGGACAGAGAATAGTGGGTAGTAGTTTTTTGTGGCAATTCTCTCGGTTTTGATGAGCGGCTAAAGGAAAATGGTATATCCGGTTTGAAAAAGAAAAGTAACATCTGATACTTGAGAGGACAATGTAACGTTATGGGAGTGTAGGTTATGCAGCGATTGTACAGGATTGAGGTTTACATCAGTTGATGATACTTTGTCACCCTCTAGTGCTCACTGTTGGAGAACACTAGTGATACAGTGACACAAGGAACTGCAGATGCTGGAATAGAGTTATACAGTATGGAAACAGGCTCATCAGCCCAACTTGCCCACTCTTACCAAGGTACCCAATCAACACTAGTCTTACCTGCCCGCATTTGGCCCATATCCCTCTAAACATAGAAACATAGAAACATAGACAAATAGGTGCAGGAGTAGGCCATTTGGCCCTTCGAGCCTGCACCGCCATTCAATGTGATCATGGCTGATCATCCAACTCAGTATCCCGTACCTGCCTTCTCTCCATACCCCCTGATCCCTTTAGCCATAAGTGCCACATCTAACGCCCTCTTAAATATAGCCAATGAACTGGCCTCAACTACCTTCTGTGGCAGAGAATTCCAGAGACTCACCACTCTCTGTGTAAAGAATGTTTTCCTCATCTCGGTCCTAAAGGAATTCCCCCTTATCCTTAGACTGTGACCCCTTGTTCTGGACTCCCCCAACATCGGGAACAATCTTCCAGCATCTAGCTTGTCCAACCCCTTAAGAATTTTGTAAATTTCTATAAGATCCCCCCTCAATCTTCTAAATTCCAGCGAGTACAAGCCGAGTCTATCCAATCTTTCCTCATATGAAAGTCCTGACATCCCAGGAATCAGTCTGGTGAATCTTCTCTGTCCCCCTCTATGGCAAGGATGTCTTTCCTCAGATTTGGAGACCAAACCTGTATGCAATACTCCAGATGTGGCCTCACCAAAACCCTGTACAACTGCAGTAGAACCTCCCTGCTCCTATACTCAAATCCTTCCGCTATGAATGCTAACATACCATTTGCTTTCTTCACTGCCTGCTGCACCTGCATGCCTACTTTCAATGACTGGTGTACCATGACACCCAGGTCTCGTTGCATCTCCCCTTTTCCTAATCTGCTACCATTCAGATAATAGTCTACCCTCATGTTTTTGCCACCAAAGTGGATAACCTCACATTTATCCACATTATACTGCATCTGCCATGCATCTGCCCATTCACACAGCCTATCCAAATCACCCTGCAGCCTCCAAGCATCCTCCTCACACCTAACTATACCCCCCCCCCCAGCTTGGTGTCATCTGCAAATTTGGAGATGTTGCATTGAATTCCCTCGTCCAAATCATTAATATATATTGTAAATAGCTGGGGTTCCAGCACTGAGCCTTGCGGTACCCCACTAGTCACTGCCTGCCATTCTGAAAAGGACCCGTTTACTCCTACCCTTTGCCTCCTGTCTGCTAGCCAGTTCTCTATCCACATCAATACTGAACCCCCAATACCGTGTGCTTTAAGTTTGTATGCTAATCTCTTATGCGGGACCTTGTCGAAAGCCTTCTGGAAGTCCAGATACACCACATCCACTGGTTCTCCCTTATCCACTCTACTAGTTACATCCTCGAAAAATTCTATCAGATTTGTCAGACATGATTTACCTTTCGTAAATCCATGCTGACTTTGTCCAATGATTTCACCACTTTCCAAATGCGTTGCTATCCCATCTTTAATAATTGACTCTAGCAGTTTCCCCACTACCGATGTTAGACTAACTGGTCTGTAATTCCCCGCTTTCTCTCTCCCTCCTTTTTTAAAAAGTGGGAGAGAGAAACCTTTCCTATCCATGTACCTTTCCAAAGCCCTTTAAATGTGGTTATAGTACCTGCCTCAACTACCTCGTCTGGCAGCTTGTTCCATATACCCCCCCCCCCCCCCCCACCCTTTGTGTGAAAAAGTTGCTCCTCAGGTTCTTATTAAATCTCCTTCCCCTCTCACCTTAAATCTATGTCCCCTGCTTGATTCCCCTCGTCTGGGTAAAGGATTCTGTGCACTTACCCATCTATTCCCCTCATGATCTTCATCCTCCTGCACGCCAAGGAATAAAGTCCTAGCCTGCCCGACGTCTCCCTGTAATTCATGCCCAGCATCTTGTACAACTGTAGCATAACATCCCAACTCGATGCCCGAGCCGCTGAGTTCCTCCAGTATGTTGTGTGTTTAATTTTTGTAAACCAACATCTGCAGTCCCTTGTGCAACTTCAAAATGTCGACTCAGTGTCGGAAAGTGCTGGGAACTGCATTGCAAGCATGTCAGCATCTGAAGGTTAAAGTCTCTGGTTAAGATTGATATTCCACATGTTTTGTTTTTGCTTTTTACAGGATGCAACATAATGTAAATGAAAGAAGAGTCACAGCTGGACCAGAAATATGACTGGCAGCCCACCATAATGATGAGCAGAAGCAAGGACAGGAAGGAGTGGAAAGGCAAGCCGGAAGCCCACCCTCACAGATTGGTAAGATTCCAACTGCCCTGCAAAATCCAGACCTTGCCCTTTACCTTATTATATTTATTAATTATCTTTGTCGAAAATGTGCAAAACAATTTGGAATGTAGAATTGGCAGCCTAGCTTGAAGTTTCATCTGCGCCGTTTACCTTTCTGTGTAAGTTAGGGGACGTAGCGGATATTCAGTAGAAGTTTTACGCATCCATCTGCGCTGTTTAAAGTGGAATGGCAGAACTTGCAGTTACGTGGTGTCTTCTGAATGTTTCTCGGGAGTGCCCACAACACCTCACATAGAAAGGTACAGTGGCGCAGCGCCAGAAAACCGGGTTCCATCCTGACTACGGGTGCTGACTGTATGGAGTTTGTACGCTCTCCCAGTGACCGTGTGAGTTTTCTGCGAGTGCTCTGATTTCCTCCCACACTCCAAAGAAGTTCAGGTTTATAGGTTAGTTGGTTTCTGTAAATTGTAAATTGTCGCTAGTGTGTAGGTGTACAGGGGGAATCGCTGGTCGGCATGGACTCGGTGGGCCGAAGGTCCTGTTTCCATGCTGTATCTCTAAAGTCGAAATTCTAGAGGAAGAGCTACATTGTACAGTTACATTGAGTACATTGGCAGCTATTTTGTACACTGTCGCACAAAGGTGACAAAGAATTGCACAGACCAGACCTCTTCCCTATAGTGTTCTGTCCATCTTCATCCTGTGGGAGTGGGAGTGGAACTGGCAAGAACTTACAGTTCAGAAGTTCCTGCAGATAGTGTGCAGCAGTTGGAGCCTCTTCCTTCAACAGCAGCACTCCCATATCATACATTGTGCAGGTTGGTGGGCTAATTGGCCACTGTAAATAGCGTCTAGTATGTGGGGAGTGACAGAACCTGGGGGCAGTTGATAGGAAGGTGGGGAGAATAAAATGTAATTTGTTTAAATGGGTACTTGATGATCAGCGTGGACCCAGTGGGCCAAAGGGCTTGTTTTGTGCTGTATGACTCTGACCCTGTCAATCGGTGAGTGAATTAATCCAAGACCCTGCTGCCTGTGTCCTGACTTGTACCAAGTCTCATTCACTCAGCTCCACTGTGATTAACATTGGCTCCCAGATAAGCAACAATTCAATAAAACAAAATCCCAGGGACCATCTCTATCCCCTCAACCTTTTGAGAACTGTGCATTCCTTTATCTCTGCCCTCTCGTGTGTCCCTCACTTGATTAACCCCACCATTGACAGCCAAGCCTTCTGCGTCTGGGTACTAAGCTCCAGATTCTCTTTCCGATTCTCTTTGTGACTCCACTTCATTCCCTCAGATGCTGTTCAATACTGAATCCTTTGGCACTGCGTCATCTGATTTAATATTTCCTCCTTAGTTTAGTTTAGTTTAGAGATACAGTGTGGAAACAGGCCCTTCGGCCCACCGAATCGAACCATTAATACTATCCTACACACACTATGGACAGTTTATCCAAGCCATTTAAGTACATCTTTGGAGTGTGGGAGTCTGGCGCTGTAAGGCAGCAACTCTACCGCTGCGCTTTGCTTTGATGTCAGTTTTCATCTGTTAAGAATTTCCTGTAGAGCATTACACCTTGACTACGTTAAAGGTGTTGTATAAATACAGATTGTTACTATCTTTGAGTCTCGCGTGTAAAGGTTTCGGCTCGCTACGTTGTATGTTAGGACTGCAAGGGTACAAATCTCTGCAGGTGTCGGGAAATCAGACGGTATCTTCAACCCCCTTCATGTCAGCCTTGGGAAAAGCTGATAACGGATTACAGTACCTTCAGAATATTTCCAAATGCTTTTGGGAATGATTTGCCCCTATGTTGTCTATTTTAATCACTCCTTCTTGCTAAACTCTGTTTGCATGTGTTCATTTTGTAACTCACATGCACTTGTTGTACTGAAGCTGTGAACATTTGCTGCAATATATGTGTCCTTTAATCCAGACTTAAAGAAATATATATCCAGACATGGTCTTTTTTTGAAAAAAAGCTTAATGCTTTCAAATCTTGCTCTGAAGGATTAATCTTGTCTGCGCTTTCACATTCTATTGCTTGAATTTAGCAGTGATATTGAGGTCTGTGCAATTGTGAGTTGTTTCTGTAGCTAATTTTAAATGACTGTTGTAGTAATTTGTAATAAAGCTGCAAAATATTGGCAAAAAGCAGCACGTCTGGCAGACCAAATCATCAGTGTCTGATCCAGTGTTACCTGATGTGAGTTTGCAGGCTAAAAACCATGCTGTTAATCTTGACCTGGTTTAACTGATGGAAACCAAGCGTCTTCCAATCAGTTGCTTGTTTTAACATGATACGGCTGCCTTTGACATTTGCATCGGTACAATTTCCTGTACAGTTTATGTGTTGAAAGTAGGTTTGTATTTTCTCAGCTCCATTTACTTTGGTGGCTGAGTCTTTGGTCAGGAAGTGAGCAGTCCAGAAAGCTTGCGTATCAGCCAAGGCTCGGAAAGGCATTGTGGAAGTGGCAGGTTTTATGTGAAGCCGGTGACTATGCTGGTATCATCGATGGATCACCCTCGTTTCAGAATGAGGCCGCGTGCCTGAGCATCACAGTAGACACGAGAGCACGTAATGCCGGCTGACGTCCCCAGTGAAGAACTGAAGGATGCTGATGTTGTCTTGTTGGCCTCTTGGAAATGTAAAGATCTTTCAATGTTGTTCAAAGAAGAGAAGGAGCGGTCTTCCGTGTGCTCATTAAGGTTTATCTCTTAACCTACGACAGTAGAGGTGCTGGCATGCCTTCTTGGTGATTGCATTTATGTGCTGGGCCCAGGACAGGATATTTGAGACGTATTTTTGCACCGACTGTAGGCGCCGGGATTGTGCTCCAACAGCAGAGAATGGAGGGATCTGAGGTTGGGGAGGGTGTGATAGAAATAGAGAGCCGGGGTGTGTGCCAGGTTCCCTGCACAGCGGTGTGCAAATCCCTGCTCTCAGCCTGACCTCCAGCGGCAATGAATTGCCCAATGCTTAGTGTGTAAGGGCTGGTGTTGGGCTGGCTGCTACAAGCCGTGTAGATACTCTGCACTGAGATGTGTGGCTCGGGGCCGCACCCTGGTCGGCGCGGTGAGTGAGGCCAATACGGGGACCGGCAGCTCCACGTGTTGACGGACGGTACGGATCCTACGCGATCTCTTTTGTCACCTCCTGATGGAACCTGCTGACTCTCCCGTTGCAGGGGGTCGGAATAAGAGTCCCGACCCAAAAACTTCACCTATCTCTGTTCTCCAGAGATGTTGCCTGACCCGCTGAGTTACACCAACACTTTGTGTCCTTTTGTGTAAAGGCCACAGTCTAAGGCCCTCCTGCCATTGCACAGTGAGGGGCTGGAACCTGGAAAACTACCTTGGACTGTTTGCTGAAGGAATGTAGTTAAAGCATAATTGTCAAGCTGACTGAATAGACAATAGGTGCAGGAGTAGGCCGTTCGGCCCTTCGAGCCAGCACGGCCATTCAATGTGATCATGGCTGATCATCCCCAATCAGTACCCCGTTCCTGCCTTCTCCCCATATCCCCTGACTCCGCTATTTTTAAGAGCCCTATCTAGCTCTCTCTTGAAAGCATCCAGAGAACCGGCCTCCAACGCCCTCTGAGGCAGAGAATTCCACAGACTCACCACTCTCTGTGAGAAAAAGTGTTTCCTCGTCTCTGTTCTAAATGGCTTACCCCTTATTCTTAAACTGTGGCCCCTGGTTCTGGAGAATGGAATGACACGGCTTGTAAAATAGTGATATATACCACAATAATTATCAACATTGTTGCTCCGCAAGGCTGTGTTCTCAGCCCCTGACTATACTCCCCGTACACTCACGGCTGTGCAGCCAAGTTCTGCTCTAACTCCGTTTACAAGTTTACAGATGACACCACCGTCCCAAACAATGGTAAACGGGGTACAGAATAAAGAGGTTTGTGTTGTTGTGTCAAGATGACAACTGCTCACTCAATGTCACCAAATCATCGTCTTCAGGAGGTGTGGTGGCATACACGCCCTAGTCTGTAGCAATGGCGCTGAAGTGGAAATGGTTGAGAGCTTATGGCTCAACACCAACAATTTGTCCTGGTCCAACCACATCGACACTGGAGCCAATAGAGCACACCGACGTCTCCCCTTCCTCAGATGGCTATGGAAATTCAGCATATCTCGAATGACTCATGCTAAACTGATAACAAAGTCCCTGTGCTCTGCGGTCTACTCTCAGGACACACACACACAGACAAACACCAACTGCTGCTGGAAAACCATCAATCCAGTGGTGGATGCCCCTCTGGTCTGCCTGAAATGCGGATGACACTAAGCTGGGGGGCAGTGTTAGCTGTGAGGAGGATGCTAGGAGAATGCAAGGTGACTTGGATAGGCTGGGTGAGTGGGCAAATGTTTGGCAGATGCAGTATAATGTGGATAAATGTGAGGTTATCCACTTTGGTGGCAAAAATAGGAAAACCGACTACTATCTAAATGGTGGCCGATTAGGAAAAGGGGAGATACAGCGCGACCTGGGTGTCATGGTACACCAGTCATTGAAAGTAGGCATGCAGGTACAGCAGGCAGTGAAGAAAGCCAATGGTATGTTAGCTTTCATAGCAAAAGGATTTGAGTCTAGGAGCAGGGAGGTTCTACTTCAGTTGTATAGGGTCTTGGTGAGGCCACACCTGGAGTATTGCGTACAGTTCTGGTCTCCAAATCTGAGGAAGGACATTATTGCCATAGAGGGAGTGCAGCGAAGGTTCACCAGACTGATTCCTGGGATGTCAGGACTGTCTTATGAACAAAGACTGCATAGACTCGGTTTATACTCTCTAGAATTTAGGAGATTGAGAGGGGATCTTATAGAAACTTACAAGATTCTTAAGGGGTTGGACAGGCTAGATGCAGGAAGATTGTTCCCGATGTTGGGGAGGTCCAGGACAAGGGGTCACAGCTTAAGGATAAGGGGGAAATCCTTTAGGACCGAGATGAGAAGGACTTTATTCACACAGAGAGTGGTGGGTCTCTGGAACTCTCTGCCACAGAGGGTAGTTGAGGCCAGTTCATTGGCTATATTTAAGAGGGAGTTAGATGTGGCCCTTGTGGCTAAGGAGATCAGAGGGTATGGAGAGAAAGCAGGTACGGGATACTGAGTTGGATGATCAGCCATGGTCATATTGAATGGCGGTGCAGGCTCGAAGGGCCGAATGGCCTACTCCTGCACCTAATTTCTATGTTTCTATGTTTCTATGAAATCACTGGTGTTCCAGTACAAGGAGCTGTCCGCAACTGAATGCTGCCGCCTGGCTCACTCCAAGGCCCAGGAGGTACCTGCTGAGGGACGCGCTGAAGCTCTGTCCAGTCCAGACCACGGATGTAGGGTCCACTCCACACCGACGGCCCAGCCCCTGTGTAATAAAAACACTCCTGGCACAGCTCACGAAATGTGTGCTCAGGGAAAATTGACATAACGTTGCTGGAATGTGAATCTTGTGTGCAAATAGAATTCTCTCCCTTGTACTGTGAATGGTCACATGTGAGGTGTGGTGACTAATATATTGCTAATTTTATGAATAAAGGGTATTCATCAACCATGGTCTTGATGTATGGCACAGCAGACTGGACGGGCTGACTGACCAACTCCTATTTATTTTGTTCTTGTGTTCGTATTTTGGGGAGAACAGGTTGCTTTCACTTGTGCTGCTTTTCAATCTCTCCAGCCCTTTGACCCAATCTTAACTTTCAACCAACAAAAAAAGAAAACTCCATGCTGTATTTTAGTAACACTTGCAATGCTGGTGTGGTACATACTGTAGATACATAGACAATAGGTGCAGGAGTAGGCCATTCGGCCCTTTGAGCCAGCACTGTCATTCAATGTGATCATGGCTGATCATCCACAATCCGTACCCCGTTCCTGCCTTCTCCCCATACCCCTTGATTCCGCTCTATCTAACTCTCTTTTGAATCGGCCTCCACTGCCTTCTGAGGTGTTGCTGGTGGGTGTGAACACAACTACTAATCATGTATTTGCCACTGATGTCACTGTTCAGGGTATTCTCAGTAGGGAAGCTATTGAACTGTGCAATCCTGGTAATGATAGTTGTCTGTCCACCTCTGGCCCCTCTCTCCCTCTTGAGTGCATGTTAAGGGCCTGTCCCACTTGGGCGACCTAATCCGCGAGTTCCGGCGAGTTTGCCCCCGATTCACTCGCAGCATGGTCGACACGAGGAGGTCTTTGTAACTCTCCGTCATGCTCGAGAGCGGTTTCTGCGTACATGAGGCCTCAGCTAGGTCGCGGCGTTTTTTTCATTATGTAGAATTATTATAGAAACTTACAAAATTCTTAAGGGGTTGGACAGGCTAGATGCAGGAAGATTGTTCCCGATGTTGGGGAGGTCCAGGACAAGGGGTCACAGCTTAAGGATAAGGGGGAAATCCTTTAGGACCGAGATGAGAAGGACTTTTTTCACACAGAGAGTGGTGGGTCTCTGGAACTCTCTGCCACAGAGGGTAGTTGAGGCCAGTTCATTGGCTATATTTAAGAGGGAGTTAGATGTGGCCCTTGTGGCTAAGGGGATCAGAGGGTATGGAGAGAAGGCAGGTACGGGATACTGAGTTGGATGATCAGCCATGATCATATTGAATGGCGGTGCAGGCTCGAAGGGCCGAATGGCCTACTCCTGCACCCAATTTTCTATGTTTCTTTGTTAAAAAATGCCCGCGAGTAAAAAAAGGTCGCCATGGGAAAAATCTATACTCTTTTTACTCGTAGGTTTAGTCGTAGTAGGTCGGCATGTTAGTCGTAGGTAATCGAAGGTAGTCATAGATAATCTTCATCATAGTCGAAGGGAGGTTGAAGGAGATCGAAGGAGGTCGTCTTCACTCCACTATTTGGTGTCCAATTTTCCCGAAGTTAGTCGTAGCTGGTCGAAGCTGGTCTTCAACATAGTCGAAGGAGGTCTTCAACATGTCATTTTTTCAAACTCTTGTAAACTCGCCAATTACAAGACTGACCAAGTGGGACAGCCCCTTTAGATGGAGAAGGGACAGACATGTGACCTCCACCTTCCCTTTGGAACGTCGAGAAGGACGCACGAGCGACACTGGTACACCTGTCTATCTTCACAATAGAGAGGGGGGAGATGGCGAGGAACAGAACTGGGAATTTCACAGGGATCACTCGGAAACTTTGAGGAGTTTAAGGGAGACACAAGAAACTGCAGATGTTGGAATCTTGATCAAAACAGTTTAAGGGATTACTTCCAATGTGAATGCAAAGTAAAGGTGTTTTTTCCCCCCATCAGATTGTCATTTGCTCTATATTTTGTTGTGTGCTTGCATCTTGCTCTCTCCGCTACGTTAAACTCGTTCCCCATATTTTCAGATGCTTCCGTACTCAGTGACCCCTTCAAATCCCGGTGAACCTCTGAGATCTATCTGCTTGTCCACACCAGACCTCTTCATCGTTCCCACTCACCGTCGCTGGTGGCTTCAATTCCCCGTGCCCAGCGCTCTGGAATTCACTCGAAAATTTTCCGCCTCTTCCCTCCTTATTTAGAGGCACATTAAACCTTGTTTCTATTTTGTTTAATCTAATTGTTTTAGTCATTTGCCTAATTATTTCTTTATGCTCTCGGTGATTCGTCACACTTCTGCCAAGCGCGTTTGAATGTTTTTTTTTTGCTTTGCACTAGTTGTAGAAACAAGGAACTGCAGGTGCTGGTTTACACACAAAAAAAAGACACAAAGTGCTGGAGTAACTCAGCGGATCTGGCAGCATCAAAGATCCTATAGGATCTATGGGCAGCATCTCTGGAGAACATGGATGGGTGACGTGTTTAAGAAAGAACTGCAGATGCTGGAAAATTGACGGTAGACAAAAGTGCTGGAGAAACTCAGCGGGTGCAGCAGCATCTATGGGGCGAAGGAAATAGGCAACGTTTCGGGCCAAAACCCGAAAGGGTTTCGGCCCGAAACGATGCCTATTTCCTTCGCCCCATAGATGCTGCTGCACCCGCTGAGTTTCTCCAGCACTTTTGTCTACCTATGGATAGGTGACGTTTTGGTTCGGGATGGAGAGAGGGGGTTGGAGGAAGCTGGAAGAAACATAGAAAAAAGGTGCAGGAGGAGGCCATTCGGCCCTTCGAGCCAGCACTGCCATTCAATATGATCATGGCTGATCGTCCGCTATCAATAACCCGTGCCTGCCTTCTCCCCATATCCCTTGACTCCACGAGCCCCTAGAGCTCTATCCAACTCTCTCTTAAATCCATCCAGTGACTTGGCCTCCACTGCCCTCTGTGGCAGGGAATTCCATAAATTCACAACTCTCTGGGTGAAAACGTTTTTTCTCAGCTCAGTCTTAAATGACCTCCCCTTTATTCTAAGACTGTGGTGCCCCTGGTTCTGGACTCGCGCCCAACATTGGGAACATTTTTCCTGCATCTAGCTTGTCCTATCTCCTTCGCTCCTTAGATGCTGCTGCACCCGCTGAGTTTCTCCAGCTTTTTGTGTACCCTTTTATAATTTGATATGTTTCTATAAGAATCCCCCTCATCCTTCTAAACTCCAGTGAATACAAGCCTAGTCTTTTCAATCTTTCCTCATATGACAGTCCCGCCATCCCAGGGATCAATCTGGTGAACCTACGCTGCACTGCCTCAATCGCAAGAGGAAGAGAGGAGGGAGGGACTCGATACAGTTGTTGCTCTAGACTTTGACTTTTATTCAACTACCGGCTAATTACATGTAAACAGGCAGCGACAGTAACACGACACTCCGCCCAGTGCAAGCTGTGAATAATGGAAAGGTTCTGTTGACACAAGGAACTGGAATCTCGAGCAAAGCACAAATGGAAAGATTCTTCTGCGCGCAGTTTGGGGCTTCGCGCTCTGTTTGGAGACGGTGCAAGCACATTCTCGGGGCTGTGAGCGGCTTGTGGCTGAGCCGTTGAACTGCTGCCTGTTTCCAGATTGTGAACCGTTGGAGGGCAATCAAACTTTATTTCATAGCTGCAGTCTCCCAAACTTTGTCCCTGACACCAGCCTGACGTCAGTGAAGTGAATGTCAGATCAGGTAGTGAAACTGCCACAGGTTGCAAGTTGCGGAAGTGCTCTGTGCACGAGGTGCGAGCCAAGCAGACGTATCAGGGTTTACAATAAATGCTGGAGAAACTCAGCGGGTGCAGCAGCATCTATGGAGCGAAGGAGATAGGCGACGTTTCGGGCCGAGACCCTTCTTCAGTCGTTAAGAAGCTCAAAGGATTCGTTTTTTTCCGGTGTTATTTTTTTTAAGTCACTCAAATCCAAACTTGCGTTTAATTTTTTGTTGGGGGGGGGGGGGGGGTTGCGGGGTGGGTGCGTTGTGCTGGAACAGTATGGGTGAAATCTGCGCCCCCGCAGGGAAACACACAACGCACAGAGTAGCACCGCATCGGAGGAGAAGATGAATTCTCAAAAGCAGTTGCCCCACTCCCTGGCCATCCGTGGCGAAATCCAGAGGTTCGAGAGCGTCCAGCCCAATGTGTACAACGTGTACAAGTTGCTGCATCGCATCGCCGACCCCTCGCTGCGGACCAGCATCCAAGAACTTGTTACACGCATTGAAGGTGAGCAGGTGCATCTCCCCCTTGTGAAAACATGCCGCCGGCTTGCAGTCTTGTCAAAGGGGGAAATATCCCTTTCTGACTTTTCTTTTGACAGTCCGCGTTCTGGCGGAAAACGTTATCTCGCGAAAGGGCGGTGAACTTGCAAAGTTACTTTGAATCTCCTTTATTGCCAGCTTTCCCCGTAGGCTTTGCATGTCATTTGACGTGTAAACATTTCATCCCCGGGACCTGTTTCATTGCTTTAACCGGCCGGCTGTGATGGCCGTTAAAATGTTGCAGCGTTGTAATTCCACAGACGGTGCCGCGACTTCGCGAAGAGCCCCTCGCTGTCAGAAATGGTTTGTCGGGAAGGTGCTATTTGTCGCCACAAGGCGCCAGTTTTCTTTGGTTAATTAATCTGTAAAACTCTGCGTTTGTGACATGATCCCGGCACTCTTTTTTTAAAAAAAAAAGCAAGATCTAAGAACTTGTTACATTTGCTGTGGCGAATATTTGCGTGTTTGGTCGAGATTCACATCTGAGTGTCTGCACGCGAATCTGTTATGTGTGTTTTACCACCATAAACCTGACCATATCGCTCAACGCCTCTCTCCATGGTTTCAGTTTTAAAGGGCATTTTGTGCGTTGACATTCATTTGAAGCTGAATTTGTTTTACTCTTTCATGTGTGGATAGTTTTGCTTTTCTTGATGTTGAAGGAACACGGGCCTTGAATCTTGTCCCTGTAATTTGGCGGTTACCACACGGTTGCTGCGAGCTTTCTTGTCAGCCGTTGACTTGGAAGTCCTGGAAAGTTTAATTTCATGTTGACATTTTAAAACCGACAAAATAAATCCAAAACAGAGTAATGGATGATTGAATAAGTTACGAAGAAAGGCGCACAATGGTGGCAAATGTAGTCTGTCGGTTTCAGAGGCGACTCTTGTGGAATTTTGGGAATGGGATCAATTGTGTGTCCTGAGATGTTAGGATTGACACACGGTGTTTGAGGTCCATTCTTAAAGGCCCCTCCCTTTATGACCATAACGTCAGCAGAAACACCACAAAATGGGGAGTCTATCAAATGTAGTTCTGCATTGCCAGTATGCCTTGTTCAATAATGTTGTTTTTTTTGCGTATTCTGGGGTAGAGCCACTAGTTGTGATGGAAATTTTTCCCGCAGCAAGGTTCTGATGAACAATAAGGCCACAAGTGCTCATGAGTCTGTTTTCATTCTTATTTCTCCCAACGGCCCTCCCTAACTCTGCAACCTCCATGCACTTTGGTCGGTCTCTGTGTTTCTGCTTTGGAGCATCCCCTCTGGAGGCTGTCCCTTTCATTGCCTCAGCCCGAACATAGAAATTCCTTCCTAAGTCTCTTCCTCATAATCTTTTCCCTCCTTTAAATCGACTTCTCCAACCAAGCTTTTATTCACCTGACCCAATCTTGCATTGAGCATTATGAGGAACTGATACATAAATTCATAAGTGATAGGAGCAGATTTAGGCCATTCAGCCCATCAAGTCTACTCAGCCATGGCTGATCTGTCTTTTCCTCTCAACCACATTCTACTGCCTTCTCCCCACTACCTGTACTAATCAAGAATCTGTCAATCTCTGCCTTAAAAATAGCAATTGACTTGGCCTCCACAGCCATCTGTGGCAATGAATTTCACAGATTCACCACCCTCAAATTAAATAAGTTCCTCCTCATCTTTCTAAAGGTACATCCTTTAATTCTGAGGGTGTGGCCTCTGGTCCTGGACTCTCCCACTAGTGGAAACATCCTCTCCACATCCAGCTCTATCCAGGCCTTTCACTGAAGGAGGTTAGGCCAACAGAGATCAGCCATGGCAGAGCAGGCTCGGGAGGCCCGCTGGCCCATTCCTGCTCATGCTTTCTTGTGATAACATGCGGCTGTCTGAATGCTGAAGATGCCACATAAATGGAAGCTAATACATTTTGGTATTTCTTCATTCTTAAGTAATGAAAATCATCTTTTCTATGGACGTCATGACTCCAGAACCCTCGAAGTAACATGCTTGACCAGGCAGGGAGGCACAGTGGCGCAGCTGGTAGAGGGGTGTTGTCTGTATGGAGTTTGCTCATTCTTCCTGTGACCATGTGGGTTTCCTCCAGGTGCTTTGGCTTCCTCCCACATCCCGAAGCCACATACAAATCGGCTAATTGCCCTTTGTAAACTCCCCCTAGTGTGGATGCGAAAGTGGGCTTACATAGAACTGGAATAAACGGGTGATCAATGGTCAGCGTAGGCCTGGTGGGCTGAAGGGCCTGTTTCCATGCTGTATCTTTCAATCAATAGAATGGATTCACGGAGTTACGTATTGGAGATAGAATGAGTTATGGAGGAAGTCTGAGGTAAAGTGCAGAGAGGCCAACTTCACTCTCATTGGATGCAAGTACTCCATTCAATGTCAGCGCAGTACAGAGGTGGATACTGGATCAATAAACCCTTCTGCTCTGTTGTACGTTCTAACATCCTCCATCTTGATTAGCTTCCACGCTGAACAAAAAGCAGAGTGGTTCCCAACTAAAGCTTTGTCCCGAGCTGTGAACATTTTTAAGCATGTATTTAAAGTGTTAAATCGATGGTAGGATTTGCTTTTTACTTCAAACATTAAATACCTCCTTTGTAACAAAGCAAGCAACGCTAGCTAAACCTGGCCCTCCTTGTTGTTACGTTTCTCCATCCCCCGATAACATCTTCATAGATTTTCACTGCACCTTCTCAGTGCCATCACATCCTTCCTGTTATGTGGTGACCAGACTGTACGCGGTGCTTCGGCTGCAGTCAAACGAGTATTTAATTTTGCATTGCAAAACTCTTTTAGCTCGGAGAGACACATAGCATGGAAACGGGCCCTACGGCCCACTGAGTCCACACCCAACATTATCCCACTTTCTCATCCACTCCCTGCACATGCCGGGCATTTTACAGAAGCCAATTATCCTACAAAAAAAAACCCACATCTTTGGGATGTGGAAGAAAACCGGAGCACCTAGAGGAAACTTCCCTGCCTCAGAGGGCAGTGGAGGCCAAATCACTGGATGGATTTAAGAGAGAGTTAGATAGAGCTCTAGGGGCTAGTGGAGTCAAGGGATATGGGGAGAAGGCAGGCACGGGTTATTGATTGGGGACAATCAGCCATGATCGCAATGAATGACGGTGCTGGCTCAAAGGGCCGAATGGCCTCCTCCTGCACCTATTTTCTATGTTTCTATGAAACCCACGTAGTCACAGAGATGGGGCGCAAACTCCACATAGAAAGCACCTGAGTTCAGGATGGAACCAGGGTCTCTGGCACCATGAGGCAGCGGCTCTACTTGCTGCACCCTTCATGATGCGCAGTGACTTGTGCAGGGGATTGGCAGGTGGCTGTGATCATAGCAAGAAATCGATGCTTTCTTCAGCAAGCATGTTGTCATTGTGAAATGTATAATAACTGAGTAACCATCTTTTCAGTTGTTTATGCACTGGTTTTGGCAGTGGCAAACTAACACATTGGCTTACTTTGGCCTAAGAGCAGGAACCAGTGTCAAGTACGATGAGGCCCTTGTTAAATGCTTGTGCAAATATGGCGTCCTGCAGCCTGTAAAATTCACCCGAGCAAAAACACTGCAAACAACCACTACAAATATTTAAAAATAGCATCGGGAATGGCAGCGTCTGTGTATTAATGGTTTGCGTGTGGGAATGGAGCTCAGAGTGCAGAGGAACCGTGATGCTTCTTGGCACCAAATGTCTTCAGCCAGGGCAACACGCACACATTTAAAAAGGACCTATTTAGAGGGGCACTTTTAGCAGGCAGATTGGAGGCATGCATGCAAATCCTCGTTGTGCTTGCTGTTCATCTGGATGAGGAGGCTGCCCCTCTTCTGTTCCATGGTGCTGCTCCCAAGAATTCCTACTCTGGGGTTTTGGAGACCTGTGTCCGGTGAGTATAAATATCCTAGCTGTGGCTTTCACGTGCTGCTGTGAAGTATACACCGTTGGGTTTTTTTTTCCGTTTTTTAAAATATAGTACAACCCAATAAAATGATTGCTCTGGTAATGGTACAGAATGAGAGAGACACAGCTAAGATGTGAATTGTTATGAGTATGGCAGACTGCGGATGTGGCTGGTGGACAGGAAACAGAATAGAAGGCTGAATTTCAAACTGGGTGGTTTATGTGGTTCACTGGCATTTTTTTGACAGATGGTTTTAAACAGAAGGGAGATTTGTAAAATATTCTCTCTCCTGCCCCCCCCCCCCCCCCCCAGAATGGAACATTATGATTTTTTTCTATTTTTTAATCGTGAAAGATCTGGATGCGTTTGCTGGGCTTTGTTACAAGATTTGAATCAAATGCTCCCCTCCTGTAAATATTTGATCAGTGTTTAAGAAGGAACTGCAGATGCTGGAAAATTGAAGTAGACAAAAGTGCTGGAGAAACTCAGCGGGTGCAGCAGCATCTATGGAGCGAAGGAAATGGGCAACGTTTCGGGCCGAAACCCGAAAGGGTTTCGTCCCGAAACGTTGCCTATTTCCTTCGCTCCATAGATGCTGCTGTACCCGCTGAGTTTCTCCAGCACTTTTGTCTACCTCCATATTTGATCAGTGTCTTGTATTCTTGTGTAAAGCTGGCATGGATTCAAACTACAGTGGCTTTATGTGCATGCACGAGGTGAATATTACCTATCCACTGCGTTTTACTGGGTAGCTTCTACTGAGCTAGTGGTTGCATTATTGCAGTCATACTTGCTGGTTATCTTGTGTCAGAGTTGTCGGGTACTAATGCGGCCTAAACACTCTCGTTGAGAGAGGGGAAAGGGCCCATTCCTGAGCATTCGTGGAGGAGGTTGGGATGAAGATTTGTTCTTCCTTTCCTCTTCCTAAATCTCTCCTCTTATCTGTTCTCCCTTTGACTAATATCACACCCACGGGATGACATCACAGGTGCAAGCCTGGGCACTGAACATGAGGAGGATGTTAGCGTAGGCTTGGCGATCGTTTCGCCGAACACCTCCGCTCGGTCCGCATTAACCAACTCTGACCTCCCGGTGGCTCAGCACTTCCCCCTCCCATTCTGTATCCGACCTCTCTTTCCTGGGCCACAGTGAGCAACACCGGAAATTGGAGGAACAGCACCTCATATTCCGCTTGGGGAGCCTGCATCACGGTGGCCTGAACATTGAGAGCAAAGTCTTATCTTTCCTCTGCACTCCCCATTCTCCTCCCGATGTCAATGCCCCCGGCGGGCGATGGTAAATAAGTCCCGCGGCCATCGGGTCTTGATGTTAAGAAGGAACTGCAGATGCTGAAAAATGGAAAGTAGACATAAGTGCTGGAGAAACTCAGCGGGTGCAGCAGCATCTATGGAGCAAAGGAAATAGGCAACGTTTCGGCCCGAAACCCGAAAGGAAATAGGCAATGAAATAGGCAAACGTTGCCTATTTCCTTCGCTCCATAGATGCTGCTGCACCCGCTGAGTTTCTCCAGCACTTTTGTCTACCGAGGATGTTATTAATACTAGTGCATTTAACTTAACACAATGTGGACATGTGGAATGAGTTGCCAGAGGAGGTAGTTGAGGCAGTACAAGAACAACATTGAAGGGACAACATCTGGACTGATATATGGATGGGAAAGAATTAAAGGGATATGGACCAATTGCGGGCAAATAGGACTAGCTTAGATGGGCCATCTTGGTCGGTATGGAGTTAGGTCGAAGGGCCTTCTTCTTGCGTATGGCGTGCACAACCTAAAGTTGTAGGACAACTGGTTCTATTTGATCTTATTTGATTGTGCATGCCGGGCTGATTGCATTAGTCGAAACCGAGCGGACCACCATGACTATAAATTGTGCCTCAGCGAACATTATCTTCGGAATTAAAAGTTTGTGGTTTGAAGTCCTGCTGCCAAAGTCTTGAGCAGAAAAGTCCAGGTGAACACTCCTGTGCCATGTGTGGGGATGTCTCATTGTCAGAGATGCTCTCTTTGAATGAAGAATTAAACCGTAACTCCAATTGCTGTCAGAAGGAGATAGAAAAGATCCCGATGACACAGGTGTTATCCCCAATGTCCAAGTTGACATTTAACCCCTGACCCACATTAGTTGTAATAACAAAAGACACAAAGTGCTGGAGTAACTCAGTGGGTCAGGCAGCATCTCTGGACAACGTGAATAGGTGACATTTCGGGTTGGGAGTCTTCTTTGGTCTCAATGTCAAACAAGTTGTTGTAACGTTACAGCTGTGGGCGCTTGCTGTGCTGGAATTGGATGCTGCATTTCCAACATTGAAACAATCGCCACACTTCAGAAAATTCTTGATGAGCTGAGCATGAAGTGAATGGCGCTGCACAGATGTACGTTTTTCTTTTTGATGCTCATTCTTCCACCTATCCAAAGATGAGTCAATGGATAGCAGAAGTAGAAACCTTCGAACAGCACCTCCCACCCCCTGCCTGCCCAAGGAAGCCAACTTTAACTTCTGAATCGGGGTCCTGCCTCAAAATATCACCTGTCCATTCGCCCCAGAGATGCTGCCTGACCCGCTGAGATACCCGAGCACTTTGTGTGAAGCCAACTTTTAACGCTTCACGACTGCCATCTGATAGGACTCTCACAATGGCCTACCTCTGCCGTGGTTTGTTCTGGTTACTAACCTATTTCATTAAAAAATGGGTATAAAATCATATTTGTTCATCACATTGGCATCGTCCAAGGAGCTCAGACCAGTCCTGCTGCGTTCTTAATGTGGAATGGTGCGGCTTGTGTGCTATCAGCAATGAGCAGCCCACTTCCTTGCCTTCCCTCAGCAACCTTAAAGGAGGTAAGACCTTTGCTGAATGCAATCCGCAGATGTTGAAATGTGGAAAGGGGAGAGAACTCATTCTGAAAGTGTCTCGTTGTAGTACACATTTCACATCCTGTTTATTTACGAGGCTCACCACTCATGAGGCTAGACACTCAACACCGGTTACTGCATGGACCCAAGAAGCAAGGGAAGTGTCGATCGGAAAATGAATAGTTAGAATGGTGGCTCCTTCACGGTTAACAGCGAATCATTTGAAGGAAGCTGACATTCGCTAAGCTCTCATCAGGAGGTTTTTTTAGTGCGACCAGTGAAATCCTTTGAGTATGTATTAATGTAATTCAAAATCTTGCTGCGTATGGAAGAATAATCTGTATCTATTGCCAAATGCCTGTCATCACTGCAACCCTAATACTGCCTCCACTTGTGAGGTGTCGTGAGGTAGACTGCCGTGGGGTAGACTGATTTCCCCCCCCCCCCCCGTAATTTCTACATGGTGAAACCAAAATGTATAAAAATGGCCTTTAATAAAATCTGACAGTGTGCACTTTCACCACATGTGATTTTTTTCTATTACAAATCTCAAATTGTGGAGTACAGAGGCAAATAAATAAATGATGGATCTTTGTCCCAAACATTATGGAGGGCACTGTAACTGAGCTGGAGAGATCCTTTATTGAAGTCCAAGCTCTCAGTCGTAGTCTTGCATGTCACACAGTTTGATCTTGTCGCCAGTTTATATATTTTTTGATTTATGTACTTTTTGTTCACCGACCGTGCCCTGTCCAGCACTGAGCAAACCAAACGTGCTGGTGAATTGTCCACCACTGTTCAAATTATTGACTGTTTCAATGGATGGCTGCCTTGCTGTTCAAGTCTGAAGGAGGTGAATTCCAGCCTGGGTCTAGGGAGCTGGCCTCAAGCATCCAGAGGGTTGGGGGTGACGAAGGAGAAACTGCTCCAGTCGTGCTGGGCTGTTCGTGTCTGTGCGCTTTCCCTCTTTCTCCATGTTTATCAAAACGTTCCTCATGAGGCCAGCTTGCAGTTCATGTGTCGCCTTGTCCAACGGCATCATTGGGTGTTAACAGCGAGGAACAGCTAAATGTTGATATCTGATTTTTCTAATCTCTCTCCTCCATATTCTTTGTGATTTCCCTCTGGCCCAGTGGCCCCAGTTTAGATGTGTAGGAAGGAACTGCAGATGCTGATTTAGACACAAAATGCTGGAGTAACTCAGTAAGGCAGGCAGCATCTCTGGAGAAAGGAATAGCTGACATTTCAGGTCGAGATCCTTCTTCAGACGTCTGAAGAAGGATCTCGACCCGTAACGTCACCTATTCCTTCTCTCCAGAGATGCTGCCTGACCCGCTGAGTTACTCCAGCATTTTGTGTCCAACCCCAATTAAGATGCTTTGGGATACTTTCCTAGAGCTCTAAGCAAGGTTTAATTTGTTTTAATTCATTCATAGGATGTGGTTGTTACTGGCAAGGGTAACATTTCTTGTCCATTTTGACGAGTCTTTGAATTGCTTGCCTCTGAGGTGTGAGACACATGGCTGGGGAGTCGCGAGCAGGCCAGACCGTGAAGGGTGTTTCTGAGCCAATGCTATTCTGGCAGTTTCAGGGTTACCATAACCGATATTAGCTTCCTATTCCAGTTTATTTAATGAACTTGATGTAATTTCCTCGGCTGCTGTGGTGGGATTTGAACACGTGTCATAAGTCCAGGCCTCTGTCTGTAACTTTACCACAAAGTTGCTTTTTTTTTGCTTCTCATGGACTTGTAATACTTCTGTTTTACTAAAGGTGTTGATTTTTTTTCTCATCTGAGGTTAATCATCAATAACGTATATAGTGTAAACTGGAGAAGAAAGTCAATGTGGAAGCATAAATGTCCTTCATGTAAGCAAAAAAAAAGCCTCAAAAAACCCCTGAAGAATTAATTTATTCTTTATTGATTAAATGGAAAGCAGGAGACTGCTGGGGTGAGAAGTGAATTGATTCCTTCTTAACAAAAGTAGCCTAGAGAATCAATGTGACTTGTAATACTGTATGTGGGAAAAGAGTTGTGATACCATGTGCCTGGGATCATTTGCATTTGGCTCGCCTTCGAGATCTTCCAAGCCACAGGTTTTACCTGTAACTCCAGGGATCATGGAGTCCAAGTCCATAACTCCCTGAAAGTGGCAAAACAAGTAGATGGAGTGACAAAGAAGCACATGCTCTGCCTGTCTTCATTGGTCGGGGCATTGAGAAGAAGAGACAAAGTTGTGGTGCAGCTTTGTAGAGCTTTGGGGGCAGTTCTGGGCACCCCATGAAAGGAAGGACGTGGATGCTTCGAAAAGGTGCAGAGGAGGTTTACCAGAATGATGCCTGGATTAGGGGGCAATTACCAAGAGGGGGAGGTTAGACACACTCGGACCGTTTTCTCTGGAATGCCGGAAGTTGCGAGAGGTGACCTGAGAGCAGTGTATAAAATTATTCGATCCATGGTTAGGGGAGACGATCAGAACATTTTTCCCAGAATGGACAAATCAAACACTAGAGGGCATAGCTTTAAGGTGAGAAGGGATAAGTTTAAAGGAGATGTGTGGGGCAAGTTCACAAAGGGTGGCGGGTGCTTGGAACGCAACGCTGGGGGTGGCAGTTGTGGCAGATACAATAGTGGCGTTTAAGAGACTTCTGGATGGGAACATGACCCGTTGAGTTCGTCCAGCAGATTGTTCGTTGCTCCTGGAACGTTCTCAGCCAAGCTTGTCTGACAATCCGTGTGGCTCCTCAAGATGCAGGAAGTGGAAAGCAGCTGTGTCATACAGATCAGTAAGGGCCTGGCGTCCATTTCTGGCGTGAACCGAGTTAGCTGATCTCATTTAGCTGGTATCGTAGGTTAAAATTGGCCTTGCTTCCAGCTGCGGTTATGGCGACACTGACAGGAAGCCTGCCCACTTGGAAGACATCCGACAGGGTGCTTGTTAAATCGTTCGCTTAGTGAAGTGAAAAGAGCACCAAGATAAGAAAACTGTTCAATAAAGATCGTCAACTGCCATTTTCATTCAGATGTTGCCTCCAGCTGTTCATTGCACCAGGCGTTTTCCACATCACAGCCTGGTCCTTGCATGCAGGAGTTGCTCATTTCAACCAGATAGTGACCATACTTTCAGTATTATTTGGTGACGCTGTCCTTAATTCTATTCTCCATTGACTTGAGGTTACCTGAAACTCTGCTTACTCTTCCTAACTCTCACTACGTTTGATTCACCCACCGCCTCTGACCTGTTTCATGACCTGCAGATAATTCCTACTTCATTTAAAAATTCTAACCCTTCTGTTCATTTCCATCCAAGGATCTTTCCCTTCCCCTTTTCTGTAATTTCCTCCAGGATCTCTGTGTTCTATCAATTCTGGCCTTGTGGTGATCCCTAAATTTAGTTGCTTCTCTTAAAAGACTTATTCCTCCTGTGCGTGCCTAGACAGGGAACACAGCACTTTTTTTCCAATTAGTCTTAATTAAATGCGAGCCATCACTATCTAACTCTCTGCCTTTTGCAAAGAACAGCTGAAACAAAATCTGGGCTAATAATTCAGTCAGCCAATGACTGCGAGAGGCATCGGGATATGCCTGAGACTGCTTGCCCATTAAAAGACATAAAGTGCTGGAGTACTCTTGAGTCGGCACCAAAGACACCACCTGAAGGGGCCGGAGCCCATCTTCACCACCTGAAGGGGCCGGAGCCCATCTTCACCACCTGAAGGGGCCGGAGACCTTTCTTCTCGACCCGAAACGTCGCCTATCTCCTTCGCTCCTTAGATGCTGCTGCACCCGCTGAGTTTCTCCAGCCTTTTGTGTACCCTCGAATCTCCAGCATCTGCAGTTCCTTCTTTAGCATAATCAAGGGCTAGTCTCACCCCGGTCACTCCCTCTTCTCCCCTTTCCCATCGGAAAAAAGGTACAGAAGTGTGAAAACGCACACCTCCAGATTCAAGGACAGTTTCTTCCCAGCTGTTATCAGGCAACTGAACCATCCTACCACAACCAGAGAGCAGTGCTGAACTATGATCTACCTCATTGGTGACCCTCAGACTATCCTTGATCAGACTTTGCTGGCTTTGCCTTGCACTACACGTTATTCCCTTATCACGTAACTATCTGTACACTGTAAATGGCTCGATTGCCTCGGAGGGCGATGAAGGCAGGTTCTCTGGATGCTTTCAAGAAAGAGCTAGATAGGGCTCTTAAAAATAGCGGAGTCAGGGGATATGGGGAGAAGGCAGAATTGTAATCATGTATTGTCTTTCCGCTGACTGGATAGCACGCAACAAAAGCTTTTCACTGTACCTCGGTACATGTGACAATAAACTCAACTAAAGTAAACTGAAGGGCATTCTTTAATTTCTTATGTGAGCTGGATTTGGCCAAGAATCAAGTCTGCTAGAAGCCAAGACCAGGACAGACAGTCCAACACAGTGCTTAAGTGGATGAGTGCAGGAGGCTGGCAGCTGTCCTGCTGGTACTTGGCTTGCAAACGCCATGGAGCATCATCTTCACAGAACAGAGACAGAAGGTCTTTTGCTTTTGGTCAAGCAGGTAAAAGAACCATCTGGAACACAGTCACTCAGTCAAGAAGATCCTCCTAAACCCAGGACGTGGGTTCTTGCGTTCTGGCTGAGCAGACAGCAACAGTCTGTACCTTCTTGTAGCTCAGTCTCAGGGTGCTACAGGGTGTCTGTCGGGATTTGACATGTGCTGAGGACTGTCCCTGTGCAGAGTGGCCTGGCCGCAAAAGGGATTTCACTTTGGTGTCGTTTATTGTCACCTGTACTGAGGTACAGTGGAAACCTTTTGTTTTGAAAGTGCAGTCAAAAAGCTCAAATATCTTCTTCGGGCTCTTCTTTCACCTCACCCCCTTCTTCTACCACCCCCCCCATCTCCCCTGTGCCCCGTCTGGACTCACACCTATTTTGCACCCCCTCCTCCCCTGCCAGCTACATTCCTTCCTCCAGCTTTGCCATTTGCAACTCCACAATCCCATTGTCTCACACATTCTGTTTTTTCATCTCTGGCTTTTGTCTAACTATCTGCCTATCAACAAACGCTTCTCACCCTGTATCAACCTCGTACTTCCCGCACTCTGTCCTGCCCCCCCACTCCTCCCCGCTTCCGCCCCGCCCCCACAATCGGACTGAAGAAGGGTCCCAATCCACAACGTCGGTGGAGGCCGGTTCTCTGGATGCTTTCAAGAGAGAGCTGGATAGGGCTCTTGAAGATAGCGGAGTCAGGGGATATGGGGAGAAGGCAGGAACGGGGTACTGATTGTGGATGATCAGCCGTGATCACATTGAATGGCAGTGCTGGCTCGAAGGGCCGAATGGCCTACTCCTGCACCTATTGTCTATTGTCTATCCATGCTCTCCAGAGATGCTGCCTGACCTGCCTCTGCTCTGAGATCAAGTGGGAACCAGGAGGAAGTGGACGACCTGGAGACAACACAAGGGGCCAAAGTAGAGATAAATTGTGGGGAGGAGGGTATTTGAGCCTTTGCTGAGAGTAACACAGTTAGATTATTCAAATAGTCAATACTTGAACAAATGCAATTAGTCTTCTCGGTTAACCCGCCCTCACATAATTGCACCACTTTAAATTGATTGATATCACATTGAGTTCTGCAGAAAGCTCCTATTCTGTGGTCAGATTAATATTGAAGAGCACTGGGCAAAATGATTGGAAACCAGTAAATGTGTTTTATTCTTGGTCTAAGTTCTCATTCCTCACGTGGTCTGTAATGTTGAATTGCGACAGGAATCTGGGTCTGTGCCAGGACTGTATTTGTTTCTTCCCCTCACCCTGTAACGTTGGCGTGCCTGGCAAGTCCTGTCCAAGTGTGGGAGCCATGGCCATGAATGAATTTGACTCTGCAAGCCAAAGTCAACGTCCTTGCTGAGGAGACCATGCAAAGCGGGGATGATAGCTGCCTTCATGTAGCTGGATGCCGCTGCTGAAGTTGAGGCTGAGGGAGCATCACACTGTCCGTGTGTGGTGGTGGGGGCTGAGAGAGCTGGGCATGGTGGCAGGGTGAGTGCTGAGGGAGTGCCACACTGTAAGAGGGGCGATGCCGAGGGAACGACACACGGTGGAAGTGGAGGGGCTAAGGGACCACGGCATCCAGACAGCGCCTCACCGCAGAGTCAGCCATGCCTCGGGAGCCCCCACACTACCACAAGTGCCCTCTTTCTAATGAAACGGTAAATTCTCCATCTGCAGCTCTGCCTGGGGCCCTTTTGGGAACCAGCGTGATGCTGGATGCTGCTGATTGCCATTCACTGCAATGTGTGTAGATGTGAGTGGGACGGACGTCTCTGTCCCGTTGCCAAAGAAAACAGCCTTTAAGTTGTCACCTGAGTCGATAGTCAAAGAACAGCAAGAATAGAAAGCTGGGGGTGTCTGAATATTTTGGAAGCTGCACCGTTGGGAAGGTGTGGGATAGTTAAATGGTGGGAGTATAAACACACACAGAGAGCAAGTTCTGTATTCTGCTCGGCAGATTCAAATTCACATCACCCCTCCCTCTCCTCTCTTAAAGTATCGCCATATTTCTGCGGTGGCACAAGACTGCAGATGCTTGGAATCCGGAGGCTTGCATTTCTGTGGTGCCTTTCACGTCCTTTCCGGGGTGCCTCAAGGCATTTTCCAGCTAATGGAACACAATTTGTAGTGCAGCTCGTTTAACAATGCAGGAAATGCAGCACTCATTTGCACATGATCTACTTCACAGGCAACAATATGATATTTTATCAGTGACCTATTTAAGCAATCTTGGCAATAGGTGGGGGAGGGGGAATAAATGTTGGCTGAGAAATCTGGAATAGCTTGATGTTGTTTTTTGAAGCTGGTGTCATGGAATCTTTGACATCCAGCTGACTGGGCAGATTGATGGCCTGGATTCAACATTTGACCCGTTAAGGCGGCACCATTGGTAGTGCGTCAGTCCCTCGGTGTAGCACTGAAGGTATCAGACTACATTGTCATGCTCAAGTGTCTGGAGTGTGACATGAAACTGGAACCTTCAGACTTGTACAAAGTGAAACCCTGATACTGTTGGTGTTTCCGTGTCAGTCATGATACATTCTAAAGGCACCTTCAGTGCATGATGTTTAAGAAGGAGCTCCAGATGCTGGAAAAATCGAAGGTAGATAAAAACTCAGCGGGTGAGGCAGCATCTATGGAGCGAATGAAATAGGCGACGTTTCGGGTCAAACCCTGGTCGAAATGTGTGAAATTGGTGGAAATGTGTCATCCTCGATAACAATCAGCACGGGAGCACCTCAAGGCTGCGCGCTCAGCCCTCTGCTGTACTCACTCTATACTCATGACTGCGTAGCCGGACATAGTGCGAACTCCACCATCAAGTTCGCCGACTACACCACTGTTGTGGAACGAATCACTGATCGGGACGAGTCAGAGTGTAGGAGTGAGATCGACCGATTGACCAAATGGTGCCAGCACAATAACCTGGCTCTCAACACCAGGAAAGCCAAGGAACTGATTGTGGAATTTGGAAGGGGTAGTATACGGGCCCACAATCCAGTTTATATCAACGGGTCGATGATAGAGAGGGTCAAGAACTTCAAATTCCTGGGCGTGCGCATTTCCGAAGATCTTTCCTGGTCTCAGCACACTGATGCAATCATAAAGAAAGCACATCAGCGCCTCTACTTCCTGAGAAGACTACGGAGAGTCGGTATGTCAAAGAGGACTCTCTCGAACTTCTACAGGTGCACAGTAGAGAGCAGGATGACTGGTTGCATCGTGGCTTGGTTCGGTAACTTGAGCTTCCAGGAGCGGAAAAGGATGCAGAAAGTTGTGACCTCTCCACCATCGAGGGGATTTATCGCAGTCGCTGCCTCAAAGGCAGCCAACATCATCAAGGACCCACACCATCCTGGCCACGCACTCATCTCTCCGCTACCATCGGGCAGGAGGTACAGGAGCCTGAAATCTGTTACATCCAGGTTCAGGAACAGCTTCTTCCCCACAGCCAACAGGCTATAAAACTCGCCAACAAACAGACTCTGAACTGTAAGTGCCTATTGCACTTTATCTGCTTATTTATGTGTATATTGAACTGAACTGTTCTATATTTTTGCTTCAAATATTCTGTGCTGCAGCAAGCAAGAATTTCATTGTCCTATCTGGGACACATGACAATAAACTCTCTTGACTTGACTTGACGTGAAACTGAACTATCCATGTTCTCCGTTCTCCAGAGATACCGCCTGTCCCATTGAGTTGCTCCAGCGCTTGGTGTCTTTTTTCGAGCCTCTATCTCACTGGGCTTCCTGATTCTCAGCAAGGCTGGATATGAAGCCATAACATTATCAGGTATCGCCAGCTTTACAGAAAAGAGCACCCACTGTTACAAACAGTGTGAAGCAACTCAAACCATTGATGAGATAAACTTAACCCCTTTTATTTTCTCAGTAACATTCACTTCCAATATACCAAGCCAATTAACCTACAAACCCGTACGTCTTTGGAGTGTGGGAGGAAACCGGAGCACCGGGAGAAAACCCACGCAGGTCACGGGGAGAATGTACAAGCTCCGTACAGACAGCACCCTTTATCAGGATGGAACCCGGGTCTCTGGTGCTGTAAGGCAGCAACTCTACCGCTGCGCCACCATCTAAGCTTAAACATTGAATTTTCTCAATTCTGTTAACCCTTGCTGTCTCCTCCCCTTCCCACCTCTCCCTCGGGCCCTGGCATTCCTTCTCTCTCTATCTCTCCCCCACCCAAGTCGCACTAGCTTCTCATTTTCGCACTACAAACAGCTTACAATGGCCAGTTTCTTTTATCATCGATACTTTTTTGCATATCTTTCATTCATTGTTCTTTATCCCTCCACATCACCGTCTATATCTCTCATTTCCCTGACCAGTCTGAAGAAGGGTCTCGACCCTGAAACGTCGCCTATCTCCTTCGCTCCTTAGATGCTGCTGCACCCGCTGAGTTTCTCCAGCCTTTTGTGTGCCCTCTAAAATGACCACTGGCTGAAGCCTTATACCTTCATTGCTCTGGATTGCTCTCCTGTAGTCCCTCTGCTTTTCTTTCCTCCTTTTTGAGGAACTCCTCCATTGAGTGTTTGCTCAGCTGACACTCTATGTGGTTATTGAATCTTGATTATTCGCATTTCTGTGAATATTTTTTCCGTGTTAAAGCTGCTCTGGAAATAGAAGCCTCAACTTTTACATTCGGTTTCTTCTTCCGATCCACTTGCCTTTTCAGCGGAGTGCTTTCCTGCGCTGTTGTCATTGTTACTTGCTATTTATTTCCAGTCGGATGCAGTTTTTAATATTAGACAGGCCCACCTCTTCCCAGCCTCCACATGTCTGCAGCATGTACTTCGAGCAGAAATTCCATCTGTGCAGACGGAGATATGAATGGGGAAAAATCGCATCTCCGTCGAGGAAAGAGAAAAAAAAGGCTTCCTGCAACCCCCCCCCCCCCCCAACACAATACAAAAACAGCAAAAGAAGAAAAAAGACGAGACGGACTGTTGGCACGGCTGCCATGCATGTCCATCATCTCTCTCTTTGAACTTTGAATGTGGCAAAACGTGAAGTTGCTTCACAGATGTGTTATTATCAAATTAAAATTGACAATGAGGTACAACAGAACGTGGAGGCAGGTGAACAAAATCTTTGATGAGAGGTTTTAAAGGAGAACGGAAAGTTAGAGAGGCAGCGGGGGTGCGGGCGAGAATTTTAGTTTTGGAAGTGCAAAGCTTATTTAGTTAAATCAACAAGTGTGATAGCTCCAAGCTGATGGACGATACAAACCTGGGCTGGGTGGCCTGTGAGGAGGATGCGGAGAGGCTTCAGGAGGATATAGACCAGTTCCACGAGTTGGTGGTGTCATGGCAGGTGAAATATAACGCGGAAAATGATGAGCTCATCGGCTTTGGTAGAAAAACAAAAGGAGGAGTCATTCTTGAAGTGGCGAGAGATTGTATTGGTGCTCGGGAGCAGCTGGGTGTCCTTGTCCACAAATCACGGTGAGTTCACGCGCAGGTTCAATAAGCAATGCTACATTTGCCCTTTATTGTAAGAGGATTTAAGTGCAAGAGTAGGGACATTGTTCGTCACTGATATAGGACTCTGGAACATCGTGTACAGTTCTGATCGCTCAAACTAAGACAAGGTAGACGAGAGAGAGAGTGCAGTCACGGTTCACCTGATTGAGGACGGTGTTGGCAAGCTTGCCTCGTGCCGTGAGTTTGGAAGAGTGAGAGGTGATCTCATTGAAATACACAGAATTCTTGCTGGGCTTGACAGGGTCAGTACCGGGATGATGTTTACCCTCGCTGGAGCGTTTGGAACTGGGAGTTAGAGTCTGAAAGTTCGTGAGTGGCTGTTCGGGAAGGAGAAAGATTTTTTTTTTCTCTCTCCTTACCCAGGTAGGGCTGGAAGGTGGCGCATCGGTAGAGTTGCTGCCTGACAGCGCCAGGGGCCTGGATTTGATCCCGACTACGGGTGCTTTCTCTACGGAGTTTGTACCTTCTCCCTCAGACTGTGTGGGTTTTCTCCAGGGGTTCCGGTTTCCTCCCACATTCCAAAGACGTACAGGTTTGTGGGTTCATTGGCTTCAGTAAAATTGAAAAATTGTCCCTAGTGTGGAGGGTAGTGCTAGTGTGCGGGGATCGCTGGTTGGCGTAGACTCGATGGGCTGAAGGGCCTGTTTCCACGCTGTATCTCTCTAAACTAACCTAACCAGTGGAGCTGGCTGTTGGGGCTGCATGGCCCCTTTCTGATCCTGTGCTTCACGGACTGAGCAAGGATGAAGTTCCAAAATCCCACAGGAAGAACAGGTATAAAACAACCGACACATTAGCTCTTGGCCTTCAACACAGAAGGATATTTAAAGTTTTCAAAACATGGTCAGAAATGTATAATAGAAAGATATTTTAAGTGAGGGAGTATGGGATTGTAAGGGTTTGGACACGCTAGAGGCAGGAAACATGTTCCCGATGTTGGGGGAAGTCCAGAACCGGGGGCCACAGTTTGAGAATAAGGAGTAAGCCATTTAGAACAGAGACGAGGAAACACTTTTTCTCACAGAGAGTGGTGAGTCTGTGGAATTCTCAGCCTCGTGTTAAAGAAGGAACTGCAGATGCTGGAGAATCGAGGGTTACACAAAAAGCTGGAGAAACTCAGCGGGTGCAGCAGCATCTAAGGAGACGGGCGACGTTTCGGGTCGAGACCCTTCTTCAGTCTGAATTCTCTGCCTCGGTGGAGGGCGGTGGAGGCCGGTTCTCTGGATGCTTTCAAGAGAGAGCTAGATAGGGCTCTTAAAAATAGCGGAGTCAGGGGATATGGGGAGAAGGCAGGAACGGGGTACTGATTGTGGATGATCAGCCATGAGCACATTGAATGGCGGTGCTGGCTCGAAGGGCCGAATGGCCTGCTCCTTAACCTATTGTCTATTTAAGGAGGCTCTTGAGGGAAGAGAGAGATGCAGGGAGCCTAGGGACCGCTTTAGTTAACGGCAGTCCCCATCAGCAGTGTCGTGAAGGGACTCCTCATTGAAGAGGAACTTTTACTGCAGTAATTCTTCATTGCAGCGTTGGTGGCAGAGAGGAAGAAGGGTATGGCGTACTTGTTTGAGTGCCAGTTCTTCTTTTGTTCTGTCAAGGGGGCATTAGCCCTCGATTACATTGTTAAACCTTGAGGCATCGTTGGAAGAATGTCGAGGCTTCGGTTGTTAACAGTAACTGTAATATTAGCATTTCATTACAAGAAGCATGGACTTTCTATTTTAAAGGAACATGGCCAACAATCTTGAGTTTGCACGCAAGAATGATTGTACGCGCTCGAATGGAGATCAAAGTTGGCGATCGGTGTACGAGTCTGATCTCGGTGGTTGGTACGGTGAAGGAGTTCAAGTAATTTCTGTGGCTGCTTTTCAAAATGAGTTGCAGGAGGAAATAACATAAGCTACAGACAGGTATTGACAAAAGTGATTGTAGTTGCCTCTTTCCCCCCCATTGCTTGGTGGTGTTAATAACACATCTTTAATAGCTGATACATTTGTTCTTGTGACTTAATAATTCTGGAAGAGCAGCTTGCTGTAAAGGGTCAGAACAACCGCTACCGCTGGCTCAGACGAGGGTTGAGTGGTTACCATAGCAATGGAAATAGGCATGACTTTTTGTTTTTCACAGTGACTGGGTCAATGAAATTCTTGGCTGTTTGCTTGAAGCAAAACACAAAATGCTGGAGGAGCTCAAATGGGTCGGGCAGCATCTGTGGAGGGAATTGACGGGATCCGAAACGTCGTCTGTCCGTTCCCTCCAGAGATGCGGCCTGACCCAGTCAGTTCCTCCGGCGCTTTGTGTTTTGCTCAAGATCCCAGCATCTGCGGTTCCTTGTATCTCCTGATTGCTTTGATCTGTGTTTTAAACTTCAGGCCTCCTTTAAAATGGAGATTTCAAAGATGTAAACATTGAAACACAAGAACTCATCCAGTTTGAGGATCTGAAGAAAGGTCCCGACCCGAAATGTAATCTCAAGACTTTATTTTAGGCTTTAGAGAGAGATGGAACTGGGTCCTCCTGCCCGCCAAGTCTACACTGGCCAACAATCACCCTGTACACAAGCACTATCCTACACACTGGGGACAATTTACAGACATACCTGCGTAGGAAGGAACTGCAAACCTAAACGGCTTTGGGATGTGGGAGTAAACCGGAGCACCCAGAGAAGTTCCACGTGTTCAAATGGCGAATATGCAAACTCCACACAGGCAGCACACGAGGTCAGGATCAAACTTGGGTCTCTGGCTGTGAGGCAGTAGCACTACCATCTACACCACTGTGCCATCCTGGGAAGAGCATTTCCGAGCTTTAGGCCTTTGGAGGTTGAAGGCTTGGTCACCAATGGGGTGGTCAAGTGATGAAATTTGTGAACGATCCAGAGGCCAGAACTGGATAAAAATGGGTCGGACCAGACGGGATGTGCTGATAATTTGACACCCTGGCTGATGATGAACAAACCATGCAGTCCAGAGGTTGAACGTGAAGCCCTCATGGAAATTGTGGCCCAGCACCGCACATGTGGTGGCATTCAGTACCAGAGCCATCATTGAACTCGGAGCCTTGATCCAGAGGACAATCGCGAAAGTGGAAGCCTCTGACTACTTGGTTCCAATCCTGGATGCTGTTCGATACTGCCTTGGCCGGGCTGGGCTGTCTGCAAGGCCAGAGTGCCCATAGGAAGTGGAGGAGGCAAAGTGATGCCCAAGGGAACGAATATCACCAGTTTAATTTAATTTTGGAATTTGCTTTGGAGTACGAATTTTGAATTAATTTGACTTAAAGCACACAGAAAATTTGTCATTCCTTTTCACTTTCAGTACTTGCCTGAGTGCATTGTGTTTTTATTAAGCTTCTTTTAAAAATAGACTTTGGCTGGCACGCAAGGTTCTACCCAGTCATAAAGACATGGATGTATGTGGTCTTGGGCTGAAACAAAGTACACCGCACATTTTTTAATCAATAGAGTTTTTAAATACTGTCCCCAATCAGGCGAGCAGACTGAATCTAAAGGCATGCAAATGTTTACATAGAAACATAGAAAATAGGAGTAGGCCATTTGGCCCTTCGAGCCTGCACCACCATTCAATATGATCATCCAACTCAGTATCCTGTACCTGCCTTCTCTCCATACCCCCTGATCCCTTTAGCCACAAGGGCCACATCTAACTCCCTCTTAAATATAGCCAATGAACTGGCCTCAACTACCTTCTGTGGCAGAGAATTCCACAGATTCACCACTCTCTGTGCCGGAGTAACCATTCCACAGGAGTGTTGCTGCTCCTGTTCTAGGTCACAGTGTTCCGCATTCAACCACAAAGTGCTGGAGTAACTCAGTGGGTCGGGCAGCTTCTCCGGAGGGAATGGACAGACGACATTTCAGGTCAGAACAGGAGACGTTTTGGGTCGGGACCCTTCTTCAAAAGCTGTAGCATTCTGCACTTGGGCCAGGTGCCAGAAATACACTGCAACACAATGTAGATATACAACGTGGATCAGTGGTTGCAGGTCGGGAGAAGAAAATGGGGAGGGGGGGAGAGAGACGGATGCACAATCTCTATCTCTTCCTTCCACCACCCCTTCTTCTACCCCCCCCCCCACTCTCCCGTACATCTCCTCTCTTGTCTAACTCTCTTCACAAGTATTTCTTGGACGAGATGGAAGTTGGTCATTTTGGGGGTCATTTTGATCATTTCTTTTCATCCTGGTTGAAGAGCAAGCGAGGTCGGAAGGCGCACATCCCCAGAGATCGTCCATAACAATAACATTTTTATCTCTGCACTTGGCACTTAACAAGGAAAATGGGAGCCTTGAGACCGATAACCATAAAAATCGCAGGCACTCGTAAAACCCCAGCCATATTCCTCCTTGCTTAAACACAGACAATTCAATTGAAAATGTACTCATCTGCTTTCATTTAAACAGAAATATCTGATTGAAAGGTTCAATAGCATTCTCGTTGTAATCACAATCATACATTATTAGCCAAGTATGTTTTGCAACATACGAGGAATTTGATTTCAAACCAATAAAAAGCAACAAAACACACAAAACGCATTTGAACATGAACATCCACCACAGTGACTCCTCCACATTCCTCACCGTGATGGAAGGCAAAAAAAAAAGTTCAATCTTCTCCCCTTCTTTGTCCTCCTGCGATCGGGGGCCTCGAGCCCTCCGTTGACGGGACGATCTTGGCTCCCGTAGCCGGCGATCGAGCCCTCCGCGTCGGGGCGATCAAACCCCCACATCTGGGGGGGGCATCTCAGCTCCCTCGCGCCGGCAGATCGGACCCCGGGTCGGGGCTAGTCGAACCTCCTGCGACTTTGGAGGTTCCCGACATCAGTCTCTACCCGAGACTGCGAGCTCCTCGACGTTGAAATCCGCAGGCCGGTTGGAGCGTGGATCCCAGGCGAGGGATCGCAGGCTCCGATGACAAGTCCATGGCCCCGCGGTGGGGCTCAAAGTCAGACTCGAGCACGGCCTCCAGCTCCATGATGTTCGGCCACAGAGCGACCAGAGGTACAATTGAGTGATTCTATTGAGTGATTTTTGTATATTTTCTGACTTAGACAAAATTGATTCATAGATGTCTATAAAAAACAAATCAATTTGTTACCTGGGAGCGACCTGCAGTGAGTGCATCTTGAATTATTACCCGGTTACAATTAATTTGGTTATTGAACCACAATGTGGCCCCCTGGTGTAAGTTTAAAGTATATTATATACAAGAAAGATGATAAACACAAAATGCTGGAGTAACTCAGTGGGACAGGCAGCGACATAAACACACACTCATATATAGGTTGTGTGTGTGTGTGTGTGTATATATATATATATATGAACCAGGGGCCACAGTTTAACAATAAGGGGTCAGCCATTTAGAACTGAGATGAGGAAAAACATTTTCACACAGAGAGTTGTGAATCTGTGGAATTCTGTGCCTCAGAAGGCAGTGGAGGCCGATTCACTGGATGCATTCGAAAGAGAGTTGGATAGAGCTCTTAGGGCTAGCGGAATCAAGGGGTATGGGGAGAAGGCAGGAGCAGGGTACTGATTATGGATGATCAGCCATGATCACATTGAATGGCGGTGCTGGCTCGAAGGGCCGAATGGCCTACTCCTGTACCTATTATCTATGTACATATGTGTGTGTGTGTATATAATATGCACACGTATATGTGTATGTGTGTACCAAAGATGTCAATCCATTGAGTGGATTACGTTTTACTGCAACAGCTAATTGGCAGAGCAGTATCTTATACACATATCTGGTTATGTAAATGTCTAGGTTTCTAAAGGGTGGTGCTGAGGGAGTGCCGCACTGTTTTTTAATCAAGAATATTTATTCAAATATTAAATTAATATATACAGTACAGTAATGCACAACAAACGATGAACTATTATGCAACTATCTTACACTCCGTGTCAAGGATGCATTCAGCCCCCAGCGGTCCCGGAAACCCCCCAGGGCACCCGTGGACAGCGCGTAGTTCCTCTCTCTGTGTGTGGGACAGTGTTGGCGTACGAGACGATCACTGGTCCGTGTGGACTAGGTCGGCCACAGGGCCTGGGTCCGCGCTGTGTCTCCAAAGTCTAAAGATCCAGGAGTTGGAATCTTCTCTGAAGTATCTGAAGCAAAAAACACATTTGAAGGGGGGAAGCTAAGTGGCATTTTGTCAATTTCCCTCTTCGACTTTGAGGTGAGGAGGACAGTTATGTGGAAGAGTCCCTTGGCTGGGTATTCTGGTGGCTTGAAGTGTGCAGGAACTCAGACGGGAAACCAGGTTGGGTTTTTCAGGCAGTCGCGTCTTGTGCTCTAATTATTTAACGTGTGCAAATCAAATTGCATTGAATGCCATTCTTTACAACAATAGTTAACCCCCGCTGGGCGAGAGAGAGCTGCAATGTACAGAATATAAAATATCACAAACTAATAAAAGCATGCAGTGGAGGGTGGCTGTGCCTACTTTCAAAAACATCCGCTGTAAGTATTTGGATAATAAAATCCAAACATGCTAGGAACAGTCAGCAGGCAGTGGCACAATGGTAGAGTTGCTGCCTCACAGCACCAGAGACCCGGGTCCCATCCTGACTACGGCTGCTAGTCTGTGCGGAGTTTGGTCATTCTCCCTGTGACCACGTGGGTTTTCTCCGGGTGCACCAGTTTCCTCCCACACTACAAGGACGTAGGTTAATTGGCTTTGGTTAAATTGTAGATTGTCCCTCGAGCGTAGGAAAGTGTTAGTGTGCGGGGTGATTGCTGGTAGGTGCGGACACGGTGGGCTGAAGGGCCTGTTTCCACGCTGTAACTCCAAAGTCAAGACTAAAGGTCAGGCAGCATCTGCGGAAAGAGAAGCAGTCAATGTTTCCAGCCGTTGACCCACAGAGCTGGGAAAGGGAGAAACCAGTCCGACTGACAGGCGTGGCCATGTCCACATCGATGCAGAGGTTGGATCAACTTGGATTGTTTTGTCTGCAGCGTCTGCGGTGGAGGGGAGACCTGATAGAAGTTTATAAAATGATCAGAGCCAGAGATAGGGTCGACCGGGATGGGGAACCGTTTCATGTCGGAAGGCCGCATTGTTAGCTGTAATCTAACAAGGCCGCATCCAGGAAACTCCAATCAGATATACTTCAAAATGTACATTATTTTGTCAAAATCTAACTACTATGTACTAACTTCAAGAAAAACAAAAAAAGTTAATTCTAAAGTTAACTAACCAAAAAGGATTTGAGTATAGGAGCAGGGAGGTTCTACTGCAGTTGTACAGGGTCTTGATGAGACCACACAGTTTTGGTCTCCTAATCTGAGGAAAGACATTCTTGCCATAGAGGGAGTACAGAGAAGGTACACCAGACTGATTCCTGGGATGGCAGGACTACCATATGAAGAAAGACTGGATAGACTCGGCATGTACTCGCTAGAATTTAGACGATTGAGGGAGGATCTTATAGAAACTTACAAAATTCTTAAGGGGTTGGACAGGCTAGATGCAGGAAGGTTGTTCCCAATGTTGGGGAAGTCCAGAACAAGGGGTCACAGTTTAAGGATAAGGGGGAAGTCTTTTAGGACCGAGATGAGAAAGAAAATATTCACACAGAGAGTGGTGAATCTGTGGAATTCTCTGCCACAGAAGGTAGTTGAGGCCAGTTCATTGGCTATATTTAAGAGGGAGTTAGATGTGGCCCTTGTGGCTAAGGGGATCAGGAGGTATGGAGAGAAGGCAGGTACAGGATATTGAGTTGGATGATCAGCCATGATCATATTGAATGGTGGTGCAGGCTCGAAGGGCCGAATGGCCTACTCCTGCACCTATTGTCTATGTTTCTATGTTTAATGACTTTGTTGTGACTGCTTTTTGTGGGAAAGCATTTGAATATTTGGTTGCAACATGGAGGTACGCAGTTTCAGCTGATCTTCTAGATGGGTATCCGTCATTTGTGACCTTAAGGGCGTCTTGATTTGGGTTAGATAGGAGAATGTAGATTTGCAGCAATAAGTGGTTGAAAAGCAGGAAGGCATTTTTCGTGCGTTGTCAAAGTTAACGCACATTCTACAGTCGCATTAGAACTAAATCATGAGCAGGGTAGACAAACGTGCTGGAGAAACTCAGCGGGTGCGGCAGCATCTATGGAGCGAAGGAAATGGGCAACGTTTCGGCCCGAAACCCGAAAGGAAATAGGCAACGTTTCGGGCCGAAACCCTTTTGGGTTTCGGCCCGAAACGTTGCCTATTTCCTTCGCTCCATAGATGCTGCCGCACCCGCTGAGTTTCTCCAGCACTTTTGTGTCTACCTTCGATTTTCCAGCATCTGCAGTTCCTTCTTGAACTTAAATCATGAGCATAACAGGTGTTAAAATAGCCCTCGTGACTTACTAACGTTTTAATTGTGGCCGTCAGTCGGTGGAGGATTATTTCGTTGAATCTTCTTTTACTCTTTGGTCTTTTAAATACGTTCATTTTTAAGATTAAAATAAAAAATAACAAAAGACGAACAGAAACATATTAATAAAAATAAAAGGATTTGTTCCTCAAAATTTGGATTCATTCAAAAGGCCGCACTTAATGGCTTAGAAGGTTCCCCACCCCTGGGGTAGAAACATAGAATCATAGAAAATAGGTGCAGGAGTAGGACATTCGGCCCTTCCAGCCTGCGCCGCCATTCAATACGATCATGTCTGATCATCCAACTCAGTATCCTGTACCTGCCTTCTCTCCATACCCCCTGATCCCTTTAGCCACAAGGGCCACATCTAACTCCCTCTTAAATATAGCCAATGAACTTAGAAACATAGAACATAGAAACATAGAAATTAGGTGCAGGAGGAGGCCATTCGGCCCTTCAAGCCTGCACCGCCATTCAATATGATCATGGCTGATCATCCAACTCAGTATCCCGTACCTGCCTTCTCTCCATACCCTCTGATCCCCTTAGCCACAAGAGCCACATCTAACTCCCTCTTAAATATAGCCAATGAACTGGCCTCAACTACCCTCTGTGGCAGAGAGTTCCAGAGACCCACCACTCTCTGTGAGTTCCAGAGACCCACCACTCTCCTCAACTGGCCTCAACTACCTTCTGTGGCAGAGAATTCCACAGACTCACCACAGTTGACAGTTGGAAACTTTTATCCCAGTGTTAAAGAAGGAACTGCAGATGCTGGAGAATCGAGGGTTACACAAAAAGCTGGAGAAACTCAGCGGGTGCAGCAGCATCTAAGGAGCGAAGGAGATAGGCGACGTTTCGGGTCGAGACCCTTCTTCAGACTGGTCAGGGATCAGGGAAACGGGAGATATAGACAGTGATGTGGAGAGATTGAAATGTCAAAGACTAGAGAGCACAGGTTTAAAGGGGAGAGGGGAAAAGTTGCAAGGAGGTGTGTGGGCAAGTCTCTCTACACAGGCTGGTGGGTGGCTGCAATGCGCTGCCAGGGCTGATGGTGGAGGCAGACACAATGGTGGTGTTTAAAAAGCTTTTCGATAGGCCCATGCACGTGCGGGGAATGGAGGGATATATGGATGAATTGCAGGCCGAGGGGATTAGTTTATGTGTACATCATGTTTGCCACAGACATCGTGAGCCAAAGGGCCCGTCCCTGTGCTGTACTGTACAATGTTCTAGAACTCTCTGAGCACTCATTGACCGCACACACTTTTGTTCATTCATATGTTAATGGCACTGATCCTGTGCCAACCAGAACCAGCCTCCAAATGACTGGACCTATTGTGTGATCCTTGACATTTACTGCGGGCAGGTTATGAAAGCAAGCGCCCTGCACTCGAGCCAAGGACTGCGGCCCGCTGACACGCACAAGCACTGACTTTGTCCTCGTTCAGCCTTTGCCACCTCTGACCTTCACTGTTGCACTGCACGCCTGGCTCACCTCCTTCATTCAAATCTCCACAAACCCAAGCTGGTCCAAACTCTGCCGTCTGCGGTGCCCCATGTGCCCCCACCCCACTGCTGGCGGGCGTCTGCTCCCTGTTTGAACAGCACCTCTCCCTCGCTGTCATCACCTCCAGCTCAAAGTCCCTGTGGGATATCTGCGCTCCTCCATTTCTAGCCCCCGAATGGTGTCTGAATTGAATCTGTTCACCACTGGAGTCTGTGCTTTCAGCTGACTGGGTGCTTTGCTCTGAGATTCCCGCCTCGAACCTTTCCCTTTCCACCTGCTGCCCCGTTGTGCAAGATTTTGATCCGCTGCCCAATATCTCCGTTTGGGGCTGAACGTTAATTTTTGTTTGTTTAATTCTACTGTGAAGGATCTGGGGGCATTTTTGGGCAGCACAGTGGTGCAGCTCGGAAAATGTTGCCTCCCAGCGCCAGAGACCCGGGTTTGAACCTGACCTCGGGTGCTGTCTGTGTGGAGTTTGCACGTTCGCCCTGTGACCTGCTGGGTTTTATCCAGGTGCTCCGGTTTCCTCTCGCACTCTAAAGACATACAGGCTTGTAGGTTGCTTGGCTTGGTGAAATTATAAATTGTCCCTAGTGTGAGTAGGATAGTGTTAGTGTGCGGGGATCGCTGGTCAGCGCAGACTTGGTGGGCCGAAGGGCCTGTTTCTGCGCTGTATCTCTGAACTAAACTAAACCGCTAACAAACGTGAAGGAGGGTCCCGACCTGAAACGTCGTCTGTCCAATTCCCTCCACAGATGCTGCCTGACCTGCTGAGTTCCTCCAGGAGTTTTTGTTTTGCTCCAGATTCCAGCATCTGCAGCCTCTCGTGCCTGGGAGTGTGATCACTGGTGTAATGTGGCAGTCATTTGCAGAGCAGGCTCCCACAAACTGCAGCCTGCACAACCAGCGGAAAATCGGTTTAATCAGGCGGATTGGGAAGAGCATCTTTCAGCAAAAAAACCTGCCAGCGGTGATCACGGGAAAGCAAGTTAATGAATGCTTTGGGTTGGAAACAAAGGGGAACGTCCTCATTGTGTTCACATTAAGGTTAATAATAAGGGTTGGATTAGCTGACATTTGCAACCAGTAGTTTGATGTCACGTTGCTCACCCCCCTCATCACCCCAAAGTCAGGAATAAAGGCAGGTGCAGCGTTGACGGTGTCAGGCTGGCATCCAGCGACCAGCACCCTGCATTTATGATTGCCACGTGCAGATTGTGCACCAATCACCGCTTTCTTCCAGGGGAGGCGGCATTTGTCCGTATCTCTGCCCACATCATTAACGCCGCTGAAAAGAGGGGTCAGGATGGCGTGCAGAAGTATCCCAGATGCTTTGCATATTGCCGGGCTTGCATTGTTAAACAAACAGACCCCTTCTGCCGGTCTCTCCAGACGTAGCGCCATTTCCAACCCATTGACTGGCTGTGGAGTCTGCCGCTCCTTGCAGGATGCTCATGGCAACAGCCAATGCTGCTCTGCAATTGGCCCATTCCTGGTGCCGTTCAAGATGGCCAAGCAGTCTCTGAGAGTCTTCATTAAACACCCGACCCACTTGTCTGTACTCTACGCAGGAAAGAACTGCAGATGCTGGTTTACACCGAAGATTGACACAAAATGTAACTCAGTGGGACAGGCGGCATCTCTGGAGAGAAGGAATGGGTGACGCTTCGGGTCTGAAGAAGGGTCTCGACCCCGAGACGACACCCATTCCTTCTCTCCAGAGATGCTGCCTGTCTCACTGAGCTACTCCAGCATCTTGCGTCTATCTTGTCTGCTTTGGATGAGGAGGATAAGTGGCAGTCTTGCACTTGTGCTGCACTTTGGGATGATTAGCACTTGAACAATTTCATGGCCTCAACTCCCAAAGGTTCTGCTGACGCCCAAGCATTTTTGTTAAAAGCTGCAAATGATTCTCAAAGCTCTGCAGTAGCAGCCACTAATACACTGAAACGGGCAGAATTGATCAATCAGGTTTTTTTTTTAAATGCAGAGCCCGTTTGAAAGGACATTAGGTGCAGGAGTAGGCCAATCGGCCCTTCGAGCCAGCACCGCCATTCAATGTGATCATGGCTGATCATCCCCAATCAGTGCCCCGTTCCTGCCTTCTCCCCATATCCCCTGACTCCGCTATCTTTATGAGCCCTATCTAGCTCTCTCTTGAAAGCATCCAGAGAAAAGGCCTCCACCGCCCTCTGAGGCAGAGAATTCCACGGACTTGCCACTCTCTGTGAGAAAAAGTGTCTCCTCGTCTCCGTTCTAAATGGCTTGCCCCTTATTCTTAAACTGTGTGTGTGGCCCCTGGTTCTGGACTCCCCCAACATCGGGAGCATGTTTCCTGCCTCTCGTGTGTCCAAGCCCTTAACAATCTTGGGTGAGCCTTAACTATCTCAGTGAGATAGGCCAAGTGGCGAATTACTGTAAAGTGCTGGAGTAACTCAGCGGGTCAGGCAGCATCTCTGTGGAGAACGTGGACAGGTGATCGGACTGATTGTGTGTGGCGGGGAAAGAAAGCTGAAGAAGGGTCTCGGCCCGAAACGTCACCTATCCGTGTTCTCCACAGATGCTGCCTGACCCGCTGAGTTACTCCAGCACTCTGTGTCTTTTCGTGTAAACTAAGCCTCTGCAGCGTCTACATGCCCCGTCCATCAGTCTGGACTGGAAGTGCCTCTCCAGCACCATTGTTCCCCCTTAATGTTAACCCAACCTGTCTATTATCCCCTGAACCTCTCTACTGCCAGTATTCTGCACTTTGCTGCTGATGTGCGGGCTTGTCTGACTTTCGGTTGGATATTGCTGGAAATAGCAGCGCTCCAGCACCTGCTCAGCTTTTACTGCTGTGGGCTGCAGCCAGGATGACACTCGTATACACTTAGTTTTTTTATCGTGCCACTAAATTTCTACTCGTTAAAACCTCCTTGTATTTCTGCTTTGTGGCATTGAGGTAATTTGAATGAGTTATGCCCAGTGACCAGATGGTAAATGTCAATGTGAGAGACAAGAGCCAAGGAGCCTAATCTCCGGGCCTTGTATATTGTTCCCTGAATCTGCAGCACTCCCGTGCATTGGTAATGGAGGGCTTTTTTGTGTTCTGATGATCCCTTGGGGAGGAGGAGGCTGGTCTGTATTATGTATTTTAATTCATTTTTTCAATATGGACAATGTAATTGTAATGTGCCTCCTCTATGCTGGGCCACATGCTGCGTGTGTAGCTGTGCTGTGAAGAGGTTCTTGTCTGATTACTGCTGCTTCCAGTCACTCTGTGGCTAATGTCTAATGCAATCACCTTGTCCCTTTGCAATGGCCGTGCAGTCGATGCGTTCTACGCTATCGGCCCGGCGCAGACTCCAGCTGCTCGAGCTCGCACACAACTCCCTCCAGGTTTTTCTTTCAAAACTGGAGGCGTATCGTTTCTGCTGTGCCCTGCACATTTCGCAAAAGCAGCTCAAAGGAGACACGGGCGTTGCGGCTCAGATTCACCGGACTGATTTTTGAAGCAAAGGGGGTTAGTCGCATGAGGAGAGAATCGGGTTGACATTGAGGGTGGCGCGGCTGGTAGAGGTGCTACCTCACATTGCCAGAGACCCGGGTTGGTTGCCATCTGTGTGGAGTTTGCACGTTTTCCCAGTGACCGCGTGGGTTTCATATCCGGCTGCTCCGGTCTCCCACATTCCAGAGACGTGCGGTTCTGCAGACAATAGACAGTAGACAATAGGTTCAGGAGTAGAGGCCATTTGGCCCTTCGAGTCAGCACCGCCATTCAATGTGATCATGGCTGATCATCCCCAATCAGTTCCCCGTTCCTGCCTTCTCCCCTTATCCCCTGACTCCGCTATCTTTAAGGTTAATGTAGGTTAATTGGTCTCTGTAGATGGCCCTGAGTGCTTGGGGAAACGGACGAGAGGGTGGGGTGACGTACAATGAGTGTGAATGGGAGATCGACGGGCGGTGTGGACTCCACGGGCCAGAGGTACGGTTTCTGTGCCGTATCTCCAAGGTAACCTAGCAATAAACTAAACTGAACATTTACTCATTCGCAAACAAAATGCACAAGTGCTGGAGTAACTCAGTGGGTCAGGCAGCTTCACTGGAGAACGTGAATAGGTCATGTTCAAGAAGGAACTGCAGATGCTGGAAAATCGAAGGCAGACAAAATTGCTGGAGGAACTCAGCGGGTGCAGCAGCATCTATGGAGCGAAGGAAATGGGCAACGTTTCGGGCCAAATCCCTTTGTCGAAGGTAGACATAAGTGCTGGAGAAACTCAGCGGGTGCAGCAGCATCTATGGAGCGAAGGAAATAGGCAACGTTTCGGGACGAAACCCGGAAGGAAATAGGCAACGTTTCGGGCCGAAACCCGAAAGGGTTTCGGCCCGAAACGTTACCTATTTCCTTCGCTCCATAGATGCTGCTGTACCCACTAAGTTTCTCCAGCAATTTTATCTACCTTGGATAGGTTATATTTTGGGTCAGGACCCTCTGAATATGGCCATAAAGCAAGTTCATATTCTGAAGAATTGTCTGAAGAAGGGTCCCGACCCCGAAACGTCACCTATTCCTTTTCTCCAGAGATGCTGCCAGGGCCCGCTGAGTTAGTCCGGCATTTTGTGCCGATCCTTGGTGTAAGCCAGTAGGACAAGCAGCATCTCTGGAGAACATGGATTCTTCTTCTTCTTCTTCTTCTTTCGTGTGGCGTGCACGGCCTAAAGTTGTTGGACAACTAGTTGATCTTCCGTTTGTGCACGTCGAGTTGATTGCATTAGTCGAAACAGGGCGGGCCACGTGAAGGTTGCAGTCTTCCCACCCCGAGAACGTGGATAGGAATCAATCAATCAAGTTTTATCCGTCACTTGCCAATAAGCGCAAGTGAAATGAATTTGCCAGCAGCGGTACAATAAAAGGGACGTGTGTAGGAAGGAACTGAAGATGCTGGTTTACTCTGAAGATCAGACACAAAATGCTGGAGTAACTCAGCGGCTCAGGCAGCATCTCTGGAGAACACGGATAGGTGACGTTTCGGGCCGAGACCCTTCTTCAGCTTTCTTTGGGTGACAACGGAAGCCAGCGAGAAAATAAAAATACCTCTTGAGCCCATTCTGCCTGTATCTTAACATCTGCCTTCCAGGGAACCAGAACCGCCACTGCCCTTGCTCAGCAAAAATCTCCATCTCACTGTTGACGTTTTCAATTGGCCCCTGCGTTCGACGGTCTTCATGAAAGACACCATGCGTTTTGTAAAACTGCTTCTAATCTCTGACTGGTCTGGCTCACATTTTAAGATCCTATCCCCTTGTTTCTGGGCATCCTCACACCCAATCACGTTGCTCCATCCCCCAAGTCCCAAACCAGATCAAATCCTTCAATCATAATCAATCGGATCAATTCTTAATCTGCAACATAAGCCCTTCAGTTTCACCAGGCGGCTGTGGAGGCCAGGTCAATGGATTGACTAAGGCGGAGATTGACAGATTGGTGATTAGTGCGGGTGTCCGTGGTTACGGGGTGATAGCAGGAGAATGGGTTTGAGAGGGAAAGATAGATCAGCCATGATTGAATGGTGGAGTGGACTTGATGGGCTGAATGGCCTTATTCTGCTCCTGGAACTTATAAACTTATGATTAGGGCTAGACTTCCCCACCTTGGGTCACTCGGGTGCCATGCTTCACTCCCCGGTCCACTGAAGAAAGAATGACACATTTCAGCGTGGTTTATTGGACTTGGAAAAGAGCAGAGCCACAGAGTCCACACCGAGTGCCCGTCAATGGCAACGGCAGCGCCCAACAGCAAAGTGAAATGTACTGCGAGTAACAAGTTGCTCCCTACACAAGGCTGCCTTTCTTTTTAGCACGACTCTCCGACTCTCGTTGTTAAACACTGCCCTGCACAAAGCTCAAAGCAAACATTCTTCAACAAAGCTGGCTTCATGAAAGCTTTTTGGTGCGATTATTATAGACCTGTTTCAATGACACCACACGAGAATGTGTGACTAGCTGCGGTGGTTTGCAGCTTCAACCCATCCAGTTTGGCTGGCCTGCGCTTGAACAGAAGTATTGAATACCTTGCTCTTCCACTCCTGAAGCCGTGTGAAGTTTGGCTCCATGCGCCTTGCAGCATGGCTTGCTGGCTTGGGGTCCAAGTCAAATACCCTGCCCTTCCCGAAGCCCACAACTAACGCCTACAGTGCTAACAATGGCTCCCTTCACCAAGCCAGCACCGAACATGGAACCTTTCAAAGTCCTACCCCCCTCGACCCCATCAGTCTCGACCCGAAACGTCGCCCATTCCTTCTCTACATAGATGCTGCCTCACCCGCTGAGTTTCTCCAGCATTTTGTGTCTACCTTCGATTTTATCCAGCATCTGGCAGTTCTTTCTCACACATTCTCCCATCCCAGTTTCTCTCCTGTTTAATACAATACAATACAATTTATTTGTTGTCATTTGAACCTCATTGAGGTTCAAACGAAATTTGGTTTCTGCAGTCATACAAACAAGAACCACAACACTATTTACACAAACATCCATCACAGTGAATCTCCTCCTCACTGCGATGGAAGGCAAAGTCTTCTCTCTCCCCTGCACTCCCCATTCTCCTCCCGATGTCAAAGCCCCCGGCGGGCGATGGTAAATAAGTCCCGCGGCCATTAAGGCCACGCCGGGCGATGCAAGGCCACGCTCCGAGTCTTGATGTTAAGAAGGAACTGCAGATGCTGGAAAATCGAAAGTAGACATAAGTGCTGGAGAAACTCAGCGGGTGCAGCAGCATCTATGGAGCGAAGGAAATAGGCAACGTTTCGGGCCGAAACCTGAAAGGAAATAGGCAATGAAATAGGCAAACGTTGCCTATTTCCTTCGCTCCATAGATGCTGCTGCACCCGCTGAGTTTCTCCACCACTTTTGTCCACCTACCAGTTTCTCTCCTGATCTTTTACTGATGGGAGTAAAGAGCGATCGGTGCCAAGCTTGCGGGTCGCAGGCCAGCGTGCGAGGGCACTAACTCGCGACGGATTTGGACCCGGCTGCGTGTGCTGACGTCACTCGGAGTCTCGGCTGGGACGCAACGATGGGCGATTTGGGGCAAGTTACCGGAGAGGTCATGTACCCTGCCGGCCACGGCTAGGTGCTTTCAGGAGAGAGGATGGTGATAGGTGGATACACGTGAGTGGGGGGGGGGGGGGGGGGGGGGGGGTTGATAGGCGGATGGTTGGACAAAGATGAAAAGACAGACGGTGTGAGTCAAAGGATTGTGATGCTAGAGGAAGGAAGGTAGATGGAGACATCGCGAGAGTCCACTTTGTAGCACTTTGTGTCTTTTTATGTAAACCAGCATCTGCAGTTCCTTCTTTCTCCATTATTTCCCAGGGTGTTCAGCTCGTCTCTCGTTGTATGAAACGTCTGAAGAAGGGTCCCGACCCGAAACGTCACCTATCCATGTTCTCCACAAATGCTGCCTGACCCGCTGAGTTACTCCAGCACTCTGTGAAACGTCACCTATCCATGTTCTCCACAAATGCTGCCTGACCCGCTGAGTTACTCCAGCACTCTGTGTCTTACCTTGGGAAATAATTAGACTTTATGAAGCTAGAAATAGGTTGCTTGTTTACAGGCCGAGAGCATAATAAACAGGTTGTAAACGCTTCAATCAGGATTATTACTTTACATTGTGGGAAGAGAAAGGAGACAACGATTTAATGAAAGACAAATTTGGAACTTCGAAAAGCAAATCCTTCCGCACTGAGACGGGTCAGAAGTTAGAATCTTTAAATTGACTTGCCAGCACAGTCTAAAATCGCCGACATTAAAGGCGTTTAATTTGAATTTAAAGAAAGCGCATTTACTATTTATTTTGTTTAATATCAGACATCTCCTGAACTTCACACCGATTGTTTGTGGCTGAGAGATGATTTAATTTTTGTAAACCCGCTGGACAGTAAATAACGGAATTTATTTGGTGCATTGCAGACATTGTCTCTCTTCGTTTTTGTAAATTGCATGAACATTCCCAGCCGGTTGACTCGTTAGATTTGATGTTGAGAATGTTGTAATCTGTCTGCTCTGTGATTTACCTAAATTGTTATTGAGATTGACAGTTATAGTCTGTGACCCATGATGTGAGGAGCCTCTATCTCCCCCCTCCCTCTCCATCTCCCCTTTCTCTCTCCGCCCCCCCCTCCCTCTATCCCCCTCCCCCCCTCTCCCCCCCTCTCCCCCCTCTCTCCCCCCCCTCTCCCCCCCTCTCCCCCCCTCTCCCCCCCTCTCCCCCCCTCTCCCCCCCCTCCCCCCCCCTCCCCCCCCTCTCCCCCCCCTCTCCCCCCCCTCTCCCCCCTCTCCCCCCCCTCTCCCCCCCTCTCCCCCCCCTCCCCTCTCCCCCCCCTCTCCCCCCCCTCTCCCCCCCTCTCCCCCCCCCTCTCCCCCCCCCCTCTCCCCCCTCTCTCCTCCCCCCTCCCCCCCTCCCCCCCTCCTTCTCCCCCCCTCTCACCCTCTCGCTCCCCCCTCGCACCCCCCTCTCTCCCTACCCCCCTCTACCCCCCCTCTCTCCCCCCCTCTCTGCCCCTCACTCTCCCCTGTCCATCAATGCGGTACCCACCCATTTTCCTGCTGAAAGTCTGAGTGTGGTTTTTGTGTGTGATGTAGATTGTAGCTCACACAAGCAGCTTGCTGGCACTCTCGCCGTTGATGTGGAATGTGTCATCCTGCATCCATGTTCCCTCTCCCGCAGTAATTGCCTCACTGACAAATAAGAGATGGATTTCTACCCGAGCCATTAACATTGAGCAACTTATCTATCCCACCCCCCCCCCTCCCCCCACCCATCCCCCCCACCCTCTCCCCTCGCCCTGCAGCCCACCCCCACACCGAATCCTCTGGCTCCTCAGCAGCTTCGCCTGCACTCCTGTCATCCCGAGGTCACGACTGAGCCCGCCAGCGTTTTTTAATGAGGGTTTGAAGGATACGGGAAGGGGGAACAGCCACTAATGCAAGACACCATTTCCTCGGAGCTGGAAGGGGGGACGGGGATTCCAGTCCACATTTTGCAGAGGACCCTCGCTGAGCCTTTCAGACCTGAATCAATGTGAATTCTCAATGTATACTCTGTGTCTTCATTATCTCATCAAGCTGCTTGATCCGAGAAGTGTTGAAAGGATTTCACTGGTTTTATTCCACAGAACTAGGGCTTGCCTGGGTTTTTTTTTCTCCTCTTCCTCCTCCCTCCCCTAAGCCTTGTAATGGTTTTATATCATTTTTTCTCCCCGTTCAGTATTTCCTCCACTTCCTTTTGGCACCTGAAATGTAAATAGGAATATGTCCGGAAACCTTTGGAAAGAGCACAGCAGCTGTGGTAAGGGAGGGAGGGAGGGAGGGAGGGAGGGAGGGAGCGGGGTGGGTAATGAGGACGCTTGATGCCTAGGATGATCTCTGTTCTGCAGCGCAAGGCATGCATCCTTTTGTATCGCACCGTGGCTTCCAAGAAATCTAGCCCATGGAATTATAGTCCGGATGGGTGGTCTGTGTTGGAGCCATGAACCTTTCGGAGCCCTGTGCTACCTTCGTACTCTGAACTCATGAACAGTGGAGCAATCTTGCAACGAAGGACTACTTTCCATATCTCTCTCACACTCGTGAAATTCGAGCCTCTGAGCGATGGAGGCAGTGGGAGTGAGGCTCGCCAGAGGGACAAAGCCACCCCATCGGAAGAGGAGCCTGGAGCAGCGGAGGCTGGGGAGACGGCCTCGTTCTTGCATGGCCCGGGACTTGGCGCGCCCCGAAACGCGCGCTTAAAAGCCGCCCAGAATGCGGAGGCAATTCAACCGAGAACAATAGGCGGCAAGTTGATTATTGGACCTGAAGGGAAAACACCATTGGATTTTGGACCGGCTCGGAGGGAAGAGGGCGAATTGCCGGGCAAAGCGCACCTTCAGCCGCCGACAAAATCTGTGAGTAAATCTGAAAATGTTGAATTGTCGCCTCCTTGCGCGCTCGGCGGCCAGCCCGCAGCCCCTCGCACGCAGACCGATGCCAAGAGCGCGAATGAGGGGAAGCGCGGTGCCCAGTTGTGTGGCGCTCCCACTGCTGAGGAGAGTCTCGCCCTCTCCCTGGTTTCTAGGACTGGCCACGGCAGAGCACAGTCTGAGGGGGAGCGTCGCAAAGGACCACAGGAGGAAGGAGCCTTGAAAGATCAAGTCGGGAGCTCCTGTATCCTCCCAGAGCGCGACTTGACAGGTAGGCATCCCGACACCCAGGTGGAGACGAAGACTGCAGGCGAGAGCGGTCTGCCACCCGAGAACATTGTGACTGTCTCACAACACGCAGAGAAAGACTACGTGAAACTTAAACCCCAGTCCTTGCCCGTCATTGCTGAGAAGAGCCCGGGTGTGATGAGAAGCCCCAGTGGCAACCAGGGTAAAACAGAGCCCAAAGCCTCCGGGAGAAGAGAGAAGCCAGTCCGGCAGACCAACCGCCTGTCCTGGCAAGAGAGCGAAATGAAGGTGAAAATCCAGGTGAGCAGCAAGAAGTATCCCAGAGTGGAGAGCTTGCGAAGTGCCGGCGAGATGCTGCACAGGAGAGCGGGCCAGACTGCGTCCGAACAAGGGAGAGGGAAGAGCAGAACCTTGGATAACAGCGACATCCACACTCTTTCCGAAGAGCTCGAGCAGGATCACGACATCCCAACCCCAGAAAAAACAAAGTCCGGTGCACGGGATCGCAAGATGCTGAGGTTTATCAGCGGGATCTTCACCAAGAGCATCGGCTCCGTGTCTCTCTCGTCTGCCAGTGGTGGATTAACTCAAAAGGATTTTGCTCCAGGTGCCAGAGGTCCTTCCCCAAGCCCAAGTAAGCACAAACTTAGCTCAAATTACTCGTGAATTGGTTTGTTAATATTTGTCCTGCGTCCCAAAGAAGAAGGGCAGGGTAGCCCGACATTAATTGTCTTCCCGGGTTGCTCGAGTCAGTGGGACCATGCTCCAAGTCAAGAGTTGGCTCCATGTCATCTCAGGAGGCTTCAGTCTGTTGTCCTCGCCAACTGTCTTCTTGCATGCTCACACTGACTGGCTGGAGGTGACCGGGACACTGGGAGACGCGTGAATCCAGGCCGGCGTAGCCTCATGCTCATCACCTCACTGGTATTGATGTATCTCCCCAATTCCAAAGGTGATTAGGACGGCCGTAAAGCCCTGAGTGCAATCGCTCGCTAACTCTGCACGGGTCAGCCAGTTCAAGAGCTACTCTACGCACCCTGCTACACATGTGACCCCAGTCCCACATGGTTGGCACTTTGTGATGCTCAGAGATGGGCAGTGAATGCTGCATTGTGACTGTCACCCTCAACAAAGTTAACACCGTTAACATGCAAAATGGCCTCGTTTCCGTGCCCGCGGGTGCAGGAGAGGTGGTGGTTTGATGTTGGTGTTTGAGATGGTGATGGACGGGGCGGGGTTGGTGGGGCAGGGTTGGTGGGGCAGGGGTGGTGAGAACAGACCACTTCCAACGATGAAAGCACCAAGATATCAAACTGTGATTTGGGGCAGAGGATGCAAAGTTTGTAGGTGGTGAGGCACGGGATGCAGATTGTGAAACAGAAACGACATTAATATACGGAGCAAAACACAAAGTGCTGGAGAAACTCAGCGGGTCAGGCAACATCTGGGGAGTTGTACCAGCTTTAAAGTCATCGTGTTGAGTCTCATTGTCTGTAACTCATCTTTACCTAATCCTCAGCTGACAATGGCCTGTTTCCTTTCTCATCGTTACTTTGCCTATGTTTCATTCATTTGTTCTCTGTCTCTCTGCTTCACCGTCTATCTCTCATTTTCCTCTCCCCTGACTCTCAGTGTGAAGAAGGGTCTCGATCCGAAACGTCACCCGTTCCTGCTCTCCAGAGATGCTGCCTGACTCGCTGAGTTACTCCAGCTTTTTGTGTCTACCGAGGGAGGGAATGGACAGGTGTCGTTTCGGGTCTCCAGTCTGAAGAAGGGTCCCCACCCGAAAGAAGGGTCCCCACTCTTCATGTTCTCCAGAGATGTTGCGTTGCTCCAGCACTTTGAGCCGCTGGTTCGATCGTTTTGGGAAGTCAGTCAACACCCCATCAAACCACCATGAGAGCTCCCAGCTCGGCACCAACCCAGTGGGGCTGTGGGTCGGACAAGTGATCGACTCTACTGAGGGAGTGCAGCGTAGGTTTACCAAGTTAATTCCCGGGATGGCGGGACTGTCATATGCTGAGAGAATAGAGCAGCTGGGCTTGTACACTCTAGAGTTTAGAAAAATGAGAGGGGATCTCATTGAAACGTATAAGATTGTTAAGGGCTTGGACACACTAGAGGCAGGAAACATGTTCCCGATGTTGGGGGGAGTCCAGAATCAGGGGCCACACACAGTTTGAGAATAAGGCGTAAGCCATTTAGAACGGAGAGTGGTGAGTCTGTGGAATTCTCTGCCTCAGAGGGCGGTGGAGAACTTTGTTCTCTGGATGCTTTCAAGAGAGAGCTAGATAGGGCTCTTAAAAATAGCGGCGTCATGGGATATGGGGTGAAGGCAGGAACGGGGTACTGATTGGGGATGATCAGCCATGATCACATTGAATGGCGGTGCTGGCTCGAAGGGCCAAATGGCCTCTACTCTTGCACCTATTGTCTATTGACTCGTCTCCACAGCTGACTTGCCAGCTCTTTCCCCCGACACTCGTTCGCGGGTGGGGAAAGCCTCTGACAATGCGCCCCCTTAAAGTTGTCGTTAACCAGTGGGTCACAAAGAAGTGGGCTGAAATATTGTTTCGGCTTTTGAGTTGAGAGAAATGAGGTCTACTGCTCGCAGGGTGGAGTTGTACTGCGGTTGCTATTGGACTAGCCATCGCCAGGGATCTGGATCAAGGTCTAAGGTCCAATCCACCACGGCAGCTGAGGAATTAAAATTCCACTTGCTATTGCCGGCCTCAGCAACGTTGCCCGTGAAACGGCTGGATTGTTGCCAATGGCTGCCTGGTGTAACTGGTCTGGTGACTCTATACGTGGCTCCAGACCAACTGACAGGATTGGCCATTAATTGCCTCGTCAGCTCAGAGTTCAATCCCAATCCAGGGTTGGGCTTGAGCCCGGGTCCCTGGCGCTGTGAGGCAGCAGTTCTACCCGCTGGGCCACCTTGCTTGTGGGAAGCTCTGATAATGTGGATTGTGGATATTCCCCCAGCTGTTTGTCTAAAACTGCGCTGTAAATCCAATGACACAGACCTAGATTAATATTCCATGTCTGATCATGACGGCCATCTGATCAATGTATGAATCCTTGTACTCTGGACACTACCTGTCACGTTTAGCCGTAGCTGAAGATATATTGGATGGGGGTCAAATGAAGAGGTGATCAGGTTTGTGACATGTTCAACAACTGTCATTCACCATCTCATCTCAGCGTGGCGCGTTGGCACCTGAACCAGCGGCCACAAAATGACTTGTGTTCCCTTATGTTTCTTAAACGCCAGTGGCTGAGTCGTGCCACAGAGCTGAATTATGTGGAGGCCACTCAGCCCATCGTGCCTGTGCTGGCTCGATGACAGAAAGGGCCAAGTGCTCCCCTCATTCTGCGATGCCAATCAAAACTTTCCCGTCTGTCCACTCGCTGTTTGGAAGCTCCTTTTCAATCTGTGGAGCCCGTCTTTGCGGACAGCAAGTCTGCTTGCTGATTATAAAACACAAAGTCCTGCAGGAACTCAAGGGGTCAGGCAGCGTCTGTGGAGGGAATGGACAAACGACGTCTCGGGTCAGTGGGATTCTCTGCCTCGGAGGGCGGTGGAGGCCGGTTCTCTGGATGCTTTCAAGAGAGAGCTGGTTAGGGCTCTTAAAAATAGCGGAGTCAGGGGATATGGGGAGAAGGCAGGAACGGGGCTGATTGGGGACGATCAGCCATGATCACATTGAATGGCGGTGCAGGCTCGAAGGGCCGAATGGCCTCCTCCTGCACCTATTGTCTATAGTCTATTGTCAGGACGTTTCAGGGGACAGAAGGCTGTAAATGAGGTGGAGGGGAAACAGCCTTCCAAGTGATAGGTGGATACAGGGGGCGGGGGTGGGACTGACAGATGTGTGGAGGAAGTGACAAAGGAGACAAAGAGGTGTCCGATAAGGAGAGGAGTGCAGTGTAAGGCCAGAGGAAGGGATATAGGGGGGAGGTGGGGAAGGGACGAGGGGTGAAAGGGTAATGAGGGCCTCTGGCATGGGTGTTATTAGACCTTTTGGAGACACAGCACGAAAACAGGCCCTTCAGCCCACTGCGTCTGCGCTGACCAGCGATCATTTGTAATGTTAGAATATTCTCCCCCCCCTTCCCCCTCCCCCTTCCCCCTCCCCCTTCCCCCTCTCCCCCTCCCTCTCCCCCTCCCCCTCTCTCTCTCTCTCTCTCTCCCCCTCTCCCCCTCTGTGCCGTTCCTGGATGTCAACACAAAGCTGTGACTGGAGTGAAGCTGGTGAATTATAAATGTCTGTCCACAGCCGGCAGCTTCAGAGCCTTTGCAAGCTGTCTGTAGTTGCTGGCTGGCTGTGTGAAGACTCGCTTTCTCCCACTCAGCTACCTCTGGGCTCATCTTTGAAATGTAGTGAAGGCAAACTCTGTTGCCAGCCCACCCATTCCATCCCTCCCCTGATGGATTACCTGATGATAATCTGGTGATAACACCAATAACCCAGAGGAAGTACTTGCCGCAGGTACAAGGGCGACATTTAAAAGATGGACGGGAAAGGTTGAGGGGGATATGGGCAATTGGTCAATGGTCCTTTTATTTAATCACACGTGCAAACACACAGTGAAATTCTTCTCTTACATGCAGCCCAGTAAAGTATTGCCAACCGAAGCTCAATCTCCGCTGAACTTGCTGTCAAGCAAGCGGAAAGGCACGGTAGAAACATAGAAACGTAGGCAATCGGTGCAGGAGTAGGGGCCACTCGGCCCTTCGAGCCTGCACCGCCATTCAGTATGATCATGGCTGATCATCCAACTCAGTATCCTGTACCTGCCTTCTCTCCATACCCTCTGATCCCTTTAGCCACAAGGGCCACATCTAACTCCCTCTTAAATATAGCCAATTAACTGGCCTCAACTACCTTCTGTGGCAGAGAATTCCACAGACTCACCTGTCCATTCCTCGTCCAACCTCGCCCATTCCTTCTCTCCATAGATGCTGCCTTCGCCCGCTGAGTTACTCCAGCTTTTTTTTTGTGTGAAAAATGATTTTCTCATCTCGGTCCTAAAAGACTTCCCCCTTATCCTTAAACTGTGACCCCTTGTTCTGGAGTTCCCCAACATCGGGAACAACCTTCCTGCATCTAGCCTGTCCAACCCCTTAAGAATTTTGTTAAAGAAGGAACTGCAGATGCTGGAGAATCGAGGGTTACACAAAAAGCTGGAGAAACTCAGCGGGTGCAGCAGCATCTAAGGAGCGAAGGAGATAGGCGACGTTTCTGAAGAAGGGTCTCGACCCGAAACGTCGCCTATCTCCTTCGCTCCTTAGATGCTGCTGCACCCGCTGAGTTTCTCCAGCTTTTTGTGTAACCCTTAAGAATTTTGTAAGTCTCTATAAGGTCCCCCCCTCAATCTTCTAAATTCCAGCGAGTACAAACCGAGTCTATCCAGTCTTTCTTCTTATGGAAGACCTGCCATCCCAGGAATCAGTCTGGTGTACCTTCTCTGTACTCCCTCTGTGGCAAGAATGTCTTTCCTCAGATTAGGAGACCAAAACTGTACGCAATACTCCTGCTGTGGCCTCACCAAGACCCTGAAATCCAAGTCCCATGAGTCGTCTGTTAAGATAGACAAAAGTGCTGGAGAAACTCAGCGGGTGCAGCAGCATCTATGGAGCGAGGGAAATAGGCAACGTTTCGGGCCGATACCCGAAAGGAAATAGGCAACGTTTCGGGCTGAAACCCAAAAGGGTTTCGGCCCGAAACGTTGCCTATTTCCCTCGCTCCATAGATGCTGCTGCACCCGCTGAGTTTCTCCAGCACTTTTGTCTACCTTCGATTTTCCAGCAATCTGCAGTTCCTTCTTAAACACAGTGGTCTGTGAAGGACCGTCCCTTGCTTCACTCTCACGTGTCGTGGTGTCAGTGTCGCGAAGCTTAAATTATTAAAGAGGTTCAGCTAAAGTCTGGCCAGAGCAGCAGATGTGTGTAATCGATAAGAAGATAAGGAACGTGTGCATTCTTCCTTCTTTACGACCGGTCATGTCCTACTCTTGAAGCTAGCGAGGATTGTATATCAATGATGCTTGGTCAAGCCTGGGTTCAAACCTTAACTTTTTTTACCCACTAACCGTTTCCCCATTCTCAGCCTTCCCCGACCCTGTCTCATGCAAGGGCTTGGATTCAGGGCTCCAACATCTAGTGTACTGACTGTACACAAAAATGCTGGAGAAACTCAGCGGGTGCAGCAGCATCTATGGAGCGAGGGAAATGGGCAACGTTTCGGGCCAAAACCCGAAAGGAAATAGGCAACGTTTCGGGCCAAAACCCTCTCGGGTTTCGGCCCGAAACGTTGCCTATTTCCTTCGCTCCACAGATGCTGCTGCACCCGCTGAGTTTCTCCAGCATTTTTGTGTGCCTTCGATTTTCCAGCATCTGCAGTTCCTTCTTGAACACTTTGTGTACTGACTGCTCCCCTTGACTGCGGGACAAGGCAGAAGGTATTCAGGAGATAGACACAAAATGCTGGAATCATTCAGCGGGACAGGCAGCATCTCTGGAGAAAAGGAATGGGTGACGTTTCGGGGCGACACCCTTCAGCAGACTGAGTGTCAGTGAGGGGGAAACTCGAGGTCCATTGTTGGCTGGGGACGAAGTGATATCGAAGGAATACCAACGGTGACATTAGCTAGACGAACTTGCGTGGGGGGGGAGAGAGAGAGAGACACAGAGACACAACGACACAGATGCTGGGCTTACTTGAAGCTGGAGAAATCAATATTCATGCCGCTAGGGTGTAAGCTGCCCAAGTTAAATATGAGGTGCTGTTCCTCCAATTTGTGTTTGGCCTCGCTCTGACAGTGGAGGAGGCCCAGGACAGAAAGTTCAGTGTGGGAGTGGGAAGGGGAGTTATAATGTTCGGCAACTGGGAGATCAGGTAGGCCGAGGTGGACTGAGCGCAGGACCAAACGAGACCAGTCAGCGTTTGGTCTCGCCGATAGATAGGAGGCCACACCGAGAACACCGGATACAGCTATTCAGAAGCTGCTCAATCACTTTTGACGTCACAGCCAAGCCGCTCCAAGCCCTTGCTTGGTGCCTGCAAGTGTATGAAGTCATCTACGGAGAGAAGGAACGGGTGATGTTTCAGGTCTCGACCCGGAACCTCGCCCATTCCTTCTCTCCATAGATGCTGCCTCGCCCGCTGAGTTACTCCAGCTTTTTTTTTGTGTCCACCGTCGATTTTATCCAGCATCTGGCAGTTCTTTCTCACACATTCTCCCTATCCCAGTTTCTCTCCTGTTTAAGAAGGAACTGCAGATGCTGGAAAATCAAAAGTAGACATAAGTGCTGGAGAAACTCAGCGGGTGCAGCAGCATCTATGGAGCGAAGGAAATAGGCAACGTTTCGGGCCGAAACCCGAAAGGGTTTCGGCCCGAAACGTTGCCTATTTCCTTTAGGGGTTTCGGCCCAAAACGTTGCCTATTTCCTTCGCTCCATAGATGCTGCTGCACCCGCTGAGTTTCTCCACCACTTTTGTCCACCTACCAGTTTCTCTCCTGATCTTTTACCGATGGGAGTAAAGAGCGATCGATGCCAAGCCTGCAGGTCGCAGGCCAGCGTGCGAGGGCACTAACTCGCGACAGAATTGGACCCGGCTGCGTGTGCTGACGTCACTCGGAGTCTCGGCTGGGACGCAACGATGGGCGATTTGGGGCAAGTTACCGGAGAGGTCACGTGCCCTGCCGGGCACAGCTCGGTGCTTTCAGGAGAGAGGATGGCGAGACAGAGGAGGCAGAATGACCTGCTCTCTGCCTCGAGGCCACACCCGGTCCTCTGTGTCACCAAAGCTGGGAGCCCGTGTCGGAAGGGAACTCCAGAAGCTGGTTTACACCAAAGTTAGACATCATATGCTGGAGTAACTCAGCGGGACGGGCAGCATCTCTGGAGAAAAGGAATAGGTGATGTTTCGGGTCTTTACACTGAGGGTCAGGGAAGAGGGGTTTGTTCTGCAGCTCTTCATCCCAGTCGATCCCCTCTCCCTTCACCCTGGGCTTGAAGATCGGGTCTCGACCCGAAACGTCACCTTTTTTTTTTTGCTTTTCTCCAGGGATGCAACCTGACCCGCTGAGTTGCTCCAGCGTTTTGTGCCCGAAATTGGGAACTTGCCCGATGAGGAATTGTGTGTGGGGCGCGTTCCCCTCCCCCTCCGTGGCGGTGCCAAAGCTGTGTTTCTCTGAGCTGTTAGAACATGACAACTCATCTCCTTTCTCAGCTGTTTGTGTGTGTTTTGACATTCTGTTCACTTCCTAACAATTCCCTATCTCTGTTTATGTCTTGGTGTCTCGGTGTTTATAGAAGCCCTCGGCATGGATTTCCCAGTGTAATTTCTTCCCACTTTTACCTGCCTTGCAGAGTTCACCTTTCAATCGTGCCGGGAGAGGCGGGGGGGGGGGGATGGTTTTTTTCCCAGTATTGACCCAGTCACAAGTGCAAAGAGGAGGCAAAGAAAATACTGAACGGTTGCCCGTGTCTGTCAGTGCTGTTAGATGCAAAAAGCTGGAGTAACTCAGCGGGTCAGGCAGGCAGCATCTCTGTGGAGAACGTGGACAGGTACAAAGTGCTGGAGTAACTCAGCGGGTCAGACATGCAGCATCTCTGGAGAAAAAGGAACATGTGACGTTTTGGGTCAAGACCCTTCTTCAGTCAAAACGTCACCTATTTATTTTTCCGTCTGTCAGCCTGGCATTTTTCTGTCGGGTCCACTTTGCGGCCACGAGGAGAGTCTTTTGGAGTCGCAAACGCCCCCCCCCCCCCGGAAAGGGGGAGCCTCGCCTCCTGACTGGGCGGCTCGGAGGAGTGGATCGGTGTCGGAGCTGCAGCGCTCGCAGCTGGGAGAGGAGCTGCTTCAGCAGCAGATGTGCCAGAGGGGAGGGGAGGGCAGCGAGCACTGGCGACGTTGCGAGGAGAAGCTGACCGGGCACGCTGCTGAGCCCAGACAACGCCAGCAAACCGCACTTCCAGCGCTGCCTCTCGCGCTGATGATTAATGAGATGTGTGCCTTCCAAGTTCAGCTCTGCTGCCCTGCGGGGGGGGGGGGAGAGGGGGGGTGCTCGGGGATGCCTTCATTGCCAACAAGTCATTTACTCTTCTCTTCCCCTCTCCCAATGTAATTAAAACCTACTGCGCACAAAATAATAGGCGACAGACAGCTGGGTGGAGGAGGCAGCAAGGAAAATGATGCTGGATACTGTGAATGCAGTACACACAGCATTGTACTTCTGTTTGGCTGCTCGATACCAGCATGTATCTTTATCTTTGGTGCTTATTAATAAATTATCTTGTAGACACGCAGGAGCTGCCAACCCTAACCCTGCATGGAAATGATCTTGTGTGGGAAGGAACTGCAGATGCTGGTTTACACTGAAGATAGACACAGAAAGCTGGAGTAACTCAGCGGGTCAGGCAGCGTCTCTGGAGAGAAGGAAGGGGTGACATTTCGTTTCGAGACCCTTCTTCATACTGGACTATCTGAAGAAAGGTCTCGACCCAAATCGTCACCCATTCCTTCTCTCCAGAGATGCTGCCTGACCCGCTGAGTTATTCCGGTAAATTATCTTATTGTGTATAAGGACAAATATTTCTGGGAATATTCAGCAGGTTAGGCAGCATCTGTAGAGAGAGAGAGAGAGAGAGGACTTTCCATCAGGATGTGGTTTAGTTCTCTTGCATTTATTTGATATCAAGTTGTTGAAATCACACTTGAGGACACTTCTAAATGGAAGCCATTGTCTGGATAGTCATTCATCTCTCTCCACAACTTGAGTGGGAGGTTTAGTTTTAGTTGCAAGACACAGCACGGAAACAGGCCCTTCAGCCCAACAAATCCATGTCCACCATCGATCACTAGTTCCACGTTATCCCACGTTCTCGTCCACTCCCTACACACTAGAGGCAATTTACAGAGTGCAATTAACCTACAAACCTGGACGTCTTTTGGAATGTGGGAGGAAACCGGGAGCAATAGACACTAGGTACAGGAGTAGAGGCCATTCGGCCCTTCGACCTGCACCGCCATTCAATGTGATCACGGCTGATCATCCCCAATCAAGGCAAATGCGTTTTTAAAATCCTTTCTCGCCTGTCCTTGCTTCCCTCGTGCTCAGCAGCTGTCGTTGATTCGCTTGAAAAGCCATTCTAGTCCCAGATCATCCCCGTTCCTGCCTTCTCCCCATATCCTTTGACTCCGCTATTTTTAAGAGCCCTATCTAGCTCGCTCTTGAAAGCATCCAGAGAACCGGCCTCCACCGCCCTCTGAGGCAGAGAATTCCACAGACTCACCACTCTCTGTGAGAAAAAGTGTTTCTTTGTCTCCATTCTAAATGGCTTACTCCTTATTCTTAAACTGTAGCCCCTGGTTCTGGACACCCCAACATTGGGAACATGTTTCCTGCCTCTAGCGTGTCCAAACCCTTAGCAATCTTATATGTTTCAATGAGATCCCCTCTCATCCTTCTAAACTCCAGTGTATACAAGCCCAGCTGCTCCATTCTCTCAGCATATGACAGTCCCGCCATTCTGGGAATTAACCTGGTAAACCTACGCTGCACTCCCTCAATAGCAAGAATGTCCTTCCTCCAATTAGGGGACCAAAACTGCACACAATACTCCAGGTGTGGTCCCACTAGAGCTCTGTACAACTGCAGAAGGACCTCTTTGCTCCTATATTCGATTCCTCTTGTGATAAAGGCCAACGTGCCATTCGCTTTCTTCACTGCCTGCTGTACCTGCATGCTTACTTTCATAAGCACTCGGAGGAAACCCACGCGGTCCAAGGGAGAACGTGCAAACTCCACACAGACAGCTCCCCCGAGTTCAGGATCGAGTTCAGGCACCCGGGTGTCTGGTGCCGTGAGGTAGCGGCTCCACCGTCTGTGCCACTGCGCCAACTCTCAATGTCTTACCCGAACGTTGTGCTAACATTGACCATAAGAGAAAGAGAGCTGCAATCTGGGGCGCCCCATCTTGAAACACATTTGACAAGAATGGGCCAGGAGACTGCATCCCCTTGAGAAGGCAAACACCCTGAACACACACAGTCCCTGAATCTGCATGCTCTTTTTCTGAGCCCGTACACGAGTACTCGTGTGTGTTCAGGGTGTTTGCCTTCTCACGGGGATGGGAAGTTGCGTGGTTGTGAAGAGCAGTCTCCTGGCCCATATTTATCCCTGAATAAGTATCACTTTCTGGCCGTCGTCACATTGCCGTTTGTGGGAGATGACTGTGCATAAATTAGCAGTTAATTTTCCAGCATTTTAATTGGTGACTACACTCGAAGTACGTTAGTGGCTATAAATTGCTTTGGGGCATCTTAAAGGGACAAGAAACCTAAAGGGGCTGTCCCACTGTACGAGTTAATTCAAGAGTCCCCCCGAGCTTCCCCTGATTCGAACTCAGAGAATTACGCTAATAGCCGCTCGTAGGTACTCGGGGCTCTCGTGGACATTTTTCAACATGTTGAAAAATCTTCACGAGCTTATCGCGTTTCCCGAGTACCTGCCGTTAGCGTTACGAGCCGCTAAGAGACGCCCCCGAGCTCCGACGTACCCGCTACGTTCATTCTACATGCTTACCATGAGTTTGATTTTTTTTAAACTCGGGAGATCTCTTGAATTAGCTCGTAGTGGGACAGCCCCTTCAGTGTCTCTCTCTCTCTCTCTCTCTCTCTCTCTCTCTCTCTCTCTTATTCTCTCTCCCCACTCAAGTGGCAGGGTGAGGGTGAAGGAAGTTAGTCCAAAGTTAGTCACAGCAATGTAGCACAAACTCTTCAGCCGTGCTCTCTTTCAATGCGGCTCACCTGGGGGAAGTTAAGGGCCGTTGAATTTACCTTCTTATCATGCCTCCAGCGCGTGCAGGCATGTATTTTGAACCCTTCCATTCAAACCGGTTGGAGACACAACGAACTGCAGATGCTGGAATCTTGAGAAAAACGCAGGGTGCTGGAGGAACATGGTGGGTCAGGCTGAATCTGTGGAGGGAAGGGACAGACGAGCTTTGGGGTTGGGACCCTGCTTTGGACTGAAGACGGGTCCCGACTCGAAGCATCACCTGAACATTTCCTACAGAAATGCTGGTGGGGAAAGCCTGTCAAAGTGTAGCCCTTAAAGTTGCTAGCCAGTGGCTCACAGAGAAGCTGACTGAAAACATAGAAAATAGGTGCAGGAGGAGGCCATTCGGCCCTTCGAGCCAGCACCGCCATTTTTGGGACTATACCTCATCAAGAAGTCAATGCCTTCAGTACAGAAGAGTGTAAGTTTAAGATGGCACGTTTGTAATCATAGAAACATAGAACATAGGTGCAGAAGGAGGCCATTCGGCCCTTCGAGCCAGCACCGCCATTCGTTGTGATCATGGCTGATCGTCCCCTATGAATAACCCGTGCCTGCCTTCTCCCCATATCCCTTGACTCCACTAGCCCCTAGAGCTCTATCTAGCTCTCTCTTAAATCCATCCAGCGACTTGGCCTCCACTGCCCTCTGTGGCAGGGAATTCCACAAATTCACAAATCTCTGGGTGAAAAAGTTTTTTCTCACCTCAGTCCTAAATGACCTCCCCTTTATTCGAAGACTGTGTGGCCCCTGGTTCTGGACTCGCCCAACATTGGGAACATTTTTCCTGCATCTAGCTTGTCCAGTCCTTTAATAATTTTATAGGTTTCTATAAGATCCGCCCCTCATCCTTCTAAACTCCAGTGAATACAAGCAATTGTTTGACAAGTTGGTTTTGTGGGGGAAATGAGGTCTCTGAAATGTGAGTGGTGATGTGAAACCAATCGAAGTGGAAAATAGGCTCTTGGAGAAACCCTAGTAGTTCTTCCATAAGTGCTGGGACTGTCTGAACCCCATGGATAATAATTGACTTTGTGGTTGGAACTGATGCGCTACGATGCTGAGAACTATATTTTGCACCACTCTGTATCTGCTCCTTCCTCTATCAATTGATACTTGGGTTTGAGGGAGGGAAACAAAAGAACTGCAGATGATGATTTACAAAAAAAAAAAAAAAAAAAGACACAGAGTGCTGGAGTAACTCAACGGGTCACGGCATCCGTGACCCGTTGAGTTACTCCAGCACTCTGTGTCTTTTTTTTGTTGTCCTCTGTGCCTTTTTTTGTAAATCACCATCTTCAGTTCTTCGTTTCCCCCTCTCAAACCCAAGTGGAGAACGTGGATAGGTGGCATTTCAGGTTGGATCCTGATCCGAAAACGCCACCTATCCACGTTCTCCAGCGCTGCTGCCGCACCCGCTGAGTTACTCCAGCACTTGGTGTCTTTTTTATGCTACTCGAGTTTGATATGATTGAGTCTGCGTGTCCTATTATCTGAACTGACTGGATAGCATGCACGGCAAAGCGTTTTCACTGTAAATTCGGTGCACGCGGCAATAATGAGCCTAAACCCAGTGCGAGCGCTCGGCTGTCCCTTGCGTTGCGCAGCACGACACGAAAATCTGATTCGTAAGACTTGAGTAAGTTCACTTAATGTAAAATAGCAGCTCGGGCATGGTGAGATGTGAAATGAATCGAGCACTGCTCTGCTTATTCAAGTCCTTGCAGCTGTCATCAGCCAGAAAGAGGGGGGCTGAGAAAGAAGAAAGCTTTTTCTGTGCAGGGCGAAGTGTGTGTGTGTGTGTGTTTCTTAAAATCAGCTCAGACCAGAATGATGTGAAATAGATTATGTTGGGCATCTCGTTGACTGAATGATCCAATTGTGGTGGTCAGTCTTTTATCTAAAAATAAAATGGTCCCCCTATTTTCCACTGAGGACAGTGTTTGTGGGGCCATTGAGTGCTATTATCCATTTGCTCAGGCTGGTAAATGAGAGGATATTGTCTAGCTTGATCCAGAGGTTCACATCTGGTACGTCAGCCTTTCACTCCAGAGGGACATCTCGGCGTTACCGTTCACTGCTGCCTGAGAAGATCCCTCTCCCCTTTTGTTCGATGCAAGGGAATTTATTAAAGCAAGGTGAAGATCACTCCTTCTCCGGTGTGCTGATGCAGCAAAATAGGAAGCTACATCCGACGGGATTCTGACCTGCAGCAGCAAATCTGGCAGGAAGTCCATCCATGTTAATGAAGGAAACAATAGCAGCCCCTAATTGTCTCTAGCACTCCGAACTCAAGGCAAATGCGTTTTTAAAATCCTTTCTCTCCTGTCCTTGCTTCCCCCGTGCTCAGCAGCTGTCGTTGATTCGCTTGAAAAGCCATTCTAGTCCCAGATATTCAGATCAAACTATTAAACTGTGACGGCATCACGCAATGTTAATCAGTAATATCCCCCCCACGTTCTTTACAGAAAATAATTTTAAAATTGTAGTGTGATGGAGGCTGTTCAGCTCCTTGGTTCTTTGAAAGAGCAGACATGTATAATAGACAATAGGCAATAGGTGCAGGAGTAGGCCATCCGGCCCTTCGAGCAAGCACTGCCATTCAATGTGATCGTGGCTGATCATCCCCAATCCTGCCTTCTCCACTATTTTTAAGAGCCCTATCTAGCTCTCTCTTCAAAGCATCCAGAGAACCGGCCTCCACCGCCCTCTGAGGCAGAGAATTCCACAGACTCACCACTCTCTGTGAGAAAAAGTGTTTCCTCGTCTCCGTTCTAAATGGCTTACTCCTTATTCTTAAACTGCGGCCCCTGGTTCTGGACTCCCCCAACATCGGGAACATGTTTCCTGCCTCTAGTGTGTCCAAGCCCTTAACAATCTTATATGTTTCAATGAGATCCCCTCTCATCCTTCTAAACTCCAGAGTGTATAAGCCCAGCTGCTCCATTCTCTCAGCATATGACAGTCCTGCCATCCCGGGATTTAACCTTGTAAACCTACGCTGCACTCCCTCAATAGCAAATTAGGGGACCACAACTGCACACAATACTCCAGGTGTGGTCTCACTTGGGCTCTGTAGAACTGCAGAAGGACCTCTTTGCTCCTATATTCGATTCTTCTTGTTATAAAGGCCAACATGCCATTCGCTTTCTTCACTGCCTGCTGTACCTGCATGCTTAGTTTCATAGACTGATGTACAAGGCCCCCCAGATCCCGTTGTACTTCCCCTTTTCCCAACTTGACGCCATTTAGATAATCTTACACCTGCAGTTATTGTCAATAATTATCCTGTATGTTCCTCATTTTCAAACACTTCAGCCAGTCAGAAGAAGGGTCCCGACCCGAAACGTCACCTATCCGTGTTCTCCACAGATGCTGCCTGACCCGCTGAGTTACTCCAGCACTCTGTGTCTTTTTTAACCTTCCTTTTAAAATTAGACAGCAACAATATCACAAAGCGGCATAAAAGTGTTTGTGGACACAAGAAACTGCAGATGCTGGTTTACCAAAAAAAGACACAAAGTGCTGGAGTAACTGGGCAGGTCGGGCAGCATCTCTGGGGAACATGGATAGCCGACGTTTCGGGTCAGGACCCTTCTTCAGCTTTCTTCCCCTCTCCCCACCACAATCGGTCTGAAGAAGGGTCCTTATCTGAAACGTCACCTATCCATATTCTCCGGGCAGCGCCTGTGGAGAACATGCGTTTGGTCTGTTCCCCTCTCAGTCAAACTGATACCCACCACTGCTGTGAATGCTGAGATTGATTGGATGCTAATATAGATTACATATAACTATCCTTAACTCTCTGCATTTCTCTGGAGAAATGATCCTGCTCTTATTTTGAAAATTTGAGTTTGCTTCTGCTTTCTTTAGTGTAGTGACCAACTTTAGTTTGGAGATACAGACCCTTCGGCCCACTGAGCCCGTGCCGACCAGCGATCCCTGCAAACCTACACTACTCTACATTCACTAGGGACGTCTTTGGCGTGTGGGAGGAAACCGGAGCACCCGGAGAAAACCCACGCAGGCCACGGGGAGAACGTACAAACACCCGTTGTGAGGATGATAATAATTCTGAATAATTCGATGAATTTGTCGCGTGTCTCCAACTCATTGATCTGCTGCGGCCAATAAAGGTTCCGTTAAAATTGCTGCTGTGAACCGGTTTACAAGGGGTGCTCCAGGTGCCAATAGCTGAGGGAATCGCTCATAGTCGATGAAGACATGTTTTTGGGGCAAAACAAGTGAACTGCTTGGCTGTGAGAGGTCGTGTGATTTAGATGAAGCGAGGGCTCCAAAGCAATGTTGTTCAAGGTCATGGAAGTGTCTAAGTTGCCTGGTGTTTTGTGCCTTTAGTCGATGAATGACGACTCCCTCCTGGTTTATGGTCTGGAATATATTCCGAGCTTTCATCTCTACTCTCCTCTCATTGACTCTGTGAGTGCTGCAGCATGTGTTTAGAGCAGTCGGCCCGGCCCGAGTCAAATAAGATTCCAGCGATCTTTGATCCCCATTGTATTGTTCTGATTTGTTCTCAATGTCTTCAAATAATCCTCTTCAGTTCAGGAGCATCTCTGAGTGTTGAGGTACGCTGGCAACCATGGCAACATGTAAAGAATTGCATGCTGGCTTGGCCAGGCTTATCCTTCCATCTTGCATTGCTGTTGTTTTGATGACGACATCTTATAACCGCGCAAGTTGCCTGAAAAATGACGAATCGTGAAATCACAGATGAGTTTTGCAACCTGTGTGTGTGTGTGTGCATGTGTGTGTGTGCGTGTGTGCGCTTGAGTTGGTATGTACGTATGCGTGTGTGAGTACGTGCGCATGTGTGTGTATCTCATGACAAGATTCAAGAGAGTGTATTGTTGTGTGTCCCTGATAGGACAATGAAATTCTTGCTTTGCTTCAGCACAACAGAATATAGACGGCATTGACTACAGAACAGATCAGTGTGTCCATGTACCATTATATAAATATATACACACATGAATAAATAAACTGATAAAGTGCAAATAAACAGATAATGGGCTATTAATGTTCAGAGTTTTATCCGAGCCGAGTTTAATAGCCTGATGGCTGTGGGGAAGCAGCTATTCCTGAACCTGGTCGTTGCAGTCTTCAGGCTCCTGTACCTTCTACCTGAAGGTAGCTGGGAGATGAGTGTATGGTCAGGATGACGTGGGTCCTTGATGATGCTGCCGGCCTTTTTGAAACAGCGACTGTGATAGATCCCCTCGATGGAAGGGAGGTCAGAGCCGTGCATGTGCGTGAGTGTGTACGCATGTGCGTGTGTGTATATGTATGTGCCAGCATGTACACAGTCACATTTCTCCCTTTCACCTCTCCAACCTTTGTGATGTGTTATGTTCTGGGCGTTAAGCCTGTACCTGGTGTTACCCAGCAATTTGACTTTCCGGTCATTTAAAAAAATCTAAATGAGGAAAAAAAAGATTGATAATAAAACATGTACACGGTGTAAAAGAACCATGCAAAATTCTTTATACGTTCTTTGTGACTTATTGTTCTTATTATTATTCTTTGTGCCTGACAGGCTTTCCAGAGATGGACACAAACGGCTGGAGTAACTCGGCGGGACTCGACCCGAAACGTCACCCATTCCTTCTCTCCAGAGATGCTGCCTGTCCCGCCGAGTTACTCCAGCTTTTTGTGTCGATCCTCTGTGGGAGAAGACCCGGAGAAATAATTCCTAACCATGTCCGCAAACGGCTTTTATGAGCCCTGAATTACCTTTCATTGTGCTTGACAATCTGAATCCTGTTCACAGACTGGAAAACATAGCGTTCAGATCACAGGGGCAAGTTTCTTTCTCTCCAGAGTCTCTGCCTGTCCCGCTGAGTTACTCCAGCTTCTTGTGTCTATCTTCGGTTGAAACATTTAAAAAAAAAAAAATCAAAATAGACTTTATTCAAGAAATAAATATATACAATACACGATCTTAACAAAACTGCATCCGACGTTCTCGGAGGCCTTACATACATACATACATACAATACAGTTTCCCCAAATCACAATTTGACCCCACACCCACACTGACGTGGAATCCCTTCCCTTATTTTGAGGGGCGTCTCCACCACATGTCCAGCAGCGGAAGGAACCTAGACTGTGGTCCTTCCCCCACCGAGCCTTGGCGTTGGCAGCACCGAGCATCCGTGCGTCCCTCAGCACGTACTCCTGCAGTCCGCAGCGGGCCAGTCGGCAACATTCCCCGACGGACATCTCGCTCTGCTGGGTGGTGAACAACGCTCGGGCCAGACCAAGCTGCAGTTCCGTCCTGCAAACGGTTTCCAGAGATGCTGCCTGACCCGATGGACCAGTTTGGGCAGAAAGTGTTGTGAATCTGCCGGGCATCAGCTGCTGAGGCAGGGGGCTGAAGATGAAGCATAGCCAGGGCCCTGCCACATTTTGTATCTGGTGGGACATTTAAATGGATGAATGAATAAGTTTTAAAGAAGGAACTGCAGATGCTGGAAAATCGAGGGTACACAAAATGCTGGAGAAACTCAGCGGGTGCAGCAGCATCTATGGAGCCAAGGAGATAGGGAACGTTTCGGGCCAAAACCCTTCTTCAGACTTCTGTTCAGACTATTCAGAATGAATAAGTTTATTGGCCAAGTATTCACATACAATGGATTTGCTTTGGTGCTCTGCCTGCAGGTGACAACGACACACAGTGGCAGTCATTTCCCTCTCAACAAGCTCGCTGAACCTTCCTGATGCTGACTGCATCTCATTAATAAACGGTTGTCTGCACTTTCCAGGTTTGCGGTTGGATAGCGTGAGATTGTGCAATGCTGGCAGCCCCGCACACACACGCACACGCGCACGCACGCACACGCACACACACACAGACACACACACACGCACGCACACGCACGCACACACGCACACGCACACGCACACACACGGACACACACACGCGCACTCACACACGCACACACACACAGACACACACACACGGACACACACACGCGCACACACACACACACACACAGACACACACACGCGCACGCACGCGCACACACACACACACACACACCTCTCTGTAATTACCGATATAATTGGAGGCTTCAGTTGAAGCTGCTTCCGTGCTTCATGCAAAGAGAGAATAAATTTGAATTTAAATGATGCAAATGTTTCTCTCATCGTTTCCCAGTGAACCCAGAGCATAATCTCTCAGAAGAGCCACTGCGTGAAGGATCTGAGATGCTTTTATTTAATCTGCGGCAGTTGTGTTCCAATGTGGACTTTAGACTTAACTTTAGACTGTAGGGATACAGTGCGGAAACAGGCCCTTCAGCCTTCCCCGTCCGTGCAGACCAGCGATCACGAGGTGCAGAGGTGGATGGTTTAACTCTTCACCCTGGGGAAGGGACAACCTTCCATGCGTTCAGTGTGAGTGTTCAGTCCCTGCTCCAGTGTCGGGTTAACTGTGTCTGAGCTCCACAAAGCCGCTTTCTCTGCGATGGCCCTTTTTTTTTACAGTTCCCCGTAAAGAAAGCAAATCGCTTTTATTTTGGGTCAACGCCGTTCAAATTGATTGATGACTTCTGCAATTGGGACACAGAAACAGAACCCAGGTCGTCAAAGAGTGGCAGGAGATTAATATCGGGCGGTGAATCCGTTTAGTGCGAGAATCCTGAAGGTATTGATGAATCCGTAGCAATATTACCCTCTTAGTTTTAGTTTGGTTTAGCTTTAGATTGAGTCTATTGTCATGTGTACCGAGGTACAGTGAAAATCTTTTGTCGCATGCTAGCTAGTCAGCGGAAAGACAATATGTGATTGCAGTCGAGCCATTCACAGTGTACAGATACATGAGAATGGAATAACATTTAGTGCAAGGCAAAGCCAGCAAAGTTCAATCACGGATAGTCCGAGGGTCACCTATGAGGTAGATAGTAGTTCAGCACTGCTCTCTAGTTACTCTTTATTGGGTTGCGAGGTCTGTCCTGCCCTCAGCCGTGTCCTGAGCTGGAGAGTTCTGTTGCGGATACTTTCTATGCATTAATGACCCTTTCCCCTCATCGGCTTTCACGAGCGTAGGAATCTGGATACCAGTTAAACAAATAGGATTCAACTTCGCTCCATTCCCTGGAGATGACAAAATACAATGACTGAGATCCCTCATGGTATGCCCGAGCTATAATGGGAGCTTTTAGATGTCAATTGATTTATATGCAACTAAAATAAATCCTCGTTTCTGTTTATAGCGCACTTGCTGCCCACTTACAGTGAAAACACAAGCACTTGCATGCCATTGTCTGACGCCTGAGGAACTAGAAGATAAATCTTTCTCTCAGCAATGGACTGGTGCCAAGTACAGGGTGCATAAATCTATTTTACTGCCCATTACTACTCTCAATTATGCTCCTCTTTGGGGAGAATGCGACTGGATTCTAGTTCAGTTACTTGCAAACCTCTTGAGATTGCAATGGTTCCTGAGAGTGCAATGGTTGCTTCATCTGCAGTTTGGTGAGTCATGCTTTGCCCCGGGAGTAGGGAGGTTGATGCCTCTCGCTTTGGAGACACGAGTGCAGAACCTCCAGGCTGATGCTCCCGGTGTAACAGCGAGAAGGTTCGGTACCTGCCCCGTAAACAGCATTAGATACCGATAATCTGGTCACTTCTCACGCCGCGACCGAGGTGGAGTGGACGCTTCCAGTCATGGATGAGTCTAGGGCCAGAGGACCTTTATGCCCCTGTCCCACTTGGGAAACCTGAACGGAAACCTCTGGAGACTTTGCGCCCCACCCAAGGTTTCCGTGCGGTTCCCGGAGGTTTTTTTCAATTTTTTTTAAATAATCGCCGGAACATAGAAGAAGCAGAAACCACTGGCGACCATTAGGGAGACTGACAAAAACCTCCGGGAACCTCACGGAAACCTTGGGTGGGGCACAAAGTCTCCAGAGGTTTCAGTTCAGGTTTCCTAAGTGGGACAGGGGCATTAGAATGGAGGTGAGGAGGAATTTCTTCAGCCAGAGGGTGGTGAATCTGTTGAATTCCTTGCCACTGACGGCTGTGGAGGCCAAGGCATTTGGTATTTTTAGAGCGGAGATTGATAGGTTCTTGATTAGTTAGGGTGTCAACGGTTACGGGAGGAGTGGGTAGAACTAACGGATGATCAATGGCGGCCAGGCCGAAGGGACTGTTTCCGCGCTGTATCTCCAAACTAAAATAAACGGGTGGATCAAGCAGGACGTGTGGAGAGAGAAGCAAAGTTCGTGTTCCAAATCAATAACTTTCAACAGCATCAATGGCACACGTTGCCTGCACAGCGTTGCTTGAATATTCGCACAGTCCAGGGCTCGAAATTAACGGTTGCCTGGGTGCCAATGGCCACCTAAAGTCCCGCCGGCCAACCTACAAGCCGTGTCATTTTGGCCGACTTGCCCCCCCCTCTCTATCTCTCTCTCTCTCCCTCTGTCACTCTCCGTCTCTGCCCCCCATCCGTGTCCAGGCCGCCGAGTCTCCGCTCTCCGGCCGCTCCTCGTCCGCCGGCACGGCCGCCCGCCATTCACATTTACACTGCTACGGCCAGCACATGCTCCCCCTGCACATGCGTACAACCACGGCCAGCACATCATCGGCCGCCCTGCACATGCGCACTGCCACGGCAACTGGTCGGCACCGGGCACTTTCTCCCTCCCTTTGCATTGTGGGAGATCAGGCCGCCATTGCTGTCCGGTTGCCGCCTCGCCGCGACCGCTGAAACCCAACGCAGAATCACTCCCTGGAGCTGGAGTAACTCCCTGGAGTAACTCTTGCTTCTTGGTTTCCTGGTCCTCCAAAAATATTCCAAATGGAATTTAAACTGGAGGTGGTGGAGGGTGGACTTAAGCAAAAAAGGGTTCTTGGGGCAAAAAGAGCTACCTTAAATTTAGTTGCGTCTGGTTGTGTAACTATGGTAGGGTGAAGACTATTCAATGCTTTAACTGTGCGGGGGAACTCCATGGAGCAGCCAGCATCTCTGGATAGAGGACATTGGGTGACGTTTCGGGCAGAGACCCTTCTTTAGTCTCCCTCTGGTTTTAGTATTTTTAGTTTAATTTAAAGGTACAGCGCGGAAACAGGCCCTTCGGCCCACCGAGTCCACGCCGACCACCGATCGCCCGTACACTAATTCTATCCCACACATTAGCGACGTAAGTCAAGAGTGTTTTATTCTCTCACGTCCCAGTTAGAACAATGAAATCCTCACTTGCAGCAACACAACAGAATATGTAAACGTAGTACTCTGTAAACAATGTTATAAACGAGAAACAAAACAGTGTATATTTATATATGAATATATAACTATATAAATATATATATGTGTGTGTAATATATATACCCACACACACACACACACACACAATTTCCCACCTGGGATTAATAAAGTTCTATCGTATAGTATCGTGTGTGTTGGAAGGAACTGCAGATGCTGGTTTAAACCGAAGATAGACACAAAAAGCTGGAGTAACTCTTAACAGGTCAGACAGAATCTCTGGACAAAAGGAAAATATTATGTTTTGGGTTGGGTCTGAAAAAGGTTCCTGCACACCTTTGGAATGTGGAAGGAAACAAGAGCACCCGGAGAAAACCCATACGATCAAAGGGAAAAGGAGCAAACTCCATACAGACAGCACCCATATTCAGGATCAATTCCGGGTGTCTGGCAATTTTAGGCAGCAACTTTATGGCCAATGTACTGCCCCATAGTCTTGAACTGAATTAAAACATACAGTAGCGGTAAAGGGGGACATAGCGTGACTTTGAGATTTAAGACTGAAAATGGATAGTTTTTTTTAGTAACCAAATTTATCGACGCATAATTTTTTGTGTGTTGGAAAACAAAATATAGTGGCACAGCTGGTAGACTTGCTGCCTCACACGCCAGAGATCTGTGTTCGATTCTGTCCTCGGGCACTGTCTGTGTTGAATTTGCACATTCTCCCTGCAAGCGTGTGGGTTTCCTCTCACATCCCAAAGACGTATTGGCTTTGTAGGTTAACTTGTCTCTGTAAACTTGCCCCTAATGTGTAGGGAGTGGGTGAGGAAAGTGGGATAGTAAAACCTCTGTGAATGGGTGGTAGACAAAAAAGCTGGAGAAACCCAGCGGGTGAGGCAGCATCTATGGAGCGAAGGAATAGGCGATGTTTCAGGTCGAGACCCTTCTTCAGACTGATGTCGGGGAGGGGGGAGGAAAGAAAGGAAGAGATGGAGACAGTAGGCTGTGGGAGAGCTGGGAATAGGAGGGGAAGGAAGGAGAAAGCAAGGGCCACCTGAAATTGGAGGTCAATGTTCATACCGCTGGGGTGTAAACTACCCAAGCAAAATATGAGGTGCTGCCCCTCCAATCTGTGGTGGGCCTCACTCTGGCCATGGACGAGGCCCAGGACAGAAAGGTCGGATTCGGAATGGGAGGGGGAGTTGAAGTGCTGAGCCACCGGGAGATCAGGTTGGTTATGTGTATCGTGTGCTGCTGGAAGGTCATCAACTCGGTGAAAGATGCTCTTTGGTCTGCCCGAGCGTTGTTCACCACCCAGCGGAGCGAGATGTCCGTCGGGGAATGTTGCCGAAAATGTCAGATGAATTTTTTGCAGGGTTCATGTATTGTGTATGTGTTTGGAAATAAATAAATACATACACAAGGAGCCTCTCAGGACGAGGCTCTCCCACTGCACTTCGGGTGTGCTGACGCCTGCAATGTTCCCAAATAGAAAAATAGGTGCAGGAGTAGAGGCCATTCGGCCCTTCGAGCCTGCACCACCATTCAATATGATCATGGCTGATCATCCAACTCAGTATCCCGTACCTGCCTTCTCTCCATACCCCCTGATCCCTTTAGCCACAAGTGCCACATCTAACGCCCTCTTAAATATAGCCAATGAACTGGCCTCAACTACCTTCTGTGGCAGAGAATTCCAGAGACCCACCACTCTCTGTGTAAAGAATGTTTTCCTCATCTCGGTCCTAAAGGAATTCCCCCTTATCCTTAGACTGTGACCCCTTGTTCTGGACTCCCCCAACATCGGGAACAATCTTCCAGCATCTAGCTTGTCCAACCCCTTAAGAATTTTGTAAGTTTCTATAAGATCCCCCCTCAATCTTCTAAATTCCAGCGAGTACAAGCCGAGTCTATCCAATCTTTCCTCATATGAAAGTCCTGACATCCCAGGATGCGGGATAGCCGACTGCAACATTTGTGGTAGTGGGGGGCTGCGTTCGTGCTCTCCCCTGAAAAAAAGTATCTGCAAGAGGAGAACAGTCATGATAGTTGTGTATAAGATGCACTCCAAGAACGAGTTGCGCACCAAGCTGAAGGAAGTGGGCAATAAGTTAGTTGTTAATACGTCTCCGTGGAATGGTCCGGTCCGTGTAAAAGGATGCCACCAAAATTTGAAGGATTTTCCTCGAAAATTTGCAGATGTGACTTTCTGTAACGTGGATGCAGATGATTTTTTTTTAAATTTTATTTTTTTAAATATTTTTATTAGAAGCAGTGTACAAAAGTATAAACCGCGGCATATGACATAATACATTTATTGTACAGCTTCCATTTTAATTTTAACAAAGATGAAATCGAAAAAGAGAGAAACAGAGAGAAAGTTTTTTAAAAAGTGAATGTGTCAGAATAGAACCCCTAAACTACCAAATGAGTGTAGTCAAAGAGTAAGTAAAAACTTTAAAAAAAATAAAAAGACAAAAACGAACAAAAAAGGAAAAAGACAAACAAAAAGTGTTGTTATACCTGCTTCATTTCCCACCACACCCATCACCCAGTCCGTAAATCGGTTTCATTCCAAAGTTGTGTTGCACCATTCTATCCTTGTAATGAATCAATGAAAGGAGACCATATCTTTGAAAATTGCTCTGATTTCCCTGCTAAGGCAAGTCTCATATCTTCAAGATGTAGCGTCTGAGACATGTTTGTAATCCACATTTTAAGAGTTGGGGGAGATGTATTTTTCCAAAATTTAAGTATACGTTTTTTCCCCATTATCAGGCCATAATTAAGGAAACATAGAAACATTGGAACATAGAAATTAGGTGCAGGAGTAGGCCATTCGGCCCTTCGAGCCTGCACCGCCATTCAATATGATCATGGCTGATCATCCAACTCAGTATCCCGTACCTGCCTTCTCTCCATACCCTCTGATCCCCATAGCCACAAGGGCCACATCTAACTCCCTCTTAAATATAGCCAATGAACTGGCCTCAACTACCCTCTGTGGCAGAGAGTTCCAGAGACCCACCACTCTCTGTGTGAAAAAAGTCCTTCTCATCTCGGTCCTAAAGGATTTCCCCCTTATCCTTAAGCTGTGACCCCTTGTCCTGGACCTCCCCAACATCGGGAACAATCTTCCTGCATCTAGCCTGTCCAACCCCTTAAGAATTTTGTAAGTTTCTATAAGAAACGTCTTTGAAGGATGCGGATGAAGTTGGCAAATTATGTGAGGAATACCAGGTCTCTGCTTTCCCAACATTCATCTTTATCAAGGATGGAAAGCAGGTTGTTGGAGGAAATCGAGGGGGAAAAATCCAGGAACAGAGAGTGATGCAACAGCAGCGATGCTTTGATGCCCTGTCATCATTTCTTTCCGCACCTGTCCTTGCTGTGAAATGGCTGGAACAAAATGAAAGCTATTAATGCACTATGTGGTCCAGGGTGTAAAATCATAAAAGTGCTGCACACGATGGTCTTGTGAACATCTTTTTTTTAAAGTTATTGCAAACTGAGTGGAGGTGTTGTGCGAAGCGATCGCCAAGCCTGCACTTGGTCTCACCGAGGTTGATCATTCGCCAAATAATTCAACCACATTTTTGTTTGGAAGTGGAAAGAAATGATAGAAATTGCATTCATTGCAATGTGTAAAAAGAGTTGAGATACTGTATTATAATGTTGCTGCATGTTCTTGTGGTGTATATCACGTCTTGATTGGTGAATATGTTTAGTTTGTGACTTTATTTGGAGCAGAAATAATATGTGAATGCTTCAAGTCAAGTCAAGTCACTTTTATTTCTATAGCACATTTAAAAAACAACTCTCGTTGGCCAAAGTGCTTCACATTGGTATAAGAATAGTATAACAAACAACAGTGGTTCGTAGATTAAATACAAACATCACTACATACATATAGCCCTCGCTCAGAGGATGGCAAGAAAGGCTTGGGAGTAGAGATGAGTTTTTCGTCTCGGCTTAAAGGAGTCGATGGAGGGGGCAGTTCTGATGGGAAGAGGGATGCTGTTCCACAGTCTCGGAGCTGCAACCGCAAAGGCGCGGTCGCCCCTGAGCTTGTGCCTAGACCGCGGGATGTTCAGCAACCCCAAGTCGGCCGATCATTGAGCATAATTCCGACTGGAAACTACGCACTTCGTCTGAGCACATTATCGCACGCATCATGCAAGCCGTCTTAAATGACCACCCAAACTGTCATTTGGCAACCTAAAAAAGCTGCCGAGGTTGCCCGGCTGGCAACAGAGAAAAAAAGTTAAGTGAGAGCCCTGCAGTCTGGACATTTCCTCCTTGTTCATCTCTAACAATCAGTTGAAGACCCCAGTGTATCTGCTGGATTTTGCTACTCGTCCATAACGGTGGAAACTTTCTGTTAGGTTCATGACTTCTCCACCAGGGCTGTCAAAATATCTACTCCCTGGTGTTTGATCGTGTCCACAGCCGGGCCTCAGCTCTCCTTACCTTGTACGAGCTGAGATTTTACTGGAGTGTACAATAGACCTGGACAGAGTGGATGTGGAGAGGATGGAGACGCGGCTTGTACTCACTAGAATTTAGAAGATTGAGGGGGGATCTTATAGAAACTTACAAAATTCTTAAGGGGTTGGACAGGCTAGATGCAGGAAGATTGTTCCCGATGTTGGGGAAGTCCAGAACAAGGGGTCACACAGTTTAAGGATAAGGGGGAAGTCTTTTAGGACCAAGATGAGAAAAACATTTTTCACACAGAGAGTGGTGAATCTGTGGAATTCTCTGCCACAGAAGGTAGTTGAGGCCAGTTCATTGGCTATATTTAAGAGGGAGTTAGATGTGGCTAAAGGGATCAGGGGGTATGGAGAGAAGGCAGGTACGGGATACTGAGTTGGATGATCAGCCATGATCATATTGAATGGCGGTGCAGGCTCGAAGGGCCGAATGGCCTATTCCTGCACCTAATTTCTATGTTTCTATGTTACTTGAGTTTTTAATAATAATAATGATATATTTTATTGTCATTGCGCATGTGCCACGAGATTTGGTTTGCAGCTTCCATCCGATGTCATAACTTAAACAACTAATAACATTTCGATAAAATTTAGATTGAGATACCCCGAGAAACATGATTTATAAAAAGGACAGTAAACCAGTAAAACCGTCTAAAGTACAAATATGTCTGTGCACATTAAACTGTTGCATATTTCTTAAATGGCATCGCATACGGTGTCTGTGGCCATCACATGGTCACCAGTCTCTGGGTGAAGGTAGACACAAATGCTGGAGAAACTCAGTGGGTGAGGCAGCATCTATGGAGTGAAGGAATAGGTGACGCTTCGGGTCTCGACACCCGCTGCCTCACCTGCTGAGTTTCTCCAGCATTTGTGTCTACCTTCGATTTTTCCAGCATCTGCAGTTCCTTCTTAAACAACTCTCTGGGTGAAGATGTTTCTTCCCAACTCCCCATTGAATTTGCCAGTAACCATTTTTCATAAACGGCCTAGAAGACAGAGGAGCAGAATTAGGCCATTCGGCCCATCGAGTCTGCGCCACCATTCGATTATGGCTGATCTATTTTTTCCCCATTCTCCGGCCTTCTCCCCATAACCTTTGACATCCTTACTAATCAAGAACCTGTCGCTCTCCGCTTTAAAATACCCATCGACTTGGCCTCCACAGCCGCCTCTGGCAATGGATTCCACAGATTCACCACCTGGCTCAAGAAATTCTTCCTCATCTCCATTCAAAAGGTACATCCTCTGATTCTGAGGCTGTGCCCTCTGGTCCTAGACTCTCCCACTAGTGGAAACAACCTCTCCATGTCCTCTCTATCGGTACGTTTCAATAAGATCCCCCCCCCCCCCCCCCCCATCCGTCTAAACTCCAGCGAGTACAGGCCCTGTGCCATCAAACGCTCCTCATACATTAACCCAGTCCCCGACCCCGAGTTCTGGTTTCCCTCACAAGTTTAAAAACACCTCCTCTACATGTACTTTACCCCACCTTGCCTTTTAGGCTACGTTTATGAAGTCCATCAATCATTTTTATCATTCATAAAAATGACACTGATGTAAAATACTAATTCGGTGTTCATGAACAAACATTGTTTTCTAATTGACTGGTTTCAATGAGATGCCCTGTGTCACCTTGAGGCACACATAATTACTGGACTAATTGAGCCCCGCGCTCACATTTTAGCTTGGGTTGCTGAGGTAATTGTCTGAAAGTTCTTTATTACTGTGCAGAGCAAAGGTGTTCTGTCTGAACATTATTTGATTCTGTCTTGATCTTATCAATTATGCCCGCGACAGCTCTTTGCAAGAGCATTTCAACGATCCTCACTGCCTGCTCTTTCTCCTTGACCCAGAACATTTAACCCTTCAGAAACTTATCCAATTCCCCTTTGAAAGTTCCTGTTGAATCACCCTTTTGGGACTATTTATTCCAGGCCACCACAACTCATCCTTTTCTGCGAATGAAAAGGACCCACAGATGCTGGTTTATACCAATGCGAGACACAAAATGCTGGAGTAAGCCAGTAGGGTCGCGACGAGAAATGTCACCCATTCCTTCTCTCCAGAGATGCTGCCTGACCCGCTGGTTACTCCTGCATTTTGTGTGTAAATCTTTGGTGTAAACCAGCGTCTCCAGTTCCTTCCTACACACTGAATCCTGTCTTCTAGCTGAGGGTCAGCGAGTATTTTTTGTTAGGTTTAGTGCAAAGTCCTCGCTTTTATAGTCCATTAATAAAGTCCCGAATTCTATATGGTCTTTATTATTGTCAGTCTTTTCTACATGTCGTTCAAAGACTTGCATGCCTGAGCCTCTGGGTCTCTCTCTTCCCATCCTTCCCGCCTTAAGGATGGGCATTATTTCGTTCTTTACTTGCTCTTTTCCGTGCTGTTTTTCTTTAATTGTCCCTTGCTTTTCAAAATGCCACTTTAATGTTGTCCCAGATTATTGTCCCTGGACATTTTCCCACTGCCGACATTCGGCTGGTTGCCCTGACGCTGCTGCCGTTATTCCTCTAAATATCATCGTCACAACACTATCCTGGGAGGATGGGAAGATTGTAGGCATAATCAAAGACTTATCCCACCCCTGTCACTCCTCCTTCTCCCCGCTCCGGTCCAGCGGAAGGTACAGAAGCTCGAAAGCGTCGAAGCTGGGGAACCGTCCAATTCACCTCTACCCCGTTGTGGACATTGGACCTTGTCTGTGGAGCTGGTGCGCTGCAATGCTGAGAACTATATTCTGCAATCTGTATCTCCCCTTTGCTCTATCAATTGTACTTTCATAGTAAAAGGATTTGAGGATAGGAGCAGGGAGGTTCTACTGCAGTTGTACAGGGTCTTGGTGAGACCTCACCTGGAGTATTGCGTACAGTTTTGGTCTCCTAATCTGAGGAAATACATTCTTGCCATAGAGGGAGTACAGAGAAGGTTCACCAGACTGATTCCTGGGATGTCAGGACTTCCATATGAAGAAAGACTGGATAGACTCGGCTTGTAGTTTAGACGATTGAGGGGGGATCTTATATAAACTTACAAGATTCTTAAGGGGTTGGTCAGGCTAGATGCAGGAAGATTGATCCCGATGTTGGGGAAGTCCAGAACAAGGGGTCACAGTTTAAGGATAAGGGGGAAGTCTTTTAGGACCGAGATGAGAAAAAAAAATTCACACAAAGAGTGGTGAATCGGTGGAATTCTCTGCAACAGAAAGTAGTTGAGGCCAGTTCATTGGCTATATTTAAGAGGGAGTTAGATGTGGCCCTTGTGGCTAAAGGGATCAGGGGGTATGGAGAGAAGGCAGGTACAGGATTCTGAGTTGGATGATCAGCCATGATCATATTGAATGGCGGTGCAGGCTTGAAGGGCCGAATGGCCTCTACTCCTGCACCTATTTTCCGTGTTTCTATGCTACTTGAGTTTGACCTGATTGCATTTATGTATAATATTATCTGACATACTTGGATAGGATGGAAAGCAAAGCTTTTCACTGTACCTCAGTAGGCGTGACAATAACAAACCCAAACCTGGGCTGAGCCTCCGCACTGCCCTCGGTCACCAAGAACACATCCCGCCCAGAACAGGCTCGTCATGGAACGTTTGTAGCTGTTTGAATACACGTTGCCACGATTATTATCCCTCGACATTTAATGGGGACGGTGTGAGCAGCTGCCAAGTATAATCTTCAGGTTGCATTTTACATCCAGTCGTTCCCTCCTCTTTCACTGCTAACCCAGTTGTTTCCATTCCTCCTCAGAGGCCTTTGTGAGCAGTCAGGAATGGACGTTAAACCGCTTGGTTCCGGAGCTCCGCTTGGTAAGTTTGTCCTGTTTACTTTGCATCTCGGTCCCAGGACCTGCGGGCGCTATTTTGACCGTGACGAGGGCAACCCGAAACGTCACCCATTCCTTCTATCCCCAGATGCTGCCCGACCCGCTGAGTTACTCCAGCACTTTGTATCTATCTCCGGTGTAAACCGGCATCTGCAGTTCATTCCCACACCGTACACATGAGCTCATGGCTCAGGCTTGTGCGTCATCTGTGAACCCAGGTTTCGTTTAGCTCAGAGATGCAGCGTGGAAAACAGGCCCTTCGGCCCGCTGAATCTGCGCCGGCCAGCACGTTAACACGCTCCTCCACCGAATGAGCCCAATGCTTTTAACGGCCGGTTTGAACAGACCCCCCACCCCCCGCGGGCTCAGTCCGTACATCTCACCGGAGAAGTCCAATCCCAGAGATGGAGCCACATAATCGTAACTGTGCTTCATTCCGTTATCGTTCTTTAATGATCGTGCACAGTACAATCTTGCTTTGCACTCGCCGTTCCATTTTAGTTTAATTTATATTATTGTCATGTGTACCGAGGGACAGTGGAGAGCTTATTGTTGCGTGGTAAAGAAAAGAGTACACATGATTGCAATCAAGCCGTCCACTGTGTACAGATAAAGGATAATGTGTCCAACACTTAGTGCAAGATAAAGTCCGATTAAAGACTTATTGTTGTGTTTGTCATTGCTGTGCGTCTACAGTTCACTGTGTGAGCTTCGTGTGAACAAGGAATTTCTATGATGGTAAACTTGTTTGAATCTATGCAGGGATTGGTTGGCAGTCTGCGCAGTGGCAAATCTGCCCTTGTCCATCGATATCTGACCGGCACTTATATCCGGGATGAGTCTCCGGAAGGTAAGTGCCTTAATACCTCTGAGTTCTTAGCAAATTCTAGCCTTCACGTAAGGTAATAGTATGATTCTAGAACACTAGGTGTTGGAGTTACTCAACAGGTCCGGCAGCATCTCTGGAGGTGATGGATAAGTGACGTTTTGAGTGGGGACTGTTCTTCAGACTCTGGCAATACTTCAAAGACGAGCAGTGTTCATTTCCATGCACCGGGCCATTCATTGGAGCTTTAGACTTTAGAGATAGCAGCAATAGACAATAGGTGCAGGAGTAGGCCATTTGGCCCTTCGAGCCAGCACAGCCATTCAATGTGATCATGGCTGATCATCCCCAATCAGTACCCCGTTCCTGCCTTCTCCCCATATCCCCTGCCTCCGCTATTTTTAAGAGCCCTATCTAGCTCTCTCTTGAGCAGCTCGAGCAATCTGTGAAAAAAAAGCTGCTCCAGCTGCCAATACAAGGAGCTTCCATTTTTCTCCCTTCCCACCTCCCCGGCAGTCCGACGGGCTCTCTCCCCAGCTCCAGTGTTTTCAAAAGGAAACTCTTCAAAGCAACGAAGGAAGCGTGGACTTTGAATGCGCAGCAAATTAATCTTTCATTTCTGGAGATCGGTGGCCATGCTCAAAGAGTTGGCAAGTCTAACTCATGGCTGTCCTGAAATGTATTCATTTGTCAATAGGAGATTTGTAACGGATTTGTCACCGGTGATTTCATAGCCATTGCCCTTTTCCCGCCGGGGAATCTGGCATCGCGGAGGGGCCCAGTCGTGGAAGTCGTGATGTGGTGATTTTCACACAGAGAGTGGTGGGTCTCTGGAACTCTCTGCCACAGAGGGTAGTTGAGGCCAGTTCATTGGCTATATTTAAGAGGGAGTTAGATGTGGCCCTTGTGGCTAAGGGGATCAGAGAGTATGGAGAGAAGGCAGGTACGGATACTGAGTTGGATGATCAGCCGTGATCATATTGAATGACAGTGCAGGCTCGAAGGGCCGAATGGCCTCTACTCCTGCACCTATTGTCTATGTTTCTATGTGTGAGGAGAGAAGGGGGGCTGGCTGCCAAGGCCACAACATCTTCAAACAGGGACATGGCATCCGCTCAGTGACTGCGGGAGGTCCAGGAGCCAACAAAATGTGTCGGGAGAAACTGAAAAATACTGGCGTACACGCAGGCAGACACATAAAGCTGGAGTAACCCAGCAGGGCTGACAGCATCTCTGGAGAAAAGGAATAGGTGACGTTTCTGGTCGAGTCCCTTTTTCTGCCTGCAGAAGGGTCTCGACCCGAAACGTCATCTATTCATTTTCTCCACAGATGCTGTCTGACCCCGCTGAGTTACTCCAGCTTTCTGTGTCTATCTTCGGTTCAGGAGCAAGTTGTACATGAGAGTGGAGCCCCCCTTAAACCGAGCGATTAAAACCAAACAGCACAGGAAAGGTTGTTGTGCGTGTGCTATTGAGGTGGCAACTTGCTAATAATGGCCAACAGCTCATCAAACCCAATGGAGGAAAAAGGGTCTCGACCCGAAACGTCGCCTATCTCCTTCGCTCCTTAGATGCTGCTGCACCCGCTGAGTTTCTCCAGCTTTTTGTGTAACCCTCAATGGTTAATCAATTCACCTTAAATATTCTTTGTGAGGCCATTGGGCTCAATGGACCTGAGCTCGTATTTCAACCGCAATAATAGATCTTTCCGCTGAACGCATCATTCCCTCAAGGCCTCCAGGTAAGAAATATTGAAGTAATTAAGGTTTAATAGATTGCTAATGCTCTGCCCGTGTGCGCATCTCATGTTAAACTCTCAATGGGGAGCGCACGTGTGCTTTAGGGTCAATGCCCAACTGACTAGCTCCAGCAAGGATGGTGCCCAGAGAGCCCGACTGGAAGGAACTGCAGATGCTGGTTTAAACCAAAGATAGACACAAAAAGCTAGAGTCACTCAGCGGGTCAGGCAGCATCTCTGGAGAAAAGGAATAGGTGACGTCTGCATCCCCTCTGTCTCTGTCCCTCCCCCACCCAAGTCGTTGTACTAGCTTCACAGCCATCTTGTTAAGTTTCATTGTCTATAACTCGTTTTCACCTCGGCCACAGCTAACAACTTGCCCGTGTCCTTTATCATTGTTACCTTCTTGCATATCTTTCATTCATTCGTTCTATATGCCTCTATATCACAGTATATATCTCTTGTTTCCCTTTCCCCTGACTCTCAGTCTGAAGAAACATCACCTGGTCCTTTTCTCCAGAGATGCTGCCCGACCTGCTGAGTTAATCCAGTATTCTGTGTGCAACCCGACTAACTCCTCCACCGAAGCTGAAAGCTGTTGCTGCCAAACAAAGACTTCCTGCTTAGGGGAGATAGAAGTAGATTTACAACCGCTGAACACTGCCGGGAAGTAAAATACATCCCCGATGTGTGACACGGCACAGCCCCTGGGGGAGGGAACCGGCAGGTGAAGTTCTTCACCAACACAGAATCAGTGGGAGACACACTTCAACAGCTCACGTTCATATTTTCAACATTTCTTCTTCCCCCCCCCCCCCCCCCCAAGCTGGAAGAAACATAGAAAAAAGGTGCAGGAGGAGGCCATTCGGCCCTTCGAGCCAGCACCGCCATTCAATATGATCATGGCTGATCGTTCGCTATCAATAACCCGTGCCTGCCTTCTCCCCATATCCCTTGACTCCACGAGCCCCTAGAGCTCTGTCTACCTCTTAAATCCATCCAGTGATTTGGCCTCCACTGCACTCTGTGTCAGGGAATTCCATAAATTCACAACTCTCTGGGTAAAAAAGTTTTTTCTCACCTCAGTCTTAAATGACCTCCCCTTTATTCTAAGACTGAGGCCCCTGGTTCTGGACTCACCCAACATTGGGACCATTTTTCCTGCATCTAGCTTGTCCAGTCCTTTTATAATTTTATATGTTTCTATAAGATTCCCCCTCATCCTTCTAAACTCCAGTGAATAGAAGCCTAGTCTTTTCAATTTTTCCTCATATGACAGTGCCGCCATCCCAGGGATCAATCTCGTGAACCTACGCTGCACTGCCTCAATCACAAGGATGTCCTTCCTCAAATTAGGAGACCAAAACTCTACACAATACTCCAGATGTGGTCTCACCAGAGCCCTATACAACTGCAGAAGAACCTCTTTACTCCTGTACTGAAATCTTCTTGTTATGAAGGCCAACATTCCATGAGCTTTCTTCACTGCCTGCTGTACCTGCACGCCAACTTTCAGTGACTGGTGTACAAGGACACCCAGGTCTCGCTGTACCTCCCCTTTACCTAACCTAATCCCATTGAGATAATAATCTGCCCCCTTGTTTTTGCCACCAAAGTGGATAACCTCTTATTTATCTATATTATACTGCATCTGCCACGCATCTGCCCACTCACTCAACCTGTCCAGGTCCCCCTGCAACCTCCTAACATCCTCTTCACAGTTCACACTGCCACCCAGCTTTGTGTCATCCGCAAACTTGCTAGTGTTGCTCCTAATTCCCTCTTCAAAATCATTAATATATATGGTAAACAGTTGCGGCCCCAACACCGAGCCTTGCGGCACGCCACTCGCCACTGCCTGCCATTGTGAAAAGGACCCGTTCACTCCTACTCTTTGCTTCCGGTCTGCCAACCAATTTTCTATCCATGTCAACACCCTACCCCCAATACCATGTGCTCTAATTTTAGTCACCAGTCTCCCATGCAGGACCTTATCAAAGGCTCTCTGAAAGTCTAGATATACTACATCCACTGGCACCCCTTCATCCATTTTACTTGTCACGTCCTCAAAAAATTCCAGAAGATTAGTCAAGCATGATTTTCCTTTCATAAATCCATGCTGACTTGGACTAATCCTTTTACTGCTATCCAAATGCCCCATTATTACCTCTTTAATAATTGACTCCAGCATCTTTCCCACCACCGAAGTCAGGCTAACTGGTCTGTAATTCCCCGTTTTCTCTCTCGCTCCTTTCTTGAAAAGTGGGATAACATTAGCTATCCTCCAATCCACAGGAACTGATCCTGAATCTATTGAACATTGGAAAATGATCACCAATGCGTCCACTATTTCTAGAGCCACCTCCCTGAGGACCCTGGGATGCAGACCATCAGGCCCAGGGGATTTATCATCCTTCAGTCCCATTAGCCTACCCAATACTATTTCTCGCCTAATGAAAATTTCTTTCAGTTCCTCTACCCCCTTAAATCCTCTGTCCTCCAGTACATCTGGGAGATTGTTTGTCTTCCTTAGTGAAGACAGATCCGAAGTACCTATTCAACTCTTCTGCCATTTCCTTGTTGCCCATAATAATTTCACCCGTGTCTGCCTTCAAAGGACCCACATTTGCCTTTGCTACTCTTTTTCCCTTAACATATCTAAAGAAGCTTTTACTGTCCTTCTCTATATTCCTGGCCAGCTTCCCTTCGTACTTCATCTTTTCAGCCCGTATTGCCCGTTTTGTTTCCTTCTGTTGTCCTATGAAAGTTTCCCAATCCTCTGGCTTCTGGCTACTCTTTGCTGTGTTATACATCTTTTCTTTTAGTTTTATTCTATCCCTAACTTCTCTTGTCAGCCACGGTTGCCGACTACTCCCCTTAGAATCTTTCTTCGTTTTTGGAATGAAATGATCCTGCGTCTTCCCGATTATGCCCAGGAATTCCTGCCATTACTGTTCCACCGTCATTCCTGCTAGTATCCCTTTCCAGTCTACTTTGGCCAGCTCCCCTCTCATGCCTCCATAGACCCCTTTGTTCAACTGCATCACTGACACTTCCGATTTAACGTTCTCCTTCTCAAATTGCAGATTAAAACGAATCATATTATGGTTAGTTGGGCAGTTTGGTTTGGTAACGATTAGTTTAGTTTAGAGGTACAGCACGGAAACGGCCCACCGAGTCCACGCTGACCATCGATCGCCCGATCACGCTAGTTCCGCGTTATCCCACTTTCCCACTCGCTCCCGACACACTGACGGGCAATTTCCAGTGGGCCAATTAAACGACAAGCCCGCACGTCTTTAGGACAACGGAACATCTGGAGGAAACCCATGCAGTCACAGGGAGAACTTGCAACAGGGGGACCAGGAGAACTCCACACAGGCAGGTTCGGGTCGAACCCGCTTCTCTGGCTCCACCAGCTGCACCACCGCTACGCTAACCTGCCCACCTGTCCCGTGGAATATTTTGAACTTAATTCAGTGCACGGTGGCCTTGGGTATGATATCACAATTCACCATCCCAGCTGGTAGAGCTGCTGCCTCACACCGCCAGAGACGTGGGTTCTATCCTAACCTTGGGTGCTGTCTGTGTGGAGTTTGTGCGTTCTCCCCGTGAACTCCGGGTGCTCCGGTTTCCTCCCACGCTCCAAAGACATGCAGCTTTGTAAGTTTATTGGCCTCTGTAACTTGCCCCCTCGTGTGCAGGGAGTGGATGCAAAAGTATTGAGGACATAGAACTGGTGTGAACGATGGTCGGCGTGGTCTTGGTGGGGCGAAGGGTCTGTTTCCATGTTGTATCTCCATCAAAAGGCAAATAATTCTGCAATAATCAATAATTGGTCGAAGGATGAGAGCAGTGGTGAGGAAAACTTATTAGCCTGAAATGTGTTGGGAGCAGAAACTTGGATCTCGCTCAGGCAGAATGTGGACGAGCCGTGAGCTGCACGAGATGGAGCCATTGGTGGAGGGTGGGATTAGACTCGGGAGCACTTTGTCAGCTAGTACAGGAACGACAGGCTGAGCGGCCCCCACCTGTGTCAGAGGCTTTCCGTGACTCCAGAGCACTTTGAATAAGGCAGCAAATTGTCCCAAGGCACTCCACTTGAGCTTTGAACAAACAAAAGGAATTGATCTTTAATTTTTGCCGTGGGGTTTCCACGCTGTGATTCCCAAGGCAGGCTCGTAGTCAAAATGGTCTGTAATGGAATAAGTGGAGAAATTCACAGCGTCTGATTCCAAATCCTGTGGCTGCTCAGCGGATTCCTTGCGGGGATATAGAACTGTCCAAATCAACTCTTCACCTGAGATGCCAGGAGCAACCAACACGTTTAGCGGAACTCCATTTGCCTTTCGCTAAAGAAGCTGGTGTTCTCAGTGCTATTTGCAGAGGTTCCAGATTAGTCGAACTGTGTTTCTATTACCTGCGATTCTGGAATTTGACTCCTGTGTTTTAGGAAGTGCCAGAATGCTGGTCCTGTATCCCAGGAAGATGTACAGCACCCCACAGTGTTTTCTGATGAAACTCTGAACCCCAGGACAAAACATATTCATCACCCATGTCCTTAAGACGCAGATGATTTCATTATCATCCGTTTGCTGTATGGGGGAAGTTGCTGTGTGTAAATTGGCTCCAATGTTTCCTGCGCAACAACAGTATCTGTGCTTGACTTCTCCTGCATCTGAGAGGCAAATGGCCCATTTCGGAGACCCTCCCAGTTCTGGAGACACACAGTTAACAGGGCTCATAGAAAATCTGCTTCCGAGAGGACTGAGAGATGGTGTCAAAGGAAGGCAGAGAGAGTCGTTATTTAAAGCGGTTCTGGGGAACATAAAAGCTCCTTTGACCAACAAAGAGGTCTTGCCGAGGTTGGAAGTTCATCGATAATGTGCGAGAGTTGTTATTTAAAAAACAAATTCTTTATTAATTTTTTTGAAAGGAGCCAGCGAGACAGTATAAAGTGAACATTGATTTTATTCCGACAGTCTGCTTCACTTTAACAGGATGCGGTTAGACAAGCTCACTTCTGACAGGATGTGGTGCAGTCGCAGCAGTTCCCTGTAGCTCAGCCTCGCTGCTCCAGACCTAGTATATATAGTTGGCCTGCACGCAGCCTTCCCATCAAATTGTACCATTTCCAACTTTATGAAGTTAGTGCAAACATTTTTTTTTGAAGTGAGCAACTCAAGACTCTGACTGTGGAACAGATTTTGATTTTTAACATTTGATATTTTGAGGGGGGGGGGGGGGGGTTGCTGATACTGTTTTATTATTTTACCAAAGTTTTTGTTTTTATTCCAGCCGGTTAAATGTGAACCAAATCCCACCAATTATAGTCCATCATTGGATCCTCTTAAAACCGTAAGAAATAGGAGCAGGATTGGGCTGTTCGGCCCATCGAGTCTGCTCCGCCATTCGATTATGGCTGATCTAGCTTTCCCTCTCAACCCCCTGTAATGTAAGTCATGGAATTATGCAGCATGGAATCAGGCAATTCAGTGTGGCTGATCTATGCCAAACAAAGTACCTTCTGGGCTAGTCCCATTTTTATCTGCATTTGGTCCTCATCCCTCTAAACCTTTCGAAGTGTATTTTAAACATTGAAGTTGTGCCCTTTCTCTCTATGTCCCCTCTGGCAGTTCGTTCCACATACCCACGAGCCTCTGTGAAAACCTTGCCCCTCAGGTTCCTATTAAATCTTTCCCCTTTCACCTTAAACCTGCGTCATTGGGTTTTCAACTCCCTTACCCTGGGGAGAAAGACTGGGACCATCCATGTTATCTCAGCACGACCCCTCTAGCAGTGTGGTCCTCTGTCAATACTGCCCTTCCCACATTTCAATGCTCCCTTTGCACTGCCTCATGCAGTGCAGTGCTCCCTTAGTCCAATATCCCTCCGTATAACCCCTCTTGCAGCCGGCGCTCCCCGAGTACTGCCTCTCCCGACTAGCTACATACTAGCCCGTAAAATGTAAACTTGGAATGGCAGTAGTACAAGCAGCTTGGATGTGCTGGGCTTTATCTATCTGTACACGAGCAGGGTGCATGGGCGAAAAGATTTGTTCTGGCATTTAAACTAGTCGCAGTCATGAGTCCCAAGTACTCCTTGCTTTAAAATGGTGTTGCTTAAAGAACTAAATCCTATTTTTTGGAGTGTGAATCGTTTGGGATAAATAAATGGCCTGCGTGACCCATGGACACTGAAGCCCCTCGCACACTCCACTTGCAGTCGTCCAAACATGCTTTATTTCTCAACGCAGCAGTATTTAGGGAGTTTCTAACTTAAAATTGGATGACTTGCCTGGAAATGTGCCAACAACTGTAAATGGAATTAATAGTATTGATCCATTGTCAATAAAGGTTATAATGGCAAGGCGGAAATACACACACAACACAACAGTCCCTCAGCACTACCACTCCCTCAGTGCACCGCTTGCTCACCCCCGTCCCCCCCCCGTTTCCCCCACAGCATGGCTCCCTCATCACTATACTGGAGCATCATCCTTAGCTCTTGTGCTCGGAGCTGTGGAGTTCAGCACTAGCTCGCAGATCAGAGTGCAGCCCACTGAGCCACAGCCGAGCCCATCAGAGGAGTAATGAGCTTGTCAAGGGCTTGTTCCAGCAGTTACACTGTGATTTGTTTCCGTGCCCATCCAACGTCCATCGCAAGGTTTGAGCGGCGGCTCGAGCCGGTCGGACGTTGCGTCCCGTGCGTCGCGGCAGCAAAGTTGAAACAGTCGGGAGAAAAAATAATTGCCGTCTATTTGCCTTGGAACAGGTTTAACATCTCCTTCCCATTGTGTCTGCCAGGTGGTCGATACAAGAAAGAAATCAACGTCAATGGCCAGAGCCACTTGCTGCTGATTAGAGATGAAGGAGGTCCCCCTGATGCACAGGTGAGTGGTTGATCCAGGAGAGGGTCTGAGCCCCACACCCGGCTCTCCCACACAACTTACCTTCACCTTGCTGAGAATAGGAGTGGATAGGTTCATGAGTTCAGGTCTTAGGAGCTGAATTAGGCCATTCGGCCCATTGAGTCTACTCTGCCATTGAATTGTCGTTCATCTATCTCTCCCTCTCAACCCCATTCTCTTGCCTTCGTTCCATAACCCCTGACATCCGTACGAATCAAGAATCTGAAAATCTCTGCCTGACAAATATCCATTGACTGCCTCCTCAGCCGTCTGTGGCAATGAATTCCGCAGATTCACCACCCTCTGACTAAAGAGGTGTCCCCTCATTGTTATAAACTCCAGCGAGTACAGGCCCAGTGCCTGATCAGCAGGTCCAAGAATAATTGGGCAAAACACAAAGTGGCGGAGGAACGCAGCGGGTCAGGCAGCATCTGTGGAGGGAATGGCCAGGCGACGTTTCTAGTCGGGACCCAGCTTCATACTTCCAGCCCTGAAACGTCATCCTGAAATATGGTCCTGCAGATGGGACCCGACCCGAAACATCATCCTTCGAGTCAGAAGACGGGTCCCGACCCAAAATATTGTCTGTCTGAAGAAGGAACCTGACCTGAAATGTCTCGGAAGGAATAGCAGATGCTGGTTTAAACCAAAGCTGGACGCTAAAAGCTGGACTAACTCAGTGGGTCAGATAGCATCTCTGGAGAAAAGGAATAGATGGTGTTTTGGGAAATGTCACCCATTCCTTCTCTCCAGAGATGCTGTCTGACTGCTGAGTTCCTCCAGTACTTTGTGTTTTGGTCAGGATTCCTGCACCTGCGGCTCCTTGTGTCTGGCAGGATAGCTGGGCGGGGGGGGGCGAAGGCGACAGCGTGCTGCCGTGTCCTTGGGGTCACTGGGCACGCACTGCGTTCAACGGCCATCTTCAATGTGCCGCCTTTTCGTTGCAACACATCTCACCATGACATTGGGGGGGGAGGGGAGTGCTGTCTGCAGCCATTGTGTGCACTGTCGGCTTTTCCACAGTGAGGCTGTCTGAGGACTCTCAAATGAAAGGACGTTCTTTTCTGTATTCACTTGGATCCAAAGCTTAAGTTGTGTTGCCATGGCAACCAGGGATAAACTGCACGAGTAAAATAACCAAACCAACAATGCGGATCAACAGAATCTTTAACAAAACACCGAGCGCTGAAGGAACTCAGTGGGCCAGGCAGCACCAATAGAGGGAAGTGTGGGAAGGAACTACAGATGCTGGTTGACACCAAAGATTTTGATACAAATGTGCTGGAGTAACTCAGCGGGACAGACGGCAGCATCTCTGGAGAGAAGGAATGGGTGACGTTTCGGGTCGAGACCCTTCTTCAGACTGAGAGTCGGGAGAGGGAGATGTAGAGATAAGGAAGGGTAGGGTGTGAAGGAACGGGGGGGGGGACATTGGCGGGCGACATTTTGGGTGGGGGACCCTGCACCAGATTGATGGAGGGGAGGGGAGGAAGCTGGGAGAACGGGGCAAGGGCAGGGGGTGCAACAAGAGCTACATGGGAGAGGTGGATCCAGGGGTGGGGGTGGGGAGAAGGGTGGCTACAGTAACCAAGGTGATGTGGAGAGGGCAAAAGGACGCACTTGCCAGCTCCAGCCTTGGTTGCAATAGCCACACCGAGTCTGTGCCAACCAGCGATCACCCCGTACACTAGCACTATCCTGCATACACTCGGAACAATAGACAATAGACAATAGGTGCAGGAGTAGAGGCCATTCGGTCCTTCGAGCCAGCACCGCCATTCAAGGTGATCATGGCTGATCATCCCCAATCAGTACCCCGTTCCTGCCTTCTCCGCATATCCCCTGACTCCGCTATCTTTAAGAGCCCTATCCAGCTCTCTCTTGAAAGCATCCAGAGAACCTGCCTCCACTGCCCTCTGAGGCAGAGAATTCCACACACTCACAACTCTCTGTGAGAAAAAGTGTTTCCTCGTCTCCGTTCTAAATGGCTTATCCCTTATTCTGAAACTGTGATCCCTGGTTCTGGACTCCCCCAACATCGGGAACATGTTTCCTGCCTCCAGCGTGTCCAAGCCCTTAACAATCTTATATGTTTCAATAAGATCCCCTCTCATCCTTCTAAATTCCAGAGTGCACAAGCCCAGCTGCTCCATTCTCTCAGCATATGACAGTCCCGCCATCCCAGGAATTTCTTTTCTGTATTCACAACTTACAGAAGCTAATTAACCCACAAACCTACACGTCTTTGGAGTGTGGGAGGAAACCCGGGCACCCGGCGAAAACCCACGCAGGTCACAGGGATGATGTACAAACTCCACACAGACAGGACCAACCCCGGGTCCCTGGCGCTGTGAGGCAGCAACACTACCCCGTGCGGCCCCTCTCCCTGCTGGGCCCGAGGGTCTGGGGAAGATCTGGCGTCTCTCGATAGTGCTGAGAAGAGCTCTGTCATTTTTACAGTCGATGCACAAAGCACAACATTTGTCCTCTGCTGATCACCAGCAGCAGAATAAGCATCTGATATCTTGTCACTGAGGGGAGATAATATCAGATCTTTCATTCGTCTAGCATTTTGAAGAGAGGAAGTATTAAAATTGTAAGTGCCATTGAATATTTGAACTGTCTCATTTTAACTGCCCACGGGCATAATAACCAGTTCCACTAATATGCTGATTAATGGGCGCTGCCCTTGTCGCACCGTGGGTCAATTTCCTACAATCTGTGCGCTCTCATCTGCCAGACATTGTTCCTTCAATAAATGAACATTTTAGCACAGAATGATGACTAAAATGCAGCCATTTCAGATTGATATTGTTTATATTTAACTGTTTGATTTATATTATGGATTGTGCAAAGTCCTTCCTGAGCAGAATTGTCTAAGGCTCACTTCATTCATAAACTGGGGCCATCCAAAATGCTTCTCCAGTGCCAGATCCGCTGGATACACTTTTCCTTTCCCTGATCCCTCTGTTCTCCCCGCTCCCACCACCTTGATTGTTGCATTTTTTTTCCCCCGCTGCCTTCTGCGCGAGGCTTTGACTTGAGCCCGACGGTGGCCATTCTGCTAGGCATCTGTTATTTGACCCAAAGAGTAACCTCTCATGCACCACAGAAGCGCCATTTAGATGTTAGATATACAGCGAGGAAACAGGCCCTGTGGCCCACCGAGTCTGTACTGATCACCCCGACACTAGTGCTATCTTACACATGAAGGACAATTTACAATTTACAATTTTACCAAGGCCAATTAAACTGCAACCCGCACGTCTTTGGGATGTGGGAGGAAGCAGAGCACCCGGAGAAAACCCACGCGGTCACAGGGAGAACGTACCAACACCTCCAGCAAGAGAGAGTCCAACCACCCACCCATAACACCCACCCAGATTGTTCCCGATGTTGGGGAGGTCCAGGACAAGGGGTCACAGCTTAAGGATAAGGGGGAAATCCTTTAGGACCGAGATGAGAAGGACTTTTTTCACACACAGAGTGGTGGGTCTCTGGAACTCTCTGCCACAGAGGGTAGTTGAGGCCAGTTCATTGGCTATATTTAAGAGGGAGTTAGATGTGGCCCTTGTGGCTAAGGGGATCAGAGGGTATGGAGAGAAGGCAGGTACAGGATACTGAGTTAGATGATCAGCCATGATCATATTGAATGGCGGTGCAGGCTCGAAGGGCCGAATGGCCTCTACTCCTGCACCTAATTTCTATGTTTCTATGTTTCTATAACATTGAATGGCTTTGCCAACACCAAGTTCCCCCACCCATTAATACTCAACTGGACCAGCCATATAAACACCAGAACTACAAGAGCAGCTTTGAGGCTGGCTATGTGTAAGAAGGAACTGTAGAGGCTGGTTTACACCAAAGATAGACACAAAATGTTGGAGTGAGGACTGCAGCAGTTCAGACAGGCAGCGGACCCTCACCTTCTCAACTAGGAATGGACAATAGGTCTGTCTGATCGCACAATACAAGCACTTTGAATCGTTAATGTACCCGATTTGGGAATGGGACCGTGCATTTACGCTGTCCCGTTATCTCCTCCCCGACAGTTTTCCACGTGGGTCGACGCTGTTATATTCGTCTTCAGCTTGGAAAATGAGAAGAGCTTTCAGACCATCTACAATTACTACACACGGCTGGTGAGCTACAGGAGTGCAACCGAGATCACCGTCATGTTGGTGGGATCGCAGGGTAAGAGCAGCTCTGTTTCCGACCACTGGGCCCATCAGCGGCGACTGACCCTGTTTCAAAGGTTCGGGTTCTCTAAACTAAACGAAGGACCTGCAGATGCTGGTTTACAAACAAAAGACCCAAACTGCTGGATTTACTCAACGGGTCGGGCAGCATCTTTGGAGAACACGGATGTGATGTTTCGGGGTCAAGTATGACGTCGGATCCCAACCCAAGACGTCACTTAGAAGAAAGGTCCCTTACCGAGACGTCATCTATCCGTGGTGTCCAGAGATGCTGCCCGACCCGCTGACTCACTCCAATAGTTTGTGTCTTTCCTGAACTAAAGTAAACTCTGCCATCATTCATGCGTGTGCGTGCATGTGTGTGTGTGCGCGTGTGCGTGCGTGTGTGCGCGATTGAGTGCAACCATCTCACAAACTCCCCACATCTGCCCCGTCTGTGGAAGAGATCAGCCCTTGCGTTGGCCTCTTCCGTCACCTCACAACCCCCAGACCCGGAGTGGATCTTGATGGGCTCCCTGAGAAGGACATCTCCCTCACTCAGCCCCTGACCCCCCCCCCCCCCCCCCCGCCCCCCGAACAAGGTTCACCCCTCTTCTCTCCTTATTTCTCCTCCATCAGTTTTCTCACCTCGGGTGGCAGGGACTCGGGGGCGAGAAGTAAAATGTGAATGCGCTCTACTAACATTGACCTCTGCGGCAAAGCAGTGGATCCCCTCATTGCCCGAGAGAGAGGGAGCGTTTATCAACTCCATCTCAATGCGTGCCGTGTCCTGAAGTCAAATCCTGGGAAAGCCACGAGGGGGAGGGAGTGTTGTGGTTGGAGGCTTTAAGTACGTGCTGATTGCTCATAAATTCTTCAAAAAATAAATGAACAATTCATGAAGGGAGATATTATTGTCTCGCAAAGCTGCAGGCTGGAAGCTTGTAAAACTGATCCTTAATCAACATCAAATTATGTGATGCTGTAAAGATGCTGAGTTCCAGCCTGCTGGCAGCAGGGGGAGAAATCTGAACTGTCATTGTTGTACAGCACGGAAACAGGCCCTTCAGCCCGTCATCCCAAAGACGTGCGGGTTTGTAGGTGAATTGGCCCTCTGTGAATTGCCTCCATTGTGTGGGGAGTGGATGAGAAAGTGGGATAGCACAGAACTAGTGTGACCAGGTGATCGAAGGTCAGCGTGGACTCAGTGGGCCGAAGGGCCTGTTTCCACGCTGCGTCTCGAAACGAAACAACCCCCTGCTCCTGAGTCTCGGCCTGCCAGTTCCATATTGTGAGCACTCGTGCCAAGGCCCAGTGTGTGGACCCACTCAGTGTCTTTTACACTTCAATTAGCTCACCTTGTGTTCACCATTGAAGGTGGAGGTTAAAGGAAAACCAGGTTAAACAGTCCCATTAAACACGGGCCTTTGCCTGCATTCATTTCAATTCTGTGAAAGATTCTGAAGCACAAGGTGAGTTTGTGTCAAGCACTCAGCATCATGATATGTCACCATAAACCCCTAGCATGTATGATGTATAAAGCTAGAAGGAGGCCGGCTTCCTACCGTTTTAATGTTTCAATTATTTCTGGAACTAATCAGACTTATATTGTTCTTGCCCGCACGTCCCTTATCAAAATTAACCTCGGGTTTATTGCATCAACAGGACATCAGCAGTGGAGGAGTTCTCGCTTTTGCCGCTTGATCACGATGCCAAGTTGAGCTAGACTCTGCCTGTACGTGGTCCATTCCCCGCTGGCCAATAACGCATCTGCTTCCCCCTCTTGCAGACGCAATCAGCGCCACCAATCCACGGGTCATCGACGATGCCCGCGCACGCAAGCTCTGTGCCGACCTGAAACGCTGCATGTATTACGAGACCTGCGCGACTTACGGCCTCAACGTCGACCGAGTGTTTAACGAAGGTAAAGGTCATGTGTCTGGAAGCGGCATCAAACTCAGTGTTCACAGCGTAGGGAGAAGAAGAAAAGGAAATTGAGGAATCGATTGAAAAGACTAGGCTTGTATTCACTGGAGTTTAGACGGATGAGGGGGATCTTAAAGAAACATATACAATTATAAAAGGACTGGACAAGCTAGATGCAGGAAAAATGTTCCCAATGTTGGGTGAGTCCAGAACCAGGGGCCACAGTCTTAGAATAAAGGGGAGGTCATTTAAGACTGAGCTGAGAAAAAAAAATGTCACCCAGAGAGTTGTGAATTTATGGAATTCCCTGCCACTGAGGGCAGTGGAGGCCAAGTCACTGGATGGATTTAAGAGAGAGTTGGATAGAGCTCTAGGGGCTAGTGGAGTCAAGGGATATGGGGAGAAGGCAGGCACGGGTTATTGATAGCGGACGATCAGCCATGATCATAATGAATGGTAGTGCTGTCTCGAAGGGCCGAATGGCCTCCTCCTGCACCTATTTTCTATGTTTCTATGAAATCAAGAGCCTTGCGTTCTCAACAGCCTTTCACATCCCTTTCAGGACAGCAGGGCAGACAATGAGGCAGATTGGAATTTAGTCCCCGTTGTAATATGGGGCGCACGGCAGGCAGTGGGGTCCCCCAAACAACAATGTGAGACGAAGATAGACACCAAGAGCTGGAGTAACTCAGCGGGTCAGGCAGCATCGCTGGAGAAGAAGAATCGGTGACGTTTCGGGTCGGGATCCTTCTACAGTCTGAAGAAGGGTCCCAACACAAAACGTCGCCCATCCTTTTTCTCCAGCGATGCTGCCCTGACCCGCTGCGTTACTCCAGCACTTTGCCTCCATTGTCGGTATATACCCGCATCTACAGCTCCTCTCGACAATAATGTGGCACAGCGGTCCACGGATTCCTTGCAGAATTCCCCCGGCTCTTTGAAGGATTGTCCGTGGGATGTGAGTGGGTGGAGTCTGTTGTAACCACTTCCTCTGGAGCGAGTCAAGACGATGGGATGGGTCCTGAATTTAACCGCAGGGACGTTGTCCTCTGAGCCAGGACTCAAAGAGCAGGGTCTCCCTAAGCCCACCACAGGCCCAGTGAATCAAACCGCCTCTGCGTTCCAAACATATTCTACAATTGGTGGCGCAGCTAGCAGAGCCACTGCCTCGCAGCGCCAGAGACCTGGGAGAGGTTCCATCCTGGCCTTGGGTGCTGTCTGTGTGGAGCTTGCACGTTCTCTCTGTGACTGCGTGGGTTTCCTCCAGGTGCTCCGGTTTCCTTCTGCGTTCCCCAAAGGCGTGTGGGTTGGTGGAGCCATTCATTGGCCTCTGTACATTGCCCTTCGTGTGGAGGGAGTGGATGATAAAGTGGAATAATGAGAGGGTGATCGATGGTTAGCATGGACTGGATGGGCCAAAGGGCCTGTTTCTGTGCTGTAGAGACTGAATAAATAAATTGGGATTCACGTAACTGGGTTCTTGATGTTTGGTGCTTGACAGAGTGAATGGGTGATCGGAGGTCAGCAGAGACCAGATGGGCCAAAGAGCCTGTTTCCATGCTGTATCTTTAAAATAAGAACAAAACGTTGATCAGTAGTCACTGTTGCAAGGTTCGGGGTAGCTAAGATGATGGAATTTCCACGCCCTAGTAGCCTTGATTAGTGCGGGCGTCAGGGGCAGTGGGGTGAAGGCAGGAGAATGGGGTTAAGAAGGAAAGATAGATCGGCCATGATTGAATGGCGGAGTAGACTTGATGGGCCGAGTGGCCTCATTCTGCTCCTCTCACTTATGATCTCTGAGCCTTGATTTCAGTCAGGGTGGATTCACTCACAGCCCAGCCAGGGTTGTGCTGATCCGTGTCGTGTGTCTGTCTGCAAACGGAGCCGCCAAATGAATGAGTGCAGCTTCAGCTTCTGCTTCTGCTTCTGCTTGGTCGGGTTGAGGAACTCCAGCGCTCTGACGGCAGACCCTGGCCCCGGCTCGTTGCGTTGATCAGCTGAGCGGACGGCAGCACTGTGGCTGTGACAGGAAATCTGAAGCCTGAGACAAAGGAGGGAAACCAAAACTGGCTGAGTGAGGAAAGTTGAGCTGCAGAAAACGCTCACAAGCCGAGTGTGTGAACACACACTGATCTTAAAATCTCAGCTCTGTTGGATATTAAGCCTGATCAGGCTTGATGGCTGGTAAGCTCTTTCAAGTGTCGGCTGCTCGACTTCGCAGTTCCTTCCCCTTCATTGTCATCTGCTCCTCCCTGATACATCTGTCTCATGTGCAATCTGCTGTGTAGACCTGGGGGACTGCTAATTGTAATTGCTACTGACACTAGGGGGAACTTTTATCGGGAGCTGTGGCTGCACAGTGGAACTTGCAGGCAGCAACTCAGCTATTCTTTCATTGGGCTCCTGTCAGAAGCAGCTTTACAGCAGGACTGCGCAATTGTACCACATTCCTTCCCTTCCCATTTAGTGGTCTGAGGGCATTCTTTATTTTACTTTGGTTCCGAGATCCAGCCTGGAAACAGGCCCTTCAGCCCACCAAAGATGGACACAACAAGCTGGAGTAACTCAGCGGGACAGAGAAAGAATGGGTCGAGACCCGAAACGTCACCCATTCCCTCTCTCCAGAGATGCTGCCTGTCCCGCTGAGTTACTCCAGCTTTTTGTGTCTATCTTCGGTTTGAACCGAAGATCCTCGACGCAAGATAGATCACTCGACGAAAAAAGGTCATGGGCAGATTGATGGGTCATTTTCGGCCCCATTTCCGTAACCGGCTTCCGTCTCCGCACCAAAGATCCCGTAGCGGAGCAAAGATAACGAGTGCGGAGACAGAAGCCGGTTACGGAAACGTCCTCGTAAAAATAAAAGTTCTTTGGTGAAAATCTTCTTCTCATTTTCAGAATTATAATTTATTAACACAAACTGTTCCCCCGCAACGTTGATTACACTGCGAGTCGGGTCGGGTTACGGAAATGGATGAAAAAAAGGCCCACGTTCCGCTCCGTTGCGTACTACACGTCAGCCCATTGCATTTAGCAGAAGTGGTCTATCTTGCTCCGCTATAGGATCTTTGGTTTAAACCAGCATCTGCAGATCCTTCCTTCAGCCCACCAAGTTCATGCTGAACATGATCGATGTTGACACGAGTTCTATTTTACCCCACTGTTGCATCCACTTCCTGCACAAAGGGGGCAATGTACAGAGGGCTAATTAACCTACAATTAACCTTCTTTCTCTGTCCCGCTGAGTTACTCCAGCTTGTTGTGTCCATCTTTGGTGGGCTGAAGGGCCTGTTTCCAGGCTGGATCTCGGAACCAAAGTAAAATAAAGAATGCCCTCAGACCACTAAATGGGAAGGGAAGGAATGTGGTACAATTGCGCAGTCCTGCTGTAAAGCTGCTTCTGACAGGAGCCCAATGAAAGATTAGCTGAGTTGCTGCCTGCAAGTTCCACTGTCTTTGGGATGTGAGAGGAAACTGGAAACCCATGCAGTCGCAATGAGAAAGTGCAAACTCCATAAAGACAGCAGCTGAGGTCAGGATCGAACCAGGGCCTCGTGTGCTGTGAGACAGCGGCTCTACCAGCTGCGCCGCTGTGCCATCGTCTGCTTCGGGACAGAATGGGGGTAATGGGCCAAATGGTCTGTTCATGCTGTATCATTGATGCGGGGAATGATTTTCCCCTTCTTATGTTTTGTTTGCCACTTACCTTTGTTGTTTCCAGCAGTCGCTAACTTTCTGTGGACGGCTCGTCAATTTTACCTTTGGGATCCTTCCATGCCTTGCTTCGCGGTCGCAGATTCCACCCTCTCCCGGACGGTTTTACGAGAGCCTTCACTTTCCTTTCTCTTTCAGTTGCCCAGAAGGTGTCGGCGATTAAGAAGCAGCAGCACCTGTTTGTCACCTCATGCAAGTCTTTGCCCAGCTCTCCGAGCCATTCTGCCAGCTCCACCCCAGCCTCCGCCATGCACAGCAGTCAGGTGAGAGAGAGAGAGAGAGAGAGCTCTCCGAGTATTTATGTTTCCCAGAGTATTGAGCGCCAATCCCACGATGCGCGTTTACCCAAGCGCTCTCCCGAGTTAAAGCAAAATCAAACTCGTGGTACTTCATCATCAGAATTTTTTACTCTTGGAAATCTTTCACACCGTTGAAAATACGTCAAGAGCTTCGCGAACTTACCGCGTTTCCCGAGTACCTGCCGTTAGCGTTACGAGCCACTACGAGACGTACCCGCTACGTACATTCTACGTACTTACCACGAGTTTGATTTTTTTTTTTGAACTCGGTAGAGCTCTTGAATTACCTCGTACAGTGGGACAGGCCCTTTGTGTTCCAAATATACAACGAATGGGCCGTAACCCAGTGATGGACACCCGCCCGTCACTGCCAGTCAGTCTCAGTGAACTCTCCACTGGGTTCTGTGTGGAAAATTCATGTTCATAAGTTCGAGGAGCAGAATTAGGCCATTCAGCCCATCAAGTCTGCTCCACCATTCAATCGATCTTCCTCTCTCACCCCATTCTCCTGCCTTCTGCCCATAAACCTTTTTTCTCGCACTTTTTTAAAATCTCTGGTCTACAGTCTGTCTATCAAAAACCTGCCAGGCTTTGTCCTGCCCCTCTTTCTAGCTTCCTTCCCCTACCCCCCCCCCTCCCCTCCCCCATCCCACTTCACAATCAGTCTGAAGAAGGGTCTCGACCCAAAGCGTCACCTATCCATGTTCTCCAGACTGACCCGCTGAGTTACTCCAGCAGTCTTTTTTGTTGTGGAGATCCAAGTTTCTCTTTGAACTCGAGATCCTGCCAAGCTGTGCTGGACTCGCAATGCAAGAGGTGTCGACTAGATTCCCTGACTCTGAGATCACAACAGTTGGGTGTCCCTCAGTTTTGGGAAAATGAACAATTTGCACCTCGGATTCAGCCGTGTTTTTAGTTTTTGTTTTAATGTAGAGATGCAGCGCGGAAACAGGCCCTTCGGCCCACCGAGTCCGCGCCGACCAGCGATCCCCGCACACTGACGCTATCCCACACACACTAGGGACAGTTTACATTTATACCAAGCCAACTGACCGACAAACACGCACTTCTTTGGCGTGTGGTGGGAAGCCCAAGGTCTCGGAGAAAACCCCTGCAGGTCACGGGGAGAAGGTACAAAATCTGTACAGACAATCGCAAGTAGTCAGGATGGAACGCGGGTCTCTGGTGCTGTCAGGCAACAACTTTACCGCTGCGCCACCGTGCCACACATGTAATGAAGGAGTCGCCGTCTCCCAGCGGTTATCGTGACAGCGAGTGCTGCAGTAACTCTGCAGCTCAGGCAGCCTCTCTGGAGTACATAGAGAGGTGACGTTTCGGATCGGGACCCTTCTTCTGACTGGTTGTGTTGTGGGGGGGGGGGGGGGGGTGAAGCTAGAGGAGAGGAGGGATAGGACTAAGTGGGGCATGTAATAGTGGCCACAGGCTAGGTGGGGTGCTGATAGGCAAATGGCTGGACAAAGGCCAGAGATGCAAAAACAGAAGGTGTGAGACAAAAGCAGCGAATTATGAAGCTAGAGGAAGGAATTAGGTGGAGGGAAGGGGAGTACAGGGAAGTGGGATGGGGGGGGGGGGGGGTGGAGGAGGGGGGGAGTGAGTTAAGCATTGAGCAAGTGTCTTTTTTGGTAAACCAGCATCTGCAGTTACTCGCACGTACAAAGGGTGATTAATTTTGATACACTCCTGGGCTGCAACTCAAACCTGTTCTGTTTGCCATTAAGGATTAATAATGGGCCGTGTAGCTCAGCGCTGGCCTGGATCAATAGGATGCAGAGTGTGTTCTTCAATCAATGAATCAGAGTAAGCCGCGGCAGATGAGTCCGTGTCCGTGCCTTGGGACTGATTTGAATCAATCTTTGCAGGATGCTTTTGGGGCAACTGTGTGTCTGACATGCAGGTCAAGCCGTTGTCATTGTTTTACAAACCTCCAAACTACTAAGTTCTCTTTGGCCAGTGTGGAGTAGGCATCCTCTCCTCATTCTATTGGCGGCACAGAGGCACAGCGGTAGAGTTTAGTTTTCTGTTTAAAGATACAGTGTGGAAACAGGCCCAGCGGCCTCGCGATCCCCACACGTTAACACTATCCGACACGGTCTAGGGACAATTTCCAATTGGAATTCTCCCTACTGTTCTCTCATTCTTTGGAGTTGCTGCCATACAGCACCGGGGTCCCGGGTCGATCCTCACTACGGTTCGGAGTCTGTACCTTCCCCCCTGTGACTGCGTGGGTTTTCACCGGGTGCTCCGGTTTCCCCCCACGTCCCACAGACGTGCGAGTTAGTCCCGACCCGAAAAGTCACCAATTCATGTTCTCCAGAGATGCTGTCTAACCCGCTGAGTTACTCCGGCAATCCCAGTCTTTTCTTGTAGTTCCCTTTGTCCGCCTTTTGTAATAGGTTTCTGCATTTCTGGAGGCTCAGTGAGTGTCGTACAACAAAGAAGGGTCTCGACCTGAAACATCACCTATTCCTTTGCTCCTGAGATGCTGCCTGACCCGCTGAATTACTTCAGCATTTTACAATAGACAATAGGTGCAGGAGCCCTTTGAGCCAGCACCGCCATTCAATGTGATCATGGCTGATCATCCCCAATCAGTACCCCGTTCCTGCCTTCTCCCCATATCCCCTGACTCCGCTATCTTTAAGAGCCCTATCTAGCTCTCTCTTGAAAGCATCCAGAGAACCTGCCTCCACCGCCCTCTGAGGCAGAGAATTCCACAGACTCACCACTCTCTGTGAGAAAAAGTATTTCTTCCTCTTCGTTCTAAATGGCTTACTCCTTATTCTTAAACTGTGTGTGGCCCCTGGTTCTGGACTCCCCCAACATCGGGAACATGTTTCCTGCCGTTAGCATGTCCAAGCCCTTAACAATCTTATATGTTTCAATGAGATCCCCTCATATCCTTCTAAACTCCAGAGTGTACAAGCCCAGCCGCTCCATTCTCTCAGCATATGACAGTCCCGCCATCCCGGGAATTAATCTTGTAACTACGCTGCACTCCCTCAAGAGCAAGAATGTCCTTCCTCAAATTAAGGGACCAAATCTGCACACAATACCAGGTGCGGTCTCACTAGGGCTCTGTACAACTGCAAAAGGACCTCTTTGCTCCTATATTCGATTCCTGCGATTTTGTGTCTATCTCCAGCGCATCATGACCAGTATGCATGTGTTTCTGTGCTCTATAATTCTTTGACTCCTAAATACAACAACGCAGTCTCGGCATCTGCAGTTGTGGCCCACGTGTGGATTCGCCCAGCCAGTGGAATTCCCATTGGGATGTTATTGAGTTATCTTCTAATCAAGTGCGCCTTGGAGAAGGTGTGCTTGTCTTTCTTTCTGATTTTAGAGTTGATGCCATGTTAACATTTTTCTTGGTTCCCCATCCCGCTGTATCTTTTGCAGACGAGCAACGGCGGCAACCTGACTGAGTATTCCTCTTCCCTTCCATCCACGCCGAATATCAGCCACCGGGAACTGGCCACGGACATCTCCCAAGTGTCCGGGACTCCTGGTTCCGTCCGCAAGCACTCGAAGCGACGGCCCAGCCTGTTCACGGTAAGTGCCCGCCCGCCCGCCGCCCCGACAGACGCTTCACGCCTGGGCCTCACCCGTCCGCCCGGCCACAAGGAGCTGCAGATCCAACCAGGATCTCCAAAGGTTCAGCACCCTCTGAGAGAGGAACTGTCTTGTCTGAATGACCGACCCCTTGTTCTGTGACTGCAGTTCCTGCTGAGTTTAGCTTAGTTTAGAGATACAGCGCGGAAACAGTCGCTGGTCCACGCCGACCAGCGATCCCCGCACACTAACACTATTCCACACCCACTAGGGACAATGTTTACATTTATACCAAGCCAATTAACCTACAAACCCGTACGTCTTTGGAGTGCGGGAGGAAACCGAAGATCCCGGAGAAAACCCAGGCAGGTCACGGGGAGAACGTACAAACTCTGCACAGACAGCACCCGTAGTCGGGATAGAAAGCGGGTCTCCAGCGCCGCATTCGCTGTAAGGCAGCAACTGCCGCTGCGCCACCGTGACCGTACTTCTAGACATCGCCAGCCAGGGGAATCATCATCCCCGTGTCCGCCCATCAAGCCCAGCGTGATTGAATTGACCCAGTCCTGTGGAGATCAGTGAGCATGTCATACGTCCCGTCACCCATACAAGGAGGAAGACGTTATTTATTTGTTTCCTGGCCTCTTCTACACGACGTCCCACTGTCAGTGGGGACAGTGCACCTGTTTGTATCTGGTTTGTGTAATGCGAGCAGTTTGTGCTCTCCTTGGGAGGTTTAAGCTTTCAACTGTAATTCGATGCCAAAATATCAAAGTACGTTAACTAATCCTCTTGAATCCTGACAAGTACTTTCACCACCGAGCCAAGAAGTGTTATCCTTTGGCTCAGATACTGCGAAACAGAACTTCCTCTACCCATGGATCAGTACAGCCAATTCTCAGATCTTTGTGCTGCAACCCACTTCATCATTTACAGAACTGGAAAACATTTAACAATGGGGAATATTTGTAATTTTAGAATCTGCTAAATCTCTCTCTCCCTCTCCCCCTCCCCCTCCCCCTCCCTCTCCCCCTCCCTCTCCCCCTCCCCCTCCCCCTCCCTCTCCCCCTCCCCTTCCCCTTCCCCCTCCCCCTCTCTCTCTCTCCCCTCTCTCCCCTCTCTTCTTTGTTTTTGCTCTTTCGCTCTATCCCCCTCCCTCACAGTCTGAAGAAGGGTCTCGACCCGAACGTCACCCATTCCTTCTCTCCAGAGACGCTGCCTGTCCCGCTGAGTTACTCCAGCTTTTTGTGTCTATCTTCCCTCATTGTTTCCCTCTTCTCCTCTCTCTACTCCCCCATTCCACCCCTTCCCTCTATCTCTGTCTGTCTGTCCGTCTCTGTCCCTGCCTCCCCCTCTTTAAGCGCTTTCCTGCCCCTTATCTGCACCTCTCCCTCCCTCTTTCTATCATACTCTGCCTGCCTATCTCATGTTATCTTGCCTGCCCCATCTCTCGACCTGCTTCCCTCTCTGCCTCTTCCTTCCTCGCTCCCTTCTCTCTTGCTTCTTTCTCTGTCCCTCTCTCTCTCCACCTTCCCCTCTCTCTCTCTCTCTCTCTCTGTCCCTCTTCCTCTCTCTCACTCTCACTCCCACCGCTCTACCCTCACGCTTCCCCTGCCTCTCTCTCCCCCCTTCCCCTCTACCCCTTTGCCTTATCTCTTTCTCTCTCTCTCTCTATTGTTCTCTCATTCGCTCTCCCACTCTCTTGCTCCCTTCCTTTCTCTCCCTTGCTGGTTTTCGTGCTCTCTCTGTCTCTCTCTCTCTGTCTGTCGCTCTCTCTCTGTCTCTCTGTCTCTGTCTCTCTGTGTCTCTCTCTGTGTGTCTCTCTGTCTGTGTGACTCTCTGTCTTTCTGTGTGTCTCTCTGTCACTCTCTCCCCTCTCTCTCTCTCCCTCTCTCTCTCTCTCCCTCTGTCTCTGTCTCTCTGTGTGTCTCTCTCTGTGTCTCTCTGTCTGTGTGACTCTCTGTCTTTCTGTGCGTCTCTCTGTCTCTCTCTCCCCTTCTCTCTCTCTCTCTCTCTCTCTCTCTCTCTCGCCACCCTCTTCCTGACTACAACCTCTGTATCTTTGACGCCACAGCTTGTGAGCAGCATCGGGACGAGCTCAAGCCCCCGTGTGAGCCGAGCAAGCAGCTTTCAATCTACAGAGAGAGCTGTAACAAAACCAGCGGCACTTCACTGTGGCTGCAATACAACCCAGCCATCAATCAACAAAAGTAGTGGCTTTTTCTTTTAACAAACTGGAGCAATCATTTTGATTTGTCATCCCAGGCTTTCTCTGGACAAATAACATTCTGAGCAAAACAAATCCAGAAGCATAAAAGTCAAATGGCAGCGACTGAATGATTGATCCAGTTGTGTGGGAGGGAACTACAGGCGCTGGTGTACACCGAAAATAGACACAAAATGCAGGAGTAACTCAGTGTGTCAGGCAGCATCTCTGGAGAAAGGGAGTGGGTGATGTTTCAGGTCGAGACCCTTCTTCGGACTGAGAGTCAGGGGAGATAGGGAGAGGGGAACTAGAGGTATGATACTCCTACTACTGTGCAATGACTTGTTTATTCGTAAGTTCGCCCTTCGGAGATACCAACTGCATCTCGTTGTCTCTGTATTGTACACTGCACAATGACAATTAAAGATTGAATTGAATGAAAAGGTACAAAGAACCAATGAAGGAAAGGGATGAAAAGAACATATCAAGGGCAGTGTGGGCCGCAATGATTTCTTCCACACCCCTGGCTGTCCTTCAGGGCTTGGTCTCCACTGGCCTTGTGCTGTGGACCTAGATGGGCCTGAACCTTATGCCCTGAAAACTAGAGCCTCCCATTGAACACGGTAGATGTTCTGGAAGATCATAGCAAAGATCCTATAACGGAGCAAGATAGACCACTCCGTCTAAATGCAATGGGCTGACGTGTAGTACGCAACGGAGCGGAACGTGGGCGTTTTTTCAACCATTTCAGTAACCCGACCCGGCCCGACCCGCAGTGTAATCAACGTTGCGGGGGAACAGTTTGTGTTAATAAATTATAATTCTGAAAATGAGGAGAAGATTTTTACCAAATAACTTATTTTTACGAGGATGTTTCCGGAAACCGGCTTCCGTCTGCGCACTAGTATCCTACGGGATCTTTGGTGCGGAGACGGAAGCCGGTTACGGAAATGGGGCCTAGGATCACCCATGAATCTGCCCATGACCGTACTACGTCTTTTTCGGGGGGTGATCTATCTTGCTCGCTATAGGATCTCTGGACCATAGTGCCTGGTGGATCTGAGCAGTGAGATGGGACATTGGCAATCTAATTCTGAGGGGGGGAAAATAGAGGAGCTTCCAGAGGGCAGGACCGGGTTTGAGTGAAATCTCCCCCCCCCCCCTCCCAGGCACGTGGTCTCCACCAGGAAGGCTCCACCCAGGCACAGATGCTGTCTGCTAATGTGGATCATGAAATCAGTTGCGACCCCAAAATCATTGGATCGTTAGGAAAAACTGGTTCAGGGAAGGAAATGTGGCTTCCTTGCCCCGTCTGGCCTGTACATGACTCCAGACCCGGCCGGGAGTGGGCTTGGTTGAACTGTCCGCTGCACAAAAGCTTCCCTCCCTTGCACGGCCTGGAGCGATCGAGGCTCCACGCTGTCTGATCCTAGTTTGATCGCTCTTATACGAGTTATACAGGGTGGAAACAGGCCCTTCGGCCAACTTGCCCACACCAGCCAACATGCCCCACTACGTTTTGCCCATGTCCCTCTAAACCTGACCTCTCCACGTACTCGTGCAAATGTTTCCTAAACATGAGCTGTTCTAGTGACTGACACGCCATTAACCTCTCAGATCCATGTCTCTCAGTTGGAGAGGGAGCTTCCGTTAGATTTGCTTCTAAAACCGCATTCTTGTTCCTTCCTCAGGCGCGGCGGGGAAGTGACACAGAGAGGCGGAGTCTGGACAGCAAGGCGGACAACATTGGAAGTGGCCGCGCCATCCCGATTAAACAGGTAGGTTCCCGCCGGCCCTGCCAAGGCTGCGCTGATCCAGGCCAAGTAACTTGCCCGTGCCTCGTTACAGCTGCTGCCTCCTCCACCTGAACGAGAGCCCTGCCCTCTGGGAGCAAGCGGTGACCGGAATCCTGCATGAAACTGGGCCACCGCCACCTTTGGGCTGAGTCTCACATGCAGGGGCAGCATGGTGGTGCAGCGGTAGAGTCGCTGCCTCACAGCGCCAGAGACCCGGGTTCCATCCTGGTCTGTGCGGAGTTTGTCCGTTCTCCCTGTGACCGGGTGGGCTTTCTCCAGCTGCTCCAGCTCCCCCCCCCCCCCCCTTCCCCCACACTCCAAAGAAATTAAAGTTTGCAGGTTAATTGGCTTCGATAAAATTGTAAATTGTCCCTTGTGTGTAGGATAGTGCTGGTGTGCGGGGTGATCGCTGGTCAGCACGAGCTATGATTCTCACACAGGAGGGCCACGCTTTGTAGGTATGTTGCAAAACTTACCTTTAGCGGCGCTGCAGTTCTGCCGCTCCCCGTGTGCGCGACTTTGGCGCCTTTCAGAGGGGGGCGGGCTTAAAGGTCCGTTTTTCTACAGACAGGGATAATCGATGAATGTCGGGCGATTTCGTTGCGGAAGAAAAATCGCTCCGACATTTCATCAATGGAGGTATTTTTAAATTACTCTAAATTATTTATTAACTAGAGTAATTTAAAAATCACCTTCAAAAGCCGTGAGAACTGAAGAATTTTCCGTAGGGGAGACAAAAAGGTAAACAGTTTATTTTTATATTAAAAGTTGGTTTTTCGGGAGGCTTTAATAATATTTTTATGTTGCGAAATGGGGTCCCAAAAAATGTATGAACAAACAGTATTTTTCCTCCCGACTTCACCGCTAACCACAACGTTCCAATCCACCGCATTCCACTAAAACCCACTCGCTAGTTGATTTAAATGGCCATTAATTTACAGGAATCAAACACTAAATTCCTTCCATTTGGCCCAGAAATTCATGAAAATGAGATTTAAAAATTATGTTATATTGTGGATTATTGTTTGAATGTTATTTGGACACTTAGGCAATTTTAAAAAAGTTTATCTTTTCTTAAGAAATTGATAGATCTACTCATTGAATTTTGTAATTAGCTACAATTAGATAACTAACTAATTATATGCTTTAATTTCAGGTAATCCAAGTAAGATTGTTTCATATTTGTTTCAGAATGCTTCAATCTATAATAACTGAAAATTTCATTGAGTTCTCTTAATTTTTAAGAAAGTTATGGGCTTTTAACTTTTCCAGATCTCAGCTTTTGAGTTAAGTCAATTGAAAGGCAATGGGGAGCAAGATGCTAATTTCCGAGTGTGAAAATGGCCATAACTTTCTTAATACTGAAGATATGAAAGTAAATTAGGTGTCAAATTAAACTTCTTTTTATGCTTTATCTGATAAGGGGATAAATTGCAGACTTGATTTTTTAAATCTCAAAATTTTGTAACATTGCTACACTTTGTGGCTTTGTGCCTCGATCCTGGCCTTACCTTCATGCCTGTGTCTTCTTGCAGGGAGTGTTATTGAAGAGAAGCGGGAACACACTAAACAAGGAGTGGAAGAAGAAATACGTGACGCTCTGCAACAATGGTATCTTGTCCTACCATCCCAGTTTGCATGTAAGTGGACTTGGAGTGTTTGGGTCCGTCCCTCCCCGAGTTTCTCCCTCCGTCTCTCCCCGAGTTTCTCCCTCCGTCTCTCCCCGAGGGATTGGATTAATGGCAGAGGGAGTGGGGGGGGTGGTGGTCTGGTGCAGGCGAGGAGCAGTTAATTTGCTTTGCCAGGTAGACAAAAGTGCTGGAGAAACCAGCAGCTCTACCCAATATTTCTAAGTTTGCCAGCAACACGGAAATGGGGGGGGGGGGGGGATTATTTGAGTGGGGATAGATCGGAAAATGTGAGTTGTGGGAAGTGGCCCACAAGTCTTCCTTACCAGGGGTGTGCAAGACCTTTTCACTCACCACTCCACAGAGCGAAGGAAATAGGCAACGTTTCGGGCTGAAACCCGTAGGAAATAGTGAAGGAAATAGGCAATGTGACACTGAGGACCGGGAGTGGCCTCGAGGCAGAGAGCAGGTCATTCTGCCTCCTCTGTCTCACCATCCTCTCTCCGGAAAGCACCGAGCTGTGCCCGGCAGGGCACATGAGCTCTCCGGTAACTTGCCCCAAATCGCTCATCGTTGCGTCCCAGCACACGTCAGCACACGCAGCCGGGTCCAACTCCGTCGCGAGTTAGTGCCCTCGCACGCTGGCCTGCGACCCGCAGGCTTGGCACCGATTGCTCTTTACTCCCATCGGTAAAAGATCAGGAGAGAAACTGGTAGGTGGACAAAAGTGCTGGAGAAACTCAGCGGGTGCAGCAGCATCTATGGAGCGAAGGAAATAGGCAAAGTTTCGGGCCGAAACTCGAAAGGAAATAGGCAACATTTCGGGCCGAAACCCAAAAGGGTTTCGGCCCGAAACGTTGCCTATTTCCTTTGCTCCATAGATGCTGCTGCACCCGCTGAGTTTCTCCAGCACTTGTGTCTACCTTCGACAAAGGGTTTCGCCCCGAAACGTTGCCTATTTCCTTCGCTCCATAGATGCAGCTGCACCCGCTGAGTTTCTCCAGCACTTTTTGTCTACCTTCGATTTTCCAGCATCTGCTGTTCCTTTGTAAACAATTCGCTTTGCCAGTTGGCCGTCCCAGATGAAGTTGAAAGTTAATGTCAGAGCCTCCGAATAAGTTCCATCCCAAGCGAGGGAACCCAGCTGATTCTTTGCGCTTTGCTGCAGGATTACATGCAGAACATCCACGGGAAAGAGATCGATCTCCTCCGGACCACCGTTAAAGTTCCCGGCAAGAGGCCGCCGCGGGCTGTCTCGGCAAGTGGTGCCTCCACCAGCTTGAATGGCCTGGTGGGCAGCGGGCAGGAGAGTGTCGGTAAGTACAAGGCTGACCGTGCCCTACAAATAATTTTGTAAGTCTCTATAAGATCCCCCCTCAATCTCCTAAATTCTAGAGAGTATAAACCGAGTCTATGTAGTCTTTGTTCATAAGACAGTCCTGACATCCCAGGAATCAGTCTGGTTATGTTATACGTTATACTTGTATGTTATACGTTATATGTTTTACTTGCGTCTGACGTGACTATTTATGTATGGTGTATCTAATCTATTTGGATAGCATGCAAAACAAAGCGTTTCACTGTACACGTGACAATAATCAACCTAAACAGGGGGTGAATTCTGCACAACTTTAAGGTGAAAGGGGGGAAGTTTTAAGGAGAGGCGCATGGGCGGGTTTTTTACACAGAGGGTGGTGAGTACCTGGAATGCACGGCCGAGGTTGGGGGTTGAAGCAGAAACGCTAGTAGTGGCATTTAAGAGACTTTTGGAAAGACACATGGGTACGCAGGGAATGGATAGTCGTGGCATCATTTTCGGCACGGGTATTGTGGGCCGAAGGGCCTGTTCTTGTGCTGCACTGTTCAATGGTCCATGTACTTGTACCCTGCAGTGTGGTTAGTTTTGAGCGTTGTGCGATTTGAATTCACACCCCGGCAAGTGGATCTTTGCCGGAACTGTTGCTGGGTGATCTCCTTCACCGCGGCCAGCTTGTGTTATCGGACGTTGAAGACTGAGTGGCTCTACACCTTGCCTCTTGTCCCACAGATTCTCTACTCTCCAGCGGTTTAGACCCCGTTGCCGAGAAGGCAATCGGCAGCGACGCCAAGGTCACAGGGAACCTCCCCACCCGCCCGCCCATGGCCAGCGCCGAGCAGTGGAGTGAAAACGTCTTGCATGCCCCTGGTAAGGGAAAAAAAAAAAGCCTTTGGATCTGTGAGTTGTGGGCCGCTAGTTAACCTCATTTCCAGCAGCAAAGTGAAACCGGCAAACACACCCAGGTCCCGTTTTCCCGATCTATCCCCATTTAAATAATCCCCCCCCCACCATTTCTGGTTGGCAAACTTAGAAATATTGGGTGGAGCTGCGTCTTACAACACTGGAGACCCTGGTTCAAAGGTAGACAAAAGTGCTGGAAAAACTCAGCGGGTGCAGCAGCATCTATGGAGCGAAGGAAATAGGCAACGTTTCGGGCCGAAACCCGGAAGGAAATAGGCAACATTTCGGGCCGAAACCCTTTCGGGTTTCGGCCCGAAATGTTGCCTATTTCCTTCGCTCCATAGATGCTGCTGCACCCGCTGAGTTTCTCCAGCACTTTTGTCTACCTTCAATTTTCCATCATCTGCAGTTCCTTCTTAAAGACCCTGGTTCAATCCGGCCTACGGGTGCTGTCTGGACGGACTTTGTACGTCTCAAAAGCGTACATTGGCTTCTGTAAATTGTCCCCAATGTGTGGGATAGAACCAGTGTACGGGGCGGTTGCCGGCCAGCGCAGACTCAGTGGGCCGAAGGGCTGTTTCCGCGCTGCACCTCTAAAATTGAAACTAAAAACTCAAATCACATTTGGTCCGTGGACCTGACGACCAGTTTACCGACCAATCTGCGGACCAATGACTCGTCTGAACAGAAGAGGGCGACGTTGTCCATGTGATAAATGAATGAACACGTTAATTGGCCAAGTATTCACATACAAGGAATTGTCCTTGGTGCTCCGCCCGCAAGTGGCAGTTAGGAACGACACATAAAACATTAAACATTGATAATAAAACATTGATTAAACATGTGAATTAAATAAAACACCAGGACAAAAGGAGGCTACAGATTTTCAGTTAATGAGTCGAGCTACTACTTGTTGAAAAAAAGCTGTTTTTATGTCTGGCTGTGTGGCCGCTTTGACAGTCCGGAGTCGCCTTCCAGAGGGAAGTGATTCAAAGAGTTTGTGGCCAGGTTGAGAGGGGTCAGGGATGATCTTACCCGCTCGAAAGGGCTTTGTGTGCCTGAGTGTGTCTGCGGTTGGCAGCGTCACGCCTCTTCTACCATTTTGAAGAGTTGCGACTTGTGAAGCCAGAGGATCTGATTCAGAATGGACGGCTGTTAGAACTTCCCACCCAGAAATTCAAATTCATCATCTCTCAGTGTGTGTTGATGCATGTCTCGATGATCGGACACTGTGCAAGGATTGATGACAGCGCCACTCGTGGCTTTGCTAATCTGCAGCTGTGCTTTTCACTTTGATTTCCTCAGATCTGAAGTTGCCAGAATCTAAATGCTACGTGTTAAATTGCTACAAGTTTAATCCAACAGGTTGCTGCAGCCCAGCACATGGCCATAAAGATGCCCAGGGGAGAAATAGCTTTCAACGCTGACATTTACAAGGCAGCACTTCACCATTACAAGTGAATTATAACCAGTGAAATGTGCAGGGTTATAAATGCGGGACCAGAATGATTGACGCACTCTAACCTCTGCTCTTTATTGCTGATACATTAGGAAGAATAAATTTTGAAGAAAACTTTGGGGGGGGGGGGGGAGAAGAACTGTTAGAAGTTTATAAAATGACGAGAGGCATGGATAGGGTAGACTATCAGGGTGGGAATGTCAAATACTGGAGGGCACTGTAGTTTTAAGGTGAGAGGGGCAAAGTTTGCAAGAGATACGGGGAAGTTTTTCTTTACACAGAGGGTGGTGGATGCCTGATACGATGGTGAATGAATGATTAGTCATTTATTGTCACAATTAAGGTAGGCACATGGATATGCCGGGAATGGGGGGATATGGGTCACATGCAGACAGATGAGATGAATAGATCGTGGCATCATGTTTGGCACTGACATTGTGGGCCAAGTGCCTGTTCCTGTGCTGTACTATGTTCTAACGTTACTTCTTACAAAGAAAAACATTATAGTTCCTACCATGCTTCTTAAATATAGCAGTGCTAAACATAATGGGGGCAACAGATTCATTGTTTATTTATTTTCCTGCTGCTACTAGTTTGGATTATATTGGGCAAGGGAGGTGTGCAGACACCTCCGTGAGCTTTATGATAGATCAGGCCAGGATTTCCTGACCGATATCAGAGTAAACAGGACCAAGGTCTGAGTGAAGTCTTGCCTCTCCTAAAATGTCTTCCACAGCCCCAGGTGGTCCCAAAGCACTTGCGAGCCAATGAAGTGAGGCTATTGCCGTGCAGGAGGAAGCAATTCGGCCCTTCGTGCCAACACCGCCATTCACTGTGATCATGGCTGATCATCCACAATCAGTACCCTGTTGCTACCTTCTCCCAGCAGTATAACAGGCCTGTAAACACACTACTCATAGATAACATATAATAAACAAAAAAAATCACTAGATTAATAACCCCACTACTAGTGCAAAACAGCCCAAAGTCCTTAGTGCAACCAAGCCAGTCCATTGATCATATTTGCGGTTAGTGTTGGGTAGTGTTCAAGATCCTGATGGTTGTTGGGAAGAAGCTGCTCCTAAACCTGTAGGTCACGGTTTTCAGACTCTTGTACCTTCTTCCCGATGGCAGAAGGGAAAGATGAAGGTGGCTTCGGTGGTGTGGGTCCCTGATGATGCCGGCTGCCTTTATTGAGGCAGCGTCAGTTCTAGCTGCCTTTGATGGTGGGGTGGTCAGTGCTCCCAAATCGGGCGAAAACAATCTGTTCAGGGATGAATATTGGCGGCAGGCAGAGGAGGACAAGGTGGCCTCCAGTAATGCAGGTGGTTCTTTGGCAAGGGGGGTGTCTGACTGTGCGCGTCTTTGTTTGGTTCTCTCCTGTGTGAAGAAGGAGCTGGTGCCGGGGAAACCGCCTGCAGTCACTCGAGCAGCAAGCTGGACTTGCCGCCCTCGCCCCAGATCAACCGCAAGAAGCATCGCAGGAAGAAGAGCGTGAGCAAGGCTGACGGCGGCATGCCGGGCCTGGCAGAAGGTGAGCCCGTGGGCACGCTGCCGCCGTCTGTGGCTGCCCAGCGGCACGTTTGGAGGGGGAAATGTTTTGGCTGGTTCTCTGGAAGGATAGGACGGCTTTTACTCTGGGGCAGAAAGGGGGTGGGGGCTGAATCTTGCTGCTGTTGCCACTATCAACCCCAAAGCCAATACACTGCTTACAAACCCCGCCTTCTGTCTTTACAAAAACTATTAAAACCTTCATGCCAGTAGTGTGTGCTGGGCAACTCTGTCTCTCGTGGCCTTACAAAAGCTTGACTGGAAAGGTGCCTCAGGCCTGGGGGAGCCTGTTCGATTAGGCCCAGGACATCCCATGCAGCCTAGAGCCTCAGGCGTTCCTGATGACCAGTATTGCACAACACCCCCGCCCTCTCCCCAATGACCCTGTGCTGGTTCATTGCAAGAGCATCGATGAGAGTCCCAATCTCTTGTACTTTCCTGAGATCTGTACTCTCTTTCCTCTTTTCAAGGATCCTGTTGAATTGGCAGGCAGCGCATTTCAGGTAGAGATGTTCTCCGGGCACCAGAATGTGTCCTTTCAATTAATACCGACAGGAACTTGTTCATTGCTGTCAGATACACTCTTTACACTCTCGAAGAGACAGGTATCTATGTCCATTTTGGTTGAAGACACGCAAGTCCTTCAGCCCAAGCCATCCATGAGAAGCAAGATGTCCCATGAAGTTAGTCCCATTTGGCCACATTTGGCCAATGTCCCTCTCAACCATGTTCCTGATGATGGAACAGTTAAACTGAGTATCTTGAACTGTCCACTTAAGAACAGGCAGACTTTTGTTTCCCCATAAAGGAAACGAACAGAACAATAGTTTGTGTTTTACAAACATCCCAGTTCATAATAAGTAGCATTTCATCCTAGTTATTTGATCGGCGTCTAAGAGGGTTCTAGAATTAGTTTTCTGGGAGTTTGAATTTTCCAACTGTGTATGGCTTGGTTAAACTCAGCAGGCTATAAGCATTTGCAAAGAGTTGAAGACACTCATTCTGTGCACTAAGTTTACCTTGCACGGCAGAGTTATTACACTGAATGTCCCAAACTCATTTGATTTCTGACATTGTCAAAATTCAGGTCAGGATAAGCTTAAGAAAGGCACAAAGTTTAAAATCGCAATTAACTTATAAATGACTTCCAGGATGTGTGTGTAACTTTAATTAGCTTCTAATTCTTATTTAAACAGAATCTGCCTTCTCACAGCAATTAGATTTTTGTGATTATATTAGAATAAGTGCATCGGCAGCAGAATTAATCATTGTGCGTGAAGTCGTCTATTACCATGAACAAGGTCACATTGAGGATCTGTTAGTAAGCACATTTATCTTGATACATCCATTGGGACGCATTAGTAATACCACTGGTGCTTTAATCCAACAGCAACCGGGCGTCTATGTGGATTTTGGTGGCAGAATCGTGCACATTTACAAAGTTCCTGATTGTAGACCAGATTGTGGCTTTCCGTACCAAATTTCCATTGACTGAACAATTAGATTTAAACAGCAAGTCATATGAGTTATCGGGAACAGTACCACGGATAGTTTGACCTCATTCTGTGCAACCTGGTCCCATCGTAATAATGCTGTACAGTTAAGAGGAACCAAGAAGAAGGAATGCCTTCCCCCAGAGAACAGTGAGCTGCGACAGTTTCTTCTAAAACTGTTCGCCAGGAATGCCAACTTCAATAAACAAGCTCTTCGGTTAATTACCTTTCCCCGCAGTTGCACAAAAACCTGAACTACTATCTGCCTCTTTGGTGACCTCAGGACTATCCTTGATCGGACTTTGCTGGCTAGACCTTGCACTAAACGTTATTCCCTTATCATGTATCTATATATCTAATGGATCGGTTGCAATCATGTATAGTCTTTCCGCTGACTGGATAGCACACTACAAAAGCTTTTCACTGTACCTCGGTACACGTGACGATAAACTAAACTCCACTACAATCTCCACAAATGTTCCATTTGAAGTCCACCATGCTCCTTGGATTGAGATGAGGAGAGCTAAACCAGAGCGGAGGTTGTGAGTTCAGCAACCATTGACTGGAAGAGCTCACTTGTTCAGGGAAGCCTTTTCGCGCTGTCGAGCAGCAATTAGTGGCAAGAAAAAACCACGGGTCCAGAGGAGGCCTTTCGGCCCCTTGAGTCAATCCTGCCATTCAATATCATGGTTGATCTGTGCCCAAATTCCACAGACCTACCTGCGCCCAATGTCATATATTCTTTGTTAAAATGTGCATCGATCCCTCCTTTAAAACGTATAATTGGCCTGGCATTGATGACTGTTTGCAGTAGAGAGTTACAAATGTCCAGCACCTTAATTCCTACTAAGATTAGTAATAAAATCACAACGTGCTGGAGCAACTCAGCGAGTTGGGCGACATCTCTGGAAGACAAGATCTAAGATGAGAAATAAATTTCCTTAAGCCTTAAAAAAAAAACCCTGTAATTAATAAACAAGAAAAGTGAGTGTATGCGTGTGTTTGTGTGTGTGGGTGTGTGTCAGAGAGAGATGTTCTAGGAGCAGAATTAGGCCATTTGGCCCATCACGTCTACTCCGCCATTCAATCATGGCTGATCTATTTTTCCCTGTCAACCTCATTCTCCTGCCTTCTCCCCATAACCCCTGACACCCGCACTAATCAAGAATCTGTCAATCTCCGCCTTAAAAATATCCATTGACTTGGCCTCCACACAGCCGTCTGTGGCAATGAATTCATTCATATGGTAGAAACATAGAAACATAGAAATTAGGTGCAGGAGTAGGCCATTCGGCCCTTCGAGCCTGCACCACCATTCAACATGATCATGGCTGATCATCCAACTCAGTATCCCGTACCTGCCTTCTCTCCATACCCTCTGATCCCCTTAGGCACAAGGACCACATCTAACTCCCTCTTAAATATAGCCAATGAACTGGCCTCAACTACCCTCTGTGGCAGAGAGTTCCAGAGACCCACCACTCTCTGTGTGAAAAAAGTCCTTCTCATCTCGGTCCTAAAGGAATTCCCCCTTATCCTTAAGCTGTGACCCCTTGTCCTGGACCTCCCCAACATCGGGAACAATCTTCCTGCATCTAGCCTGTCCAACCCCTTAAGAATTTTGTAAGTTTCTATAAGATCGCCTCTCAATCTCCTAAATTCTAGAGAGTATAAACCAAGTCTATGCAGTCTTTGTTCATAAGACAGTCCTGACATCCCAGGAATCAGTCTGGTGAACCTTCTCTGCACTCCCTCTATGGCAATAATGTCCTTCCTCAGATTTGGAGACCAGAACTGTACGCAATACTCCAGGTGTGGCCTCACCAAGACCCTGTACAACTGAAGTAGAACCTCCCTGCTCCTATACTCAAATCCTTTTGCTATGAAGGATGGTGGTGGTGAAGGCTATATGGTGCCATGGCTATCGTGAGATGATAGACAGCAATGGGTGGGCACCTGACATCTGTGTTGTGATGCAAGTCCTTTTTCAACAGTTGATTGCTGCTCTTAGTGAAGCACTCAGCCACTGGAGCACTGCTTTCTACTGCCTAGATGAATTAACAAAACTGAAGCGGTATCAGGAACCTGACAGGGAACGGGAGCCTAGTGGTTATATTTCCAGACTGATGATTCAGAGTCAGTAGTTCAATTCCATCATGTCTGCTGGGGGACTAAAAATTCTGTAAATTCAATAAATCTGGAATTAAAAAGGCAGCAATGGAAGCAAACCTTCGGTTTTGCAAAATCTAGCAGTTCCATTGCTGCCTTTTTAATTCCAGATTTATTGAATTTACAGAATTTCTGTCCCCCAGTTGACGTTGGGATTGAACTACTGACTCTGAATCATCCTTGCGTGCCCTATACACGATTTTCATCACCACTCGGTTTGAACGCAGTGGCGGATGGGCTACAAGTTATGCCCTTTCAAACACTCATCTTCTGGATTTTGCACAACATCCAATGCATGTTTTTTGAGCCTTTAAGTGGCACTGTTCCGTCCACTGTTCCGTGTGAGATCGACTATCGCCACTGCCCAAGCCCTCCCCGCAGGCAGCCGTTTCCGTGTGCAGTTGTTGATGTGCTCCTGAACTCTGCAGTAATCTTCTCTCCAATGTCTCTCTCCAATTGTTTCTGCCTCTTGCTTTGCTGGATTCTGGGTGCAGCCAGGCGCAGGGTGTGGAAATTAAAGCGTTTTGGTAGTTTAAGAAATATATGCAGAGCAGGTAACGTATTTTAACTTGTATCCTGGTGGCTGGTGCCAGTGTTGGTTGTTGGTTGTCGTGTGTGTGTGTGTGTGTGTTCTGTCTGCAGTATATCTGTGTTCAAGTGTTTGTTTCGTCTCTCCTTGCCTTTACTCTTTTTGAATGTGAACTCCTTCCTGCCCAGCCTCTCCCGGCTGCGATTCCCACGTAGTTTTGTTTTGTGGTCGGGAACGCGGGGGATGTGGGGAGGAGCGGGGGCAGGTAGCGGGCCGGCGTATATTTGTGTGATAATGAGATCGGTGTCACTGTTCACGGAGGGCTGTTTGTGTGTAGAGCTTCAGGCCAACCATTCTGCCAGTCCGGCAGAAGTCCATTCATCCGTTTTTCCACCCCCTCCCCTCCCCACCCGGCCAAACTACAAGTTAATCGTGGCTATAGTGGCCGATTATGGCTCCTGTGAAGGAAGGACTCCAGGTGCTGGAACCAGTGATAATAAATGGCAGAGGGAAGCTCTTCCCCAGTTGCTCTTGTCAACAAGGTTGCAAGGGGAGATACAATTCTAAAAGCCATCTGAAAGAACCAGCAAAAGTGGAGCGGATTTACAGCATTGCTCCCACCGTCGTCACATCCCCGTCCCGAACTGGAGCGGTGTCCAGGGTCGAGTTCTGTTGATCGTGCCCGCACTCTTCCATCGTTGTCTTGAGCCCCAGTTTGCCGCTCTCCATGTCTCCCCGCTTCGGGCAGATTTCTCCTCAGCAGCCGATGCTGAACACACGGCGTTTAGCAGCCACCGTGAATTGTTGTCCCCACTTCCTAAACCCACTCCCGCCAACAACCAAACAAGAATCCCGGAGAACAGAGCCTCTCTCTCTCCGTCCTGGCTGGGGCCTGTGCCTGGGACATAGAAACATGGACACATAGAAAATAGGTGCTGGAGGCTCTTCGAGCCAGCACCGCCATTCGTTGTGATCATCCCCAATCAATAACCCGTGCCTGCCTTCTCCCCATATCCCTCGACTCCACTAGCCCCTAGAGCTCTATCTAACTCTCTCTTAAATCCATCCAGTGACTTGGCCTCCACTGCCCTCTGTGGCAGGGAATTCCACAAATTCACAACTCTCTGGGTGAAAACGTTTTTTCTCACCTCAGTCTTAAATGACCTCCCCTTTATTCTAAGACTGTGTGGCCCCTGGTTCTGGACTCGCCCAACATTAGGACCATTTTTCCTGCATCTAGCTTGTCCAGTCCTTATATCATTTTATATGTTTCTATAAGATCCCCCTCATCCTTCTAACATCCAGTGAATACAAGCCTAGTCTTTTCAATGAACATTTTGAGGCATCTCCGTGGGACTCTGTGGGAGTCCTAGATTGATCCAGCGTTAGTCCTGTTGAGCCCAGCACTGGGCAACAGTTCAAACCGGCTGATCAGGACCTTTTAAATGGATTGATTACATTCACTTACAGCCTTGTGAGGATTTTCCTTCTCGCTCATTGATTGACGGTGATATTAGCCTGCTCCACATGAAGACAGGGTTCCTTTAGTGAGGGCATCGATGCGCAGCTCTCTCCGCTCCCCCCCCCGCGCTACATCCCAGCGTCACAGACCTTCACGTCCCTGCTGGGTTTGGCAGCGCCGGATACAAATGTCTTCTCTCTTTCCTCCTCGCTTCCCCTGTCACAGAGCAAGAGGAGAACATCGAGTTCACCATTGTCTCCAGCACTGGCCAGATGTGGCACTTTGAAGCTGTGAATTTTGAAGAGAGAGATGCCTGGGTCCAAGCCATTGAGAGTCAAATCCTGGCCAGTCTGCAGTCCTGCGAAAGTAGCAAAAACAAGGTAACTCGTCCAGCAGTGTCACTGCATAACGGTGCCTTGAAACCACTGCCAATATGGACCCAGCTGCCAGAGGAGGTAGTTGAGGCAGGACTATCGCAACGTTTAAGAAGCAATTAGACAGGTACATGGAATAGGATAGGTTGAGAGGAATATGGGCCAAATGCAGGCAAGTGGGACCAGTGTGGATGGGACATGTTTGTCGGTATGGGCAAGTTGGGCCGAAGGGCCTGTTTCCACGCTGTATGACTCTAATAAGATGAAGAAAAGGACACAAAATGTTGGAGTAACTCGGCGGGGTCAGGCAGCATCTCTGGAGATCATGGATAGGTGGTCTTATGGGCCAGGACCGTTCTTCAGACTGATTGTGGGGGGGGGGGGGGGGGGGGGGGGGGGGGGGATGGGAAAAAAGCTGGAGAAGATGAGGGGCAGGTCACAGTTGAACGCAGGCAAAGGTTTTTTTGATAGTTTATTGGTTGGACAAAGTCCATAGATTAAAACAAAGGGTGTGAGACAAAAGAATTAAAGAGTTGCAAATTGTGAAGCCAGAGGAAGGAATGTGGGTGGGGGAGGGGCGGGAGTCCCGTTGACTGTAAATCACCCTAACGCGCAGAGAGTGGATGAGAAAGTGGGATAACGTAGTACTAGTGTAAACGGGTGATGGATGGTCAGCATGGACCTGGCGGGCCGAAGGGCCTGTTTCCATGCTGTATCTCTAAACTAAACTAGTGTTACATTTACCAAGAAAAAGCAGATTTTAAAAAGTGCAAAGTCCTCAGCGAGGTTGATTGGAAGATCGGGGGTGCAGCTCACGAGAGGTCTGTTCAAGGGTCTGCTCACTATCTGCAATGTCTCCATGTTTTAGGCTCGGATGGACAGCCGGAGTGAAGCTGTCGCCCTTCAGGCGATCAGGAACGCAAAAGGCAACTCGTTCTGTGTTGACTGCACTGCCGCAAGTAAGGATCTATAGGCTTTTTAAAACCTTAAAGTGGAGATCATCGTCGTTCTTTAAGTGTTTAAGAAGGAACTGCAGATGCTGGAGAATCGAAGGTAGACAAAAGTGCTGGAGAAACTCAGCGGGTGCGGCAGCATCTATGGAGCGAAGGAAATCAATTCAGCCTGAAACGTTGCCTATCTCCTTCACTATTTCCTACGGGTTTCAGCCCAAAATGTTGCCTATTCCTTCGCTCCATAGATGCTGCTGCACCCGCTGAGTTTCTCCAGCACTTTTGTCCACCGTCGTTCTTTAAGTGTTGTTTCCTTCAAGGTTTCGATGGCCTCTGTGAACTGGGCTTGCCGTCAAACTCCCTTCTGACTGACCCACAGTGCACATGCCCAAGGGGCCTTACGTCTGTTTCAGTCAAACCGTAGGCAATCGATAAATCGATCCATGGACCCAGTGCCTGCACTGATGGGCTAAAGGCCATCCCACCGCTAAACCACTCTCTTTTGCATTCCATTTTACTGCTGAAAGTGGGGGCATCCCAAACCTATTTCTATCCTAATCGAGCTGAATGTACCTCGTGGTAGCGGTCGAGCAGGCTCTGGGTAGGCAACTGCAAGTGCAGGGAATGGAGGGATATGGATGATGCACAGGCAGCTAAGAGTTGGTCTTGGCATCATGTCTGGCACAAAGGTGGTGGGCTGCAGGGCCTGTTACTGTGCTGTACTCTTCTATGTTCCTCTGTTACTTCGAAGCCCCCGTGCTGTGAGACTGCCCAGGTTGTGCACCAACGGTGGCATGGCATTCAGTGCCCACCAGTCAAGTCAAACAGTCAAACAAACTTTATTGTCATTTAGAAATACATTGATATATGCAATTCCAAACGAAATTACGTTGCATTTGGCTCCACGTGCAACACGATAATTAACAGAAGGACAGACATGGATAAAATGGATAAAAGGATAAATAGACAATGGTGGCAGCCCATTACATGGCATTCAGGAGTCTGATGGCTCGTGGGAAGAAGCTGTTGCAGAACCTTGATGTTCTGCTCCTTATGCTGCGATATCTTTTTCCCGAGGGCAGCAGAGTGAACAGTCCGTGATGGAGATGTGTGGGGTCTTTTATAATACTGCTGGCCTTAGACACGCAACGTTTGGTCGCAATATCCCCGATTGAGGGGAGAGAGGTCCCGATGATTTTTTCCGCTGTCCTCACCACTCTCTGCACAGACTTCCAGTCAGAGGCTTTACAGTCCCCAAACCAGACAGAGATACAGCTGGTCAAAATACTCTCTATGGTGCCATCAGGCCATCCCTGTGCTTGCCCGTCCCGTACCCTCTGCACCAGCCTGTGATCCTAGTCACCTGCTAGACAAGGGATGCCAGCACGATGGGTGGGCCACCAGCCTGGTGTCACTACCTCCTTCCAGCTCCTCAAGCACTGGGGAGATTCAGGTTATTATTTTTGTAATGTTTCATCTGTGTTTGCTTCAAATAAAAGTTCCGCTGCCATTTTCTTTCCACTTTTCCAGATCCCACCTGGGCAAGTCTCAACCTCGGCGCGCTCATCTGCATCGAGTGCTCTGGAATTCACCGCAACCTTGGCACCCACCTCTCACGGGTCCGGTCCCTGGACCTTGACGACTGGCCTTTGGAGCTGACTCTCGTCTTGACGTCCATCGGGAACGAGATGGCAAACTGTGTGTGGGAGAGGAATACCCGGGGGCGCACCAAGCCCACCCCAGAATCCACACGGTAAATGCTCGCTCCGCCCGGCACTGACCTTCCCCGCGGGCAGCAGCGAGAGGGGCTGCACTAAAGAAACAATGCTGCTTCTGTCAGGGGGAACTGTGTGTGTGTGTGTGTACACGACTCTGTGAGAGTGTGTGTGTGTGCACGAGTGTGTTTCTCCAGAGATGCTGCCTGACCTGCAGAGTTACTCCAGCTTTTTGTGTCTCTGTTCGGTTTAAACCAGCATCTCCTCCCGATACTGTTGAATTGTCACTCTTTCCGCTGCTATTTTGTCGTCAACATCTCAGTGTGACGTGCCCTTTTTGTTTCTCTCTTCCGTCCCTCGCGCCCCGACCCACCTTCCGTTTCCAGGGAGGAAAGGGAGAACTGGATCCGAGCAAAATATGAGCAGAAGCTCTTTGTCGCCCCCTTGAAGTACCGCGACATGGCTTTCGGGAAGCAGCTGTTCCGAGCCGTCATGGAGAAGGAGCTGCACAACATCTTGCTGCTCCTTGCTCACGCCAAGAAGGAGCACATCAACGAATGCACCGATGACAAGGACAGGCGGACGGCACTGCACCTCGCCTGCGAGCTCAAGGACGTGGTGATATCGCAGCTCCTGGTCTGGGTACGAGTCACTCTGTCCTTTCCCAGTCGCTGGTCAGCACAGACTCGGTGGGCTGAAGGGCCTGTTTCCACGCTGTATCTCCAAACTAAACTAGTATCCTCATCTTAGGAAGGTTATACAGTCCTACCAACCTATATTTCAAAGACTACATTACGTAAATAATTTAGTCTCTTCTCCAAAAGAGTTTAGTGGTCATTAATCCCTATTTTAAGCAGTGCTTCCAAAAACACCCAGAGTCACAGAGTCATCCAGCACGGAAACATGCCCACCCCGGCCCACCATGTCCATGCCGACCATCGTGATCATCTCCTCACATTTTGCCTGCCTGTAGCCTTCTGTACCTCTCTGCCTCTGCTGCCAGTAATCAGCAGCTGGCATCAGTAACGTCAGCTGCAAGGCACCAGGTCCGGCCGGCACGTGGTCCATGAGGCTGCGTCTAGAGGTTGTGTCCAGCACATTGCCTGTCTCACTCCTCATCCATGTCCTGAAGGACGACACAATACAGGGGGGTCCGTAACACCGTGCCAGTCAGCAGAGACTTGCCTGGGGAAGGGGAGCAGGTGGGATTGTTGCATTAGCTTCGATCCTGGGTAACGAGCCCTGGAGAAGGTTTGTTTGAGGGCAAAAAGGGAAAAAGGAGTCTTCCCCCTCCCCCCCATAAAAAGAGCCAAACGTAACGCACCGGTGTCGATTTTGTCTTCTCCACAGTACGGCATTGACGTGAGGGCCAGAGACGTGAATGGAAACACAGCCCTGTACTACGCCAGGCGGGCAGGGAGCCAGGAGTGCATGGATGTGCTGTTGCAACATGGCTGCCCCAGTGATGGCTGTAGTACAACACCCAGCGTCAGAAGGAAAAGTCTCGGGAGAACTGACTCCAAGTTTGCACATTAGGCACAAGCCTTTGAAGCATTCCTTTTCCACACCTTGACATTCCCAAAGGGCAGCCTTCACATTTTTCCCAAACCACTTGCCCCCCCCCCCTCCATTCATCTCCCCCCCTCCCCCCCCCCCCCCCCCCCCGACCCATTTTATTGCAGGATCTGGTGATCAGGACACACACTTCATGGAAGCCCAGCGCTGATCTTACAACAAGCGACAATGTCAGTGGTCTCAAAGACGACTGACTGAGCGATCGGAACTGCTGTTCTTTGATGCAAGATCTGCCCGGTGTTTTGAGGCTTATTTCCTGAACTTTCCTTTCTAGGTGATATCTGAAGGTAACGCCAGTGTCCCAATTTGTAGAGCAGCTTTGGGAGTAAAGATTTGATAAGTCCTTTCAAAAAAAAAAAAAAATAGATTGGAAGTTGTTTACACAAATCAAAAGCCGCGATGTGCTGGATTCCTGCACCTGCAGTAAGTCACAGAAGCCAGTTTTCAACTCCAAATGTTTTATATTTGACATAATGAAGATGTTGTCAGTTTAATTTTCTAACTGTTTTAATGGTGGCCCTACCAAATGTTCCCTTGCAGTTTTTTTTTTTTTTCAGACGTGCAATTGTATTTAAATTTGTAAAGGAAATTTGTGTGTAATATTGGATATTACAGTATTCAGTGACATGTGAAAAGTACAGAACTTTATTTCGTACTATCTGAATTTGAAGGATAATTGTATATCAGTGTTGCAGGAGACAGGAAAAGCAGTTCAGGGAGAGGCTGGCGTCTTAGGTTGCCCATCTAAAAGGTTGCCCATTCCTTCTCTACAGAGATGCTGCCTGTCCCGCTGAGTTACTCCAGCATTCTGTGTCTACCACTCATGTAATATTGTGCCACCATATTGTGCCCAGCAATGTGGGACCATTAGCTCAAGGGAGTATTTGAAGACGGGCATTTTGTTTCGGTACAGTGTGTTACTGGCCAAACAAATTGAAATGAGGGCTCCATTGACACAGAGCAGCAACAAGGAAACACCTGCAACTCAATCGAACCTTGTGATCTCAACAGGAGGGGCACCTTCTGTCATGAAGTCAGCCAAAGGCTAATGCAAAAGGGGGGGGGGAGCAAATCAAGAAGCATTTTATATCAGACCTCCCGAGTGCTAAGTTTGAAGTGCCATAGTCGGCAGCTGAGCTCTCGGCTGGCACTCCCACTCCGGTACAAAGGGAGTGCCGCGCTGTCAGACCACGCACCACTGAGGGAGTGCTGGACCACTGGAGGTATCCAGTTCTGAACACAACATTACGCCCAGGTCTTGCGTGGATGTAAACGATGCCACGACGATCTTATGAAGGGCGGGCAAGATTCCCCCTCATCCTCACATAGTGCCCTCCCCAACATTAAGACTCGAACAACATCAGAAAAACAACTTGCCAGGTTTTTGATATTCTCACTGTTTATGGGAACTTGCTGTGTACAAATCAGTTGCCTTGTTTCCTGTGTTGTAAATGTATTGCATTGGTTATAAAGTGCTTTGGGCCATGCTGAGGGTAGTGAGGGACACAGTAGGAAATGCAATTCTCTCTCTTCCCTGGCACTCTGGAGAGCACTAGTTCCCTTTTATACTCCCTTTCTCCCGTCCCCATATCCCCCCCCCCCTCAGGATCTACTTTTCACTCCTTTTCTTTCCCTATCTGACATCCTTTTGTCTCCTTTCACCTCGAGCTTTTGTCACTTACTCCACCCATCTGCATATCAAACGCCCTCTCACCTGTATCCACCTATCACTTGCCAGTCCCTGTCCTGCCACCACCTCTCCTTTACACCTTTCTACCCTTTACCCCGTCAGTCTGAAGAAGGGTCCCGACCCGCAATGTCAGCTGTCCATTCCCTCCCCAGATGCTGCCTGACCTGCTGAGTTCCTCCAGCACGTTTGTTGTTTTGCAGCCTATAACATGGTCTAACGAGTCTAAAGAGACTTAAATTTGTAAGAGTAAATGAAAGGTTTAAGTTTTTTTTTAAATTGTATATTGTCCTGCAAACTGAGCTAAATGTACTTGTCTATCATGAAATTGCCTCTTAACTCCTATCAGGCAAGGAATGTCTCTGATGTGTTCACTGTCGAGTAATTGGGTGAACGAGAGCACAAGTCTGCTGTGTCTTCTCAAGGTTTACTTCTTCATTCAGAAACCCGAGTGAAGAGGACTGGGAAAAACGTGGGAATGGGAGACAGATGCAGCAAGGGATGTTGAGATTAGTCCAGACTGGGGCAGTCAAGTTGTAGATTGCCCGGAGAAAATACCACTGCTTGCCCAGCTTACAACAGCACCTCCAGACACCGCCACCCAGCACACTTCACAACTCAATCCAAAGACTGCACTAATGTAGCTGTTGTGTGAACACGTGACTCACATTCCTTGTTCTCATCCGTAAACCATTTGGGAGGGGGTGCCAGGGAAACATGCAAAGCAGGATGTGTTTACCCTCGGCTCGTATAATAGCTTACCTGTGGACAGGAGGATCATTAAACAGACACCCCACCCCATCCACCTCCCCGACTAACGCAGTACTGAGGGAGAGTTGCCGTATCAGAGGTACTGTCCTTCAAATAGTACTTTCACATGAGGTTCAGTCTGCCTGTTCTGGTGGATGTACAAGATCCCGTGGCACAGCAGGGAGTACTCCTGATGCCCCGGCCAATGTTTTATTTTCCCAACACCGCCAAGATTGGATTAACACGTCTTTAATTCTTGCGCTGCTTCTGCAATTTTGCTGAGCGCAAAATGACTGCTGCATTTGCCTACAGACCAACAGATACAGCATTTAGAAGTATTCCCAGGCACACAAAGTGCTTTGGGACATTTCTGAGGGAGGCGATGCAGCGCAAACTAAAATGCGAGCCTTTGCAAAGCAGATTTTGCAGCACTGCTTGGGGGAGTGGGCTGATATCGATGACTTCAGATTTTCGGTAGTAAGCATTCTACCAGAATATCGAGCTTTGCACACTGCGCTGAAAGTGTTCTTTTAACCATTCTGGGCAGCGATTTCCTTCAGCTACCGTACCTTGCAAAATCATTGCCATCGCGCAAACACAATGATACCACGTATAAGCACACAGTTATTGCTCCTTTCCAGCCCTCACCCCCTTTATTAGGCTTTTAGTACGTCGTGGTGTGTTTATTATTAATAGACAATCTGCTTCTCACAGTATAGTGAAAGAAATTCCAAACCGAGGTACTATTTCCTCCTAGCTTGTGGGCGCAAGTTGTCAATATATGTAAAAGTTGTTTAGAATTCAACTACCTTTCGATGGAGATTGTTTGGCCAGTGACAGCCATTCATGTTTTCGCTGATACTCAGTTGCCATCTATGTCTGTGACTATTTACTGCCTAATAAAACTCAGCATGACTTTAGCAAACAGAACTTCTTATAGAGTCACAGAGTGATACAGTGTGGAAACAGGCCCTTCAGTCCAACTCGGCCAACAATATCCCAGCTACCCTAGTCTCACTTGCCTGCACTTGGTCCATAACCCTCCAAATCTGTCCTATCCATGTACCTGTCCCAACTGTTTCTTAAACAATAGTCCCAGCCTCAACTACCTCCTCTGGCAGCTTTTTCCACACACCCACCACCCTCTGTGTGTAAAAGTTACCCTTCGGATTCCTATTAAACCTTTTTCCCTTCACTTTGAACCTACGCCCTCTGGTTCTCGATTCCCCTACTCTGGGTAAAAGACTGTGCATCTACCCGATCTAGTCCCCTCGTGATTTTGTGTTCTTATTTTCCATCTTCTTCCTTTTCTCTGACGTTCGCCGCCTTCAGAAGCCCTCGCCCTCCGCAGCTGAACCACCTCTCGTGCAGCTGTGGATAGTGAGGGCTTCAGAGCTGGAGCCTGTCCCTGCCCTTTGCCCCAACGCTCACACAGCCCCCAACCAGAGGTCACTGCCAGAGGGCAGGAATACTCACTGACCCTCTTTCCCCTTCCTTGCCCAAGACCACCCAGTCCACTGGTTTGATTTAATTTAGTTTAGAGATACAGCACGGAAACAGGCCCGATTCCACGGCGACCATCGATCACCTGTTCACAATAGTTCTCATCCACTCCCTGCACACTGGGGGCAATTTACAGAGACCAGTTAACCTGCAAACACGCACGGCTTAGGGATTTGGGAGGAAACTGGGGCACCCAGAGGAAACCCACGCGGTCACAGGGAGAACGTGCAAACTCCACACAGACAGAACCCGAGGCAGCAGCTCTATTAGCTGTCCCTGTCTTACCTGAGAGAACTCACTCTGCACAGGCCAAGAGTTCTGGGAGCAAATCAATCTCTCAACCATTCTGCTGCAGCTTTGCACTCAAACATTTCCAACGCCCCCCTCTCAATGTTATTGTTTTGCAATCGAAATTGGAACTTCAATTTAAAATGAGTCCGTCCACCTCTGAAGCATGAATTCTTGTTCTATTAAAACTCCCGGGCTGCGGCAGACAACATACACTTTTGATGTGGCTTTTAAAAGAAGCAGCATCTTGTTTTCCTTATTGCTGCTTAGAAAGAAAATTGGTTTCAAAATATTACTGTGCGGCCACATATGTTAAATGAATTTTCAGCTCAAAACTGCTCGACAATTTAACATGCACAAAAACATTTTATGGGAATAAAGTGGCCTTTAGTGCAAAGTGAGCTGGTGTCACAAATTTAGATCGTATTGAGAAGCAAATTTATTTGTGCATTTGGTCTGCCCGAGTAATGTACCCTGAATGTCCAGATAATAGAAGATTTGCCTCAAGTAATGTAGTCTTAAGAGTAATTCAAATGCACAATCTGTTTGAGGTATGGAGTCATTCAGCCTAGTTATACTGCCAGCTCAACAGCAGTGGATGATTATCAAGACCTCTGGTCTCCTGCACTTAACGAACAGTAGGCAGATTCTCCACATCCTCTAACACGTTAAAATGTTTCTGACTCATTCTCCCACCCGAACATGGAAAGCGGGTATTCAAACCTCCTTCAATGTGCAGTCAGAACGCAGTCAATGTGTACACTGTTGTACAATTGTCAAACACAATACAATTACAAAGTACAAAAGAAGTACAATTGTACTTCAATTCCATTGACGCCTGCGCTCCATATGCCCAATACCCTTCCCTCCCAAACAACTCGTTGAAAATGGAAGTTAACCGCAGCAACCAAACACCCTTGTGTGAGGGTGGAAGAAAAGCTTTCTGCATTCACTCCTGAATGAGTGATTTCCAATTGTAAGCTTATGCCTGTAGAAACAAGGAACTGCAGATGCAGGTTTACAAAAAAGGACACAAAGTGCTGGAAGTAACTCAGCGGGTCAGGCAGCATCTCTGGAGAACATGGATAGTTGACGTTTCAGGTCGGGACCCTTCGGTCTGAGCATCCATGTTCTCCAGAGATGCTGCCTGTTCCGCTGAGATACTCCAGCACTCTGTGAAACGCCATTTATCCATGTTCTCCACAGATGCTGCCTGACCCGCTGAGTTACTCCAGCACTCTGTGAGACGTCACCTATCCATGTTCTCCACAGATGCTGCCTGACCCGCTTAGATACTCCAGCACTCTGTGAAACGCCACCTATCTGTGTTCTCCAGAGATGCTGCCTGACCCGCTGAGTTACTCCAGCACTCTGTGAAACGTCACCTATCCATGTTCTCCACAGATGCTGCCTGACCCGCTGAGTTACTCCAGCACTCTGTGAAACGCCACCTATCCATGTTCTCCACAGATGCTGCCTGACCTGCTGAGTTACTCCAGCACTCTGTGAAACGCCACCTATCCATGTTCTCCAGAGATGCTGCCTGACCCGCTGAGTTACTCCAACACATTGTAAGCTTATGCCTCTTCTGAATTTCCACATTGACAGAAAACAGCTTCCTTTATAACTGGCCCTTTACCGTTTAGAAGCCCTGGGCCAGAGTGCTCGTCCACCTTCCAAACTCAAGCGAGTTCACCTCACGCTTTGTTAGTAAGTCAAATTGTCACCTTTTTTCAGAATTTAGGGAAGTTTGCATCTTTGAATATTTATCTCTGGCTGTGGGCACAAGCAGGCTTTGCAACATTGAAGTCTACTTTTCATTGAGAGCTTCTATTTCTGGAACTTCTGCAAAAAAATTTGCAAGATGTTTTAATAATTTCAATGCTTAGAATGTAAATGCTTCTTGTGAACATTTTCTCTGTGTATTGGCCACTTTTATATCCATTTGACTTTGTTACTGGATATACGACGCTTATAGCTAGTTTCCATTTTACTTGTTTTTACTTACGATGATTGTATACAGAGTCTGTAAACTGTTTCTTAAATTGTGATCTCCCCTGTGAATTGTAATACAATTCCATTGAAGTGAATTTAACTTCAAAAATTTAAGTTGTACTTCTGTATTTGTATAAAATTGCTCAATAGGGGGAGGGGAGTATCTCTCTTTTTTTTTTGTTTGGGCTGGTTTGGTTTATGGGGTCACAGCAAGATCTGTTGGACTACAGTCTGACCTGGCTCAATGCTTAACTGTAGACTGGAGCCATTAATTTCCTCAGCTGAGCCTTTCCAGCACATTTGCAAACAGGCCTGCCTTAGATTTCTGTCCGCGCTATTGTGCTACCATTAAGCAGCATCGAATCGTTAGGCTCACAGCTTTATTCTGGCAGGGGAGGATTCAAGGGCAGTTGCTTGCTCATTCATGCTGCGTACTCCCTTGCCACTGATACTGAACCTGTGACCCAGGTCGGCAAAGCTACAGGACATCCAGGCAGAGAGATGCCAGCTTTATGTTTGCTGTGTTTATTCTGCCCTGTCTCGAAATACATTCCAATATGAAGTGGTCCCCATCTGGTCATCTGTGTTGATGTACAAGCAGAGAAGTTGTAGAGTTCATTGATTATTTTCAATTGAAATCTCAGATTTCCTTTAAACTCGAATGAATGTGAATGGTTGTTTACTGGCTTTCGATGAAAGGAAAGTTTGTGGACGAGCTCCAATATTGTCATCGCCATCAATCCCTTTAGCTAAGGGCACCCCCACCACCTAGATTCAACCATTAAAGACTTCCTAATGCAATTGTGTAAGAAGGAGCTGCAGATGCTGGTTTACACCAAAGATAGACCCAACATGCTGGAGTAACTCCACGGGTCAAGCAGCATCTCATAGACACAAAATGCTGGAGTAACATAGAGTCTGATGAAGGGTCTCGACTCGAATCGTCACCTATTCCTTTTCTCCAGAGATGCTCCCTGACCCGCTGAGTTACTCCAGCATTTTGTGTCGATCTTCCTAATTCAATTCATTGAGCTGGGCAGAACATAGAAGTGGAAAGAGGTGACAAACTCCATTGCCATGAAACCTGTATCATCAGCCTCGGTCATCGATGCCCTTTGCCAAGTTACCCTTTTGGCTTTAGAATTCAATTCCAAATCAAAAGTAAAACGTTACTTGATGCACTTCACTCCTGGTTTATTCCAGAATGGTAGATAGTGGTTGCGCAGTGCAAGGCTTTGATTTGATTCCATTTTTATACAATAAAGCTGGTCAACATCTAAACAAAACTTTAAAAAGCTACTGGAAAGTTGAACTCTTACTCGTTAACTACAGCATTTCACTTAAAACCAAGATGGAGACACAAGAGGCTACAGATGCTGGAATCTTGAGCAAAATACAAAGTGCTGGAAGAACTCAGTGGGTCAGGCGGCATCTCTTGTTTCTCTTTATTTTCTCTCATTCCCAGTTCTGAACAAAGGGTCGTTGACCTGAAACGTTAACTCGGCTGCTCTTTATACTGATGCTCCCTGAGCCGCTGAATGCTTCCAGCATTTTTTGGTTTTCCAGCATATCGGTTTTCCCCCGACATCCCAAACAGGTGCGGGGTTGTAGGTTAATTGGCCCTTTATAAATTGCCCCTAATGTGCAGGGTGTGGATAAGAAAGTGTGATATCGTAGAACTAGTGTGAACGATGGTCGGCGTGGACCGAAGGACTGGTTTCCATGATGTATCTTTCAATTAAATTCAATTCAACCTTTAAGGGGCACATTTTTGTAATTAAGTATTCAAATCCATTTGTTTGCATTTTCGCTCAGTGGACTTTATAAATCCCGTGGCTATTTATGAAGGCGATCAGCACCTTTCCACTGTATCCATGCCAACAATTTTAAAGCTACAAGAAAACGTGATTGCTATTTATGAGATGGCGCAGAACTGCAACTGTTTTTTTTTCTCCTTTGTTACGATCACCGCTGTGCAGAAACGCAATGGGCGATGTAATGAGCTGCTCTTCAAACATCAAGGCGCGATTAAAATGCAAGTGTTTCTTTTCCCCACTCTTCAGGTAGACTTTGATAGAGTACAGCACAGGAACAGGCCATTCGGCCCAAAATATCAGTGTCGGACATGATGCCAGGTTAAACTAATCTCCTCTGCCTGCATGTTTAAGAAGGAACTCCAGATGCTGGAAAATCGAAGGTAGCCAAAAAAAAATGCTGGAGAAACTCAGCGGGTGAGGCAGCATCTATGGGGCGAAGGAAATAGGCGACGTTTCAGGTCGAGACCCATTTCCCTGCATTTATATTGGCGCATGGATATAGAGGGATATGGATCATTCGCAGGCAGATAAGAGTTTGTCTGGGCATCATGTTTTGCACAGACATTGTGGACCGAATGGTCTGTTCCTGTACTGTGTTCTATGAACATAAATAACCAATGCACAATAAGGCACTGATCGTATCAGTTTGCGCTAATGCGACTGCAAATATGTCTTGCTTACATAATGCCATACACTCAGTCCAATGTTTTTGTACGGATGCTTAAAGATAAATCCCTGACTTTCTACACATGGGAACAATGTGACCCAGCTCGCACTTTGCACAAGGATTTGAAGTGCCTGAGAGGTTTCAGTGAAATTTGACAAATTAATGTGAACAGGTTACTTCAGGCAACATCAAAACAACATGGACTGTTGTCTGGAGTCGGAACGTTCAGCCGAGCTACGATTCGTGAAGAGCAGCAGCCATACCGTTGGAGGGAAAACTGATGAAGGCAGGGAAGTGACTTTTCCCGTTGACACATCAGCACGCAGAGCTCTCTGTGTTGCCTCCGTGGACCAGCTGGAGGTTCAACCGCAGATGGGCGTCAAGGAAGCGGCTGGAGAGCTGTCGTTATTCACGGCCCAAGTGCTGGCTGCCTGGTAAGAGTCACAGCCAGAGCACCTGGATTCTATTGAGGAAAGGGTGACTGGTAGAAAGAGGGAGACAAACGTATACAAAAACGTCAAAACCACAGTAGTTGGAAATCAGTAACAAAAACAGAAAGAGCGGCAGGTGACGCATCTGGTGGAATCACTCCCTCAGAGACCTGGTGTCCAGGGTTGCTGCGGGAGGGAGCGCGTCCTCCCGGCCGCCAGGGGGAGTGAACGGCGGACGGGTGGAAGTCCTCCAGTCGCCAGGGGGAGGGTGCTGGTCCTCCCAGTCGCCAGGGGGAGGGTGCTGGTCCTCCCAGTCGCCAGGGGGAGGGAGCTGGTCCTCCCAGTCGCCAGGGGGAGGGAGCTGGTCCTCCCAGTCGCCAGGGGGAGGGAGCTGGCGCCCCTCCGGCACCGGAGTGGCGCCGTTTAAAGAACTGTTGACGGCGGTGGCGGCGGCTCCTCCCGGGCCCAGCCCAGCGCAGCCTGGCGGGGTGAGTGATTGCCGGGCCGGTGTGTGGGGCGGGAGAGGCCGGGTTGAGCTCAGCTCCCTGCCCGGTGGCATCGCAGCCCGAGGGAGGGAGGGAGGGAGAGAGAGAGGACACGATCAGGATGTGTGAGCCGCATCCCGGCCCGGCCTTTGTTACCGGCCGCACTCGGCCGTTCACCCCGCAGCAGCGGCCTCCAGCCCGGCCCGACCCCGTCAGGCAGCCAAGGCCCGTGAGGGGAGCAGCTTACGGGAGGGGGACGCTGCAGGTAGTTGCCCAGACTGGCCCAAATAACTTTATCACTGTCCACGAGTTCTTACCCAGGGGCACAACATTTATCGGACGATCCCCTTGTCCAGAGGCTGTTGTGTAAATGTCTGCATGAGGAACAAACACCTTCCTTGATTTAGTCTTGAATTTTAGCAATCTATCATTATCGCATTTTTTGTTTTTTGTTTCCCCGATTGTCAATCCTTGTCAGCTTCGCCCCCGAACAGAGCAATGTCCCAGAAACTATTTAACTCACTTAAATATGCGGTCAGTTTTGATTTGTTCGGGTTTAAGTGAACATTTTTACCTTTATTGGTATAATTCCTCATGAAATGTACTCAGTGAAGGTCAAAGCTATTCTTAAAGAGCACTCTAGAAAGCAGGATTATTTTTGTAGGGATGCTTGATTTATAGTTTGAAGAAACTTGATATTTTTAGATTGTAGTATTTAGTATGGTATTTCTAACAGTTTGGTTCAAGGAGTTATGGCTTTCTAACAGAGGAGACTCTATTCAGAAATGTTTTAAAGTTATTTGAGAAATATTCCATAGTATTGTGTTACCAATGGAAAGAGTTAACAAAATATTACGATATTAATTTGTTATCTCCTTTATAATCACAAGTTCCTATCAAAGATCAGTGATAAATGTACAAAATTATAGAATGCTGCTGTTTAAAAACTTAATTCAACATTTTAAACTGTCAATTTAACAGTCATCAAAGCCGCTGGGTTACAAGTCTAGAAATACTTCTATGTTATCCTATCCAACTGTGACATAGGAATTGTTCTTTGATCATAAACCATTTTATAATCTGGTCATTTAAAAAGTCAGATAATATAACAAATGAATGAATAAGTTTATTGGCCAAGTATCTACATACAAGGAATTTGCCTTGGTGCCCCTTCCCGCAAGTGACAACATGACATACAGTGACAGTTAAGAATGATACATAAAACATTAAACATTAATAATAAAACATTATTGATTAAGTATGTGAATTAAATGAAATACCAGAGCAAAAGGAGCATAGTCAATGCACGTGGGAAGTTCTGTGTTTATTTGCTAAGTCTCCGGGGAGCCAAGTTCTAAATTCTACAACTGATCTTATCAAGAATGTATTGCCCACACAAACAGGTGGTTCAAGGGTCCCATGCACCTTGATGTATAGAGATCAAATTAAAAGAGAATCTAGAAATCGGAGGTACAAAGGGACTTGGAAATGCAGGTGCAGGATTCCCTAATAGTTAATCTGCAAGTCGAATTGGTAGTAAATGTAGCATTTATTTCAAGAGGGCTAGAATACAAAATCAGGGATGTAATGCTGAGGCTCTAACGCGCTGGACAGGCTACATTTGGAGTATTGTGAGCAATTTTGGGCACCATATTGCTGGAAGGATGCACTGGCTCTGGAGAGGGTCAAGAGGAGATTTACAAGAATGATCCCAGGAATGATTAGGTTAACATACGATAAGCGTTTGATGGCACTGGGCCTGTACTCGCTGGAGTTTAGAAGAATGAGGGGGGAACCTCATTGAAATGTACAAATAGTGAAAGGCTTGGATAGAGTGGATGTGGAGAGGATGTTTCCACTAGTGGGAGAGTCTAGGACTAGAGATCATAGCCTCAGAGTTAAAGGACGTTCCTTTAGGAAGGAGATGAGAAATTTCTTTAGTCAGAGGGGTGGTGAATCTGTGGAATTATTTGCCTCAGAAGGCTGTGGAGGCTGTCAATGGATATTCTTACGGCAGAGATGGATAGATTCTTGATTAGTGTGGGTGTCGGGGGCGAATCTGTGGAATTCTCTGTCACAGAAGGTAGTTGAGGCCAGTTCATTGGCTATATTTAAGAGGGAGTTAGATGTGGCTCTTGTGGCAAGGGATCGGGGGTATGGAGAGAAGGCAGGTACAGGCCTGCTCCTGCACCTATTTTCTATGTTATGGGGAGAAGGCAGGGGAATGGGGTTAGGAGGGAGAGACAGATCAGCATTGATTGAATGGCGGTGTGGACTTGATGGGCGGAATGGCCTAATTCTGCTCATATCACTTATGACACTGCAATAGGAAACAGGTTCAAAGTTGGCAAGACACTCATTTAAACATTTAATTTTTGAAGTTTTAGAAATAATCTGCTTTTACTCCATACAGCAATACAAGAATTCTCCTACATTTTTGCCAGCTTCAACGTGATTTGACATTATCCCGCCCCCATCCCTTTCTGCTTTCTGCTTCGGCCACTGCAACTTCCTGGTTTGCTCATCCCTTCCCCCCCCCCCCCCCCCCCCCCGCCTTCCCCCCTCGTCCTCCCATGGCACTTTCCCCTATAACCACCTGCTCCCTTGCCTCTTTCCGGGTGAGACAGAGGTTTATACGCACCTCCTTCAACCTCGTCTATTGCATTTGGTGCTTTAGATATGACCTGCTCCACATCGGCGATATCAAGCGTAGACTAGGCGACCATTTCGCCGAACATTTGTGTTCTGTCTGCTAAAGCCAGTGGGATCTCCCGGTTGTTACCCATTTTAACTCCCCGAACGTCACTGCCACAGTGAGACTTCATGCAAACTGGAAGAACAACACATCATGCTCCACAGCCCAACAGCATGAACATTGAATTGTCCAATTTCAGGTAACCCCTCCACTCCCCACCCCTTCCTTTCTGATCTATCCAAGTCCTCTATCTGGCGGCAGCAGGCCGGGGCTGTCAACTCAGCTGGATTCCAGGCCTACTTCTCGGACCAAGTGTCTAAAGGAGGGTCTCGACCCGAAACGTAACCTATCCATGCTCTCCAGAGATACTGCCAGACCCGCTAAGTTATTCCAGCACCTTGTGTCCTTTTGTGTATTAACCAGCAACTGCAGTTTTTTTGTTTCTACAACTTATATAGAATGATATTACCGTATTCAGCTACAACGGACAATTGGCAATAACGGACAATATTCTCCCCCCCCCCTCCCCCCATTATTACGAGGGTTTACTGGTTACACCTAGATTCCTCAGTCCAGTAAGTGCATGAATCGCAACAAGCTTGTAGGAAGGTGCAGCAAAATGTTAAGAATGCAAATGGCATGTTGGCCTTCATTGCGTAGTTGGAGCTTAGAAATAGGGAAGGATTGCAGATGCTGGTTTAAATCAAAGGTAACTGAAGAAGCGTCTTCACCAGAAACGTCACCCATTCCTTCTCTCCAGAGATGCTGCCTGTCCCGCTGAGTTACTCCAGCATTTTGTATCTACCTTAGAAACGGGGAAGTTTTGTTGTTATTATACAGGGTGTTTTTGAGGCCACACCTGGAGCACTGGGTACAGTTTTGGACGAGTTAAGAAAATAATACACTAACGTTGGCGTCCTGGAGTGACTCAGTAGGCCAATTCTCAAGAGGGGGTTGTCATCACTGGCTGAAAAGAGTTAGATCCATAAGGAAGACAGCTGTTGACATCAAGAACACGCAATGTGTTTGACTTGAATTTTAAACAAAAACAGGCGTTAACGTTCTTAGTAATACAGGGCAGGATTAAACCATGTTACACCAAAATAAACACATCACATAACAAAAAAATGACTACTCTTCACAATAGACAATAGGTGCAGGAGTAGGCCATTTGGCCCTTCAAGCCAGCACCGCCAATCAATGTGATCATGGCTGATCATCCCCAATCAGTACCCCGTTCCTGCCTTCTCCCCATATCCCTTGACTCTGCTATTTTTCAGAGCCTTATCTAGCTCTCTCTTGAAAGCATCCAGCGAACCTGCCTCCACCGCCCTCTGAGCCAGGGAATTCCACAAACTCGCCACTCTCTGTGAGAAAAAGTGTTTCCTCGTCTCCGTTCTAAATGGCCGACCCCTTATTCTTAAACTGTGGCCCCTGGTTCTGGACTCCCCCAACATCGGGAACATGTTTCCTGCCTCTAGCGTGTCTAAACCCTTAACAATCTTATATGTTTCAATGAACTCCCTCTCATCCTTCTAAACTCCAGAGTGTACAAGCCCAGCTGCTCCATTCTCTCAGCATATGACAGTCCCGCTATCCCGGGAATTAACCTTATAACCCTACACTGCACTCCCTCAATAGCAAGAATGTCTTCAAAAGTAATGGCTTGAATTTGAAAAGCTTGGGATCTCTTGAGAATCTTTTTGAGGTGTTATGCAGAAAGTAGGAACTGCAGGTGCTGGAACCTTGAGTAAAACACAAAGTACTGGTGTATGTCAGTGGGTCAGGCAGCTTTTCTGGTGAACATGTCCTCTTGATGTTGCCTGGCCCACTGAGTTATCTCAGCACTTTGTGGTTTGCGACGTTATTGCACCTGACTGGAAAGTCAATAAAACTGCAGATGCTGGAAATCTAAAATAAGAACATGAAATGCTGGAAATACTCAGCAGGTCTATGACTTGAAACATTAACCCTGTTCCTTTTCCCACAGACATGGCCTGACCTGCTGAATGTTTACAGCATTTTCTGACTGGACGCAGCCTGCTTGTTTACCCCATCTCTACGTCAAGACTGCATTGAACCTTTCCACCCAATTCAGGACATCACCTAGTGAACTCACTTAACCTCTCGAGGGCAGTTGGGAATAGACAAAAATCTTGTCCCTGCCACCAATGTGCAGGTGCTGAGAATGCAAGCAAAATAAATGGCTTGTGATGTTCTTGCCAGTGAAACAAGGTGCTTTTGGTATTAACTCATTTTACAAGTTTTAAAATTCTGGTTAAGTGGAAATATTCAGATGTCGAGGCAACTGATGTACCCCCCTTGATGAAATAAGGCATCCCAGAGTCTTAGACTACAGGTTAGCTGAAGGCATGTGCAAACTTGATGCATGGTTTAGGAAGTTACAGAATTCTTGTTTAATGATATCCTTTTCCCACACCTAATCCAGTCAATTATTCCAATAACCTAGTGCATTGCATCTGCTTTTGGACAAGCTGATTGGGCTGTGTTTTTATTTTTTGTTTGGTTTGTCACTTTCATTTTGTCTCCAATCACTTATGTCCATATAAAAAGTATAATTAACAAATGAACCATTTGACTGAATGCCCTTTGGCTCAGAATCAGTGGTGTGTCTGGTGTTGCCTTGGGATATTTTAACATTTTAAGGTTCCATGTAAATGTTGTCTTTTTTTTTTTACTTAATAGTTCCACTGTCTTGATTTTAAGTCACAAATTGGAGTGAAGAAAAATGCCACAGATGGTTGTGGAGGCCAAGTCAATGGATATTTTTAGGGAGATTGAGAGATTCTTGATTAGTTCGGGTGTCGGGGGTTATGGGGCGAAGGCATGAGAGGGAAAGATAGATCAGCCATGATTGAATGGCGGAGTAGACTCGATGGGCCGAATGGCCTAATTCTGCTACGAGAACTTATGAAGAGATACACAAGGCAGTCTACGAATGTTATATTTGCAGTATCTTGCGTTGTAACTGATACTGCTATCTTCATTTGCAGGCTTTTCTTTGCGCAAGTTATCTTTGAAATGTGAACAGCAACGTGCTGTGTGGGCCAGTGGATTTGAGATTAGCGGAGGTTTTCAGAAACATTTGAAAGAATGGGTATGAGAATTAAACTACACAGTGCTGATCACCCTAATAATCTTCTGAAGGAACTCAACAAGTTTAGGCTTTCCGAAATCATGTGTGATGTAATCATCGTGGTGGGCAACCGGACGTTTTCAGCCCACAAGTCTGTGTTGGCGTGCGCTGCCGGTTACTTCCAGAAGCTCTTTCTGAACTCCGAGGTGAACTCTGTCAGAACATATGTGGTAGACTTCATCACACCAGCCAACTTTGAGAGGATCTTGAACTTTATCTACACCGCAGAGCTTTTCACAGATCTCATCAACGTGGGCGTCATCTACGAGATGGCGGAGAAGCTGGGAATGCAGGATCTGCTGAAGGCTTGTTACTCCACGTTCCCCGACTTGGAAAAAACACAATCGGGCAAAGTGGGAGACCGGCCAGTGGAAGACTACGCACTTCTCCCCGTGCCCTCCAATGAACAAAACCCGCCCAGGGGAAACCAGAGGACCACAACGTCGCAGTTTTGTCCAAATAGAGGTTACATCATGCAGGTGGAGGTGGCAGAGGGGTTCAAGAGTGAGGAAAGAAATCCCACCAATGAAAATGGACCCTCTGTGATGTACCAGCAATCAACAAAAACTGAAGATAGCCTGAAGATGGAGTACAGCCAACCCACACCCACTGAGAGTGTTCCCCTGGCCACCAACAAAGCCCCTTGTGAGCTGTATGAGATTCAAAGTAATGGATATTATCAGACCAATTTACTGATGGCTGGGGAAGCTCTGAAAGAAGGTGGAAACAATGTTGACCTCCAAGATCATTCACTGAAGGAAATGGAATGCATGCAGTTTGAGGGTATTGAAACGGATGGCCTTAATTTTGATGAACAGCAGGAGAGTAGGGGTGCTTCTGAAGAGGTAATAGAGCTAACAGATGACAGTGAAGATGACAGTCTGGTCTGTGTCAAGGACTGCAACACTGAAGGCAAGAGCATGCCGTGCCAGGTGTGTGGCAAGGAGTTACCGGCTAACATCGCAGTGATTCGGCAGCATGGCAAACTCCACATTGATGCCAAGGAGGGGTTGTGCAGAGTGTGTGGCACAAAGTTCACTGACAGGAGCTCTCGAATCACCCACGTTTTGTCCCACGTTGGAATTTTCCTCTTCTCGTGTGATATGTGTGAAATGAAGTTTGTGACACAGTGGCAAGTGGCTGGACACAGGAAAGCCAAACCATATGATACTAACATTATTGTGCAGCCCAATGTCATGCTCCCGCCTGAGCCCAATTTTGGGGGCTCTCCAACGGAACTCTTCTGTGCAGTCTGTGGAAAGGCCATGGCTAAGGACTATCTCGCTGTGAAAGAGCACATTCTTTCTCACCTCGACATGAAAAGCCTTTCCTGTTGCGTCTGCGAGCAGCCTTCGAGATCTGTCTGTAGCCTGATGTGGCATGTTTTGTCCCATATGAATATATCTATTTTTTCCTGTTCTGTATGTGGTAATAGCTTTGTAGATCGAACAATTCTAGAGCAACACATGGCCTCACATCAGGGTATGAAGTATTTATTTGAATGTCATTTTTGCAGTAGAAAATTCCGACTGGAGGCTTCTTATCAAAACCACGTGAAGATCCACAAGAGGCATAACTCGGACAATGCAAAGAGTGTTACTGCTCAACACCAGTGGCTCAAAAAGACTTTAACAACGTCACTGTCAGACGAGTCTACGAGTGATGGACACGTGGCCACTCTGCAGCAGGAGTCCCTTCTCTCCCTTCCCTTAAACCACGGCAAGACCACCTGCAAAGGGAATTGGTACGAATGTGAGTTTTGCAGGAAGAGGTTTTCTCATTCCAGTGAGTTTCAGTATCACCTACGAATTCACTCGGGGGAGAAGCCCTATGAATGTAAGCTGTGCCACAAGTTCTTCAGGGGACGATCGACTGTCAAAAACCACCTAAAGACTCATTCCGGAGCCCTCATGTACTGCTGCACGGTGTGCCAGAGGTACTGTCCCACCCTGAACCTTATGATTAAGCATGTGGAGATGCACAAGGATGGAGGCCTGCCTCCTGATTTTAACATTGCACAGACTTTTATGTACATTGTACATTCCAAACAGTCAGTAAAAATGATGGACTAATCTTTTATTTTGAAAGGAAACGGACCCAATGTTGGTTTGACAAACTGTATTCTGAATTAGACATCAAATAAATTCTCACTTTAATGAACAGTCGAACCTTCAAAACTTAGTATTTTTGAGAGGTTCATTGACAGAATTTTACAAAAATGTTGTAGTTGTCACTAACTTGCAGTGCTAATATAACTGGTATAATGAAGTTACCATTTTACACTGTGTGTGTGTGTGTGTGTGTGTGGTTGTCAACTTATGGTTGGTTGAATACAATTACTGGTACTATGTGAAAAAATAGCCAACTGCACTGTAATATGAACATCAAAATCTACCCAGACACAAGGTCCTACCAAATATTGCTATTGTAATCCCCAGGGAGTTGATTGAAATAAGTAGCGTGAGGAACCAGGGAATGCTTTAAGTTAGAGCTTTCACTGTCCTCACTACACATTTAGTGTGACACAGGGCAGCACAGTGGCACAGCGGTCGAGTCGCTGCCCTGTGACTATGTGGGATTTCTCTGGGCTCTCCAGTTTCCTACTACATTCCAATGACATCCTTGATGATAGTGCCTCATGTAGATGCTTTTAATGGTGCCTGTGATGGACCGGGCTGAGATATGCGATTATTCTAAAACTAAATATCCATGAGATGGCCAAATCGGTTTACTAATGTATATTGGTATCTATAGTAACCAATACACTATGTGTGCATTTAAAGTGGATATTTGGAAGTTTTGATTACATTTGTTAGTCTTATTGCATTCCCAGATTGCTTTTCTGAAATTCCCCAAAAATTGGTTTCATTGTTGTACGTGAAATGTCCATAAATGTTGCCTATATTTTTCAGTCAAAACATAATTTGCCTTAAATATAAACAAGTGCATTGCTGTTAATTTTATTGGACTAGCTGGAGATGAGTATAGTCATTATTTGGTTCAGTTTGGATCTTCTCTTCTGGAATCGAGTCTTGGTTTGACTTTACGACCAGCATTTATTGTCTCATACCTGCAGATATATTTGGTTCCACTAATGGCTCAGCTGGCTGAACCTGCTCCGGAGTCATGTTCAGGATTCCAGGTCCTTGCTGTGCTAACTAAACTTGGATGCAAAGGAGGATGTTATGATTAGTCTTATTGCCCCTCGTCTAGTGCTATGATTAGACTAATTGCTTCTTACCTAGGGGAGTACAGAATGGATATTAAAGGAAATATGTGTAACGTGTTGTATTGCTACAGTTAGTAAATGTTTCCTGTATGCAGAGAATGTATCCAGACAGCCCAGCACCATATCTAGTCGAACTGCTGCCTCTTAGCTCCAGCGGCCCAGGTTCAATCCTGACTTCCAACACTCAGTCTTCTGCATGGTGTACAGCATGACACTGAACCAGAATTACAAAGATTGAACAATATCTGTTGTGAATTATTCTGCAAGTATATGTCGCAGAGCATTTAAGGTTTGCAGAAGGCATTTTCTCCCCCAACACCAGATTGAGGATGGGTCAATGTATTGGACGGGGTATTTGGAACAAAAGATTTGGGCACAAAAGCCTTCCAAGTGATTCTATTAATTCGTAACAAATTAAAGAATTTGGCACTGAATGTTACTTTTACTGAAGACTGAAGACATCTAGGGAGACACGGAATTAATTAAACTTGGGAGTTGGAAGTTTTCTAGTGTAAATGGCAGTTGAGGAACCAAAGGGAGCTCTAATCTAGGACAGTATCAATTACAATACAATACCGTTTATTGTCATTTGAACCTCATTGATGGAAGGCAAAGTCTTATCTCTCCCCTGCACTCCCCATTCTCCTCCCGATGTCAGAGTCAAAGCCACCGGCGGGCGATGGTAAATAAGTCCCGCAGCCATTCAGGCCGCGCCAGGCGATGCAAGGCCGCGCTCCGGGTCTTGACGTTAGAGCCCTCGGCGGGCGCTAGCAAGTCCCGCAGCCATTAAAGCCGTGCCGGGCGATGTAAGACCCCGCTCCAGGTCATTTTCAACCCCGCAATTCGGGCGGGAGAAGTTGCTGCCGCGGGAGCTCTGAAAAGCGGTCTCCCACCACGGACCCGCGAGCTCCCGGTATTACCATCCACCGGCCTGCAGCTGGAGTCTCCGAATCTCTAGGGTCGGGCAGCAGCAGCGCGCCACCACAGCTCCTCCCGTTCCTAACTCGGCCAGCTCCACGACGGTGAGTAGACGGCAGGCTCCGCGACTGGAGCCCCAGGTCTGGTTGAAGGCCGCTCCGCAGTGCTAGGCCCCAAACGACAACGAGACCCGACAGAGAAAAGGTCGGGTCCTCCGTACAGGGAAAATATTTTAAAAGTTTCCCCCACCCCCCCCACACATACGCAGCTAAAAAAAACCACTAACTACACTCAAACGAGACAAAATGGGGCCTATTTTATAGGCACGTCGACTATTTTGATTTGCAACGGTTGAAGTCATACCAAATATGGCTCTTTTTAAAATAAAACCTTTGTTTCGTAAGTGCTGAGACATGCGTAACCCTGTATAAATCAACAGGACGTTTGTTTGGGTTTGTAAATTTGGCTGTCCTGTAATCTAGTCTCGCCCCACCTCTCTTCCAGCTGTCTCCCCCACACTACAATGTCTGAATAAGGTTCCCGACCCGAAACGTTGCCTATCCATGTTCTCCAGAGATGCTGCCTGACCTGCTGAATTACTCCAGCACTTTTTATCTCTGACTGTAATGTAAGGTGTTGTACTCATCCCTGGTGACTGAGGGCTGTGTGATGTGTTTGCCAGTGTGAGGGGGGTGTCATGCATGATTCCAGAATACATGCAATGAAACCCATGTACATGGTAGTGACTGTCAAGACATGAATGTGCAGGGCTTCACCCGTACAAATTACCTCGGTTTAAACAATATTGGACAATGTGAGCGGAGAGCTGGCAATTATTTGAGGGTCACACAATTGCTTGAAGCCATGTATTCTGCAGAATTACTTGGTTTGTGAGAAGCCCTTGTTCATCCTGCTTGCCGTTCAAAACATGCCAAACAGTGTATCCACTCGGCTAGAAAGCATAATTGTAAAGTAGCCGAAAGCTGAAGATATATGCTTTGTTTTATTTGACTGCATCTATTGAATTTAGAAGGTCTGTGTCTAAAACAATAAAAGTAATAATACTTTTAACTATTGTGCACACTTGGCAGCGGTGGGTTTAGTTTTCAGTTTTGTTGAGGTTTGGCGATTGTGCCTTCTGAATTGTGTTAACTTTTTGATGTTCTCACTGCCTAATTGACACATCCTATATTAGAAACCTACAAAATATGTGCAGAAGTAGGCCATTCGGCCCTTCGAGCCAGCCATTCAATGTGATCATGGTTGATCATCCACAATCAGTACCCTGTTCCTGCATCCTCATATCCCTTGATTCCACTAGCCCTAAGAGCTCTATCTAACTCTTTTGAATGCAACCAAAGAATCGGCCTCCACTGCCTTCTGAGGCAGAGAATTCCACAAATTCACAATTCTCTAGGTGAAAACGTTTTTCCTCATCTCCGTTCTAAATTGCCTGCCCCTTATTCTTAAACTGCCTGGTCTGGACTCCCCCAACATTGGGAACATGCTTCCTGCATCTAGCTTGTCCAATCCCTTAATAATTTTATGTGTTTCAGTAAGATCCCCTCCTCATCCTTCTAAATTCCAATGAATACAAGCCCAGTCGCTCCATTCTTTCATTATACGTCAGTCCTGCTATCCTGGGAATTAACCTTGTGAACCTCCGCTGCACTGCCTCAATAGCAAGAATGTCCTTCCTCAAATTAGGAGACCAAAACAGCACACAATACTCCAGGTGTGGTCTCACCAGGGCCCTGTACAACTGCAGAAGGACCTTTTTACTCCTATACTCAACACAAAGGACAAAATACATTTATTATCACATACACCAATTGGTGTTGTGAAATTTGACTCCTCAAATTCCTCTCATTATGAAGGCCAACATGCCATTAGCTTTCTTCACTGCTTGCTGATCCTGCATGCTTACTTCCAGTGACTGATGTACAAGGGCACCCAGGTGTTGTTGCACTTCCCCTTTCCCTAATTGTTCCCTTTTTTGTTTTATGGGAAGGATGTAGAAGAGAAATGGAGGACATTTAAAGGGGAAATTGTAAGAGTACAGAATCTTTATGTCCCTGTTCGGTTGAAAGGGAATGGTAAAAATCGGAAAGAGCCATGGTTTTCAAGGGAAATTGGACACTTGGTTCGAAAAAAGAGAGATATCTACAATAATTATAGGAGGCATGGAGTACATGAGGTGCTAGATGAGTATAAAGAATGTAAAAAGAATCTTAAGAAAGAAATAAGAAAAGCTAAAAGAAGATATGAGGTTGCTTTGGCAAGAAAGGTGAAAGTAAATCCAAAAGGGTTTCTACAGCTATATTAATAGCAAAAGGGTAACAAGGGATAAAATTGGACCATTAGAGAGCCAGAATGGACAGCTATCTGCAGTCCAAAGAGATGGGGGAGATATTGAACAATTTCTTTTCTTCAGTATTCACCAAGGAGAAGGATATTGAACTCTGTGAGGTAAGGGAAAAAAGTAGAGTAGCTATGGAAACTATGAGATTCAAAGAGGAGGAAGTACTGACACTTTTGAAAATTATAAAAGTGGATAAGTCTCCAGGTCCTGACCGGATATTCCCTAGGACATTGAGGGAAGTTAGTGTAGAAATAGCAGGGGCTATGACAGAAATATTTCAAATGTCATTAGAAACTGGAATAGTGCCGGAGAATTGGCGTACTGCGCATGTTGTTCCATTGTTTAAAAAGGGTTCAAAGAATAAACCTAGCAATTATAGACCTGTTAGTTTGACGTCAGTGGTGGGCAAATTAATGGAAAGGATACTTGGAGATAATATATATATAAGCATCTGGATAAACAGGGTCTGATCAAGAACAGTCAACATGGACTTGTGCCTGGAAGGTCATGTTTGACAAACCTTCTTGAATTTTTTGAAGAGGTTACGAGGGAAATTGATGAGGGTAAAGCAGTGGATGTTGTCTATATGCATTTCAGTAAGGCCTTTGACAAGGTTCCCCATGGAAGGTTGGTTAAGAAGGTTCAATCTTTGGGTGTTAATGGTGGAGTAGCAAGATGGATTCAACAGTGGCTGAATGGGAGATACCAGAGAGTAATGGTGGATGGCTGTTTGTCAGGGTGGAAGCCGGTGACCAGTGGGGTGTCTCAGGGATCTGTGTTGGGTCCACTGTTGTTTGTCATGTACATCAATGATCTAGATGATGGGGTGGAAAATTGGATAAGTAAGTATGCAGATGATACTAAGATAGGTGGTGCTGTGGATAATGAAGTAGATTTTCAAAGTCTACAGAGAGATTTGGGACATTTGGAAGAGTGGGCTGAAAGATGGCAGATGGAGTTTAATGCTGATAAGTGTGAGGTGCTACATCTTGGCAGGACAAATCAAAATAGGACGTACATGGTAAATGGTAGGGAATTGAGGAATGCTGTGGAACAGAAGGATCTAGGAATAACTGTGCATAGTTCCCTGAAGGTGGAATCGCATGTATATAGGGTGGTAAAGAAAGCTTTTGGTGTGCTGGCCTTTATAAATCAGAGCATTGAATATAGGAGTAGGGAAGTAATGTTAAAATTGTACAAGGCATTGGTGAGACCAATTCTGGAGTATGGTGTACAATTTTGGTCGCCTAAATGATGTCAACAAAATAGAGAGAGTACGGAGGAGATTTACTAGAATGTTGCCTGGGTTCCAGCAACTAAGTTACAGAGAAAGGTTGAACAAGTTAGGTCTTTATTCTTTGGAGCGCAGAAAATTAAGGGGGGGGGGGGCTTGATTGAGATCTTTAAAATGATGAAAAGGGATAGACAGAGTTGATGTGAATAAGCTTTTCCCATTGAGGGTAGGGAAGATTCAAACAAGAGGGCATGACATGAGAATTAAGGGACAAAAGTTTAGGGGTAACATGAGGGGGAACTTCTTTACTCAGAGAGTGGTGGCTGTGTGGAATGATCTTCCAGCAGAAGTGGTGGAGGCAGGATCGATTTTAACATTTAAAAGTAAAGTGGATAGGTATATGGACGGGAAGGGAATAGAGGGGTATGGTCTGAGTGCAGGTAGATGGGACTAGGGGAAAATAAATGGTCGGCACGGACTGGAAGGGCCGAGAAGGCCTGTTTCCATGCTGTAATTGTTATATGGTTATGTGGTGTTATATAGTTAATCTGACACCTCACATTTATTGCAATACTAATTACATTCTTTCTGTTATTCCTTAAACTGGCAATTGTGGAATACAAGATGTGAGGAAGAATGCCCTTTTCAACTTTTGGATATGAAAAATAGAAGAAAGAAAATATCTAAATGAAAGAAAATTGTAACTTTTATAAAAATGTACCTAAATATTATTGTGTACCTTTGTTCCCGTTGACAGCATCAGGGCCCAGCCATTTTACCCCCCAAAAAGCCTGATAGAAAGGAATTTGTTTCTGTGGTATTTGGGTTTTTATTAAAGATATAAAAGTTTGATTATCTTCATGCTGCACTGAGGCAAATCTTGGCCATGATAGAAGCTTATATCTTCAGCTTTCGGCTACTTTACAATTATGCTAAAGATTTTATCCATATTTTACAATTATGCCAAAGTTTCTGAGGTATGTTTTTCTCCTGCAGTACTATTTGCAGACAGCAAGTGGTGCTCTTGTACTAATTACCGCAGCTTGGCGACAAGTTTCCAGCTCGGCGTTAGAGCTGGAGAAATGACAGGGAATGATTCACCAGAAGGCACACAAACACCAAGCAAGAATGTGAAAGTAAAAACAGAAAATTCCTCTTGTTCCAGTTCACCATAATCCTCAATTTCATAATCTTTCAGATATTTATCCATCTCCATTTTAACTATATTTAGTTTTAATCTTATAGATCTTAGTTTAGTTTATTATTGTCACATGTATTGAGGTACAGTGGAAAACCTTTAGTTGCATGCTATCCAGTCAACGAAAAGACTATACATGATTACAATCAAGCCATCCACAATGTACAGATAGAGTGTATAATTTAGTGCGAGATAAAGTCTGATTCAAGATAATTCTAAGCTTTGTTTAAGAAAGAACTGCAGATGATGGAAAAATCGAAGGTAGACATAAATGCTGGAGAAACTCAGCGGGTGCATGGTGTGTTTTGACTGGAAAGCACCTGAAACAAAGTTATCCCCTGTGTCTCGTCCTATCAAGCAGGAGGTAGAGGGGTGATCTTATAGAGGTGTATAACATCGGGGGGGGGGGGGGGGGGGGGGGGGGGGATTATGTTTTACCCCTTTTACTCGGAGTCGGGGAATCAAGAACCAGAGGACATGGGTTTAAGGCCAGAGAGGGAAGATTTAATAGGAACCTGAAGGGCAACTTTTCCACACAGAGTGTTGGGTATATGGAAAGAGCTTTGGAAGGATAGGGCCAAACGTGGGCAGGAGAGACCAGCAATCATGCGGCATCTTGGTAAGCATTGGCCAGTTGGGTTGAAGGGCCTGTTTGACTGTGTCTATCATTGAAGATCACTCAAAGTAATGACTGTCCTCCTGGTGGGCCTTTCTGTGGGCCTTGAGATGGCTGAAGAGACTGACCCTGGAGCTACAGACTTTTACTGCTCCCCAGCCCTGATCTGAGACACTGTGCTCAAAAGAGTTGGGGCTCTGTGTGCATTCATGCTCTTTTCAGCTGAAATTAAAACCACAATGAAAACTGAACCTGTTGCTTCTCACCACTGGCAGACTGGGGACCTATCTGTATTTGCCTAATTAAGCACTTCCTGTCAAGAATTCATTTAAAAAAAAAAATCTGATTCTGGAAAATTTGTTGCAATGATGCATAAAAATTGCTGTTGTCAGCAGTGGCTGCAATTTTAGCACTCGGCTTGAGTCTGTAGTCACTTGTCATCATTGCCTGGTTTAAGGGAAATGCCTTGTTTGTGGGCAGGTTGGATGCATGTACACGTTCGCTCGCAAGCTCTTTGCTGTGTTGTCAGTTTTCTAAGTACATGGTATTCCTGTTATGTGAGTTTTCAACCCATCCTGGCGACAGCAGCCTTTCACCACAAGCTAGTCGAACCGATCAGCCACTTTCACTCCAACTTGGCCCATTTAGGAACACATTCCATGGAGTTGTTGATTTTCTCTACACTGTAAATGTGCATGACCCAGAGTTTCAGCTACCATCGTCTCCATTCCCCTTTCCCTCTCCTCTTGCTCAAATAAAACTCAGCATTTATTGTCTATTTCACCTTGTTCAAATTCCTGCTACTCCTGCTAAATTTTACTTCGGAGTCACGTGAGTGACTTCGTGAAGACCCCGCCAGCACACATGCGCGACATATCATCGCTCGCATTTGCAGTCGACGGCTGGAGGGGTGAGTGCTCTTCCCCAATGGCACCTTCAAAAGAGGCTTCAAGGTAAGTTCAAACTAACCTTGAGCTGGTTAGTCCCTGTGAGGAAATTATTTCTTACAGGTACGATGGAGTTGAAAAAAGGGAAGGCCAAACAAGCCTCCAAGGGCCGCTATCCTCGGAGCTGCCCACAACACCGGCAGCACCCGCTTCGCGGGCCGGGAGCAAATCGCTGAAGTCGGGGAGCCCTGTGCAGTTGACTGGGCCCGATTCTCCACCACAGCAGACTAAGGAGCTGCATGTTGGTCGGAGCACCGCGAAGGAGCAGGGTAGGAAAGACCCTGACTCCCTGCCGCTACCGCCCCAACAATTGAGGGCTAGCGGCAAACAGGTGCGTAAAACCGTGCCACGGTCAGCAGCACGCACTGTTTCCCCTGTGTTACAGGTCCCCAGAGGGTGGACCAGGGGGAAAGCAGCATCCAGGTCGAGCCCCGCTGCAGTGGCCGAAAGCTGCCAGATCGCGGGCCGGTGATGTACATGCTGGGAAGTCGGGGAGCCCCGCAGGAGCGGGAGGTACCGGCACACCACTGGGTCAGGCTGCCAGAGTGCAGGCCGGTGGCAGCATATTTCGGTCGTGTGGCCCCGCTGAGGCGGCAGGCAGCGGCCATGCGCCGTCTCAGACCCGTATCGGGGACTGACGGTAAGCCTGCGCGGATATTCGGGGACCCCAGCTGCGGCGGCCGGCACAGACTCGTCTCTACTTCTGTCATACCAGACAGGCGAGCCGCTACAGTCCGGAAGACGGCGGACTAGCGGCATGTCCGCACGGGAGTCGTGTGGCCCGTCTGGGGGAACATTAGTCCCGGGATCAGGGCCCAGGAACTGAAGATTCAAAAGATCCTTAAGCTGTTGACATCAGGCATCACGGCTTTTGCCAGAACCCTGGACGGGACAGAGATGACGGAGGAGCAACAGGATGCTCTGGCTCTATTGTGTAATACACAATATGAGATCGACTATTTCAGAAAAAGCTCCATCCGGCCCACACTTAACCCAAAATTTGCAGGGTTGTGCAAAGCGTCTGCTACTCCGCCATCAAGACAGTTGTTCAGTGAGGACCTGTCTAAACAAGTCAAAGACTTGGATGAGGAGGCCAAAGCAGTTGGGTTAATGAAACCACCGTCATCAACCAGGCCACAAGCGTATCGGAGGCACCATCCATACGCAAATACCAGGACTCGGGGACAACCCGACAGGGCACAGAGAACATATCCACCGGCTGCACCCTATCAGCAGAAGCCTTTTTTAGGGCAGGGCCAACAGCGGCCAGCATGGAAAATGCGCCAAACCCCCACGCCAGCAACACAACGTCCTCCAAAAGCCCAGAACATCAAGCCCCGCCAGTGACCATGGAGGGAAGGGGGTCTGGTTCTCTTGAGAGTGCTGCATGCATAACCTTACAAGTAGGAGGGAGGTTGCATGCATTCTGGGATGCATGGGGTGCTATAACTTCGGATATCTTTATTTTACAAAGTATTCAGGGTTATGAGATTGAATTCATAAATGGGCATCTTCCCCCAACTCAACATGTACCTGACCGGAAATTTGCACTTTCTCAAAAAGAGAAAGAGGAAGGACATGTAGAAATATTAAGACTATATGCCAAGGGGGTAATAGAAAAAACAACACATGAACCTATTGAGTTTGTGTCTAACATCTTTACAAAAACCAAAAAAAGATGGTGGGTGTCGAATTATCATTGATTTAACCCATTTGAATACCTTTGTACAATATACCCATTTCAAAATGGAAACATTTGAAACAGCTAAACAGCTGATTTCCCGAGGGTCCTTTTGGCCTGCATCGATTTAAAAGATGTATACTATTCAGTACCTATAAAGGAACATCACTGGAAATTCTTAAAATTTGTCTGGATGGGGCAACTGTGGCAATACAAAGCCCTACCGAATGGGCTTACCACAGCCCCTAGGTTATTTACAAAAAATTTAAAACCAATATTGGCATCTCTTAGACAACGAAATCATATAGTCATGGCCTATTTAGATGGCATCTTAATTGTGGGGAAAACTCTGGAATTAGCTGAACTAGCGGTAACAGCTACCAAAACGTTATTTGAGAAACTAGGGTTTGTTATCTATCCAGACAAATCTAAGTTCAACCCATCTGTGGCTATGGACTATCTGGGTTTCACGATGAACACCAATCATATGATTGTCACTATCCCAGCCAGTAAGGCAACAGCTATAATAGAGGCATGTAACACCCTTGCTTGCGCCAGGAAACCGACTATCAGACACGCTGCTTGTAGCTACATTTCCAGCTGCGCAATTTGGCCCATTACATTATCAAAACTTGCAAAGATCAAAAAATCTCGGCATTAAAAGCAAATGCTGGATATTTTGACAGGCTTATGCAGCTGCCGATCAAGGCAAAAATTGAGCTACAATGGTGGGTTAGCAATATCAGTGATTGTTTTAATCCCATCATTATATCCAACCCATCAGTCGTGTTACAAACCGACGCAAGCGCCCAAGGCTGGGGAGCTACCGACACCACTTCTATTTGTCGCGGCAGATGGGATTCGCACGAATCGACACTTCTTCAGTCACAAGGTATAAACTATTTGGAAATGCTGGGAGCATTTCACGGGCTGCGGGCTTACTGCACGAATTTACATCATACGCATGTCCGTCTTCAAATAGATAATACCACTGTGGTGGCATATTTAAACCATATGGGTGGTATCAAGTCAATATCTTGTGATGAATTGGCAAATACAATTTGGCTCTGGTGTATTGAAAGAAATATTTTGATATCAGCTATTTACCTTCCGGGTAAGCTCAATACAGTGGCGGACACCAGGTTACGAGTATTCAATGACAACATCGAGTGGATGTTGAACCCCCAAATATTTGCTAAAATTATAGCTGAATTTGGAACACCAGATATTGACCTTTTTGCGTCCAGGTTGAACCATGGTTCAACATATGTATCTTGGGAACCAGATCCTGGGGCAGTGGCGATGGATGCATTCTCGCTCCATTGGGGGAAATGTTTTTTCTATGCATTTCCCCCATTCTGCGTCATCAGTCGGGTATTGCAGAAAATTCAACTGGATTCTGCAACGGGCATTCTGATAATACCTGACTGGCCTACATAACCATGGTACCCGGTGGTCCTCAATATGCTAAAAGTTCCATAGGCACAAATTACCAAATCCCCAAATTTGGTCACCAACCCCATCACTGGGGAGAGTCATCCGTGCCATGGTCATCTGAACCTGTTGGCTTGCAGGTTCTGAAGAGGCCACTGCTGGAGTTCGGACTGTCATCAAGGGCCATGGACATCATAACGGCGTCGTGCAGAGAATCCACTAGGAAGCAGTACCTAACCCTTATCAGAAAATGGGAAGCCTACTGTAGTCGGACGAAGACCACCTACAACTCTGCCACGATACCGAACGTGTTGGAATTCCTCGCGGGCCTTCATTTTGATGAGGGACTCGGCTACAGTGCCATAAATAGTGCCAGGAGCGCACTATCGTCCTACCTCAATATAGGAGTGGGATCGCACCAGCTGGTTTCTAAACTAATGAGGGGTATTTTTAATACTAACCCTCCACGACCAAGATACAACATTACCTGCAATGTAGGGGTGGTGTTGACCCTGCTCAGGAGTTGGTCGCCCATGATGGGGTTACCGCTGGATAAACTCACCTACAAAGTGGTGATGTTGATGGCACTGACATCTGCACAACGGGTCCAGACTTTGCAGAAACTAAGATCGGACAGTATGGTCTCGACCCCTGGGAAAGTAACCTTCTTTATAGAGGAGTTGCTGAAGCAGCACAGACCTGGATCTACAGGGCTGCAATTGGAATTCCGAGTGTACCCCGCTGATGCTACCCTCTGGCTTGCAGGTTCTGAAGAGGCCACTGCTGGAGTTCGGACTGTCATTGGAATTCCGAGCGTACCCCGCTGATGCTACCCTCTGCATAGCCACCCATGTTCGGTATTACATCAAAGTCACACACACCATCAGGAAGATGGAGCAGCGTCTGTCCATCAGCCACAAGAACCCACATCACCGGGTGACGGTGCAGACTATCTCCAGGTGGCTCAGGGTGATGTTGGGTGCAGCAGGTATCGATACTAACGTTTTAAAATCTCATTCTACCAGGGCTGCATCCACATCAGCGGCGAGGACCATGGAGGTTCCCATGGATCATGTCCTCGCAATCGTGGACTGGGCCAGTGAGACAACCTTTCAGAGGTTTTATAACAAGCCGGTGGCCGCTCCCGCAACGTTTGCGGAATCAGTTTTAAGTACTGTTCCATAAAAATGTTTATCCCCGAGTTAGGGGTTTATTGTTTGTATTTTAATAAATATATTATTATTTTTCAGCTTGTTCAAGTCTGAAATACATTGACATACTTCCTCCAATTACGGCAGTGTGGAGCATGGACGTTGTCCAGGGCATGGAATCACAGAGCTTTGAGATCTTCACGAAGTCACTCATGTGACTCTGAAGTAAAATAGTAAGATTAAACGAGAACTTACCAGTTTGAAGTTTGATCCTTATTTTATGAGGAGTTACGATGAGGGATTCGTGCCCTCCGCTCCCAACCCTCTATCATAAGGTCAACCGGTATATTAGAGTCTCTTAATCTTACTATCTTCAGTCATTATTGTATCTGTGATTCCACACCGCTGCTTTGAAGAATGTCGCGCATGCGTGCTGGCGGGGCCTTCCCGAAATCCCTCATCGTAACTCCTCATAAAATAAGGATCAAACTTCAAACTGGTAAGTTCTCATTTAATCTTACTATTATTCATCATTGGCTGAGTAGGCCACAATCTCTCCTGTGGTCGTGGGTACAAGTTTTGTTTCAGCGACGAAAAAGAGGCCAAGTCCAGAGCTGAGGAAGTGTCACTGTCAGTGGGGTCGTACAGAGGGAGCGCTGCAGTCGGAGCCGCAGTGGCAAGAGAGAGCAGCGGTAGCGAGAGAGCGAGCAGCACGTTAAGAGGGTGGGCTGTGTTGAGGGAATTCCAGATTTCTGAGTACAAAACTCTGTAACTTGCTGCATTTATATCCCAAACTCTTCCACTTTACTGTGAACAAGGTACGACTCTGAGTATGCCCCCAGAGCACGACTCGGTTGGGGTTCATGCACCGCCCCGGAGCAGTAGCGGCCCCAGGCCCATGGAGAAGAAGCGCCAACTCCAGCCCAACCCCACTCCAACTCCCGAGGAACCCACTCCCCGACCGGCTGGGGACAGCCAACCTTTCTCCAGGGATGTTGCCTGACCCGTGCCACCGCAGCACCCCATGTGCACCCTTGCCGATGACCGGCAACCGGCAGCCAATGGACAAGCCGGGGAATGGGAGCCGGAGCAGAGCCAGCGCCGGCAGCAGATCCGGACCGCCGCCACCACCACCGCCCTGCCAGCCCAGGGCCACTCCGGACAGGGACAGGATACCCTGGAGCGGACGGGGTCAGCAGCAAATCAACAGTGCCGGAGACTCGAGCCTGACACTGACCGCAGACGAAACGCAGGTCTGCACACAACGCAGCACCACAGCTGTCGAGAATATTTATAGTGAGTGACCTACGACCTGGGCATGCGCAGTCAGAATACCGAACTGGCTTATGCTGTCATGAGGTGTGCAGATGTGGAAAATATATTCCTGGAAGGAACCCTTTAAATGAAAAAATCTCAAATGAGTTGATTTTAAATGATACGTTTACATTCCAATTATAAATTGGATCGTGATCTGTTATTGCCTGGGGCTGCCCGCTTTAATTTAAAAGGTGCACTGTTGGCTGGCAGAGAGGAGATGTCTAGACAATTCTTTTATCATTGAAGCTTAGTGACTGCACTGCTGTATATGACTCTGATTCAAAACCCCACAAAACCTTCCTCTCTTTCTGAAAAAATGTTATTGTTTTATGTAACCTGATTTTTCTGATGGTAAGACAAAATGCTGGAGTAACTCAGCAGGTTAAGCAGCATCTCTGGAAAACATGGTGTTTTGTATTGGAACCCTTCTTCAGACTGATAGTGCTTGGGCTCAGTGTAGGAGTACAGTTGTTTTTTTTACTTTGATCGTGTTTTAATGATGAAAAAATGTCATCCATGATAAACTACCAAGCCTCATGTCTTGAATACTTTGTTGTGTGAAATGATGAAGAGATTGAAGTTTGACAAACGGTTTAATTAAGCATGCTGTAAAATAATAATAATTTGGAAAAGAGAAAACAGACAGTTAATGAAGAAGACAATGTTCACAACAATTTATTTTACAGATTTTCAGACAAATTCCCCACCTAATGAGCCGTGAGCTTTCTGCAGTTGCTCACGTGCCTGTTTGTCAAGTAGGAGCTTCAACAGTGATTTCATAAAACGCTTTGCATTGATATAGCGCCTTGTCACACTTCTCCCAAAATGCCACAGAGAGCCGCAGTGAGTGACACCAAACTTCAACCCCAAATCAGGTTGCTGAGATTAATTGCAGCGTGGCTAATGATGTCTTAGCTGGTTGATTCCGTACAGACCAAGAATTGTTCAAAGACTATTTGGCGCGTCGGAGTTCTGCTGCATTGTCAACTGAGCTGTGGGGGGAATCTACAAAGAAGTAGAAAACTATGCATTTCAATAGCGCCAAATCACATCTCCCTTAAAATGTTTTGCATATGATGATGTACGTATTGAAGGTATGAAGTTAAATGCAGTTGCCATTTCTGCGCATAAATAGCATCACACAAATATAAATGATCAGTTAATGTATTTCAATAGTGTTGGTTCAGGACACCAGAATTACCCAAAAAAACTCCTTATTTTTTTTATTAATTCATGAGAATGTCAATGTCCTGCTCATCAAGCAGATTAGGTTAATCTGTTCAACGAGTCATCCACCATACTTTACCAGGGTGTGCCGAGATTGAGCATTCAGATACTGGCAGGTACTGAAACCAAAACCTTCAAACATGTTGGTGAGAAAATGACCAACATCTGTAATAATCATGAGTTATTGTGAATTTAATTTTCTTTCTAAAATAAACTATTCTTCTTTGGTTTTGGCCGGAAATGTTGCCAATTTCCTTCGCTCCATAGATGCTGCTGCACCCGTTGAGTTTCTCCAGCATTTTTGTCTACCTTTGATTTTACAGCATCTGCAGTTCCTTCTTAAATATTCTTCTTTATTTTCCTCTTCTGATTTCTACCTGATGTCCTCCTGTTCAAAAATGTTTTTAAAAAGACCATGATAAATATTTTGAGGAGTCGCGTCTTGACCAAAAAAAATTAGATGTTCCTGTTGGGTGAACCTTCTAATTATGCTGCATTTCACTTTTAATATAATTAAAATAATTATTTAATATTTTTGAATTAATTCTCGGTGAAGAACCTTCTCCATTTGATGAACTAAATCATGAAATCACCACAATGTGTCCGGTGTCTGAAGAAATGGACACATCGTCGCCTTCCTTGGCATATTTCTTGGGCAAAAACTTCACAATGCTGGTTGCAAAATGAGACCTGAAATCTTTGTGCATAAAGTTGAAGAGGATGGGGTTTATAATGCAGCGAATACAGGTGAGGCACACAGTGAAGCCATAAAAAAAATAAATTGCATACAGTATGACACAGTTTTGTTTCCAATCCATCAGCACAGAGAGTATGAGTAAGTAATGAGGTGACCAACAGATTATGAATGTTATGATGTAAGCATACATTAATTTACAGGCCCTTATGCTTTCTTTGTTACCAGACGCTTTAGCAGCTTTTGCATTGATGATGTTGCTCACAATGATAATAGGAAAGGGGATAACAAACCCCAAAATTAGGGTTAAAGAACCTTGAACATACCAAGTCCTCCTGCTATCCAAGTGGCAGATGTTATAGTAATATCCATACATTTTACGAAATAAATAGTTTGGTATGGACAATACCACAGCCAGAGTCCACACGGACACACAAATCAACCTGCGGATGCGTCGATCCCTGGATCCTTGAGCCTGGGCTGGGTACCGCATTGAGAAGTATCTGTCCACACTCGAGCTGACCAAGAAAAAGGCGCTGCTGTACATATTAAAGCTAAACATGAAGCCATCGAGTTTGCACAAAAAGGAGCCCAAGATCCAATGGTAATTTAAGGAGAGCTCCGTCATCCTCAATGGGATGGTTAACACAGCACTCATGTCACTGATGGCTAAATTAAAAATATATAAGTTGCTTTCTTTCTTGGCCTTTTTCATCTGCCAGTTTATCCATAGAACAAGAATGTTCTCTACCAGACCCACTACAAAGATTAGCAGGTATAAACTAATCGTTATATACATCATTGCTTCATCATCCATGTGGGTAACACATTGGCATCGGGGAGCGCTGCAATCTTTAGTAGTGGTGTTGCTGCTGCTAGGGCTGGTCACAGTTGAGTCCTCCATGGAGAACCTGCAGATATTAAAACAATTGTGATTTTTAGATGTAATAACATTTCCATTTACAGCCTTAGAAGACAGCTGATCCCCTTGCTCTGATGTTCTCCTGTACTGTTAGGTATATGTATAATTCCTGTTTTCAATGTATGCTCGACTTGGCTTCATAGGCCATTTATCTTTTAATTAGACTCTGCCTGTTACCAATTGCCCGCAGATGGCTGCCGACTTCAAAAAAAGGCTGTGTGGTCCTTTGGTGAAATGCTCAATTTTACTCTGCTTTTTGAGGGGAATTTTAGGTTTCTATTGCCTTTGCATGAAAGATTGTTAAAGCTGTTTGATCTCCTTTTACAAACTGCCCCAGACCTCAGCGAGGAATGGGGATTGAAGCTTCCAGCGTCGTGGCATTATTCCAGCAATTTACAGGCTATTTCCGCGCTGAATGGCTCTATGAATCGCACCTTCACTTGGAAGGACCTCGTTGGGACAATAGACCAAAGAAAGGTAGGAGGGATGGTCCTTTCTTTCTGAGATGGGTTCCTTTTTCCTTAACTCTGGTTTCCCCTCCACCTTAGTTGAGAGCCCTCAACCATGCTTATTCCATTTCTTCTCCCATCCCCTGTACTAGCCAGAGCAAGGATAGGGTTCCTCTTATCTTCACCTTCCACCCCATTAACCTCGACATCCAATGGATCATCCTCTTTAATCTCCCACCACCTCCAGTGAGATGCTAGCAAGTGATGCATCTTCCCCTCTGCCTGCATTCTGAAAGGACTTATTGTTGGTATGATCTGCTATAATTACTTTTTAATAACTCTGCTCAAACAACCAGGTATTAAATCTGATCTTATAAATCAGGTCTGAAATGTTAAAAAAAGAACAGAAATTACTGGAAATAGCGGTTGAGACAACAGATATGGAGTGAAAAACAGTTATTGTTTCAGATCAATCACGTTTCATGACTGCTCTTTGCAAAGAGCAGTTCCGAAACACAATTGATCTGAAAATCAGGTTATAATATCAAAACTATGCCTCGACTGTTGCGTTTCTTGGAAACAGTACAATGTAGAAATCACAACTAAAGCACAAAATAATGAAGTCAATAGATAATATTTTTCATTATAAGCCCATTGTTCAGTTTTCAAAGCAATGTCGGAATAAAGTTGCGACTGACCTGAATAAGTGTTTCTTTCACTGTGCTGTGTGAATTGCTCCACCGGAGAACTAATGTTTGCAAATTATTGTGATGTTTTTATATTTATGGATGTTTGAAGCGGGACGAAGGAAAGTGAGGAGAGATTTTATAGTAAACAGGAAACCACGGGAATTATATGTACCCAATGCTCATGGGGACAGAAGGTGTTGCAAGATAATGAATATTTTGTCCGCCTTTGTCTTTGAAAAGTCAGCATCTTTACTTTCCCAAACGAGGCAAATAACTGGCTAAATGTGCAACGTACAAAGCCACAGACTAAATTGGCAGCTGTCAATTTATTGTGTAAAATGTGTATGGAGATGGGTGGGGAGAAGTGTGGGGAACACTTTCAAAATTAAGTCTTACATTATGTTGGCTTGTATTTGCTTCCTCTAATTACCCAAAGCATAAAGGTCCTAAGGTGTGTTACTGGGTCACACAAATCTTGTTTGATCACAGCTCGTTGTTGAGCTCGTAGGATACAACTGTGTCAGCTAAAGACATGCTTCATGTTACTAATGGACGCCTAAGATGATAAAAGTGGTGCAGCTGTGATAACTCTGCAATAAACATCACCAGGGCTATTGTGACCAATGGAATTTTGCCCTGTCTGTGTCGCCATGGGAGTATGAATAAAAACTGAAGAAAGAAATAAGCCTTCTCAGGATGTCAGGTGATTGCTTAGGATCATACTTTTGATCACTTTTTCAGTCACTTAGGATAGGTAGAGAGATGTTTATAAATGTGGACAAGATTAAGCTCGGGCCCATCAATTTTAGTCACTTGGGAATTCAAGAAAAAACTTCTTAACCCAAAGAATGGCCTTTTTTGAGCTGTATGATTATTGTCAACTTTGTGGGGGGGAATAGGAAGGAAGCTTGTAGAATATCTCCTCAAATACAATAAAGATAGATTTTTCAAAATATATCTACTAGAAAGATAAATATATATTTTTGGACACTAACAATAACGAAAACATATGGAGACCCTTCCTCGGACTGATTCCTCCAGGACTTCCATAGATCAGCAGGTTAAGCAATAACTCTGGAGGCAAAGAGATGATCGTTGTTCCATCAAGACCCTGCATCTCTCTCTTTATCAGTTCTGATGAAAAGTCTTTGATTTGAAACGTTAAATTTCTCTTCCAATAGACGCTGTCTGAAATGTTGAGGTTTAGCCAGCATTTTCAGCTTTTATTCTAACAGATAATGGACGATCATGTCTGGAAGCTTAATCTTAACATTTCTCATCATATTGTTTAAGGCTAGCATGATGAGGGAGGATTGCATGTGGCTAAGGAGGATGTTACTTATTATTATGTTGTATTGTAAGTATTTGTATGATTAGTAATCTTGATGAAATGGAAATGATTAAATGTCAGATATAAATTGTATACTAATTGAAATAAATATAGCTGAAAAAATGTATGGAATTGTAAATTGTAATATATTTAATTGTGGATGGGGTTGAATAAAGGGAGTGGAAGTTTAAGTAAATTACCGTTAAATGCACAATAAAAAGTATTAAAGTACATTTATATTTGTACAGATATTTAAAAATATGTGTAAAGTAAATATTTTCACATAGAATGTCGATTTGATTTCACTGCATAAAACATTTTATATAACTGCCTCTTGCTACATTTTGTGAAATGGGCTGGTTCAGGAAATTTTCCTTTCATTATTATTTTTCTCAATATTAGGTCACATTTGTTTGTATTGAGTTGTGTCAGCTCAGAAGTAGGTGGGAGGTTGCACGAGAAGCGAAGGGGGAAAGTTGAAATGGATTTCATATAGATGGGAACTAAAGATTGAGTTAAATCTGAGACATAAAACAAATTATGTGGGGATTAGGGCATCGATTAGAAAACTGATTTTCAAAGTAACTGCACAGTGGTGTGTGTTCTTTGTTGGCAGTGGCAATGGATTGTGGGAATTTGAAAAGTGAATTTGCTGATCTTTGCAATTAAAGACTGGATACCCCCCCCCCCCCCATTACACCGAACACCTATTGTGCGTTTGACTTTTTGTTCCGTATCCCGTCTCCTGTATTTTGCTGCTTTCTGAAAAATACTTCCTGATAGGGTTTTTTTTATTACAGACTCAACAAGAAATATCAATCAGTGAAGGAGTCCAAAGGAACAGAACATTACTGAGGTTGCATGCAAATCAGCAAGCAGAAGGGAAATTATCTTGGAGTAGGCCAGGCCTTCACATCCACAATGGAAGCAGGAGGAAAATGCGATCAAAAACAGGACAAATGGACTCTGCTAGCACTATTGCTCGGAGCCAACTGGCTTGATCCATTGTATGGGTCATATCCTGAGATCTTCCCGATCTGCCATTAAATGAGATCCTGGTAATTCTGAACTTTTAAAGTCTATTTATCCATCACTGATTCACATAAAGACTCTCATTTCAATATCACAATCATCTCACAACAACAGTATTTGTGGTGATTTTTTTTCAACATTATTAGAACGGAAGTTGCACGACACAGCAGGGCTTAAAGTAGTAAGAAATATATATATATTTTAATTTGTAATGCTGGTTGTTGCTATTTCAAGTACATTTTGAACAGGCTCATAACCACTGGTCAGTTACTTTACAAAAGGAATGGATGCTTCTGCCGACTGAATGAAAAATAAAACAATTGGATTATTACAGTCGTTCAGATGAAAACTATGTGGGTGTCGGTAAAATCAAAATCTTGCTAGCAGTAGCATCGCAGGCACATAGGCTGAGACAGCACACACAGAAACATATTACACAAATTCTCCAAGAAAATAAAAAAGGCTTTGAATTTTGATTCTTTAATCGTTTCCCGAGGTTTAAGTGAAAGTGTGCGGACGGATTGTCTCCCATGTGGACGCCGTGTTTTGGGCGGGAACTAAGGCGCGCTGGTGGCAGCGCTCGGCCCGGCGGCTGCTCGTTCCTCCCCGCGAGAGCTTGGGCGAGGGCGACACAAAGGCGGGATCAAAGATTATAGAGCGGAGCAGTAGCGGCCCCAGGCCCACAGTCAGCACGGAGAAGATGCACCAACTCCAGCCCAACCCGCTCCAACTCCCGAGGAACCCGTTCCCAGAGCGGCCGGGGACCGCCAGCTGCACCCACCGAGCGGCCACCGGCGGAAACCGAGCAGCAGCCATCAACGGGGACACCCACAAAATGCTGCAGCAACTGAGCGGGACAGGCAGCACCACCGGAGAAAAGGGGTGACGTTTCGGGTCCGGGGAATGGGACGTCCAAGAGCACAGCCGAGCCCGAGGAGAGGCAGCGCCCCACCGACACCGACCATGGATGAAATGCAGGTCTGCACACAACGCAGCACCACAGCTGCCGAGAATGTTTATAGTGAGTGACCTATGACCTGGGCATGCGCAGTCGGAATATCGAACTCGCTTATGCTGTCATGAGGTTTGTTGATGTGGAAAATATACTCCTTTAAATTAAAAAATCTCAAATGAGTTGATGATTTTAAATGATACGTTTACATTCCAATTATATATTGGATCATGATCTATTATTGCCTGGGGCTGCCCGCTTTAATTTAAAAGGTGCACTGTTGGCTAGCAGAGAGGAGATGTCTAGACAATTGTTTTGTCATTGAAGCTTAGTGGCTGCACTGCTGTATATGACTCGGATTCAAAACCACACAAAACCTTCCTCCTTTCTTTCTGAAAAAATGTTTTGTTTAGGTAACCTGATGAATTCGGCAGGCCGAGCAGCATCTGTGGAGGCAAAGGGATGGGAGGTTTTGCTCCAGATGCCAGCATCTGCAGTCTCTTGAGTGACTACACAAAATTCACATGCAACTACCCTCCGCTCACAGCAGTTTTCTGGTCAAATTGTGCTCCCTTCTTTGTGAGTTTCTGCAATTTGTCTTCCCAGCGCTTAAAAAACAAACATTTTCAAAATAAAGTGTTTTTGCTTCACAGTACTGAGTCATAAACCTTTCCCATCACCTCAGACTGATACATTTAAAAAGTTCATACAATACATTAAGAGAAAAAATATTAGATGGATACACTACTCTGTTCAGCACCAAACTTGGGATGGTTCTATGCATATTTATCTTTCATTTGGTTGCTGGATGCTGATGTGTTTTACTAGTGCCAGTGTATGTGGTGCAGGACAAACCATGCTGGAGAGTGTGGTTTCCATGAAAACGCTTTTGTTTTCTGTTGCTTAGTTCCAGAGGCTCTGTGGAATGGTTTGCTGAATTAGCTCAGAGCCAGTTAGTGACAGTAGTCCCATGATTCATATCTGATGGTAAGACAAAATGCTGGAGTAACTCAGCAGGTCAAGCAACATCTCTGGAGAACATGGTGTTTTATATTGGAACCCTTCTTCAGACTGATAGTGCTTGGACTCAGTGGAGGATTACAGTTGTTTTTTATTACCTTGATTGTGTTTTAATGATGAAAAGATGTAGTCCATGGTAAACTACCATGCCTCATGTCTTGAATACTTTGTTGTGTAAAGTGATTAAGAGATTGAAGTATGACAAACGTTTAATTAAGCATGCTGTAAAATAACAAAAGTGGAAAATAATAATTTGGAAAAGAGAAAACAGACAGTTAATGAAGAAGACAATGTTCACAACAATTTATTTTACAGATTTTCAGACAAATTCCCCACCTAATGAGCCGTGAGCTTTCTGCAGTTGCTCACGTGCCTGTTTGTCAAGTAGGAGCTTCAACAGTGATTTCATAAAAAGCTTTGCATTGATATAGCGCCTTGTCACACTTCTCCCAAAATGCCACAGGGAGCCGCAGTGAGTGACACCAAACATCAACCCTAACTCAGGTTGCTGAGATTAATTGCAGCGTGGCTAATGATGTCTTAGCTGGTTGATTCCGTACAAACCAAGAATTGTTCAAAGACTATTTGGTGTGTCGGAGTTTTGCTGCATTGTCAACTGAGCTGTGGGGGGAATCTATAAAGAAGTAGAAAACTATGCATTTCAATAGCGCCAAATCGCATCTCCCTTAAAATGTTTTGCATATGATGATGTACGTATTGAAGGTATGAAGGTAAATGCAGTTGCCATTTCTGCGCATAAATAGCATCACACAAATATAAATGATCAGTTAATGTATTTCCTTTGCGTTGGTTCAGGACACCAGAATTACCCCAAAAAACTCTACTTTTTTACTAATTCATGAGAATGTCAATGTCCTCCTCATCAGGCAGATTAGGTTAATTTGTTTAATGAGTCAACCACCATACTTTACCAGGGTGTGCCGAGATTGAGAGTTCAGCTACTGGCAGGTACTGAAACCAAAACCTTCAAACATCTTGGTGAGAAAACGACCAACATCATCTAATAATCATGAGTTATTGTGAATTTAAATTTCTTTCCAAAATAAACTATTCTTCTTTGGTTTCCTCTTGTCATTTTTACCTCATGTCCTCCTGTTCAAAAATGTTTTTAAAAAGACCGTGATAAATATTTTGAGGAGTCACGTTTTGACCAAAAAAATGTACATGTTCCTGTTGGGTGAACCCTCTAATTATGCTGCATTTCACTTTTGATATAATTAAAACAATTATTTATTACTTTCTAGTGGACAGATGCCTTTAGAATTTCACGAGACATTGAACAGGAATCGGGAGAAGAAAAAGCCCTGTTGAATTAATTCTCGGTGAAGAACCTTCTCCATTTGATGAACTAAATCATGAAATCACCACAATGTGTCTGGTGTCTGAAGAAATGGACACATCGTCGTATTCCTTGGCATATTTCTTGGGCAAAAACTTCACAATGCTGGTTGCAAAATGATACCTGAAATCTTTGTGCATAAAGTTGAAGAGGATGGGGTTTATAATGCAGTGAGTACAGGTGAGGCACAGAGTGAAGTCATAACAAAAATAAAGTGCATACAGTATGACACAGTTTTCCAATTCCATCAGCTCAGCGAGTATGAGGAGGTAATAAGGTGTCCAACAGATTATGAATGTTATGACGTAAGCATATATTAATTTACAGTTCTTTATGCTTTCTTTGTTACCGGAGGCTTTAGCAGCTTTTGCATTGACGATGTTGCTCACAATGATAATGGGAAAGGGGATAACAAACCCAAAAATTAGCGTTAAAGAACCTTGAACATACCAAGACATTGTGCTATTCAAGAAGCAGTAGTTATCGTAATATCCATACATTTGATGAAATAAATAGTTTGGTATGGACAATACCGCCGCCAGAGTCCACACGGATACACAAATCAGCCTGCGGATGCGTCGATCCCTGGATCCTTGAGCCTGGGCTGGGTACCGCAGTGAGAAGTATCTGTCCACACTCGAGCTGAGCAAGAAAAAGACGCTGCTGTACAGATTAAGGCTATACAGGAAGCCATCGAGTTTGCACAAAAAGGAGCCCCAGACCCAACGGTAATGTAAGGAGAGCTCTACCATCCTGAATGGGATGGTTAACACAGCACTTATGTCACTGATGGCTAAATTAAAAATATATAAGTTGCTTTCTTTCTTGGCCTTTTTCATCTGCCAATTTATCCAAAGAACAACAATGTTCTCTAGCAGACCCATTACAAAGATTAGCAGATATAATCCAATCGTTATATACATCATTGCTTCTCCATCCATGTAGGTAACACATTGGCATTGGGGAAAGCTGCAATCTTTAGTAGTGGTGTTGCTCCTGCTAGGGCTGGTCACAGTTGAGTCCTCCATGGAGAACCTGCAAATATTAAAACAATCGTAATTTTTAGATTTAATAACATTTCCATTTGCAGCATTAGAAGACAGCTGATCCCCTTGCTCTGATGTTCTCCTGTACTGTTAAGTATATGTCTAATTCCTGTTTTCAATGTATGCTTGACTTGGCCTGAAACTCTGCCTGAAACTTGGCGTAATGAAACTCTGCCTGTTACCAACTGCCTGCAGATGGCTGCCGACTTCAAAAAAAGGCTGTGTGGTCCTTTGGTGAAATGCTCAATTTTACTCTGCTTTTTGAGGGGAATGTTATGTTTCTATTGCCTTTGCATGAAAGATTGTTAAAGCTGTTTGATCTCCCTTTACAAACTGCCCCAGACCTCAGCGAGGAATGGGGATTGAAGCTTCCAGCGTCGCGGCATTATTCCAGCAATTTACAGGCTATTTCCGTGCTGAATGGCTCTATGAATCGCGCCTTCACTGGGAAGGACCTCGTTAGGACAATAGACCAAAGAAAGGTAGGAGGAATGGTCCTTTCTTTCTGAGATAGGTTCCTTTTTCCTTAACTCTGCTTTCCCCTCCACCTTAGTTGAGAGCCCTCAACCATGCCCTCAACCATTTCTTCTCTCATCCCCTGTACTAGCCAGAGCAAGGATAGGGTTCCTCTTATCCTCACCTTCCACCCCATTATCCTCATCCAATGGATCATCTTTAATCTCCCACCACCTCCAGTGAGATGCTAGCAAGTGATGCATCTTTCCCTCTGCCTGCATTCTGAAAGGACTTATTGTTGGTATGATCTGCTATAATTATTTTTTAAAAACTCTGCTCAAACAACCACGTATTGTTTATACATGATATGATCTTATAAATCAGGTCTGAAATGTTAAAAAAAGAACAGAAAATGTTGGAAATAGCGGTTGAGACAACAGATATGGACGAAAAAGTTATTGTTTCAGATCAATCACGTTTCATGACGGCTCTTTGCAAAGAGCAGTTCGGAAACACAATTGATCTGAAAATCAGGTTATGATATCAAAACTATGCCTCGACTGTTGCGTTTTTTGGAAACAGTACAATGTAGAAATCACAACTAAAGCACAAAATAATGGAGTCAATAGATTATATTTTTCATTACAATCCCATTGTTCAGTTTTCAAAGCAATGTCGGAATAAAGTTGCGACTGACCTGAATAAGTGTTTCTTTCACTGTGCTGTGTGAATTGCTCCACCGGAGAACTAATGTTTGCAAATGATTGTGAGGTTTTTATATTTATGGATGTTTGAAGCGGGAGGAAGGAAAGTGAGGAGAGATTTTACAGTAAACAGGAAACCACGGGAGTTATATGTACTCAATGCTCATGGGGACAGAAGGTGTTGCAAGATAATGAATATTTTGTCCGCCTTTGTCTTTGAAAAGTCAGCATCTTTACTTTCCCAAACGAGGCAAATAACTGGCTAAATGTGCAACGTACAAAGCCACAGACTAAATTGGCAGCTGTCAATTTATTGTGTAAAATGTGTATGGAGATGGGTGGGGAGAAGTGTGGGGAACACTTTCAAAATTAAGTGTTGGCTTGTATTTGCTTCCTCTCCTTACCCAAAGCATAAAGGTCCTAAGGTGTATTACTGGGTCACACAAATCTTGTTTGATCACAGCTCGTAGTTGAGTTTGTAGGATACAACTGTGTCAGCTAAAGACATGCTTCATGTTACTAATGGACGCCTAAGATGAGAAACGTGGTGCAGCTGTGATAACTCTGCAATAAACATCACCAGGGCTATTGTGGCCAATGGAATTGTGCCCTGTCTGTGTCGCCATGAGAGTATGAATAAAAACTGAAGAAAGAAATAAGCCTTCTGAGGATGTCAGATGATTGCTTAGGATCATACTTTTGATCACTTTTTCGGTCACTTAGAATAGGTATAGAGATGTTTATAAATGTGGACAAGATTAAGCTCGGCCCCGTCAATTTAAGTCACTGGCAAATTCCATTGGGAATTCAAGATACAACTTCTTAACCCAAAGAATTGCCTTTTTTGAGTTGTATGATTATTGTCAACTTTGTGGGGGGAAATAGGAAGGAAGCTTGTAGAATATCTCCTCAAATACAATAAAGATAGATTTTTCAAAAAATATCTATATAGGATAATATTTTTTTTGGACACTAACAATAACGAAAACATATGGAGACCCTTGTTCAGACTGGTTCCTCCAGGACTTCCAGAGATCAGCAGGTTAAGCAATAACTCTGGAGGCAAAGAGATGATCGTTGTTCAATCAAGACCCTGCATCTCTCTCTTTATCAGTTCTGATGAAAAGTCTTTGATTTAAAACGTTAAATTTCTCTTCCAATAGATGCTGCCTGAAATGTTGAGGTTTAGCCAGCATTTTCAGCATTTATTCTAACAAATAATGGATAATCATATCTGGAAGGTTAATCTTAACATTTCCCATCATATTGTTTAAGGCTAGTATGATGAGGGAGGATTGCATGTGGCTAAGGAGGATGTTACTTATTATTATGGTGTTTTGTAAGGATTTTTTATGATTAATAATCTTGATTAAATGAAAATGATTAAATGTCAGATATAAATTATATACTAATTGATATAAATATAGCTGAAAAATGTATGGAATTGTAAATTATAATATATTTAATTGTGGATGGGGTTGAATAAAGGGAGTAATAAGTAAATTACCGTTAAAAGCATTAAAAAAGTATTAAAGTACAATTATATTTGTAGGGATATTTAAAAATATGTGCAAAGTAAATATTTTCACATAGAATGTTGATTTGATTTCACTGCATAAAACATTTTCTACAACTGTCTCTTGCTACATTTTGTGAAAAGTTGGCCTGGTTCAGGAAATTTTCCTTTCACTATTATTTTTCTCAATATTATGTCACATTTGGTTGTATTGAGTAGTGTCAGCTCAGATGTAGGTGGGAGGTTGCACGAGAAGCGAAGGGGGAAAGTTGAAATGGATTTCATATAGAAGGAAACTAAATATTGAGTTAATTCTGAGACATAAAACAAATTATGTGGGGATTAGGGCATCGATTAGAAAACTATGATTTTCAAAGTAACTGCACAGTGGTGTGTGTTCTTTGTTGGCAGTGGCAGTGGATTGTGATGATTTGAAAAATGAATTTGCTGAGCTTTACAATTGAAGACTGGATACCCCCCATTACACCTATTGTCCATTTGACTTTTTGTTCCGTATCCCGTCTCCTGTATTTTGCTGCTTTCTGAAAAATACTTCCTGATAGAGTTTTTTGTTACAGACTCGACAAGAAATGTCAATCAGTGAAGGAGTCCAAAGGAAAAGAACATTACTGAGGTTGCACGCAAATCAGCAAGAAGGAAAATTATCTTGGAGTAGGCCAGGCCTTCACATTCACAATGGAAGCAGCAGGAAAATGTGATCAAAAACACTCTACTTGCACTACTACTCTGGCAACTGGCTTGATCCATTGTATGGGTCATATCCTGAGATCTTCCCGATCTGCCATTAAATGAGATCCTGGTAATTCTGAAATTTTAAAGTCTATTTATCCATCACTGATTCACATAAAGTCTCACATTTCAATATCACAATCATCTCACAACAGTATTTGTGGGATTTTTTTCAACATTATTAGAATGTAAGTTGCACGACACAGCAGGGCTTAAAGTAGTAAGAAATATATATATTTTAAATTTGTCAATATTTCAAGTACATTTTGAGCAGGCTCATAACCACTGCTGACTGAATGAAAAGTAAAACAATTGGATTATTTACAATCGTTCAGATGAAAACTGCGCGTCTAGGTAGAATCAAAATGTTGCTTGCAGTAGCATAGCATGCACATAGGCTGAGACAGCACACACAGAAACATAAATTATACGTGAATTACACAAATTCCACAAGAAAAGAAAAAAGGTTATGCACAATTAGGAAACGAGTCCATAGTTGTGCAAGAGATGGCCCGTACTGTTTCATTGCCGAGGTAGGAGTAAGATTATCCGGGTAGTTTCAAGAACTTGATGGTTGTAGGAAAGTAGCTGTTCCTGAACTTGATGGCGTGGGACTTTAGGCTTTAGTACCTCCTGCCCGATGGTAGCAGCGAGGGGAGGGCATGGCTCGGATGTTGTGGATCCTCGATGATGGGTATAGTTTGAGGCAGTGCCTCGTGTTAATGCTTTCGATGCTGGGGAAGGCTGTGAATATATCACATAATGAACGCGGCTGAGTGCAACATTCTTCGTGATTACATCTGAGCCCAGGACAGGTCACCTTACATATTAATGCTCAGGAATTTGTACCTATCCATGTTCTCCACAGATGCTGCCTGACCCGCTGAGTTACTCCAGCACTCTGTGAAACGTCACCTATCCATGTTCTCCACAGATGCTGCCTGACCCGCTGAGTTACTCCAGCACTCTGTGAAACGTCACCTATCCATGTTCTCCACAGATGCTGCCTGACCCGCTGAGTTACTCCAGCACTCTGTGAAACGTCACCTATCCATGTTCTCCACAGATGCTGCCTGACCCGCTGAGTTACTCCAGCATTTTGTGTCCTGTTGTGCAAAGCAGGGTCTGCAGCTCCTTGTTTCTATATTTGATTCTTTAATCGTTTCCCGAGGTTTAAGTGAAAGTGTGCGGACGGATTGTCTCCCATGTGGACGCCGTGTTTGGGCGGGAACTAAGGCGCGCTGGTGGCAGCGCTCGGCCCGGCGGCTGCTCGTTCCTCCCCGCGAGAGCTTGGGCGAGATCGATGGGCGAGGGCGACACAAAGGCGGGATTGTCCACGTGAGGCCGCCGCGGCTTTAAATTCAGCTTCAGTTGACGCTGGCGGAGGTGGTGTGTGTGGAGAACCGGGGGTGGCATAATCCCTGTGAAATCACGAATTCTCTATGAAATCGTTGTTTGAAGAAAGAATATTGAAGCTGATTGTTTATCGATACACCTTTTTAGCTTCCCCCTCCCCCCCCCCACAAGGTGCGCTGACCATTTCAGTCATTATTTTTTTTTCTAGAATTATCATTTTGTACTTTTCCATTCCTGAACGGTAAGTTTGCGAGTGCGATTTCGTTAAAACAGTGGGATTTTAAGTTGGATCTGTTTTGTCATCCAATAAACTAATTCATGTTGTGTTCTTTCCAGTTTCTGAACTTCGCTGGAGTTGGTAAGTTTGATCACTTATGAAGGGAGCCTTTATTTTAATAAAACAGGACATCATAATAATTCAGGATGAGATAACTGTCATTATGGAGTATAATCTGATTAATGAAAAATCTGATACAATTACCAGAAGATGTGGTGTACCCGTGTGTTGCTTGGATTCATTGTTACATCATGGTGATGCACTTGGTCTAAGCAAGCCATCAGGCCAAGTTTTAATTTAGCCAGCTATAGTTCAGCCTGACCTTTCAAGCATTGAAGTGTTGATGGTGATTGGTAACTAATAAGAACAAGGTTGACATTTGCCATCCAAAATTAATAATAAAGTCAAAGTGTTCGAGGATCTCAGCGGGCCGGGTAGCACCTGTGCAGGGAAATAGATGATGAGACATGAAGGGAAGGGAGAAAGCTGGAAAAGATGGGTAAGGGTGGAGGTGAAGTTTGACAAGTGGTAGGTGAAGACAAAAACAACTGCAGATGCTGGAATATTGAGTAAACCAAAGTGCTGGAGGAACTGTCAGGCAGCATCTGTGGAGGAAAAAGGACAAATGAGTTGGGACCCTTCAGACTGACTCGCAAGGAACTGCAGATGCTGGAATCTTCAGGGAAAAATAACACACTGCTGGATGACCTCAATGGGTCAGACAGAATCTGTGAGCAATGGATCAGCCCTGACCAAGATCGTTGTCTGTCCATTTCTGTCTGTCCCTCCACAGATGCTGCTTGACCTGAATTCCTTCAATCCTTTTTTTGCTCACGATTCCAGCATCTGCAGTTCCTTGTGCCTCTGTCTTAATGATAGAATCAACTCGCTGCCCTGACATTAACAGCATAGATGCCTTGACAATATGGGTGGGTGGATGTGTGTATTGGAGAGGATGGGAAGACTAGTTGCCAATGGATTATTTTTTATTAATGTAGCAAACAAATGAACCTGGGAGTTTCACAAGGTGATAAGGGAAGATTGCCAAAAGTTTGGCCAGAGGATTATGTTTATTTAGGGGATGTATTAAGGAAGAAAAAAGTAATGTGAGTGAATTCTACATTCTAGAGCTTAGATAGCCCTTAGGAGCAATTAAATTAGGACTGATTTTGTTTCAGGCAAGAATTTGAAGGGATTTGAGAATGTTAAAATTGAGTTGAACCAGGTTGAATATGGTAGTATAAGTTGAGACCGTGCCAGTAGACATTTTGAATGTTGTTTAGGTAAGGAGTCCAGATGGGAGTGTGTTGGCAGAGGTGACAAATATGTGTGGTTGTGCATTTCATTAGTTAGGTGGGGTGAATCTGGGGCAGACCTGGATGGCATTACTGCAGTAGAAATAGGTGGCCTTCTGTAACCTGGACAAGAGATTTGCATCTTGCCTTTGAGTCAAGTATGACATGAAGATTATGAACTGTCCAGTTGGTGGTCAGACATTCTTGATGGAGTCAATGGGTAACAAACCAAGTTTGTGACTGGGACTAAAGGTGATGGGGTTGATATTCCCACTGCTTGCCACTGCCTATTTATCATTGGATGTAAGATAGATTAATTGACGTTTTGGAGACAATGGTGAGATCAAGAGATGTGAATTGGTTGTTGTCAATATGCAGAAGAAAATTGATGCTGTGTTCTTGGATGACTTTGCAGAGAGGTGTTGGAGGGTGGATGTGATCAACTGCATCAGTGGACATGGAGGAATAGATTGCCAATAGTTACACTGCGTGCAATTGTAACAATGAACTTCGATCAGAGCCATTTCAGGACTGTGCTGGGAATGGAAACCTGACTGCAGGGATTCAAACCAGGAGTTCTGGTGAAGGTGAGCGTGAAGTTGGGAAGCTCTGGCACATTCAATGACTCGGGAGGACAAAGGGAGGTTGGAAGTGGGAGCAGTAACATGAAAGGACTTGATTTTTTTTGGTGAGGAAAGGTGATATGGGCAGATTGAAATAAAGAGGGAGGGTGGAGAACATTATTTGAAGGCAACTATTTAATGTTATTTCAGTTATTCTAGAGTCCAGGAATAAAACATGGGTGGTCAGAATCTAGATGAAGGAGCGAACGGTATCTTGTGGACTTCATTAATTTGGAGAAAGAACAAAGAGAGAAATTAGGAAAAGCTACAATTTGGGATGAGGCTTGGGAGAAAGGAGGCCATATGAGCATCTTGGCCTGGTGGATTGTGTAAGAATGGGAATGGGTAGAGACTGGTTTCAATCTTAATGTCAAAGTTCTTTGCGCTTATTATTGGAGAGACCCCTTCCATTGATTACTGTGGAAAGAGCATTGACGTTAAATGTTTCTCGGCTGGACGATTCCCCTCATCACTCCTTGGAATGGCATGAACATAGGAATGAGATGGACGTGTGTTAGGAGGAGGGCAGCTTAGACTTCCCACAACACAGAAGTATTCAAACAAATCAATGTGTGTTTTACCAGTCATTTGATATTTTGTGTGGAAAGCTGTGCAAAGACTTAAATATACAGTACTCTGCTTACATTTGATGCACTAGAAAATTGGTAAGAAGTAATTGGGTGATACAAAGCCTGAAATTTGTGTAAGGAAGGCAATGGGGATTGATTAGTTCCACGTTTGAACCCTCAGGAGTAGATGAACTTGGTATGATGAGGCTTGGTTTCAATGCTGATAAGTCATGGAATGTGAATATCTCTCCCAAGTTCCAAATGCAGTTCAAAAGAGCAAAGTGAAGGTGGGCAGAGAAATCTCCTCAATTTTCGACAGTATTTGAGCTAAAAGAAGATAACTACTTTGGAGGGATCGTCGTCTTTTGTTTTGTGCAGGAGCCAAACCTCCAGGCCAGTTTTTAAAAAAAGTTGGACAGAACTCTAAAGCTGAGAATGAGAATTTGAAACACAAACATCCCCATTTGTTTACATTGATAGCTGTTCCATAACACTCATTAGTTAATAGCCTGGGGGTAACTTGTGCGGCAAGTTTTAAAAGAAAAATTCTACTGATCATTAATTACTCTCATTTTTGAGCCAGCATTTGAGGGCATAGCTCTGAATGATACAGGGACATTTTAAACTTTTTAAAAATAATAATCACAATTGAATCCATAGAAGAAAGTACTTTTCCTGCCAAACTGAAACAACTAATTGTTCAGTCGTCAGAACCCAAACTGGGGAAAATATACACATGAAATTAGAGAAGTCAATGTTCATACCGCTGGGGTACAAACTGCCCAAGCGAAATATGAGGTACTGCTCCTCCAATTTACGGTGGTCCTCACTCTGGCCGTGGAGGAGGCCCAGGACAGAAAGGTCGGATTCGGAATGGGAGGGGGAGTTGAAGTGCTGAGCCACCGGGAGATCAGGTTGGTTATTGCGAACCGAGTGGAAATGTTTGGCGAAGCGATCGCCGAGCCTACGCTTGGTCTCACCGATGTAGATCAGCTGACATCTAGAGCAGCGGATGCAATAGATGAGGTTGGAGGAGGCACCTGGAACGACTGCTTGGGTCCTTGAATGGAGTCAAGGGGGGAGGTAAAGCGACAAGTGTAGCATTTCTTGTAGTTGAGGTAAAGCGACAAGTGTAGCATTTGTCGCTTTACCTCCCCCCTTGACTCCATTCAAGGACCCAAGCAGTCGTTCCAGGTGCGACAGAGGTTCACCTGCACCTTCTCCAACCTCATCTATTACATCCGCTGCTCTGGATGTCAGCTGATCTACATTGGTGAGACCAAGCGTAGGCTTGGCGATCGCTTCGCCGAACACCTCTGCAGTTCCTTCTTAAACAAAAAAGTTAGCTAGTGTGCTAGTTGGACAAAAAAAGGTTAATTATGTAATATACTTTTTAAATGTTTACGTTGTCTAAATCATGTCAGAGAGACAGTAGATCTGATTGTATTTTTTTTAATCCAAGTTAGGAAAGATTTAAGCTACTTACGGTTTGAGTGCAATTTAACACAATTTGTCTTACAGATTATCATGGAACAGCCTGCAGTGAAAGGTGAGTGCCAAAATCTGGCTGTTTTTAAATTTCGGATAAATCCAAATGTAGCAGTCAAGCATTGGGTATATGTTACTAGCACAGTGTCAAAAGTGAGAAGAGAAAATCAAATCAATGTGTCTGCTAGGTTTTCCTGACCTTTAACTCCAATAGGATCTAATGATTTCCAAGCATCTGAAAATATACAGAAACTTAACTGTTATTAAATTCTAGTTGATAAAATTTAACTATTTGGAACATTTTCTAATGGGGATGTCAAAGCAGTGGCTTTAAAATATTAAATTGTGTTTGAATAGCTTGGCAGCTAGCTAGCACAACTAGTTGCAACTACTTGCAAGGAATGCCATGAGAGATGAATTAGAAATATTAAATAACTAGTCTTTTAAATGGAGTGTATTAACCTTGGGTAAGTCCAGGGAAATGTGGGTGGATCATATGGTTTTGTGTGGCTTGGGGAGAAATGTCTTTGGTCACGAGCACTAAACACAGGCAAACATATGGACTCTTGATTGTATTCCTCTCTGCTAATTTGGTTCCATTGTGGAACTGAATCTGTAGAGGTAGATACAACAGGTGGCCAATATTCATTCATGTATGCATTTGGCGTTGCTAACTAAGGACCAATTTCTTGTTGTATAATTCAACATAATTCAAATAATATTACTTTGACGTGCAAGTAGCTTTTCTACTGTATTATTGATCAACTAAACACCTAAATTGATGGACAGTTTAAGCATTTTAAAATTTCTATGTGACTTGGCATTTCTCTTTTTCTGTTTTCAGATCTATTTTTCTCTAACTTCTTCTATCCTCATACCCTGCTGTGTAAATTAACCTATCTTTTCAAATGTTTGCTAATTCTTAACTGAATTGTTAAAAGAAAGCTCCAAAGGTTGTGACAATTGGCATAGACAAATAAAATGTCTGGATGATTAAATTCTTCCTTGGCATGGTAAGAGTAAATAGAATAATTTGTGATATTGCATTGTTTCAAGGACTTGTTTCAATGTAATAGTTGTGAGTGTGTTTGTGTATCATTGAGGTAAGCTTGAATAGCAGCCTGGGATTTGAGCTTGTGTTGTCAGAATGGAGTCCAGCACTCTATCACTGCAATCACTTAAAAAAATGTCTTGTCTAGTCAATTCTGACACGCTCCTGGTGCTGTATTTTCAGAAAGTTCCAAAAATCTGTATCTGGAAAGGGTTTGAGTTTCTCATTGCTTTACTGTTTCATTTCCAGGCATCTTTTCTTTCTTATAGACTGTATTCCAAAGAAGAGCTGGGGTGAGATTATGGATGAATTGGATGAATTGGGTGAACTGGATTGTGGTGAGTGACAGGGAAAATGGATTAGCTCCATTTTCACAGTGGGTGGTTCACCAACACCCAAGCCAATCCCTTTCACCTTCCACCACTGCCTCCCCCCCTCCTCCCCAATGCGCCTACACTTCAGGAGAATGTGAGAGTGGATGAAAGGATGCCTTTAGATTGTGTGTGTATAGAAACACCTGTTCATGCAAAGTGAGAGTTAATACGGGAAGTTTCCTGTTTAAAGGTCCAAGATATTCTGATGCATTATTTAAATTATTTTTAGAATTCCTTTAGTCAGTAGTAAGTAAATGATGACTTTAGAGGCATTGTTGTCACCAACAAAGTACTTTCCTGAACATTGACAAGCACTCTTCCGAGCATAAACCTGGCTGCCTAGCATAAGCACCCATACATTTCATCCCTCAACAATATAGTAAGTGAATTGGAGCAATTGGTGAAGACTACCAACTACAAGTGGAAAATTCAAAGTAGCTATGGCAAGAAGGAACTGAACCAACTAGTGAGGCTGTGACCCAGAACATCTTTGTTTCATTATGATCTTATCTTCAAAAGGACAGTTTAGAAGACATTTTGAGCACTTAGCCCATTTAAAATTGCTGTTAAGAGGCAAATGAATATGACGGGACACTTCGAGCGTCATTACAGATGTGTGGGAAGGACTTGATGTAGAAAACAATGGAATGATTGGCATCTCTATGGTACTCTGTAACTGAGCTATCGAACTGGGAGACTATAGCAGAGAGTTCTACACTGGGGCTATCAAGACCAAGGGCACCTGTTTACAACGGCCTGTCATTGCTGGATATGATGCTGTGAATCGTCGGGGAAGAACAGTGGCAACATCCTGCCTCTTTCTCAGAAGGTTGATTATATAAAGTTGCCATGTATGTCCGGCAAGGTTTTGCAGATAGTATTGTGATCAATTGTTCAATGCTGTTGCTGAGCAGAAGTTAATGACCTTAAATTGAAATCTGGCAAACGGCTGAATAGAATATGCAACTTCATGCAGCAGAAAGTTACCAAGCCCTCTTATCTTTTGTTGCCATGCACTCCTGTTCTCTGAAACTTGATCTCATTAACTTGCATAATGTAGGTTAGCTGGCTTCTGACCAACATGAGTTCTCTTCTGGTACATCTGAGTAGTCCTCTGTACCATCAAATGGATGAATCGCTCTTTTCTGTAGCCGTGCCAGCAATTTGCATTAATCTAGCATTTTAACATGGAGAAATAACACAACACCTTGGAGGCTTAATCAAAACATGTTTACATGGCCAAAGAGGAAATTAGGAAGGGTGACTTAAAGCTTAATCACAGGGATAGGTTTAAAGGAGAGACAGATCATTTGGATTGAAAGAGTACAGGCTTTGGGCAACTAAAACCACAGAATGCTGAAGGTGTGATGTGATTGATTGAAGGGAGAGAGTTCATCAAGGTCAGAGTCGGGGTTTGTGTGTGTGTGTGCAGTGGTGATAGAATTGGAGATGGTTATAAAGATGAGGCGGTCCATGGATTTGGAATTGGCTACAAAGATGAGCAGATCCATGGATTTGGAATAGTTGTTCCATTACGATTGTTTGCCATGAAAGTAGTTTGAAATACTATAGATGTGTCAGCCAAAGCTTTGTGTTGGATACTTCAAAATAACCACTTATTTGCTCCTGTTATACCAACCGTGCCTTTAATTAGCACATCTGACGGCAACATCTGACGGCAACATCTACCTTGTGAAGCCTCACAAGAATTTTGCATATTTCAATGAAAGCTGGCTTCTTCCAGCCTTCCAAGCTTTCAATTGGATGTGCAGTGAGAGTGACCTCTCTCTGTTCAACAAACCTGCCATTTCAATAGATTTTAGCTTTTTCTCAATCCCTGATGTCACTGTTTTCCATATCCCACCTTTCTTAAATATGATTTCTAATCTAGAATTTTGGAGAATTACATCTACCTCCATGACCTCCTCTTTCAAACCCCTGGGATTTATCGTAGAAACAAAGAAACGCAGATGCTGGTTTATACAAAAGATAGACACAAAGTGCTAATGTGACAGTGGGTGGGGCAGCCTCACTGGAAAAAAAGGATGGGTGAAGTTTCTTCAGTCTAAAGAAGGGTCCCGACCCGAAACGTCACCCATCCTTTTTCTCCAGAGATGCTGCCTGTCCCGCTGAGTTACGCCAGCACTTTGTGTCTATCCCTGGGATTTACCGCCTTTCAGTTGCATGAGTTTTCTCCAACACTTTATTAAAAAAATACTGATTTCCTTGAGCACGTTCAGTCTAAATCTGTAGTTCACCATTTGTGGAAGGTTTATATGCATCTTGTGAAGACAGAATTTTTAATTTCATGTTTTCTTATTACATGTAATTATATATTTTCTTACACATAATTTCTGCCTACATCTTGGGAGCCCATTAACTTCATCCCTTTTTACCGATCTATTGAATCTATTTTGTTTCTTGCTAGCCTCTTGTATTCTACTTAATCAGTGTCTAAGTTTTCCATTGCCGACTTCTGAAATTTCCCCAACCCTCAGGCTTGCAGCTTTTCTGTTGCTGTTTGCCAATATTTTTATCCATTATTTTTAACGCTGAAGTTAGTTTCTGGAAATGCTGTTTTTCTAGACAATTGAGTACTGCCTTGTGAGTTAAAATAATTGAACTTATTTCCCTCTTTTTATGCAATGAGGAACTGCAGATGCTGCTTTATACCAAAGATTGACACAACATGCTGTGTAATTCAGCAGGTCAGGCAGCATCTCTGGAGAAAATGAATAGGTGACGTTTTGGGTTGGGACCCTTCTTCTTTTGCCTTGCCACACAAGCAGAAAAAAGAGGTTACCAACTACGTAGAGTTCATGGAGGAGACAAAGCAGTTCCCGTCCTCCAGTGGCATTGACATTGGAGGGGCATGAAGACATCCAGGAAAATAAATATAAAGCCAAGAAACTGGTGTGAGGAGGGAATGAGCAGGGTCAGGAAACATTCGTCCTGTCATTCAATACAATCAAAAACAAACTAATATGACTCAATTCTGGATGTGAGGGCTCTACAAGTCAAAATCACTATTTTTAAGTGACGGTTATGCAGTAGGTGAACTGATTTTGGCATTCCTGAGAAATACAGTAACCTGTTATGTAACATCTCAGAACTTTCCTAACTGACCTCAAGGATGTAGCTATTTACAATACTTGGGCTTTAAGAAAATTAGATTATGTACATCTTTAACTTGCCAGAATATTAAACCTCATTACAAGTACAACTTATCTATTGTTGTAAAACTAATGTTTTTCTAGCTTGGCTTTAAGAAGACTACAAAAGATCTGGACTTTTCACAAAAATCATTGCAGATAAAAATCGAATTGAAAAATGTGACCAAGATCAATGATCCAAGAAGAATGTCAATCTAGCGATGGGCAGCAAATATTGACCTTGCCAATCATCATCAGAACTATTTTTTAAATATTGTATTTTCAATATAATAATAAGTTTATTATATTGGAGTTCCCCAACAAGGCATGAGGGCCAGTCCTTAAAAAAGTAATCAAATCTAATTAGATTGATCTTTTATTGATTAATACTTTATCTTCATTCTGTAATTATAGATGGTGCTGAAAGTTTACAGTCAGTCAATCAGTGAGTATTTTCTTCCTTCCTTATAATTTAGTACAGCTGCCTGACACACCAAGAGGCTGTGTGACCTGCAAATGATGCTTCCTAGTCACAGAGATGTGCCACTCTGTGTATGATGATGGGCGGCACAGAGGCGCAGCTGGCAGGGCTGTTGCCTCACCACAGTGGCCTGGCTTCAATCCTGACTTCTGGTGCTGTCTGTGGAATTTGCATGTTCTCCCTGTTACTGCGTAGGTTTCTCATAGGCACTCCACACTCCTCCCGTGATCTAAAGTCACTTGGGTTGGTAGGCAAATAGGCTGTTGTAATTCATACATTTTTTAATGCTGTATGAATATGTGTCCAGCAGTTACTGATTCTGCTTGTTCCTTTCCGAATGTGTGTGTCTCCATGAGGACTCTCATTGTGACCAGGAATAGCTGGATAAAGTCAGCATTTTTCTTCTGTGGAGGAAGCATACGGTAGGGTTTTCTCCCTGATCATGACGAAAATTAGTAATGAGAAAGAAAAATTTGGGTTTGAACCCATCAGCCAGAATTTGCCTCTCCTTAGTCATCGGGAACGTTGCTCTTTGTCCTCCCCCTGTCTCCTGTGTGCACATAATAATGCTTCTGACTCTCTGAGGCTCTTTGGCATACCCTTGTGGTGCTTCAGGAAATTGGTTGGGTTGAGGTGAATCCAGAGCGGTGAACAGAACATATTCTGCTATCCCTGTGCAAAAGAGAAAACATTGGTATGCAGTTTCTTAACTGAGAAGGAAAACACCCAAGTACAGGCCATCCCCACGTAAACAACGGGTTTTGTTTTTACATGTGTCCATCAATTGATTTTGTCCATGTCGGAAATTACACAATAATCACTTGATAGAGCAACCATGCCTCCACAGAAATGTAATAAATGGCATCAAAAGGACATAAGACTGATAAGAAAGAACAATTACTGGAAGTGGAGAGAGAGGAAACTACTTCTGCCGTTCGTAGGAACGAACGTATGTACACACGTCAGATGTTTGAATTTATTAATATTATGGGAGCTCATTAATATATAGGGGTGTCCATTAACTGGGCATTTGTAATCCAGGGATGGTCGGAAATGAAAGGAAATGTTAAATGCTAGAACTAATTGTGTAGGCCTTACATTTCAAACTTGGCTGGTCAGCCTATCCTGAGCTCTTTAACTTCTAGGTCTACAAGATTCCTTTTAAATGTCAGCAAATAGAACACATCCTATCTCCATTGGACCTCAAAAATGCTCATTACTTGGATTTTTTTTGTGTATAAAATATTTGTCTTGCAGATCTCTCATAAGTGAAGAAATTAGAGATCTGCTCCTTGAGTATGAGAAACGTTATGAAGCTATGGTATGTCATTCATGTCCTTGCATCTACAGATGAGACATCTGTGTCATTCAGGTGTTATTTCTACCTCTGAGAGACATAAAACTCTGTTAATCCTGAATGCCTGGATCTTTGGTGCCAGACTTGCAGATTTTCCAGACTGTTGAATGTTATTCCAATCAATACTGTCACACATCATTAATTCACTTATTTTGGATGTTATACATAGGGATAATAATTTTTCTAGCAAATCCAGGAAGTTTAAAAGAAGCATGGGAACAAGAGCCCCAATGCATTTAAAGGGAACAGGGGAACAGAGGGCCCAGTGTGTTAAAGGGAACACGTGAATTGGCATCTGGTAAGCCAGATGCAGAACCGCGGGGATTTCTAAATAATGGGGTTGAGTTATTGTACCAATTGGTTTTATTTTGAGATATACTGAATCATCTGCCAAATATCATCGCTTCAAATTTGGCATCACCAAAAAGGAAAATAATAAAACTGAGTAATGTGTTTGTGCCCTAATGGTTTATGTTCCAAAATGTTCACTAGGTAGATAAATGTCACAGTGCAGTCAAGAAGGGTAATGTAAATGTTTATAAAAGCTGTTGTGTAATAGTGACTTAGTGGGCTGGCATCTATGAAGTACATATGCTGCTGTAGAGGTGGCTGATGCTGGAGTACTGCGGGACATTAGAAGGATACTTGTAACTGCATAGTATATTTTGGGAGGGATTAGGATCAATTAAATCATGCTGGGATGTTAAATGGACTTGATTCTTGGATTATGCATTTTATTAGATGTGCCTAGTTGTAACACAGAAAAATAAAGATTTGAACATATGAAGATGTGATTCTGTATTTGAAGATGTTTATGTTTTTATTAACGATAATTCTGATTCCTCTATTTTTGGCCTTGGTATTCAGGAAAAGGAAAGGAAACATCTCAAAACAAAGGCAAAATTCCTGAAGGTAGATAGATTTATAAATACATTTGTCACCATCAAAAGAAGTCAAGGCCATCTTTCTATTTTGTTCTTTGGAAAAAAGGACAGACAAACTGGTATTTCCAATACATAGAGCCCATGAGTTTCTGGTCTGTGGGATTATTGGACAAAAATGAAGCATTATAAATGTTACAAGGTAAGTCATCTAAGGCAATTATAGTACAGCACCAGGAGGTGCAATTACTTGTGATTTAGGAACAGGTCGCATATTGGTCCTTTTCATCTTGGAATCATATCTGTTTGAGATCTGAGGAGGTTGATCAAAAAGAGAAAATGTAAGTCATTCTCACTTGTGATTCCCATTTTGGTAAAAAAAAACATACGTAACAATGACCTGCAAGTTGTCCCTGAGGTACGTAGACATAGGGATGGTCATTTAGACTCTTGGCTATGGCGATTAGATCTTGGCTGATCTGACCTTTGCCCCTTGTACTCTTGCGCATTCCATGATGGCTAGAAATACCAAGTTTTCAACCTAAAGTATTAATTTTCCATCTTTCAAAGTGTGATTGTGTGTGTTGATGAGGAAAGGCAAAATTAATTTGAAATGTTTAAGTTGAACTGGTTCTAGGAGACCTAAGATAGAGACAAAATGCTGGAGTAACTCAGTGGGACAGGCAGCATCTCGAGGCACCATCTAGGAGACCTGAGTTTGGTCTTGGCTCCTCAAGTCATGCCTGGAGCTGAGTCATTTGCCTGATCTTCGTTCTTCCAACTAGAATTCAGCCGTACCTAATTTCTCCAAGTGCGGAATTGAGTCAAGTCAGGAAACTGGGATGATTTATTAAAGCTAGCCAAGACAAAGCAACAAAATAAGAAGCAAAAATATCAAATTAGTTTAACAAAAGGTTGCAGACATTTTTAATTACTGTTCTAATGGTAATTTACTTTCAGAGATTAGTTTGTTTTGTCTTTTTCAGTCGTTCTGTGCTTTTTAACTATTTTATAGCAGCAAATACTTCGTAATTTAGTTATTGTTAGGCTTTTAGCTTCTTACTTTTTTGTAACAGTTTTAACTTAGGCAAATGATTTGAGTCTGCTTCAACGTTCCATTGGGCGTGCCAAGATCTGAAGAGTATTGTTGTCCATGAACACTCTTCTTTTCCATCCTTATAGCTCACCAAATTAGAAGTGACTGAGCAACTGGAAAGTAGGTAAGTGAATGTTCCTGAAATGTTAAGCCATGTATCTAATAGCTGGATGCGGATGCCCTAACACCCATTGTATTGGGTCTTGTATTTTGTGTCTATCTTCGGTTTAAACCCGCATCTGCAGTTCCTTCCTACACATTTGTATTGGGATTAGCTTTGCCATTGGGATTTAGCTTCTCATATTTTAGTGGTGTAAAAATGTTGCATATTGCTCATGTGCCTATAAATTCAATTGTATCAAGCCTAAATGGCAGTGTTAGGCAAACATTTTTTTCCCCAGTGAAACATAATTGTGGGGTTATTTTGTGCCACCACATAAATTTGGCAGGAAACTTCCTAATGTCAGTCACCCTTGCATTTATAATATGATTTCATCGTCAGGAGTGCAAAAGATGATGCCATTCCCTGTGCAATATTCCTTTTGGAACCTGCAAGACAAAATGGACTGCATTGTCCTGGTGATCATTGTTGTTGGGCAGTCCCAGAATAACAGTTTTGCTATCCCTGGTCTAGAATGCCTGCAAAGTAAGTAAATGACTTAATTTTGTCCTTGGTTTCACTGTTCACCATTCCACAACTCCCCCCACTGATCTGCACCACACCACTTGATCCACCTGCTGTATGTTTTCTTTCACACATGTTAGGCATAGAAACATAGAAATTAGGTGCAGGAGTAGGCCATTCGGCCCTTCGAGCCTGCACCGCCATTCAATATGATCATGGCTGATCATCCAACTCAGTATCCCGTACCTGCCTTCTCTCCATACCCTCTGATCCCCTTAGCCACAAGGGCCACATCTAACTCCCTCTTAAATATAGCCAATGAACTGGCCTCAACTACCCTCTGTGTCAGAGAGTTCCAGAGACCCACCACTCTCTGTGTGAAAAAAGTCCTTCTCATCTCGGTCCTAAAGGATTTCCCCCTTATCCTCAAGCTGTGACCCCTTGTCCTGGACCTCCCCAACATCGGGAACAATCTTCCTGCATCTAGCCTGTCCAACCCCTTAAGAATTTTGTAAGTTTCTATAAGATCCCCTCTCAATCTCCTAAATTCTGGAGAGTATAAACCGAGTCTATCCAGTCTTTCTTCATAAGACAGTCCTGACATCCCAGGAATCAGTCTGGTGAACCTTCTCTGCACTCCCTCTATGGCAATAATGTCCTTCCTCAGATTTGGAGACCAGAACTGTACGCAATACTCCAGGTGTGGTCTCACCAAGACCCTATCCAACTGAAGTAGAACCTCCCTGCTCCTATACTCAAATCCTTTTGCTATGAAAGCTAACATACCATTCGCTTTCTTCACTGCCTGCTGCACCTGCATGCCTACTTTCAATGACTGGTGTACCATGACACCCAGGTCGCGCTGCATCTCCCCTTTTCCTAATCGGCCACCATTTAGATAATAGTCTGCTTTCCTGTTTTTGCCACCAAAGTGGATAACCTCACATTTATCCACATTATACTGCATCTGCCAAACATTTGCCCACTCACCCAGCCTATCCAAGTCACCTTGCAGTCTCCTAGCATCCTCCTCACGGCTAACACTGCCCCCCAGCTTAGTGTCATCCGCAAACTTGGAGATATTGCTTTCAATTCCCTCATCCAGATCATTAATGTATATTGTAAATAGCTGGGGTCCCAGCACTGAGCCTTGCGGTACCCCACTAGTCACTGCCTGCCATTGTGAAAAGGACAATGTTAGGCAAATGCGTGTGTTGGCACTTAGACGAGCAAAGCCACCCACTGAAATGTTAAATCTTTATGTAACTTTGAGGATTCGAGTTCATGAAAATGTAAGTCAAAAATAGCTCATGTTGGTATTATGATGGTAACAATTTGAAGGATTTAAGAGTGACATTAGATGTATATTGTGTTCTCAGAGTACATGTACCTACAAATAATATTTACCAGCAGCATCAAAGTAACACTGAACTCTTTTTGATAGTTCATCATAATACAATATATTAAAAGCAAGCGATGCTTTGGTACTGTTACCATGGCAGTCCTTCAGTCCATAGCTTTTTCCTCCTTCATAAGCTCCCATGATTTATGAACTGGGGAGTGGTTCAGTTATTCAGTCAATTTCAGATATTTCCAACAATACTTCTAATTAGAGGATACAACGTAGCTCATAAAGCTCTATAGTTGCTTTCACTTTTAGCTGCAAGCATGAAGCTTTTTTCACTGTACAGCCTACTTTTACTGTGAGGAGCTGTTCTTCACTGAACTACCTCATGTTCTGCTGACATGATCCTGGCACATCAGCAAATCTACCCAACAACTATTTAATAATTCCTAATATGACCTGATCTTGCAAAGCCATGCACGGCCAACCTGTGCTTCTTCCAAACATTAATTTATTCTGGTCTTGTCAGCGCTTAGACAGGACTTCATAATTATTCTTGTGGAGAGATAGAAAATAAATCAAAAAAAGTTATTGACTGTTGGTGGAAAGGAAAATGGAAAGGAGGAGTTCCACAGCAAGTTAAAGGGAGCAAACAAGATGGAGTAGGAGCTGATGCGAAACAAGATGAGAGCTTATGGTATTAGAGGGAAGATATTAGCATGGACAGAAGATGGCTGAATAGCAGAAGGCAATGAATGGGAATAAAGGAGGCCTTTTCTGGTTGGCTGCTTGTGATTAGTGATGTTCCGCAAGGGTTGGTTTTCCGGTACTTTTCACATTGTATATTAATGATATGGATGATGGAATTGATGACTCTGCGGCCAGATATACAGATTGGTAGAGGGGGGCAGGTAATGCAGAGGAAGCAGGGAGTTTTCAGAAGGACTTGGACAGGTATAGAGAGCGGGCAAAGAAGTGACAGATGGAATATAGTGCAGCAAAGTGGATGATTATGCACTTTGGTAGTAGGAATAAAGGCACAGACTAATGGGAATGGGGAGAAGATTTGGAAATCGGAGCTGCAAAGGAACTTGGATGTGCTGTTGCAGGCAACCCAAAAGGTTCATTTGCAAGTTGAATCATTAGTAAGGAAGGCAAATGCAATGTTAGCATTCATTTCAAGAGGACCAGAATATAAAAGCAGGGACGTAATGCTGAGGCTTTATAAGAGACTGATTAGACCACATTTGGGTCCCATACTTGGGGACGGATGTGCTGGCGTTGGAGAGGGTCCAGAGGAGGTTTACGAGAAAACCCCGTGGATGATTGAGTTAATGTATGATGAGCATTTGACGGCTCTGGGCCTGTACTCGTTGGAGATTAGAAGGGTAAGGGAGGACCTCATTGAAACTTACCGAATAATGGAAGGCCTGGATAAAGTGGATGTGGAGAGGATGTTTCCACAAGTGGGCGAGTCTTGGACCAAAGGGCACAGCCTCAGAATCTGAGAATTAAAAGGACGTACCTTGAGAAAGGAGATGAGAAGGAATTTCTTCAGACAGAGGGTGGTGAATTATCCCATCACAAGCAGTTAAATAAATCAAATGTATATTCTTTGGTGTTTAGAAGAATGAAAGGGGATGTTTCCACTTGTGGGAGAATCTCAAATGTGGAAATATAGTTACAAAATTAGACGGTAGTCATTTAAAATTGAGATCCATGGGAATTTCTGACAGAGGGCGATGAATATGGAATTCTCTCCCCCAGAGGGTTGTGAAGGCTAGATCACTGGAAGTATTAAAGAGGAAGTAGATAAATTTAGCAAAGATCAGGGAATTGAGAGCTTTGGGGAACTGGCATAGCAGCAGATCTGCCATGATCATATTGAACAGTGGGGCAGGCTTGAGAATATAAATTGCTTTCATCTGCTCCAATTTTATGATGTTCTTACATTCTTATTACCTTTTCCTTAGGCTGAGGGAGAAAGATGCACAAATTTCAACAATGGAACAAGAAATTATGCAACTGAATGAAATGTTTGAAATGCACAAAAGCAAAAATAATGTGAGTGATTGATGCGTCATGTTTAAACATCAGCAATTCTGTTGTATTCAAGTTGTGGGATGGTTCAATATATTTGTTTCACAGTAGCTCATGCTCTTTTTGAAGCATTGTCCAGTGAAATGGTACAGTTTCAAAGTTTAATTAAATAATGGCATTGGTAAGACCAATTCTGGAGTATGGTGTACAATTTTGCTCGCCTAATTATAGGAAGGATGTCAACAAAATAGAGAGAGTACAGAGGAGATTTACTAGAATGTTGCCTGGGTTCCAGCAACTAAGTTACAGAGGAAGGTTGAACAAGTTAGGTCTTTATTCTTTGGAGCGCAGAAGGTTAAGGGGGGACTTGATTGAGGTCTTTAAAATGATGAAAGGGATAGACAGAGTTGATGTGGATAAGCTTTTCCCATTGAGAGTAGGAAAGATTCAAACAAGAGGGCATGACATGAGAATTAAGGGACAGAAGTTTAGGGGTAACATGAGGGGGAACTTCTTTACTCAGAGAGTGGTGACTGTGGAATGATTTTCTGCAGAAGTGGTGGAGGCAGGATCGATTTTAACATTTAAAAGTAAAGTGGATAGGTATATGGACGGGAAGGGAATGGAGGCGTATGGTCTGAGTGCAGGTAGATCGGACTAGGGGAAAATAAATGGTCGGCACGGACTGGAAGGGCCGAGAAGGCCTGTTTCTGTGCTGTAATTGCACGGTTAATGCAGTGTAAGTTTGGGAAAGTAATTTTTCCACTTTTGGTCTCCAGAGCTAGAGGTTGATATGCATTGTGCTCAGTGGGTACCTAACGGTCCAGGCTTGACACCTTCAGCATATAAATGCAAGGCCTGATGTCTGCTGAAAACCCACCATACATAAATGGAGAGGCAACAAGCTTACCTAACTGCACATCTATTACTTTTGTTGTTATGAGTGAAAGTAAAATATCCATGGGGGCAGAACAACAGAACAAAACTTCCCCCACAATCCAAAGCTAATTTCTAGGCACTCGGTTCTACATTGGTTGGGTACAGCATACTTGTCTATATTCTGCCAAACCCTTGCAAGTGCTCACTAAACCAGTGCCTTTGCCAATTAGATCGTATTGTATTGCAATTATCATTATGGCCTGAATTCTGAACAATTTTCTATTATGTGTCCTTGGATACAAGGAGCTGAGCTGACATTTTCAAATCAATTTTGTTACAGAAACCTTAAAGCAGAGAGTGCAGGTTATTGCCCTGAAGCAAGGGATGGTTCAAGTCACTTGTCCTAACCTATTGCGCCACCTAGTGCCCAGACTTATTTAGAGATCCTCCTTCTGTATGTATATGTCAAATTCTGCCAGCAGTTTAGGAGGGAACATGGCACAAATAATATAGGAGTAGGTCTTCTCCACCATTCACCAATATTATGTTTGAACTGCCACCTCGGTACCAGTTTTAATCAAGTTAAAATTGATTTGTCAAGTTTTTGTCCACCTACTCAACCCAATAAATTGTATAATCACAACTGATATGAATCTCCAAAAATTGAGAGGAGGCGCTGGTGGTCTCAGGTTTATCCTTGCGGCTCAGCTTTGGGCTTGAAGATGGGGCACTAGCGGTCTCTGGATTATCCTGGTGGCTCAGTCTTCGCATCTCTGTGTGTGAATGCAGTCCTACGTTTTTTGTGGACAGGAAGAGGCACTGGCATTTCAGGCTTGCCACGACCACTCAGTCTTGGCCTCAGTAGAGGAGCTGGCTGTCCAGGGCATCTTCTAGGCAAAGTGTTAAAGAAGGAACTGCAGATGCTGGAGAATCGAGGGTTACACAAAAAGCTGGAGAAACTCAGCGGGTGCAGCAGCATCTAAGGAGTGAAGGAGATAGGCGACGTTTCGGGTCGAGACCCTTCTTCAGACTGGTCAGGGATCAGGGAAACGAGAGATATAAACAGTGATATGGAGAGATAAAGCAAGAACAATGAGTGAAAGATATGCAAAAAAGTATTGGTGATAAGGAAAGCAGGCCATTGTAAGCTGTTTCTGGTGTGAAAATGAGAAGCTAGTGCGACTTGGGGGGGGGGAGGGGATGGAGAAGGAATGTCAGGGCCCGAGGGCTGAGGGAGAGGTGGGGGGAAAGGAGCAGTCTGGGTTAACAGAATTGAGAAAATTCAATGTTTAAGCCCAGAGGATGCAGACTCCCCAAGCGGAATATGAGATGTTGTTCCTCAAACTTGCGGTGTTGTTCACTCTGGCCATGGAGGAGGCCCAGGACCGAGAGGTCGGATACGGAGTGGGAGGGGGAGTTGAAGTGCTGAGCCACCGGGAGGTCGGGTTGGTTATTGCGGACCGAGCGGAGGTGTTCGACTCCTCCCATTTCCTCCAAACACAAGGCGTAGCTATGGGCACACGCATGGGCCCTAGCTACGCCTGCCTCTTTGTCGGGTACGTCGAACAATCTTTGTTCTCGATGTACCAGGGCCCCACCCCCGACCTTTACCTCCGTTACATTGACGACTGCTTTGGTGTCACCTCCTGCACCCACGCAGAACTGACTGACTTTATCCATTTCACCACCAACTTCCATCCGGCACTCAAATATACTTGGACCATTTCCGACATTTCCCTACCATTCCTTGACCTCACCATCTCTATTGCAGGTGACACACTCCTGACTGACATCCACTACAAACCAACTGACTCCCACAGCTACCTGGACTACTCTTCCTCCCACCCTGCTTCCTGTAAGGACTCCATCCCCTATTCCCAATTCCTCCGACTACGCCGCATCTGCTCCCAGGATGACGTGTTCCACACCAGGTCATCGCAAATGTCCTCGTTCTTCAGAGAACGGGATTTCCCCTCCCCCACTATCGATGAGGCTCGCACCAGGGTCTCCTCCATACCCCGCAACACTGCCCTCTCTCCCCATTCCCCCACTCACAACAAGGGCCGAGTCCCCCTGGTCCTCACCTTTCACCCCACCAGCCAGCGCATACAACAGATAGTCCTCCGCCAGTTTCGCCACCTCCAACGTGACCCCTCCACTCGCCACATCTTCCCATCTCCCCCCCATCTGCCTTCCGCTCCCTCCGCAACTCCCTCGTCAATTCTTCCCTTCCCTCCTGCTCCACTCCTTCCCCGGGCACTTTCCCTTGCAACCGCAAGAGATGCTACACTTGTTCCTTCACCTCCCCCATCCACTCCTTTCAGGGACCCAAGCAGTCATTCCAAGTCCGACAGAGGTTCACCTGCACCTCCTCCAACCTCGTCTACTGCATCCGTTGCTTCAGATGCCAGCTAATCTACATCGGTGAGACCAAGCGGAGGCTAGGCGATCGTTTCGCCGAACACCTCCGCTCGGTCCGCAATAACCAACCCGACCTCCCGGTGGCTCAGCACTTCAACTCCCCCTCCCACTCCGTATCCGACCTCTCGGTCCTGGGCCTCCTCCATGGCCAGAGTGAACAACACCGCAAGTTTGAGGAACAACATCTCATATTCCGCTTGGGGAGTCTGCATCCTCTGGGCTTAAACATTGAATTTTCTCAATTCTGTTAACCCAGACTGCTCCTTTCCCCCCACCCCCCCACCTCTCCCTCAGCCCTCGGGCCCTGACATTCCTTCTCCATCTCCCCCCCCCCCAAGTCGCACTAGCTTCTCATTTTCACACCAGAAACAGCTTACAATGGCCTGCTTTCCTTATCACCAATACTTTTTTGCATATCTTTCACTCATTGTTCTTGCTTTATCTCTCCATATCACTGTTTATATCTCTCGTTTCCCTGATCCCTGACCAGTCTGAAGAAGGGTCTCGACCCGAAACGTCGCCTATCTCCTTCACTCCTTAGATGCTGCTGCACCCGCTGAGTTTCTCCAGCTTTTTGTGTAACCCCCGCATCTTCTAGGCAGTTTAGTCTTGACCACGCAGTGGCTTCGGTGGTCTCCCTGTCTCCCTAACACATTGGTCTTCAGTGACCTGTGTATAAGAGGGACAGGATTTGTATGGTTTGCTATTCTTCCATTGACGAAGTGTAGATGCTGTTTTCCTTATGTTGGTTTTGAGATATGCCCACAATCATACAGTGCCTTATCTTTAATTTTCTCCGACCCCCCCACCCACCCCATCTTTATTTATTTAACCTGTTGATGCTCTGGTGTGGTTTTTCTCACACTACTGTCTTTGGGGACTGGTTCTTGAAACAGGTGGTCATTTGAGATGTCAGCTTTGTTCTATTATGTAAATCTGCGTGCTTTTGGATCTAGGTGACATTTGAAAATGGAGGCAGCATATTCCCAGAATGGGAATTGATATTACTAAAGTCTTGATAATAGATAGATCATCATTGGCAAGGAAGCTATCACGGCCTCTTTCCACATGAACAATCCGGCTGCAAGTGCCACACTTGATGCATCCGTTTGTAGTAGCCCAGTGAGCTGCAGACTCACTCCTAGTTTCCCAGAGGTTAATATGTGCAGGAGTCAGATTTTCGCGTCCCACAGATTTCTAAAAAGACCAAATCGAGAGTTGCTTTGATACAAGAACTTGCAGGAATGACCTGATGGCATCATGAACTGCCACCCTATCATTGGTCACTGTGATGCTTTATTTAATGGCAGAATAGTGTACTGTTACCTGGTCTGGTTCACACACAAAACTGTTTGATGCACAACTGAATAATGTACATCATAACAGGACTGCTGAAACTAACACCAATTGCTCGGATCCCTGTTCTCGCAAACAGTTTTAAATGTTTCCTTGCAAAGAACCATTTACCCATCAACCTTAGGAGATAAAGGCCTTGGAAAATTCTTTGAGTAAAACATTATTATTGGGAAGCCAATTGCTGTACGTGATGAGTTTTATTTTAAGGTGTCAATCACAAAGTTTGTAAAATTGCTTTTGCACTTTCTGTGCATATGGACATGCACAATGGGCACCATATCTAAGAAGTTCAACCGTGCATGCAAAAGCTAGCTTTCACAATGAATTTGAGGGCTGCTTCGAAACTTAGATGGGTGATGTATGAGCAAATCCCAACCAATAGGTGTCCAGTGCTATTGGAAGTGGCTGAAGGTAGGTGACCGTTAAGAATCTATGGATAAGCTGCAGAGATTCATCTCAGTAAACTTCACTAGTCTAATCAGTACTACTAGGTACACTTTCCCGAAAAAGTCCAAATTGATATCTACAGAGGCATATTATTTCAATGTAGTGATGACTTTAACTGCAAAAGACAGAACTCTCATGCTGCTGGATGATGTCTGAAGGTCATGCTGGAGTATATAGCACATCCCAAATTGCAGGTAATCTCTTCCACTGCATAAATCCCTGATCATATGATGCAATTCCTGGGCCATGTGTAGCATTTATCAGTTTCCAACTTTGCAATGCCTCCTGTCCTCCCAGGAGTTTCTTACATACAAATCTAACACACCCATTACCAGACTCTCTGCAATGTCCATGATTGGTGCTGCCTACAGTTGAACTGGTGTGCACCAAATGCGTGCTGAACTGCATAAAGGCAGTAAGCAGTCGGATGAAAGTGGAACTATCTGATGCACAGGTTGAGTACCTGTTTTATGCAGGTGCTCAGCAAACCAAGAACTGAACTGAAAAACTGCATGAGAACAGAAATTTGGGGTGGAACCAATTCTTATTAATAAATATGATCTTGTTATAAAGAATGAGGTCAGCCCATGCACAAAGTGCACCTCAGAAACTAAATTTATTTTTCTCCCACAGAATCGGGAATACAATGGTGAATGGGCTGCAGCCGATTTTCCCAATTCCACAGGCCAGACATGCCACTGCCAAGAGGCTGCACGCCAAGTGCACAACTGCAGAGTCAGTCCTATGGTACAAGACAATACTGAATGAATATTTTCCAATACTATCAATGAGCATTGAAAATAACACCACAATATGGTGTGAGGACATCCTCTGCAGTGGACCTGTAGAATGCATTTTCATTCCCATGATTTTTCGCTGTTCTTGAGTTTAACCATGTTGCATGGGGAAATGGGGGAGGGGGTGAGGGGGTCATGTATCAAATAAGCCCAAGCTTCCCCCACAAGGAACAAAGGAAAGAGAGATGTCAAGTAGGCACTTTTGGGGAAATTTATTTTTTGACATTTTCAGAGTAATAGCTCAGAAATAATAGCCTTCATTGTTCCTGATATGTAAAAGTAACAAACAGCCTTTCTTGCTGAACACAGTGCTATATGTATGAATAGTAAAGATTTCAGAACTAGTTTATTAACTTCATATACTGAAGAGTGGAAGGTGTCAGCACTATGTTTCTATAAGAAATAAGTGACATATGTTCATGTCAGGTACAAAGAGAGGAACTGAGTTACAGCAAACTGAATAGGGTGAATAGCATTTTTTCTTATTCCAATATTCTGTTTTCTCCCCATCTCCCCCCCCCCACCATTATAGCTCACCAAATTAGTAGCAGTAGAACAACTGGAAAACAGGTAAAGTACTTTATCATCACTGTAAATGTCATGTAATGTAAATGTCTGATTGCATATTTGTCATGCTATCTTGTTCTATTGCCCAAATCAAATGGTTTATATATATTGCGTTGGGTCCCAGCATCACACGGGAGTGCTGATCCCCCAACTCAATATTCCACCTCTCCACAAATTCCAATATTGGGCGGGGGGGGGCTTTCTGGAGCACTAGTATGGGTGTTGTGGGCTGAAGGGACTGGTTTCCAGAGGGCTAGTATGGACATTGTGGGCCGAATGGATTCTTGGGCTGGCGGCTCAGTCACTCAAGGCTGTTATGCTGGCAGCTCACTCACTCACGGCTGGTGGGCTGGCAGTTGACTCACGGCTATTCCTTGAAATTCCATTTCAAGCAGGGTGCAAGGCCACCAAATTCAAGTGCAGTTTCTTACCACTTCAAACGGGGTGCAGGGCCACCAAATTCAAGTGCAGTTTCATACCCATTTCAAGCAGGGTGCAAGGCCACTAAAGACAGCGAGTCGTGACCTATCTATCTTGACAGACAGCCACGCCCACACTTCTGGGTTTCATAGTCCCGCCCACCAGAAGGGGCGTGGCTTCCATGGCGTGATTGACAGGAGAGATAATCTCCACATTTTTTAAACACTAATAACTCTTTTATATTTCATCGATGAGAAAAATTCTCGGCACCTGATGAGCGGAGGGGGACTGAGTAAGATGGCCAGAAATCACAGCCGTATGTGATAGTGTTTTTTTTCTAAAATCAATATATAGCGGAAACAGGAAGTGGACAAGATTAGACTTTTAATTATATAGAAGGCAAGGCAACGTTAATTAGGCAAGGCAACTTTAGTTAGGCAAGGCAACTTTAATTAGGCAACACAGCTGTAGCATTTCCAAACCAAAGGCAACACAGCTTTAGCATTTCCAAACCAAAAACAACACAGCTTTAGCATTTCCAAACCAAAGGCAACACAGCTTTGGCATTTCCAATACAAAGGCAACACAGCTTTAGCATTTCCAACCGAAAGGCAACACAGCTTTTACATTTCCAAACCGAAGGCAACACAGCTTTAGCATTTCCAAACCATATTTTCAAACCGCATTAAGGGCACTGACAGGTCACTAAAATTACTCACAGTTTAGTAGACATGTGTTCATTTGTTATTCACAGCTCGGACTGAGAGATGTGACCCTCTTGCTCCCCCATCTTGCAGAGACTGACTGAGGCACTTCCGGGTTTTATAGTCCCTCCGGAAGGGGCGTCACCTTCAGGAGAGAGTTTTCCAACATTTTTTAAACACTAATAACGCATTTATTTTTCATCAATGGGAAAAATCGTCTTGTCCTGCGCAGCGGAGGAGGACTCTGAGTAAGATGGCCAAAAATCACAGCCATAAGTGGCAGCGTGTTTTCTAAAATCAATATACAGAGCAACAGGGTCAAGATCAGACTTTTAGTAATATAGATATATTCTATTGCCCACATCAAATGGTTCATTCGTATATATATAAATTACCAAAATCATCATGAACGGAGGGGAGAGTTTCTTCACTGGGGTTAAGCTATCTGGCTGAGGTGACAAATGAAACAGAGTCTCTCATTGGCATGGAGAGACTCTATGCCAATGAGATCCATTAGAGAATGCTACTGGGAGAACTGGGAAGAAAAGAGTTTTCTACCTATCCTGTCAGCTGGTATGATGCACATGTGTTTTAAGAATAAAAATGGATTGGAAAAATGCTGCCATTTAATTTTGTTTTAATTATTCTTGCACTCATGAGCATCAAGCTATATACTTTTTTATTTGTGATTTGACTTGATAAATACTGTTTATTTAATTGATATGATTTTTTGGTAGTTGTATAGTCATATTCAATTATGTTAGTTGCCTTGTACCAGCTATGGAGCTTCTGTTTCACCTTTTCTATTCTACATATCATCTTTATTTCCTTTATAAGGGCTTCTCTCATATTTCACCCTCTAAGAACATAGCATTCATGTTTCTTTCCCCTGTCCTTCTGATTCAGTCCAGCGACTGGTGGTGATTTGGAACCCACTGCCTAAAACGGTGTTGGAGCCACTAACATTTCATCGCTGTTGAAGTGTACTTGGATGTGAACTTGAATTTCTTCAAATTGCAGAGCTCTGGACACTGCAATGTGAAATTAGTTTTGGTCAGCACAGATACAACAAGCAGGATGGTAGATTTCTCTGATCCTTTGAGATCAGACCTTAGAATGAGGCTGGATACTACCCACTCAACCAGCTGGGTATTTTAAATGTTGGTTTTAATCCGTTCTCTTGACATTATAAGAAATGATAGTCCAGTTTAAAAAATATATCATACAAGCACTTATTTGTGAATGAATTGTTTGCATTTGAACTCATTTTGATGTACAAGAACAAGAAGCGCAAGGTGAAAACTACTAGGATTACTGTACATCCCATTCTCTGCCTTTAGCCTGAAAGAGAAAGATGCAGAAATTGCAACACTTGAACATGAAATTGTAGAACTCAGTGAAATCGCTGGAACACAAATAATCAAAACCAAAAGTAAGTGATAACATTTACTGTCCACTAAAGAAACTTGTTTGGAGAACCTTGAGTAAGTTCTTAAACAAAAATCTACTTTAAGATTTTTGTTGGAAGTACTTACTCGGGTTCTCCAATTAAGTTGGTTAGTTTCATCACTCAGGTTTTGTGGTAAGATAGCAGATCCTTAATGTGTTCACATACAACCTCAATGGTGTGGCTCCTTCCTCGAGTGTTTATTTGTTATATGCATTGGATATGAACTGGAACATTGAAATCTAGCTTCAAAGGCATGCTAAATGCAACAACAACAATAAATATACAATAAATTATCAATTATTCTAAGTAAACCAGACCATAACAATGCTAAAACAAAAGTCGAGTCAAAGTCAAGAATCTTAACTAATCAAATATTATCAGCTAAATTTAAGCTCTCTAGGGGATGTAGACAGGAATGTCCATTATCGCCTTTACTATTTGCTTTGATGATAGAGCCTTTGGCGGAAAGAATTAGATCTGAACCTGAAATCTACGGCTATAATACTGACACAACAACTAACAAAATATCTTTATATGCAGATGACGTTTTGATTTATATTACAAAACCAGAAATTAGTATACCTAAGCTGTTTAATGTTATAACTAAATTTGGCACATTCTCAGGATTTAGGATTAATTGGAACAAAAGTGATATTATGCCTATAACTGGAATTAATGTAAATATATTACAACAATATCCATTAAAAATAGTTACAGACAAATTTAAATATTTAGGAATTAATGTGACTAAATCTTATAATTCACTAATTAAATCTAATTACCCTCTATTATTAGATAAACTTAAAAAAAATATTTTGTATTGGAAAACACTTCCTATATCTATGATTGGTAGAATAAATGCTATAAAGATGGTGTTTTTACCACAATTATTATATTTGTTTCAGGCTATTCCTTTTTTTCTCCCAAAGACTTTAAAAAAAAAAAAGATAATATTATTAATAGTTTTATTTGGGATTATAAAAATCATAGAATAAGTAAAAAACATTTATGTAAATCTAAGATAAACGGAGGATTAGCACTTCCAAATTTTTTATATTATTTTTGGGCAGTCCAGATTAAGAATATGAATTTCTGGTGGGTAAATATGGATTATGAACCAACGTGGTTAAAGATGGAAAAGGAAGACTGTTTACCTTATAATGTAGGCTCGATTCTCTTTGCCCCAAAAGAAGTACAAAAAAAAATTTATAGGGACAACCCGATAATTTATAATAATAGACGTATTTGGAAACAAATAGTTAAGACTTTACATCTAGATAATCTTTCACTTAGACTACCAATCACGAATAACCCATTATTTAAACCCTCTATATTGGATGGAGGGTTTAGATATTGGGATGATTTAGGAATTAAAAGGATAGAGCACCTTTATAGAAAAGGAAAATTTCTTTTATTCCAAGAGTTACAAGATATCTACGGATTGTCTCCGCAACACTTGTTTAGGTACTTACAAATTAGAGATTATATAAAATCCAATACACAAGATTATAAAAATAAAGAACCAGGATTATTAGATGAATTGTTTAATTTACACCCAAATACAGAAAAACTAATAGCCTATATATATAACATAATTTATCCAACAACTGAATCCAACAACTGAAACATATCGTCAAGCATGGGAAAATGAAATTGGTTTATCTATAACAAAAGAAAATTGGGAAGAAAGTTTACAGCGAATACATCGGTGTTCGTTAAATGCCAGACATACATTGATACAATTTAAAGTACTATATAGATTACATTATTCAAAAACTAAATTAAATAGTATCTTTCCCAATCTCTATTCAATTTGTGATAAATGTAAGAATTTAGAAGCAAATTTAATACACAGTTTTGCTACATGTCCCAAATTGAATTACTACTGGACAGAAATTTTTAAGGTTATTTCTGAAGTTCTTAAAATTAGATTGGACCCTGACCCAAAGTTAATAATACTTGGAATTTTGGATTCAAATTCGGTACTTACAGTAAATCAAAGAATTTTTTTTGATTACTGTTTGATAATAGGGAAAAAAATCATATTGAAATTTTGGAAGGGAACATTATCCCCCACAATTAAAATGTGGGCAGCAGAAATGTTGGAGACGTTACATTTAGAAAGAATCAGATTTGTCCTATTGAACAAATATAATTCCTTCGAACAAATATGGTCTCCATATATACAGTATTTAGAGAAGTAGCTGTTCTTGACATCACAGCTCGACGGGTACCCTGTGGGATCTGATAAGAATAACTTATTTTCATACTAGGATTAATATGCACGTCTTTATTGATATTATCATTTGTAATAGTTTTAGTTACAATATATTTTGTTGATTTTCATTTATATATATATATATCTTTTTACTCTTTGTTAACCTTTTTTCTTTTCTCTTTTTTCTTTTTCTCTTATATATAATCAAATTATTATTTAATCACTCCCTTATTGATTTAAAACTACTCTACTCTATCCTTATCTTTATCTCCAAAAAAATAGAAGATAATAACTTTTAACGGGTTATTTAAAAAAATATGGAATTAAGTTGATGTTTGTAAAGCTGTTTACACTATTGTAAATTGATTACTTCTAATAAAAGAAATTAAACACAAAGTCAAATTTATTTGACTTTGTAACCATAGTAGTGCAAAGTTAGTAGTGGCTTGGTGTTAAGTTAGGGTATTCTTGAAACTTGAGTTTATTTACTGAGTTTGAGTGAGAAGACTAAATGCTAAACCTCCTCGTAGCATGAAAAGGAAAGATCAACCCTCAGTACGGCTCTCTGGACATACCACCAACATTTGGAGAGTAGTACTGGAAGAGTTCTGGAGACCAGTTTCTCTCCCTCTCAGCTGGATATGGGAGTTTGTAGGGAATAAAATAGACCGGAGCAGCTAATAACATTTACTTTTGTTTTTACCACTCTGGCTTCATGAACATCGAATTATTTGTAGACAGAAGGAACTGTAGATGCTGTTCAAAATAAAACAAACTATGAATACTGAAAATCTGGAATAAAAACAGTGTTGGAAATTCTCAGCCGGTGGGGCATAATCTGGAGAGAGAAGCAGAGTTCATGTTTCTGGTCACTGTTCATTCATCATGAACATTTCCCTGTGCACAGATGTAACCTTGCCTGATGAATATTTCCAGCATTTTTCCACAATTGCATAAATTGATTCCTTTCCCTTTTTCATTTGTCTTTTGACTGTTAAATATTTGTTATCTGGTTAATTTTCCTTTCTGTTCTTTTGTAGATTGAAGACTGTGACAACAATTTGCTAATATGGATTTATCCTGTATAAAGATCATAATAAAATATATAAGAAATCCCAGCTGAGTTTTTTTTCCACTATATACGCCTCTGTCAGTTGGCATTAAAGGTCCCATGTGGAATCAGCCACAACCCAGAGAGTTAAATATTCTGTTAGTGTTGTCACTATGACAGGAATATACAGTGAGAAGGTATATAACAGCACCAAGCCTTTATACAGTACACTGACTGTGTAAAGTTAAAGAAAAATGATTTGACAAAACTGATTTATTTACAAATACAGTTTAACGAAAGGATGTTTTAATGCTACGTACAAACAAATATAGGAGGTGAAATTGGCCTTGGACAGTTAATTAATACTAGATGATGAATCAGCAGCCCCCTGCAAACACTGATTATTCTCAGTGAAATCAATGGAAAAGAAAATTATGCAGCTCACAAACAGGCTGCCATTTTGCTATCACTCGTTTTACACTGACATCCTGTGTCATTTTCTTCTCCATATGCTCTTAATTGCCTGCTGTAATCTGTCCCATTATACATTGCAGAAGTGTACCTGGAACCTGTTGAATGTTATGTTTATCAACATTCATACCTGATTGATTAGCAGATATTCATTATAGTTGCAAATAAAATTTCATATCCTGCAAGCCCCTAGTACGATATCTGTTTATCCAATGGGCATAAGTTAGAATAGTAATATATTTTTTGAAATAATATTAATTAAATAAGCAATAAATGGTTTAAAACCAATACAGACTTGCAGACTGCTTTCATGGAAATTGCCTGGGTAGAAAAGCTGTTTGTTACATTGAGATGCTTCAGTAAAATTAATGGAGATGTGTATAGTGCTATATTAGTATACATCTATTTGAACTCTTCTATTAAAGTGAAATGTTTTCACATGGTCTTATCAAATTTACTGTGGCTTCAGCAACCTTGCAATGATCTCTGATAAGCATATTTCATTTTGCAAAAACTGACTCCCAAGGTATTGGGGCACTCAACTGTTCTGTTAAATAATTGCTTAGTTACTATTAACAACACTCAATTATTGCTAAATTTACACAACACTCTGATCTTGAACACCCTAGCAACTAGGTTCATTATTTTGAGTGCTTCTAAACCAACAGGCATGAGCGCATCCAAAACTGGACATAATTACTATCATCAGTGGGCTACTGGTGTCTTCCAGAGGTAGTTCACCCATGGCTTGAGTCAATTTGAGTTGATTATTCTTTTTTTATCGAGTCCACACACAAGATTAGAAGTTGTTCAACCAGAGCTGAATACACTTCTCAGCATCTCATCTGCATACAATGGTGTCTGTCTTGTCGCTTCTTGTGCGTGGTGGTGGAAAGATTGGTGGAAAGGAGGCCGCAACGTAAACACTCTTTATTTGAGTTGCTTGCCAAATTTTCAGAAGCCCTCTGACCATGTGGGTTTGAGGTATGTTGGGGGGGGGGGGGGGGGGGTTCTGTGGAAATATTTTTTTAAAGGAACCATCCTAGTCCCTTTGGTTTGAGGACAATGTGCTTCCACTCTGGTTCTGTGGACTTTGAATACGTGTGATCCATAGACCCACAAATGGTTCCTGATGACGGGCGATAGAATAATTTCTACCCGTTATGCTGGACTTTTGTGACTTGTGCTCCCCTGTGCTCATTCTCCACTTTAAACAGCCATGGATATGGGAAGTTGTCCATATCTTCCAGGGTCACACTGTAAATCTTTATTGTCAGGGCAGTATGAACAAGTATTTCTGATGGCAATTTTCAGGGAGCCTTTCTGGAACTATTGGATATGCTGTTTGTAGAACTGATAAACAAAGTGGGTTAGGTCTGTCATCTAATCTACACAGAATCTTATAGATAGGTTCTGAAACTTTTTTTAATCAAACATAAATAGAATCAGAAGTGGGCCAATTTGGTCTATAATGCGTGCTCTGCTATTCCATAAAATTGTGGTTGATCTTTCACCTCCATACCACTTTGCTGCATTAACTCCATATCCCTTGATTCCCTTAATATCTAAAAAAAATATTGATCTCTGTCTTTAATGTATTAAATGTCTAAGCTTTTCAATTCCTGAACAACCGGCTTCTTATATGGTTCCAGAACCTAAACATCAAACATCAGAACCTAAACATCAAATCTGCATCTACCCTGTTAGGTACTGTAAGAATTTTGTGCATTTGAAGGAGATCACTTCTCATTCTAAACTTGGGAGCACTGACGTTTGTAATCTTTTCTCTGGAATAAACTCAACATCTAAGAATCAATCTGTTGAATCTTTGTCTACTCCTTCTGACATGAGCATATACCTTGGGTCGGGAGACCAGAAATATTATATTTCACATGGTATCCCACTAGAATACTAAATAATGGGAGCAAGACATCTCTATTCTTGTACTGAAATCCTCTTACAATAAAGGACAATGTACTACGTGCCTTCCAAATTGCTTGTTGAACTTGTATCATGCCAAAACGGTACACGATCACGCTGCAATTTTTGGACCACCTTACTCACAATTGCCCTGTGATGTGGCGTATCACGTTTCGTTCAGATTGATGGTATATTTTACAAGTTATTCACATTTTAAACTACCAAATGTAGTTAGAGATAAATCTCTTGAACTTGCAGTGGCAGTTAGAAAGGTACGATATCACAATGGGATCTCATTTACATAAACTGGCCGTCAGCAGTGCTCCACCCGACAATTATATCACAATGGGATATCATTTACATTTATTTAAAAAACAGCAGCTTCCACCTCACAATTACTTAAAGGGGGGTAGGGAGGGGAGAGGGGTTATAGAGGGACGGAGTGACTGAGGGTAGGGCGTTACTGAGGGTAGGGGAAAGGAGAGGGAGGGAGTGAGTGGAGAGGAGAGAAGAGGGGGGGAGTGTTGCGGGGATGAGGGATGATGAGCCGTGCCTGCGCAGTTGGGGGCTATGGGTGAGTGGTGGAATATTGCATTGGAATGGGTTGCGTTGGAACGGGTGAGTGGTGGAAACAGGTTACGTTGGGGGAACGGGTGAGTGGTTCAATATTGCGTTGGAACGGGGCCCAATGGGTTCCACTTGGTCGACATTTTAAAGTTTAAAAATTTAACTTCTCACTAAAAAATCCAATTCCAACTTGCTGCCCCTGCCTGTTACAATGTTACAAAGACAGGACACTGAGTCCTGTCATTTGAAACATTGTAACGGGCAGGGCAAGGGAATTGGATTTGTTTTTAAATTTAATAAGAGGGAGGGGGGAGTGCTGGGGGATGAGGGGAAATGCGCCGCGCCTGCGCAGTTGGGGGCTATGGGTGAGTGGCGGAATATTGTGTTGGGGGAACGGGTTGCGTTGGGGGAATGGGTGAGTAGTGCAATATTGCGTTAGGGAATGGGTTGCATTGGGAGACCAGGCCTCCCATGGGGGCTATGGGTTAGTGGTGGAAAATTGCATTGGGGGAACTGGTTGCATTGGGGGACCAGTCCTCCTGTGTGACAGGGACCCAACAGGTTCCACATTAGTCTAGTATTACAATAAATCTTGTACAAAGACATCCTGATCGCTGAGTACTACCACTTTTCAATCTCACGAGTTAAGATATATTCCACCTTTTTTTGACCAAAATAGATGATATTACATTATCCCACTTTATTCGCCATGCTCTTGCCTATTCATTTACATTTTCTACATCTCCCTGAAGTCTTGCTGCATCCTCCACTAGGTGGCTCAAACTGCCATCTAGCTTTGTATCATGTGCAACATTAAATGATTGCAAGAACTATAGATACCATTGAAATCGTACGGAAAACCTTGTTTTCAGATTATTACAAAAATCTGTAATAACATTTCTCAATAAATGAAATCTAGACTGCATTGTGATCTGGATTCGTGGGGGGACAATATTGTATTGGCAGGCACACTCACAATAACTTTGGGACACAAACACTATGGAAAAGTGCTCTTGGTGAGATTACATTGCAAAATAATATAGTTAATTTTTAAGTCAAAATGGCAGTTGTATCCACTGACAGATTTCAGTGATTCAAGAGGTGTTACTGAGTAGTAGTGGTGTGCGGTCTTCTACCCCCTTAGATGATTAAGTCTACCCTTAGAGATGTTGAGACAAAGATTATGCAGTGCCAACTCTTAGTTGAAGTGCACGCCATTGGAAGTAGAACTTAAGAAATGTAACATAGTGCCACATTTGGGTGTAACAAAAATCACTGGACTTAGCGTTTGGGAAAGGGATAAGAAAGAAAAGGTCGGTAAACATTCTTTGAAATGACCGTATTCTTTGAAATGACCTTATTTGGAGTTTTCACAAAGGGTGAAGATCTGACCCAATTGCCTACAACTCCCGGCAAGCTTGGCAAGTCGTTTCCGGGAAACGGAGAGCAGTTCCGGTTGAGCGCATTTGGCGGGTTTATTTTCCACTCTGAAATGGCGTTGACTGAGAGCCGGTATGATGCATCCGAGTTACCAGACTTGCTCCCCGTTTATTACAGGCGCCTCTTCCCATATCCTCAGTACTTCAGATGGCTGAGTTATGGCGGTGGTAAGGCGAAAATATTGAAATGAATAATTTGTTTTCCTCTGCAGGTAAAGTTTGCTGATCTGTGAAAATATTTCGACACGGACTTATTCTTACGTGTCCACTTTCCAATTAAATATACCTTTCCATGTTCCTGTGAACAATTGTGGAGAACTGTGGTGAGCTGGGTAGCGTTTATGTGTAGTCAATTGGTGCATGACTGGCTGCCTCTGATAACGATAATGGAAGCGAGGGAGGAAGATGCTGAGGTCCTGACGGAGATCTTTACATCTTTGTTCACCACGGATGAGGTATCGGGAGACTGGAAGACGCCTTGTTCATAGAGGGACAAGCCTGGAAACTCCAGGTCGGTGAGTGGTGGGGAAGTTGCTGAAGAAGATTCTGAGGGACGGATTTATGTTCACTTGAAGGGCAGGGACTCATCAGGCAGAGTCATCTAGGTTTTGTGCGAACATGTCTTAAAAATCTGTTTCGGTTTGAGGAGACAACGGAGAAAAATGATGAAAGTCGCACGATAGACTTAGTTCACGTGGACTTTGACAATGTCACATTCAGTCAGCTGGTCCAGAAGGTTAAGTCACGGGGGGGATTCAAACTTTGCTGAGTGCTGGAAGGGAGAGGGTAGTGGTGGAAAAGGGTTTTCTGACTGGAAATTTGTAACTAACAGTGTACAGTGGGTACAAGTTTGTAAATAGAAATGGCTTCGATGCGAATATAGGTGGTGGGATCAGTACGTTTGCAGACAAGTTGTAGAATTTAGATGATGAAGAAGGTTGTCTAAACATACAGACATGGTTAGCTGGAAAGATGGGTGGAGTGGTGGAAGATGGAATTTAATCCAGACAAGTGTGAGCGAGTGCACTTTTAGGAAGTCAAATTCTGTTAGGACATACAGAGTAAGGCAAGGATCTTAGGAACATTGATGTACAGAGAGACTTTGAGGTGCAAAGCTGTGGCTCACTGAAAATTGGAGTACAGATGGATGAAAGACAATAGACAATAAAGTACTGAAAAGGCATTTGGTATGCTAACCTTCACGGACAGGCATTGGATATAAGAGTTGGGTCCACAGTTGATACACAAAACATTGGTTAGACTGCATTTGGAGTACAGGATACATGTCTGGTTGCCACATTACAGGAAGGATGTGGTAGTAATATGCAGAGTGCATTAGAAAGCACCAGGATGTTTTCTGGAATGGAGGGATGAAGTTATAAGGAGAAATTGAATCGGCTGCATTTATTCTCATTGGAATATCGGAGGTTGAAGGGTGGCCTATAAATTTATGGGGGCTGTAAGTGGAGTAGTTGGCCAAATATTTTGCCTATGGCAGGGGAAGCTTTCGGAATGCAGCACAGGTTGGTTTGGCAAAAGGACACAATGTGCAGGAGTAACCCCAGGTCAGGGAGCATCTCTGGAGAACATGGATAGGTTAAATTTTGGGTTAGGACGTGTCTCCAGAATCTGGTTTGGCAACTGCTCTGCCCATGACCACAAGACATTGTAATGTGTTGTGAATGCAGCCCATTCTATCTTGCAAACTCACCTCCTCCCCTCCAACTTCTCTAAGTGCACTGCATGCTGCCTTGGGACAGCAGCCAATGTGATCAAAGAATATTCACACACCCATCATTCTCTCTTCTCTCTCATCGGGCTGTAGATACAAAAGCTTCACAGCAAGTATCACCAGATTCAATAACAGCGCCTTCCCTGTTGTATATTCTGTACTGTATGATTCTATGAACTAATTTGTTTTAGCATGTCAGAGTTCTTCATTTAATTGTCCTATATCTTATTGTCAATTGTAAATCCTCACGCCCAACTCGCCCCCTCTGACAAACATGCCCCGTCTAGGCTACAATGTTACATTCTAACGTAACCATTCTCTTGCATAGTTAGACTGGCAGATAGTAAGGCAGTAGATTCTTGATAGCTGAGATTTCTTTGGGCCGTGTGCAATACTGTTGAAAGAAACACCGAATGACGCGAGGAAAAAAGCTAATATCATTAAATGTATTTTTGCCATTGTGCCTTCAAGTTGTAGGCTGAGAGTTGGGAAGCTAATTTTAGGCAGGCATTGTCCTGACTGGCTGAACCATTGATCTCCTATACCACAAACCACTGTCACATAAAAGATGGTTGAAAAAACACAACCAGAAAAGTTAGGTTGAGACCAATTCTGTAAACATGTGACCTGCTCCGTCACCACCTCTTTTCTCTTCTTCCCCCACACCACCCATCCATTTAACCAGTCTGATAGCTGATCGCTTAATAGTTCTACACTGTTACCTATATTTACAACACTTGACGGTTATGCTCTCTATGCCAACAGTCCCGAAGAACTACTTCCAGAATCGAGAATTCTCCTTCACCCTGAAAGATGACATCTATGTGCGCTACCAGTCCTTTAACAATCAGAATGAATTGGAGAAAGAAATGCAGAAAATGGTCCCTTACAAGATCGACCTTGGAGCTGTCTATTCTCACAAGGTTACTCGATGGCCATTCCTTTTAACGTTTCAATCTCATAGACTGGATTAACAGCTCCCTTTACATGCACCCAGTTTTATTTTTATGTTGATAGATTACATCTCCCAGAATTGAAAGTAATTTTGGGAAACATTTTGAGTGATTACTGACAACCAGATGGCTGGTTTGTGAAATTGCAGGTTAACATGTACTAAAGCAGCAATTGCGCATCTTAATAATATGGTTAATATTCTGGGGAGGGGGAAATATTTCAGCATGACCTGCGGGACTAACCAGTAACGCGGGGTCTTAAACTGAGTTTTCAACAAAAACTGATCTGAGGAGTGCAAAGTTTTAAAAAAAATAAATAAAAAATGTACATGGGAGATTCACTTTGGGGCATGTTTGTGTAGATGGCAAGTATCAAGATTTGCTACAATAATTCTACAGCAAGGCAGCTTGTGAACTTTCTAAAGGTTCACCGGCAAAAAAGTTCCAAAGTGAGCCATGTGGAATATCTCACTAAAGCATTCACTGGTTTGGGTGATGGGTGAAGACTAATTTGATAAGGTGGGATGCAAATTTTCTGTGGCAAACTGTTTGATATTTTTCTTCCAGCCCAGTCAGCATAACTCTGTGAAGTCAGGAGCCTTCCAGGCAGAAAGTAAAGAGTTGGTCTTTGATATTGATATGACAGATTATGATGATGTCCGAACCTGTTGCAGGTATGGTTATGCTTACAATTCTATCACACCGGCCCAGTGCTTGACAGTGGTCATTCAAGTTGCTTTTAAATGTAGCATCTTTTGCAGTAACAAGAATCTGCAGATGCTGGTTATACCATAGGTAGACATAGAATGCCGCAGTAACTCAGCGGGTCAGGCAGCATCTCTGGCAAACATGGATAGGTGACGTTTCGTGTCGGGACCCTTCTTCAGCCTCAAGAAGGGTCCTGACCCGAATCGTCCCTATCTATGTTCTCCAGAGATGCTGCCTGACCCGCTGAGTTACTCCTGCACTTTGAGAACTTTTATAGGTTGTGTTACAGGAAGCAATGTTCAGGCACCACAACCCTGCAGTAATGTTGCTAAAAGGAGCCCTTTCATCCCAGTGGGAGAATTTCTAGTGCATTGCCATTTGGTAAGTGCAATATGACTAATATATGTAAGGTTAAAGTTTTACAAGTGCTGGACACGTATTCACCAATTATTGTAGTACAAAGGGCTTGCATTTCCATTTACTGCACTACTGCAACAGAAGTTCAAGAAATATAAAATAAATCAATATGAAAATTACTAATTCTGGATATGTTTAATAAATGTCTGATTATTCAAAAACATTAAGAAAATGAAACCTAAAATCCAGTTAGTTGGAGATTTTGGATCAGATTAGATCAGTCACGGATTTCTGACTCATTGAACGACTTTAGTTGATCATTTTCAAGTCTTTTATGGCCTAGGGTTGCTGTTTGTGGGGATGGGTGACGATCCTGATGACTGCTCTTGTCAGTAACAGTTTTTATATCTGCATAAGTGTTAGATTTATACGGAGGCGTTCTATGACATTACATAATATCCTTCAGCTCTGCAGACATTTGCAGTAAATGTTGGACACTGATGACCATTGCTATCAAGATTCTGGATAGAGCATTGGATGGTAAGATAGCATTGTTTTTGTTTAGTCATTCTGCTTTTTCCTTTTCCCTCCGCTTGTTCTTTCTTGTGTTCGTTTCCTTTCCTCTGCATTGAGCTAAGAGACTTTGTCCTTCTGTGAGTATCAGAAACGTAATGGGCAGCAGAGAGCATCACTCGTTTCAACAGGGCATGTAGATGTTGTCCAGGAATATGAACTCCACTTGTTTTGGTCTTTGTCTTTATGCTGGTTTCCCTGGAGTCCCGAGGTAAATTGTGCTACAGGTCCCCCCAGCTTACAAATATATGGACTGCATGTAGATGGGAATGGATGTTTGGGAGACTGGCAGGATGGATTTGCCAGCTGCTGAGGGGCTGTGGGCATCTTCTGCCATGTGACAAACTGGTTTGTGGTCGCTTTTCCAACTTGTGAAATAGAAACATAGAAAATAGGGGGTTACACAAAAAGCTGGAGAAACTCAGCGGGTGCAGCAGCATCTAAGGAGCGAAGGAGATGGGCGACGTTTCGGGTCGAGACCTGAAACGGTGTCTGAAGAAGGGTCTTGACCCGAAACGTCGCCTATCTCCTTCGCTCCTTAGATGCTGCTGCACCCGCTGAGTTTCTCCAGCTTTTTGTGTAACCCTCGATTCTCCAGCATCTGCAGTTCCTTCTTTAAAACATAGAAAATAGGTGCAGGAGGAGGCCATTCAGCCCTTCGAGCCAGCACCGCCATTCATTGTGATCAAGGCTGATCGTCCCCTATCAATAACCCGTGCCTGCCTTCTGCCCATATATCTTGACTCCACTAGCCCCTAGAGCTCTATCTAACTCTCTCTTAAATCCATCCAGTGACTTGGCCACCACTGCCCGCTGTGGCAGGGGATTCCACAAATTTGCAACACTCTGGGTGAAAAAGTTTTTTCTCACCTCAGTCTTAAATGGCCTCCACTGTATTCTAAGACTGTGGCCCCTGGTTCTGGACTCGTCCAACATTGGGAACATTTTTCCTGTATCTAGCTTGTCCAGTCCTTTTATAATTTTATATGTTTCTATAAACCCCCCCCCCCCCCCCCCCCCCTCATCCTTCTAAACTCCAGTGAATTGTTGGATTATGAACAGTTCAAAAGAACGGAACCTTGTAAACCTCTGGACAAGATCACTTTCACCTGCAGCTTGTTGCTCGGATGGTTCACAGATCTTCTTTCCTTTGAGAGTGAGCCATTGGCTTCGAGCTACAGCCTCGTTATACACTAAGATAAATATGGACTGATGGGGAACAGATGAGCCGAATGGCCTATTTCAAGAGTCAGGAACATAAAATGGCCTGGCTCCACGTTGTCATTTAGTAGCACAACATATAGGAACTTCAACGTGCTGCGCTTATGGAAATAAACTTGAGGGAGAGAGGACAATGCGTAACCTTTTAAAAAATAACAAGCAAGACTAATAATACAAGTCCATTAGTGTGCCTGTGTTCAAATTGTCTGTTGCCGAGACTCGGGCGTAAGTTATACACTGAAATTATTAGTTGACTGTGTTTCCCTTTTAGAGGACTTTGGATTCCTGCATCGACTCTGGGTATATTCTGGCCGAAGAGGGGTGCATTGCTGGGTCTGCGACGAAGCAGCACGAGGGCTTTCCCAGGCAGCTCGGTCCGCTGTCGCCGAGTACCTGAGTGTGGTAAAAGTACGTGTCTTGTGAACTTGGAGATTAATTGCTGTTTTAGAGCATCTGCCGGTAGCTTGCAATGCTAAATGTTTAACTGGTTATTTTCCAGGGTGGGATCGATACCATCAAGAAAGTACAACTGGCTCGCACCATTCATCCTTCAATTGAGTAAGTATTGTAGAGCAAGGAAATAGTTCTACTTTTGGATATATAGAGAATATGTATCACTTCTGATGGAAGGTAGGTCACTGATGAAGAAGCTGGAGGTGATTGGGCTTCGGACATTAAAGTTCTGATGTACTTCAGATTTTTAACGTTGCATCTGCCCTGAAGTCCTTCACCCAGAGTCCATTCCGTTCCCTCTCTACTTTCAGTGCAACTTCCAAGAGCAGTTCCACATGGAGGATCACTGATTCATCAACTGAATGAGGACAGCAAGTGGTAGCCAGGAGGAGGTTGGATCTAATGCCAGAGGTTGCATTCACGTTGGATCTAAGGCTATGAAACCTCAGGGGGACTGGAGTTGATGTGGAGGACTGTCAGGGTTTCCTTTCCGCCTGTATGCTGTTGTACTACACCCTCCCCTCTAGTGAGTCCGTCCTGCCGTTGGGACAAGATGCACAGTTAAGGAGAAATTGGCACGTTATCTGTTATAGGACTTTTGTGATTGAATCATTGCCTTACCATCACTGGAGATGAGCTGCAGGAGGACTGGAACATGATGCTATTGGAGTTCATTTTTTCTTCAATGCAACGCTTTTAAGGTTAGAGTAACCTTTTGCGATGCTTTACATAACATTTAAAAGTCCTCAGAGTTCAATTATTCATGCTAGAGGTCAGGCCCCTAGATTTTAAAGCTCATGTAATTTGTGTAGTGAAGTGTTTCTGGTGTATTGCCAGTGTGAGGTATGTGCATGTATCCAGCGTTTTGGATGTGGCTCGCAGATCTGCCAAGGCATTACTCAGTGAGTTGGAGGATATGGTATGTTATGCTATGTAATGAGCATTTTAAGACTGAGTTTACTATGATTAGATATGTGAAGAGGGATTTTTATGACATCCTTATGGGAGTGTTTTTTTAAATTGGATTCCTAGTCTGATTGGATTGGTATTTTAATGGAATTTTTAAAGTCCATTATGACTATTTAGAGATGCACTGAATTTGATTTTTTTTTTTTAGCTTCTCTAAAGCCCAAATGCAAGCAGGTTTCTGTTGTGATCTAGAGCATAGAGTGGGGAGGATTTATTGGTGTCTGTTTAAACGTGTCCTTATTGTTAACCATTGTTTTGATTCACCTGCAGGGAAGCTCTCACTGTGATAGATGGTTATTTTGAAGAATACGCTGTAAATAAACAAGATCTCTTTGGCACGAAAGAAGCTTGGCAGAAGATCCTAGCTTTGGTCCCCAATAATATCCTTTCATTGGAATAAGTCATATTTGGTGAGTCCATCGTTAACTTTTAATTGCTGCGACAGGTGGCTTGGTCCATTCTCTGAATACTTCTGTCCTGCTCCTTCAGTTGCGAGCAGATGGTCCACTTCTTGGTGCACCCACAATTAACAAGAAAACTACCCACTCAAAAGTCACATTCCCATGGCTGCCTGGCGAAACAATTGCTATCACAGTTTGGGCTGGTTCTCTGATGTTCATAAGTTTCAGGAGCAGGAATAGGCCATTCGGCCCATCGAGTCTACTCCGCCATTCAATCATGGCTGATCTATCTCTCCCTCTCAACCTCCATTCTCCTGCCTTCACCCCTGACACCTGTACTAATCAATCCAAAATCTATCAATCTCGGCCTTAAAAATATCCATTAACTTGGCCTCCACAGCCTTCTGTGGCAATGAATTCCACAGATTCACCACCCTCTGGCAAAATAAATTCCTCCTCAGCACCTTCCTGGAGATATGTCCTGAGGCTATGATCTCTGGTCCTAGACTTTCCCAACAGTGGAAACATCCTCTCCACATCCACTCTATTCAGGCCTTTCACTATTCAATGTTGCAAATTAATTGTGTTTGGAATTGGATCTTTTGTATATTTTGTTAATTTTGTGTTTATTGTGTTTTGTTATTGACTATATGTATGACTGCAAGGCAACGAAATTTCGTTCAGACCAAAAGGTCTGAATGACATAAAGTTTCCATGATCCATATGCAAGGTTTGCTTACTGTTGCAAGATGTATGTATTTTATACTGCCAGAACAGCGTTCACTTTGAACACAAAACAAATCCACTCTAACTCTATTGCGAAGTTGAGCATCTCATTCAAAAGGAAACGTGAAAGAAATCAAGCTCATTTTTAAAAAAATGTAATTGTGGTCTGAATACTATACAATTTTCTCACTAGCCAACAGGATAAGGATGCAAGACGTTGATTTGAGTGCTTTTGCAAACTCACTAGAGCGATTTTCCGCTTGCAACCTCCACCATTGGCATACAGTGTTTGCTCTGTGCACCATCTTTTAAAAAAAAAACGTGCTAGTGTCCTTGTGCAGGCTCTTCCAACACCAATCCCTTATCCTATCACCTTCACCACCAAAAAGGACAAGGGCATTAGTGTAAACACTGGAATTCTCTCCCCGTCAACACTCTTGGAGCACCTTTCCCAGAAAGACCACAGTGTTTCAAGAAGGCAACTCACCACCACCTTCTCAAGGGGAATAATTTTTGGCCAGGCCTGAATCCTGAAAAAGAATATTTGGGAAAAACCTCAATGTAATGTTTGTGTCTCTGGACCAGAAATCCAGAAGCCTGTGGAGTGTATAATTAAAATTCCATTGTTACAGCAAAAACTGGTATGTGGTGTGAGGGCGAAATTGTTGAATTGTCCACAAATCAAAGCTGGTTCTTTTAATCTCCTTTTGGGGAGAGAGACCATGTTAATTCCAGTCCCGTACATACAATGTTGATTTTTTAACTACCACTTGGTTCTATTGAATTGCCAGTGAGGCTGCACTGTGACTTATTTCTTCAAACCACTTACTGTCAATTGCACACTTTGTTGTCTTCTTAATAACCTATTAAGTACTTTGGAAGGGAGGCCTGCACGCGCATAGTGGTCTGAGTTGTACACTGGACCCTGCAGTGGGACCACACACAACGCAAGGGTGTTGCAAATTCTCTTGCTGTAAATAACTGGGTCAAGTTGTCCCAGTGTGCTACATAACAACTTAGAATGGAGCAGTTGTGTAAGACTAATGTTGCCAAGGAACAGAACAATGGGTTATTTAAAAGTTGGTCTGGTAAAAAATATTTTATTTTTAAGCTTCCACGTATTAAGTTCAAAACTGTTGAGATTTCTGCATGAAATGATGGAGTACCTCCTTAACAAGTGTGCACATTTGCAAGACGGATTACAAAAGGATTTTCTCAAAGCACGAAGTTCAGCTGAGCGCTGGAAATTGTTGGAAATTGAGGTAAGCGATCACATAATCAAAGTTTGATTGGACACTATGATTTCACAACAGGATCAATTGGGGGGGGGGGGGGGGAGGAAAGGACACTGAATGTCATCCAGTTTCTAATTGTGACATGCTGTCTGAATCTTCCTGAAGTACAACTGGGACTCCGTAGGTTTCGGTGTTATACAAGTGTAGAAGAGGAGGGATCTTGAATTGCACATCTACAGATCTTTGAAAGTAGCAAGCCAGGTGGATCTGATGTTTGTCTTTTATAGACTGAAACACTATAAGAGCATGAAGATAATGTTCAAACAAAAGCATAGGCCACCACTGGAATACTGTGTATAATTTGGCCAGTTCGTTGCAGGAAAGGTGTGATACCGCTGAGAGAATTTACAAGAATATTCAGGGCGGGAGTATTGCAGAGACTATGGAGGCTGGTGTATTTGTCTATCGTGGAACAAAGGAGGCGGAGAGGAGATCTAATTTGGGTGAATATAACTTGGACTTAGGTAGGAAAAACATTATTTCATTTGCAGAAATGTCTGCAATGAAGAGGAATAGATTTAATTGATAGAAAGGTTGAGTTTTCTGTGTACAAGTAATTTTACTTCTGGAGTTCTTCGCTTACAATGGGACTGGCGTCAGAAACTCCCACTGCATTTGTAAAGGAACCACTTGCCCTCTGCAAGGTTGGGAAGTGGAATTAACATAGAATTTGTTTTTGGTTGGCATTGAGATAATATAGCAAATAGCTTTCTTTGCTGCAGATTTCCATGATTGCAGGTATTGGAAGCTGTGGCTTCCTTGCTCAGACTCTGTCATGTGTATTTACAAAGACACACTGCTGGCAACTTGCGTGAGAGTAATGTCTTGCAGCAGACATTGGTCAGTTTACCTACCCATACACCTTCTCTCCCAAAGGGGTTTACAGCATTCATATCTTCTGCCAACTCCTAAACGTTCCTGAGTCACCTTGGTGGAGATGAGAAACGTCAGTGCGAAGTGATGGAATTTGGGAGATTGTGGCCTAAATGGCTTAATCCTGAAAAATGTGATGTATTTGTCTATCATGGAGCATTTATCCCAGTGCCTGCTTTATTCAAGTGCTCACAGGTACTCATGGAAGAAATGAATACAGAGACTCTCGCGTCACGTCTATCAGAGAATTTCTAATCACAACTTGATTAATGTTCATGCTGATGCCCTTTTTTTTTGCACTTGGAAATCCAGGCAGGTTATATCTTGGTTGATTTATCTTTTATTTTGCTTTTCCCTGATACAATTGGCTAATGTTTCACTGTGACTGAAAATAGAAATATTAAACATGAATTTGCCAATTGGTTCAGTTTTAGAATTGGAAATAATGGCGGAGGAGCTTGGGGAAAGTATTATTGCTCCACTAGTGGCTTGTGTAGATTTTAAAGCTGAACTTGCCATTCATCAAATGGGTTTTTACAGTTGGATCGTTCAAAGGTCGTTATGGACGAGATAAAACTGCAGTACTGCTACCCTCGTCTGGATGTGAACGTCAGTAAAAGTATCAACCATCTTCTGAAAAGCCCGTTCTCTGTCCATCCAAAAACAGGTAACGTTTGTGTGTCTGTCTTTTGTTACTGTCTGATACCTGCTGACAGTGCTCTCTGCTGTATAGGAAGCAGGTAGACAGTCCTATCTGTGCCCATGCCAATTGTAGCTGCAGCTTATGGGTGAGCAAAGAGGATTGTTAACTCCTTTCTCACGGCAAATTAACAGCCTTCTTGGAATTAAGGTTTTGTTCTGGGTCTTATGGCTGGGGGTGGGTGTAGGGGTGGAGATCTTGTGCTTTTGAACAAAACCATGCAAAATGACTTGATTTTAAACTAAAGTCTTTAGTTTAAATGTCATGGTATTAAGGCTGGATGATGAAACACTTGGTTTTGTCACCACATGGTATAGCTCAGCTGGCGTATGGCAGGGTGCCCTCGCATATCTCAAAGGCACGCTGGTGCGTATGTTGATTGATTGCTCTTCATACATAGGTGAGTGGTAGAATCGGGGGTGGGGTGGGAGAGTTGATGGGAGTGTGGAGAAAATGAAATCGGTTTAGTGTAAATGGATGCTCGATGGTTGCTATGACGGTGGCCTGAAGGACCTGTGTTTCTGTGCTCTCTGACTGTCATTAATTCACAACAAGGCTCTCAGATCAAGTATTAAAGTTTTTATCAAAGTTATCAACCCATTTATTTTACTAATAATAGGGCTGCACACATTTTTCTGTGGTGTTTTCACCGTGGAGTGTGAAAGATTTCAGTCTGCAAGCTTCTGCGCTTTTGTTACTGTTTCAGGACGCATTTCAGTGCCCATTGATGTGAAGAATCTGGATAAGTTTGATCCCTTTTCTGTGCCCACAATAAGGTAGGAAGGATATTGGCATTGACTTTTGTGTGCATATTCTGAAAGTGACTATTCTGTTTTCTTTCTCCCGTGTCGCTGCCATATGTCAGGGATTCTTTTAAGGTGCAGCATTTGCTACACAGAATGGCATTGAAATGTTTGTTTATGTCCCAACTTGGCTGCCTCTGAGTACCAGCTTGGGTTTAATAAAATAAAATTAAAAGTTGATCTTAAAATATTAGGTGAATTCCATTTCATAGAAACATAGGTGCAGGAGTAGGCCATTCGGCCCTTCAAGCCTGCACCGCCATTCAATGTGATCATGGCTGATCATCCAACTCAGTATCCCGTACCTGCCTTCTCTCCATACCCCCTGATCCCTTCAGCCACAAGAGCCACATCCAACTCCCTCTTGAATATAGCCAATGAACTGGCCTGAACAACCTTCTGTGGCAGAGAATTCCAGAGACTCACCACTCTCTGTGTAAAGAATGTTTTCCTCATCTCGGTCCTAAAGGAATTCCCCCTTATCCTTAGACTGTGACCCCTTGTTCTGGACTCCCCCAACATCGGGAACAATCTTCCTGCATCTAGCTTGTCCAACCCCTTAAGAATTTTGTACGTTTCTATAAGATCCACCCCCCTCAATCTTCTAAATTCCAGTGCCTGCCTAGTTCATTTCTGCCTAGCTTTTCTAGTATCTTATGAATATTGACACCACAGCCACCTATAGGTCTGAGTTTTCCTGGCCATCGAGCTGCCCTTTGAGCAAATATGATCAATAATACACAAAGGGGGGGGGGGGGGGGTGTTTTTTTTATTCAGGGCACTAGTTGATGAGGATCACCAGGATATCTTGGGGAGTCTGACCTGAAATTGTAATGTGGTTTCATCCTCCACACACAATTCTAGCAATTTCTGTTTTTATTTCATATTTCCAGCATCTGCAGGTGTTCGAGTGCCAGTGCCCACCTGGACATAACACTTTTAGCAGCAATTATCAGGGTGGGATCAATTGCTTTTCTTCCTGTGTCTTCCCTTGCGAAGGACGTAGAGGCTAATTTACAGCAGAGACTGCAGACGCTGAAATTTGCAGCAAAAAAGACAAAGTAATGGAGTAACTCCGCAGGGTCAGGCAGCATCTCTGGAGAACATGGGCAGATGATGTTTCGGGTTGGGCAATAGTCCTATCAACAAAGGAGAGAGAAAAGTGTAAGGAATGGTTTGAGAAATTTTGAGGGCATGGTGGAAATTCATGGTGAAGTGAATGTGATTAAAATGGACGAGTTCTGCACAAGTTTCTTATAGAAACGTAACAAATTCTTAAGGGGTTGGACAGGCTAGATGCAGGAAGATTGTTCCCGATGTTGGGGAGGTCCAGGACAAGGGGTCACAGCTTAAGGATAAGGGGGAAATCCTTTAGGACTGAGATGAGAAGGACTTTTTTCACACAGAGAGTGGTGGGTCTCTGGAACTCTCTGCCACAGAGGGTAGTTGAGGCCAGTTCATTGGCTATATTTAAGAGGGAGTTAGATGTGGCCCTTGTGGCTAAGGGGATCAGAGGGTATGGAGAGAAGGCAGGTACAGGATACTGAGTTGGATGATCAGCCATGATCATATTGAATGGCGGTGCAGGCTCGAAGGGCCGAATGGCCTACTCCTGCACCTAATTTCTATGTTTCTAAGTGCTCTCGACCCAAAACATCATCCGGTCAATGTCTCCATAGATGCTACCTGGCCCTTCAGCGGTTTGTTTTTTGTTGCAGATTACAACATCTTGAGTCTCCATATATTTTTGTTAGTATATTTTGACAGTATAATTTGCAGCTGGATAATTCCTAATGCCATGTTCTCTTTCAGTTTTCTTTGCAAGGAGCTTGATCATAAAATTGAGGATGAGCGAGTGAATGCAGACACTGAGAATGGTGCAGAACCAGAGGTGAAGCGTCGAACCAGAGGTAAGAAATATGAAGCGGGCTCTCCTGTGGTGAAAGCAATCCTGAATAACACATCAGTTGATCACTTCTCCCAAAACAGGTTATCTTTTTTCCACATTTTCCTTTCTTGAAACATCTGACGTCTGCAGTGGGAGATCAGACTCCAGAGACACTGGTCCACTTCTTGTACACTATAAAAATGGCTTGCACATGTCAATGAATAGCAATGGGTGTGGGGCTTTGGTTTTGTTTCTGCTCTGAGCTATGGTAATTTTTTTTTACTCCTGATGTAGACTTGCTCTTCAGCTTCTTGAGATTCACCTTGGGCTATTCCCAGTGCTTCTAAATCAATATACACAAGGGAGGGATAATTACCTAACCAAAACCTTTTTAGCTTCATACATCACCTTTCAAATGGCCAATGTGAATTATAAGTAATGACTGTTATAAAAAAAAAACACCAACAGGGGCGCCGGGGAGATGGCAGCCATGCCGGCAGTCTGTTCGTTTTTTCTTTCTTTTTGTTATTTTTAGTGCATTAAAAAGTTTGTTGTAATGTTCTTCGATATGTTTTATGAGGGGGGAGGGAATCAGGGAAAACTTTTTTTCAAGTTCCTACCTTCCCGGAGATGTGATCAATTTTCGGATCACATTCTCCGGGCTCTGTTGCCTACCATCGCTGGAGCTGGAGCCCCATCACGGGGCGCGGACTTAACATCGGAGCGGATCCCTTGCCTGGGATCGCTCCCACCGCGATCACCGTGGACTTACCATCAAGGGCTCGCAATCTCAGGAGAGGCTAGTCGGGAGCTCCAACGCTGTGGAAGGCTCGACCAGCCCCGACGCGAGGTTCGATCGCCCAGGGGTGCTGACATCCTGATGCGGGAGCTGAACGCCCCGATGTGGAGGGCCTGAACGCCGCTGGCTACAGGAGTCTAGATCGCCCCGTCAACGGAGGGCTCTAGGCCTCTGACCGAGGAAGAACAAAAGGAAGGACTTTAACTTTATTGCACCTTTCATCACAGTGAGGAATGTGTAGGAGTCACTAGTGGATGTTCATGTTAAAATGTGTTTTTGAATGGTGCAAGAGTCACCAGTTTGGCATAGAAAGCAATTGGGAAGATAATTAAGTAGTGGGATGGTAGGACATTTCAGCTATTGATGGAAACCAAAGAGAGACTGTTTGCAGGGGAATGTAATGCATAAGGCTGATGAAATAAATTCGACAGGAGTCGAGATCGCCCCGTCAACGGAGGGCTCTAGGCCCCTGACCGAGGAAGAACAAAAGGAAGGACTTGAACTTTATTGCACCTTTCATCACAGTGAGGAATGTGTAGGAGTCACTAGTGGATGTTCATGTTAAAATGTGTTTTTGAGTGATTTGTTGCTTTTAATTGTATGACTGACCTGGCCAGTGAAATTCCTCGTATGTTGCAAAACATACTTGGTGAATAAAGTGTGATTCTGATTTAATTTTACATTGAGAAGGTTAAACTTTTGCAACAAGAGTGTATTGCAGTGCTGCGTGCCCCGAGGCAGCAGATTGAGCCACACAATAAAACTTTGGCCCATGTATGTGGGGTGGATTTGGTCAGAATTCCTGCTATTGATCTCCAGTGACCCATGTTGCAAGTTGTATGGTTGCTTTTCGAGGAAGGATAAGGTAGGACTGTCAGGTTGCCTTGCTGACATGGATAAATTGAATTAGCTGAAACTGTAAGGTTTGCACTGCTGCAAGAGTGACCAGTTTGGCATAGAAAGCAATTGGGAAGATAATTAAGTAGTGGGATGGTTTGCAGGGGAATGTAATGCATAAGGCTGATTAAATGAATTCCTTTCCTTTTCTCTGCACTTAGATTATAAGAAAACAAGTCTCCTGGGGCCTATCAAGATCTTTGAGCAATTCCTCGATGAGATGGAGCAGTCACGAAAGGGTTTGCTGCTAGAACAGAGTGGTAGGTATCATGCAGGGTATTCCAGAATAGTGCTACTGGAAATACTGGTGAGAAAATGCTGTGTTTTATGCAAGGGCCTATTGCTTCCGCTGTTCTATTTAGCTTGTGCAATTTCAGCTGTTCCTTTGAGTTAATTCTGGAATCTTTCCACAAATGTGAAGTTTGAATTCTACTCATTTAAATTCTTGCCTCTTACCATGGCTCTTGAAGGAAAGCATTGGGCAGGAGGCTTGTGTCTCAAAACAAAATGTGATAGGCAGATTTACTTCATACAAGATAAACCTTTGAAAGCGTTATACTCGATTCATTGATTTTGGAATGAGGTTGCTGTTGTATCCTAATGTACAAAAAAAGGTGGAGGCTGAATTCCATTTGTACAGAATTTTATTTATTTATTATCAAGTCTACTCAGCCCTTGGAGATAATTAAAAATGGTCTCTACTGAAGATCATTGATTGATGTTGGAGGTGCAATGTGCTGACCAAGAACTCAGACTGGTCTCCATGTGACTCTGACCTGTCAATACGGGTTAACTCTTATCTGGCATCTGAAGTAGCCCAGATGTTGCACAATGCAAGGACAACTAGTCATGGGCAATAAATGGGAGGTAGAGGATACAATGTGATATTGAATGATGCTCCTGCTCCATTTATTTAAAAAAAAAACTTATCCCAACAAATGCAACATTGTTGAATATACAGAGCATGACTAGGACAAGTGGTTTGCTATGGGTAGAGAGCAGGAGCTACATCCAGTCACTTGTCATGTGCTGCATTGCATATTGAAGTCAATAAACAAGAAATCAAAGTGGCGTGCCATTAAAAGTAGGGAGAGAACGAGGGTTTTACTGTGAAGTTTACGGGTCATAAGGAGTTTCCCTCTGCAACCTGTAGTCGATGTTTAGAAAGTTGTTGAGAGTACTTAAAATTGTTAACGTCTCATATGAATGGGGAGTGCTATGTAGTATGAGGAAAGAAATTACAGGGATGTACTGCTCCAGCCAGGTATGCTGTTTGATTTATTGTTTTTGTTTCCTCTAGATCGAGAAAGAGATTTTTGATTATAAAGTATCTTTTTCAATCATATGTCAAGACCATCATATTTCAAGACCTGGAGCCCGCTTGCCTGCCATCTTGTCTTCTGCACTTCTGTAACTGCAATACATATTTTTCAATATTTAACAAAATGGTTTTCATCAGCTCCGAATGGCCTTCATCTGACATGGCCCTGACAACAAATCGAATCTACAAATTCGAGCCCTTCTGTAATCATCAAGTTATCTAATAAAATATATTTGTGTATATGTGTATTTCATTTGTTAGTTATTCAATTTGGGTTCTGCTCGTCTTGTGCTAAATCAGAATCGAACAGACCTGGGTGCATATTCCATGAAGGCCAGATATCCAGCCCTTTGAACCCATCAAGATCATGGTCAATCTTCTACCTCAGTGCCAGTTTCCTGTATAAACCCCCACCCCCTGTGCCTTGATTACTTCATGCAGAAATCTGTAGCTCAGTGAAAAGTGTGATCTCCCAGGCCCCTGGGGGGTGGGAAATAATAGACATTCAACACCCTCTGAGTAAATACATTTCTTATTTCAGTCTAAAATGAGCTTCCCATTCTGCAAATGTAATTTCCTGGCCTTAAACTCTTGTCAGAGAAACAATTCAATTAAATTCTGTACAAGTGAGAATTTTGTTACGATGAGAGCTCTCATTCTTCAAAACTCGAGAGTACAGGCCCAGTATGCAATTTCTCCGCCTGTTCCTATTCATAGCTTGTATTGGAAATCATTAACTCCCAGGAAATGTAAATTTATTCAGTACCATTATTTGCTCATTTACTATTGCTCCCTTAATGAGCCTAGATTTTATTTATTTTTCTCCAACATGTTTGGGTCAATACTAGTACACACCACAATCCTATTGGCGCCAATTTTCCAGTGACAGGAAGCTATCTGTTACAAATAGCAGCTGACATATCCCACACTCTGAGCCATTCAATCCTCTTAAGTCCATCGCTTTTTAGATAGTGCAGTCATGAAGTTCTGTCTTGGAATCAGAACATTCCTGTCTACAATAGGCCTTTAATACATTGGATCCCTCATGATGACAATCCAAATTTCCACACATTGTGTTTGCCCATCTGTAGTGCTGACAACGAATTTTCCGTCACAGCTTGTTTGGGCTGTGTTTTGGAGGTGAATAGCAAATCCATTTGTGCAATAATGACCATACTGGCCTTTTGAAAATACAGCCCTGAATGGCCAGGTGTTTTAGTTCGATCCACCCACCACTGGAAGATTGCCCTTTGAATATCCGTGTTGTGTCCTCAGATACGCAAGAGTCAAGAGTGTTTTATTATGTCATATGGCCCAGATAGAACAATGAAATTCTTACTTGCAGCAGCACAACATAATATGTAAACAATAACACAACGGTGGTGTCGGAGAAGGGTGTTGGAGCTATTACAGTGCGTCACTCTCCCTCCACCGTACTCCAATTAGCCACTTTTAAGAGGAACTAGTCAAGTCAAGAGAGTTCATTGTCATGTGTCCCTGACAGGACAATGAAATTCTTGCTTTGCTTCAGCACAACAGAACATAGTAGGCATTGACTACAAAACAGATCAATCAAGTCAAACAAACTTTATTGTCATTTAGAAATACATTGATATATGCAGTTCCAAACGAAATTACGTTGCATTTGGCTCCCTGTGCAACACAATAAATTAACAGAAGGATAGGCATGGATGAAAAGGATAAAAGGATAAATAGACAACGGTGGCAGACATGACATTCAGGAGTCTGATGGCTCGTGGGAAGAAGCTGTTGCAGAACCTTGATGTTCTGCTCCTTATGCTGCGATATCTTTTTCCCGAGGGCAGCAGAGTGAACAGACCGTGATGGAGATGTGTGGGGTCTTTTATAATACTGCTGGCCTTAGACACGCAACGTTTGGTCGCAATATCCCCGATTGAGGGGAGAGAGGTCCCGATGATTTTTTCCGCTGTCCTCACCACTCTCTGCACAGACTTCCAGTCGGAGGCTCTACAGTCCCCAAACCAGACAGAGATACAGCTGGTCAGAATACTCTCTATGGTGCCCCTGTAGAAAGTAGTGAGGATGGGATGGGGGAGATGAGCTCTTCTCATCCGGCGCAGAAAGTGCAACCGCTGCTGCGCTCTCTTAACTGTTGATGAGATGTTATTCGACCAGGCCAGACTGTTAGTGATCTGCACCCCCAGGAACTTTGTGCTACTGACCACCTCCACATTGCTATCATTGATGTGAAGTGGTGTGGGACTGTGCCGGGTTTTCTTGAAGTCGACAATAACCTCCTTTGTTTTTTCGACATTCAGGATCAGGTTGTTCGTATTGCACCAGTCCACCAGTTGTTTCACCTCCTCCCTGTAAGCCAGCTCATTGTCGTCCCTGATGAGGCCCACCACTGTTGTGTCATCTGCGTACTTCAGTGTGTCCATATACTATTATATACGAAAATACACACATGAATAAATAAATTGATAAAGTGCAAATAACAGATAAAGGGGTATTAATGTTCAGAGTTTTGTCCGAACCAAGTTTAATAGCCTGATGGCTGTGGGGAAGTAGCTATTCCTGAACCTGGTCGCTGCAGTCTTCAGGCTCCTGTACCTTCTACCTGAAGGTAGCAGGGAGATGAGTGTGTGGCCAGGATGGTGTGGGTCCTTGATGATGCTGCCAGCCTTTTTGAGGCAGCGACTGCGATAGATCCCCTTGATAGAAGGGAGGTCAGAGCCGATTATGGACTGGGCAGTGTTTACTACTTTTTGTAGACTAGACCGTGGGTCCTGTCCCCTAAGGGGGGGGGGGCGTCCCGAAACATTGCCTATTTCCCTCGCTCCATAGATGCTGCTGCACCCGCTGAGTTTCTCCAGCATTTTGGTCTACCTTCAACCTACCGGCCGAAAGCACTATGGACCGCTCGCCCCTTCACTCGCCCCTCTGCAGGAACTATAGGGAGGTTTCACGGCAGTCGGGTCACGACCCATGACCTGTACTGTTGCTACTAGACGCCAAATGGAGTACACGCGATGAACTGCAGGTAAGCACTTACCATTGTTTCCAGCATAGCGGGCCAGTTAAAACCCGTCGAAATTGCCAATTTTTGCGCTGTAAATAATTATGGAAATCGGGATAAGCGTGAGAGACATTTAGCCTACTTCAGAATTCCAAAAGTGAGGAGAAATGACGCTTCTCTTTACCTTCATTTCGCTTTACTTTTGGAATTCTGAAGTTGGGTACATGTCTCTCACGCTTACCCCGACTTCCACAATTTTTTACAGCATGAAAATTCAACATTTTGGTGGTTTTTAACAGGTAGGAAAGCACGCGTTTCTTGCATTGATAACATGTACCAGAAGTTACGGATGTCCTCCAGATGGATTGAGCGGCTCCGTGCGTCAAGCCCTATGACCCAGTGATCTTACGTGCAAACCCCCTATACATCAGGAGGTGCAACTCCAGAGCCAACAAGATCACGGGAGACCCCTTCCACCCCTGCAACGGACTGTTCCAGCTGCTACGGTCTCCCTTGTCATGCTGTGAGAACGGAGAGGTTGAGAAGCAGTTTCTTTCCAGAGGCCATTGGGACTGTAAACTCCTATCTCACCAGGGACTACTGTACCACAATATTTAATATGTAAAAGAACATGTGATTCTGTTCCATTCTGTTTGTAGTTTGTTTGTTTGCATAATCCGCAAGCATTGCCACTTTTCATTTCACTGCACATCTCGTATGTGTTTGTGACGAATAAACTTGACTTGACTTGACTTGACTACCTTGTGGAAAGCGCTGCCGCGCGCTGTGGGCACGGACGCCCGCGCAGCGACAGGCAGCTCACAGGGCGCTGTCAATCAGTGGACTGATCACCAATCCGCCGCCGAGGGGGGCGGGGCACGCAGCCCGCCGGGTGTCCCGGAAGTGGACGCGCGACCTTTTAGCGGCCGTGGGAGACGCGAGCTGCCTTTCCAGCCATCTTGGGTTTTGAGTAACTGAGGCAGTAAGTGTTCCGGGGGGAGAATCTGCCTCCATCTGCCGGTTAATCGGTGTGCGCTGGTCGTAAACTTCGCGTCGGGAGGGAAAGGGGGACGCGATGATCGCGGCGGTGTGAACATTTCCTGGGGAAAGTGGCTGAATGACAGAGAAGCGATTGAGGGGGAATGTGTGGGGCTGAGGGGAGAGGAGAGATCTCGTGGTGGCCCGGCGGCGCCGGCAGCGGTTTAACGGGGCAGGGGGGTGGAGAGGAGCCTCCTATTCCTAAGGCTTTTGCCTGAATTTGCTGTTTGATTACTTGATTGTGTTTAATGGTTTCTTTACATGTAAATGGTTTTACAGCTTTGAATGTGGGGAGGTAGGCCGCGAAAAGTTGTCTCGGTCGTCTCCCAGTGTTGGAATCCGCGCTTGTAACATTATTTTTTTTACGCTTTTGATGAATAATTTATTTCCTCGTATAAAACGGTGCCGTCGGCTGTCCTTTCAGACTATTAAGTTTAAGGGGTGGGTGAGAATCGTATTTCATATTTTGTTAATCCCCTTTCTGACTTTTAGGCTGTTCTGCGTTATCTTCTAAAAGAATTGCGTCTTTATGCTAACTGGCAGTTAAATAGTAACACTAGAGAATGTACCACATCTTTACATATGGTCAACCACAGTGGGTCTGTTAAAATAATGGGATTTTTTTTTACAAATACCAAAAAGCCCTGGTATGTTTTATAAGGCTAAATGAGTTCGCTCTTCTAGTTTAACATAAAGTAATTGATTATAGTGAAGTTTGACACTACTTGGTTCAGCTTCCATGCTGGAATGTTGCACTAATGTACTAGCCATGTTTGGCTCATTAAGCTGAATCTATGAGTAAGAGTAAGAACTATAATTTTGGAATTTGTGTGTATCCAACCATGTAGCTGTCAAGGCAAATTCTTGCAGCCAGAAGTGGAATGATGTGAGGAATTGCTGTTCTCTTGGTATCCTTCCCACTTGTAGTGCTGCTTCATTTGCACGTGAACTTTTAAGTTGAAAATAAAAACAAGAAACCCCCCGATGGGCTGGACAGCATTTATAAGATATTATTTCAAGTGAAATCCTCCTTTGTCTGAAGGGTCTCCACCCTAAAAGTCACCCATTCCTTCTCTCCAGAGATGCTGCCTGTCCTGCTGAGTTACTCCAGCTTCTTGTCTCTTCTCCTTTGTAAGAAGGTTTTGTCTTGAGGTTGTTGACCTAAACTGTTTCCCCGTCACACGCCATGCTGAGAATTTCCAGCATGTTCTGTTCTGTGTATATTTCTGAACCGTCAACATATGTACGCTCTCTTTTTTAACAATCAACTTTTGATTTGGAATGAACCTTACTCCTCGTGGTTTAATTGAGCCAGGATGAAGGTCTCATGATTTGAAGCACTTTGCTGAGTTTAGGGATGAGATAGCAATTTTGGACTCGGGCACTAGTCTACGTTTGGCGAGCCTTAGCTGTAAATTTCGCAATAGACTGTAAAGGATATTAATGAACTAAAATGACACATTCCCCTGAATTCAATGTTTTTTCCTTGCAAAGCAGCTGCCTTCCTTTGCACTATGAATAATACAACGAACCCCCACCACCAGCTGAGGTAGATTTGTTTCCAATGCTGCCTCTTCTGCCCAGCCTGACATTCCTGACAGTGCTGCTCCATGGGCGCTCATGATTAATAGCAAATGCTTTAGATCTAACTGATGGATATTTCTTTGCCTAGAAATGCCTGGTGAAGCCACAGAAACCGTTCCTGCCACAGAGCAAGAAATGCAGCAGCCGCAAGCTGAAACAGGTTTGTATTTCTCAACTGCATGACATGAATCCTCATTTCTGGGTATTGTGAATGGCAGTTCATTTTTGGGTCATTCATTTGGGATCCCTTTGAGCAGTGATCAAGGCTTGATATCTTGTCAATTTCTCAGTCAAAATTTATTAGTTTAAACCAGAAAGTTTGGTGACCCTGGTCAAATCACTTTTATTATCTCCTTCATTCATTGCTGCGCCTAATTTTGCATTCTGTTTCCTCGTTTCTCCCTGCACAGCCATATAAAAGACTGGTGGTATTCCCATCATTTTATCTGTAGTTTATTTGCCACCTTATATGTGGCGTAAGAGCAAATAATATGTTGGCAATCCATGGTTTCAAGATATTTGAGCCCTTTATCTTTTAAGTGACTGTAATGGTAAGTATTATGACTTGGCCGAATTCCTGAGGGAAGGGGTTTGAAGTTCTTTGTATTGTGTGGTTTGGAATTGAATGGCAGGAGCAGTCTATTAATCCTCTAGAAGCTTTTGTATTGCTGTGCAGGAACTGCCTGACTTTGCACCCCATCATGTCCTTCTCCATTTGTCGCATCCCTCTGAAGATGGAATGGCGTTGAGCTGTTATATAGCGAGGTCACTTGCTCATTCCTCCACTAATCGAAAAATAATGTTGGTGCACACACCAACTACCTTTTACATCGATATTTTCAGTTGGTTGGAAAGGATCAATTTAGAAAATAAAATGATAAAAAATGCCCCCCCCCCCCCCCCCCCCCCCCCCGCTTTCTAAACCAAGTTCCCTCTGCCCAAATGTATTCCCATTGTGATGAGGCGCACATTGGTGGCTGCTGGCTTTTTAGATTTGTTGTCCAGCATAGATTTGAGTTATTGAAGCTTTGGCGCAACAAAAAAAGAGCATTCCCTCCTGTAAATCACCATCCATTACTTGCTCATTGCTGTTGAGTATCTTGTTTGCATATAGCCGTGGAGCTGCAACACACATTTGGGCTACAAAATGGAAGCAATTGCATTCTGTTCAAGCCTTGAACACTGGTGCATGAAACATGCTTCATGGTTGGGATTCAGTTGGGTGAGTGATGAGTGCAATCTACTCTATTCTGGACTCAAATATAAACAAACTATTTTAATCAGGATTACTAATATGTAAAACGTTATATTTTATTCAAGAGTAAACTTGTGAGTTAGTTGCAATTTATATTGTGCTTGTTTTTGAAAGAGATCAATTCTGGTACATTGCTCGTAAACTAAAGTTTCAATAAGGTGAAGGAATGAAATGTTCCTCATGGATCACTTAAATCTTACAGTAAGAAAATGAGTTGGCTTCGAGATACACTTTCTAAAATTGAAATGCCTGTGGGTGTCTTCTTGGTTTGAAATTTTAGATCAATTTGGAAGCTAACACAATCATAATCAGTTGGCCGTCAGGCCTCAAGTTTATAAATGTGCATTTTAAGATCGATTTCCAATTCACATAAATGACCCTACAGCCGTGGGCTTTATTGCAGCATGCTCTCAAATGAACATGATGCGAGGAAAGAGTACAAGTGTAAATCTTTCCCTGTATATATTGATGCATGCCTATCTCTTGAGATTTTCCACACTCGGCATAGTAACTTAATGGGTAACTGAGTTCTGGATAGTTTAACATCGTGAAACCATCTTGCTGTTTGTCACCTTGTAGCAGGCACACTTTATTAATACAATGATCATCAGGTGTTGGGATTTCAAACCCCCCCCCCCCCCCCCCAAACCTCGTTGGTGGGTGAAATGGGTCACTCAAACTGTAAGGACCTGCACACCTGAACAGTTTTGGCGCTTTATTGGCTGCTTGTAGTACTGTACAAATCCTTTACAGCTGAAGATCACAGTGATGTCAACACTTCCCCTGCCCCTGGGGGAGAAAGCACTGTTCTGAGCGGAATTACTCCAGCTACCGACGCAACCGTTACTGAGCTGGCAAGTGAAGCTTCCAAGATGGAGGCCACCACTGAGAATGCAGTGTCTCGCGAGCCGTCAGGTGCGTTCTCACCATAACTTGTGGGGTTCTGACTAGAGAAAAGATGCATCTGCTTGCTAAAAAGTACTGTTATACAATCTTTTTAACAAGTTTTTTTCTTTGTTGAAGATATGACAGCAGTAAGTTTATTGATGCCTCTGACATGTGCTAGGTTGGGAAGTGAAGTTACATTAGTTTTTAGGACATGAATGCACTTAAAGTTTGCTTTTAAGCATGTGCTATATGTTTTATGTCATTGATAACTGTCCATACCATGTGGTGTAATTGGCTTAAACTACAAATTTGCGATAGAGATGCACTTGTATTTAAAGTATATTCTCCTGTCGATGTCAAAAGGCATTCCATATATTCTGAATGCAATGGAATTATAATAAGTGAGTTTGGTATTCCCATAAACACAAGGAATCAAGAGATTTGTCAAAGGTCATTCGGAAACAAAAGCGAACGCAGCGCTGTATAAACTGTGTATAAATTGTTAACTATTCTACCAATGAATTAATCTAGCATTCTGTCAACTCAATAGCTTCCTTTCTTGTTCTGCTGTTCACACACTCCTCACACAGTCCCAGTTCTAGTTCAGTTCATTCATCTGCAATTATTCAAAAAGTTAAATAATTTCATGTGTTTGCTACTGGAATAAGAAAATATTACTTGTGTTTGAAACATTTTATCTTTATTCATAATTTATGTATAAAAATATATTTATTCTGAGGCAGACGGTGACTGTATCAGTGTGATGTGGGCTGATGCTTTATCTACCGGCAGTGTGAATGCAGGGGTTGGCATCCGGCCCGCAGGTGTATTTTTTTTAGTGATTAGAATGTTATTCTTGCCTTCAGTGGAACCTTGCCCAGTGTTGTCCCAGTGGTCCAGCAGGGCAGCTCTCCGGGACGGTTTTGACTGGGATGGTTTTACCTTGTGAAATTCATTGTGCCCGAGTCAAGAGTGAACACCTGCTCCTGTGGACACATCTCACTATGGAGTTTGTCACAGACTGATTCCACCGCCTGTTGGTCAATAATTGGATCGATCTCCTGAACCAGTGGCCGCGGATCTACCGGCGTGTGTTCTTTCCGAATTGAAATCGCTGTGAAATGAATCCGTTAACAGCCGCTCTGCTGCCGGATTCTAAGTTGTCCCTGCCTTCCCTCTGGAACCCTCCTCGTCCCCATCAGATGCCGAGTTCCCAGAGCCCTGGTTAAACACAGCCAGTCACGGTTAAGTCTGTGAAACCAGCCCCATCAATAGACAATAGGTGCAGGAGTAGGCCATTCGGCACTTGGAGCTAGCACCGCCATTCAATGTGATCATGGCTGATCATCCCCAATCAGTACCCCGTTCCTGCCCTCTCCCCATATCCCCCTGACTCCGCTATTTTTAAGAACCTTATCTAGCCCCCTCTTGAAAGCATCCAGAGAACCTGCCTCCACCACCCTCTGAGGCAGAGACTGCGGGCAGGATTAATGAAAGAAAGGACCATTCTGCCTATTGTAGCGGGTGGCTGTTCGTGAGGAGTGTGAGAGAGAGTAGAGGAGTGTGGGGCGAGATTTAATTTCCAGCGGCATGTGAATGATGGGCCCACAAGGGTTGACACTGCAACAGCATTAGCGAGGACGAGTCTGTTTCAACAGTTTATTTCCCAAAGTAAAACACAAAGCGACCTGAATGATCACCGCACTTACTACCGATGTCCTACATATTGCCATTGATAAAGTTACATTACTTTACTGCAAGGAGTGAACAAATCCAAATATATCACAGAAAACTGTAAAAGTGTGCTTGCCGAAGTTCTTACTAGGCACACAAATAACTGCAATGAGTGTATAACTGTTATACCAGTGTCTCAAACTAACTGCTATGTTCAGTAGACATAATATTGCTTAAAGCAACGTTATGTCTACTGAACCTAGCAGTTAGTTTGAGACACTGGTGTAACAGTTATACGCTCTGAAGCGTAAAGAAATAAAACACCAAAGCATAAAGCAATAAAACCAACAAAATCATCGTAGTTTTGTACAAATGACCCATAACTACACCTAGTTAATAGTTTTGAAAGCAATATTTTCTTACCTTGAAGAAGCAAAACTGTAAAATACGGATGAAACGCATGTCTGTATACACGCAGCAGCTTAGCTGGCAAGAATGTTTATCACGAATAACCTATGACCTGGGCATGAGCAGTTGAAATAGCGGACTCACTTATTGCTTTGTTAAAAGAAAGTTAATGGCTTGTATGCGCAAACTAAAGTGAGATTACATTAGGAAGCATCTATTTTTTGGGTTGTCCCAAAGCTGATTAGCAAAGCTCTACACATGCTAATAACTTCAGTGTCATTGCTATTCTCTGCACATGCAGCAAACAATTTGCGCAAAATCATCCACATTGTTGAATGCTGGTTTTAATTTGTCACACTCTCGTGACCAATGTTCCACTGCACTATTCCTAAAACTCAGCACCTGTGCCCAAGTTCTGTAAGCACGTGCGGCAAAATAATGTACGCAAAATAAACGCGCACGCAAGTCAGCATCTCTTGTGTGTACTGCACCTCATCTCCTGAGATGCCGCAATGTGGTTTGTTTGCAAAAGATTGCTTTGAAACAGTCAACTTTCTGAGCACCAACTAAGACAGTCAATTCATGCAAGTTCATTACACAGATTTTGTCGGGTGGCACATGCATTTTTAAACTCGTGACATAATTTTATAAACTGAGGCGCAAACATGCCAACATAAGTAAACCCAGCGGCTGGTTTGTGTAAAGTAGTTAGTGTAATGATGTAATACATTTTAATGCTTGCGTGTTTTTTTTGTTCCATAAAAACTGTTGTAAACGTGGCCAGAATTACTCTAGGTTTGTTCAACTTTCATTCATCATAATTCATTGACAAAAACTGAACTCTGAATGAGTAGTCTGAATAAAAGTAATTCGGCCTTCTCTAGTTTCACCTAATCTTAACTCTTACAGCATCATAAAAATTCAGTTTGGTGTGAATGATGCTTCGTTCATTACAATGCAGTCTGTCTGTTATGTAAATATACTGGTGCGACATTCTGGTGAAAGTGACCCAAGAGCAAACTACTTTTGGAAGTTGACATTGTCTATTGAGTTTGAGTACTTTGCTCCTTGGCTGCTACGCAGCAGAGGTGAAATATTTTCTAATATGTCCAATAGTTAATAGTTAGGAGCTTGAGGTAGCTCTGCTGGTTGAATGTGGTTAATTGCGAGAGGATTGTAAATTCAAGTAAACTCAAATTTGTCCCTTTCTCCGCTTGCTAAAAGTTCATGAAATGATACCTCAAAGTTCATGAATGGTGCACGTAAAGCGATTCATCTGACTGGCATGGTGAAAGTTGGCCGGATGCATTTTGGAATCAAGTAGTTGCTCCAATTTGAAATTTTAGAACACTTGCACTAACTTCACTTCCTGACTTTAGGGTAGTCGTGGAGTTTGAGGTAGGTCATGGCAAGTTAATCGCTGTATTCCCAGTTGAATTGTAAACTGAAATTGTATGTTGCAGAGTGGTTGGTGAGTGGTGATGTGGGTGGAAAGCCGCTCTCTCGCTCTCTCTCTCTACCCCCCCCCCCCCCCCCCCCTTCAAGGTTACTAGTAGCAGACTTCAATCCTATAATTTTTAATCCAGAGATTGCAGTATTAATTAATGTTAAGGTGTTTTTTTTTAAGCGCAGGATTCTCATTTAAAATGGGAGAGGGAGAAAAGCATTAAATGGCTTCTGGTTCTGGAGCAAACATTTGAAATATCACCAATGTGGTCATGGTTCTGCTTCCTATCAAAATGATCTTTCAATGTGTATCTAAAGGATAATTGGACATGTTTTCTTGAGGGGTATGATTTTTTTAAATTCCATGTTTCGACCAATGGAAATCTAGAACCTCTTCATTTAGACATGGGTGTAAGAAACGTGTATATTCTTGTCCTGTTTGTATGAATGTAAATTGTTACAAATAACTTTTCTATGACTCTTGTGTATTTCCAGTGTTAGATGTTTATCGGTTTGGATTTTAATTTTTGTTTATGTAGATTATTTTTGAATTGCTGTAAACCGTGCTGTATAACATGTGATTTTATTTCCATAATTAGATTTTTGAAATTTTTGAATGGAAAGCTGTTCATCATTTGACTCAATGTGCATCGATGCTTGAATGTACTGTGGATTTTAAGTTACTGGTGATTTTATGAGTCTGATTTCAGTTAAAACCAATAATCTTAATTTGTGCTAACGTGTCCATTTTATCTTGTAGAATGAAGTATGTGAGAAAGCAGAATGAACAGAGTATTGAGCATTTAACAAAACCCTTTATCTTCTCAAACCACCACCCTAAAAGTTGCTATATTTGCTGTTGAAAGCTAACTTCTGTTGCATTGGTAAGGGGTATGGAGAAGGCGCCCATATAGATTTGAGAACTGAGGTTGTAACTGAAGATATGATTGGGCTGAGATTTCTTTTCCTGAAAGTTTGTGTGATTAAATTGGCTTTATGTTAAAGGGTGTCATAGAAAGATTGCAAATGCAAAAAGATCACTAACTTCCACATGGTAAACGTCAAAATCTACTACAGGGAATTTACTGTGGAGTTTTGCGGACGGGGGGGTGGGGGGGGGATGCATAAAATGCTTAGATGAAGCACAGTCAGAGTTTGTCTAAAGCTTAAACACAATGCCCTCTTCTATGTTTACTGGATTTGGTGGAGGAAGGGGTTGTGGAGAGAGTCCATTGTTTGGTTCTAAAGTGTAGTGGTTTCAATTTAATGTGGTTTAGGTCTGGTTTTCCGGCTCCTAATCTGTCTCCATGATCGCCAAGTCAGCACGTTGGTTTGAACGGAAGTGAAGGTGCTACCTCCCTGGTGTAGCATCTGTAGGAGCAGCTTCAAACATACCCGACCTATGCAAGACTCAGGGAGGCCTCGAGGTTTTATGTCTATCATTGAACATTTCTATTTCCACTATCTTGTATAAAATCTTGATGCCTAAATTTGGATTTAGGTTATTTGCATTTGACCAGAATTACAAAAGATTTTGTAAAGCCAGGCAGAAATTGCCAACATGTTACCTCATGAAGTGGCAGTTAATTCTGAATTGCTAGCCATATGTAATTGTACAGGTTTCTGGGTTTAATCTAGAGTGGATTTGCATTTAAATCGTGCCTGTAACTCACAATGTTGCTCAACTTTCTAGCTGGGTCTGGTGCTCCTGCCTCAGAAGCTCCAGCTGTGCCTGATGCAGTCCAAGCACCTGTATCCCCCGTTTCTCCTGAGAAGTCTGTTCAAACTGCAGGTAGACTAATAATGGATGATCTCTTAAACTAATATGATCTGAGACTTGCAGTTCTGCTAACAACTTATTTGTTCCTGTGCGCTTGAATATTCTTGGTGTTCTAACCATTTATTTTCAATGGGTGGGTGATTACATGGACTAAACTTTCCTGAGTCCAATCCAGCTCTGTGCGTCCTAAAATGAGATTATTTAACCAGTCGATTCAGTCAATGGAAGACTAGTTGTAAAACTGAGTATGTTTGCCCAAAGGCTAGTATTGCTTAAGCCAATCATATGGAAACCAGTTTCTTGCTATCAATCCTAACTATGCTCCTCATAATATTGGATACTGCTATTGGATCCACCCTCAGCCACTGACAACCCCCATTTATACCCTGATTATAAAGTTGGGCTCTAAGCTCCATGCTCTTGTTCTATTCCCCAGGATGTAAATGCAAGAATTCTGTGACCCCCTTCTCATCTACCTGTGTCCCGTCACTTTCAGAGATCCTTTGACTTGTACATTAACATCACTCTTTTTCAATACAACAAGGTCAATGCTCATTCTCAACCCCAAACAGCGCAGATAAAAACATGAAATCAAAATCTTTAGTGTCCGATTTGGTTTTGAAGTGGGGGCATTTAGGATGAAGTAATTGCACAAATACAATTTCAAAAGCAACAGTTTCAAACTGGGCAGTGTTGAGTAATAAAAGTGACCCATGTTCTAGGGCTAGATCCAGGGATCACCAAGAAACGGTTTGGTTCAAGGCCATAATTTAAAAAAAAACAGCCAGTGAATTTCATTCATGAAAGGACAGAATTGAAAAGTAAGCATGTCAAACTCCTATAGATTCCAGTTGCAGTACTGTGCGGGTATGATCTCTAAAGGAAGACGGGTGGCTATTGGAGTGCAAATAAATAAAGGTGGATACCAGACTGAAGCTGTAGCTATCAGGTCGGACAAAGTGGTGAGCCTTTTTCCTGAATTTCATCAAGGGTTTTTAAGATTATGAAAGTTTGATTTTGTTTCAGGGGAGACCACCAGTAATTAAAATCCTACAAGTTAAGTCCAATGGGGAATTTGAGAGTAACTTCTACCTAGTGGCTTGATGTAAATAATAGTGAAAGACAGATAGCTAGGGGTGCAGCAATGTGTAAGTATGGATGGGACATGTTAGGATGCGTGCTGTGGAAATGTAAGTAACCATGGATCATGTGGGCTGATTGGGTTCTTCTGCAGGGTTTAATGTAATGTTGCATCTTAAATGTACTTTGATTTGAAGTCCCTGTGATAGTACTGATGCTCTTTATGCTCTTGGTTTTTTGGTTATCTTCAACAGCTGCTATTGAAACCTGTTCTGAGCATGAATCTGTTTCCTCAGCCAGTGAGTACATTCAGGCTGAATGCGACTCCAGCGGTGCCAGTAAGATGGAACTTTCAGCTGCTACTGACTTGCATGGCCCAGATCTTCAGCTTCCATCCCCCCAAACAGTCAACAAACAACCTTCATCCCTTCTGCCTTATCCTGTCCTACCCCCTGTCCAGTCTCCTTCAGAACTCTTTCCATCTTCTATTCCTGTTCTTTCCTCTGAGGTGCTCTCTCCCCCTCCTGCTGACCCCACCACTAGCCAACTGCCTTTGTCTCCCGAACAAGCTGATGTCGATGGGCTGCCTTCATCTGATATGGCTGTTACTTCTGTTGAGCATTTGTCCGCTGATTCGGTTGTTGCTGCCACTGTTGAACCGTTGAGTTTGGGCAGTCCCCAAGTCAGCGAACAATCTGAGTTGTCTAGTCACACCGCTGTTTCTTTGGCCACTGAAGTAGATTCTGACCAGGGACCTTCCCCATCTGACATTGCTGATGCTATACCTATACCTCTGCCTGCCCCTGTGGCTCCCACTACTACATCGGCTGAAGTGGTTGATTCCCCCAGCATCGATCAGTTGCACTTGCCCACTGACCCTCCAAATGCCATTACAATAAGCAGTGAGGTTTCGATTCAGTTGGAGGCAAGTATTATGCCTGGGTCTGTGAAGAATGAAGAGGTTCTCCCTGATGCTGTAGTTCCCAGCGACGCTATTGCTATTACTCTGCCCCCACTTACTGGCCTCCCTGTGTCCTCTTCTGTTGGACAGCCTTTAGCTGATGCACCTGGAATCCAAGCAGAACTGTCCTCATCTGACAGTGATAACGCTGCTACCCTGGTGTTCACTGCTGATACACCACAGTTACTTGACCCTGGCACTTCTACTGTGCCTTTGCCCACTAAGTTGGTCACTGCCACTGTTCATCGTCCTTTATCTGGTGACGTTGCATTTTCTAACCTTGCTGATGGACTGCCTGCATCCCACGTCTCTGATGACAGCTCTGGACTTCCTGCATGTGAATGTGTTCTAGCCGCCGCCTCTGTGGTTGCTACCAATGCCCTGCAGCTGCCTTCCCCCGCTGGCACACAAGTTGCAAATGGCATGGGCATGGAGCTTTTGCCTGATGTTTCTGAACCTATGGCCACTATATCTTTGCCCAGTCATGGTATTGTTACTGCTCTTGGGTTGTCTTTACCCGATAGTGTTACTGATGGTGAAAGACCAGTGCCCACTGAAAGAATTGCTGACCAGATGCCTCCACCCCATGAGAGTGCAGGTGAAGCTGTGCAATTACCTGTGCCCTCTGAGGCTGCCAGTGATCCTGTGCCCTCTGAGGCTGCCAGCGATCCTGTGCCCTCTGAGGCTGCCAGCGATCCTGTGCCCTCTGAGGCTGCCAGCGATCCTGTGCCCTCTGAGGCTGCCAGCGATCCTGTGCCCTCTGAGGCTGCCAGCGATCCTGTGCCCTCTGAGGCTGCCAGCGATCCTGTGCCCTCTGAGGCTGCCAGCGATCCTGTGCCCTCTGAGGCTGCCAGCGATCCTGTGCCCTCTGAGGCTGCCAGGGATCCTGTGCCCTCTGAGGCTGCCAGCGATCCTGTGCCCTCTGAGGCTGCCAGCGATCCTGTGCCCTCTGAGGCTGCCAGCGATCCTGTGCCCTCTGAGGCTGTCAGCGATCCTGTGCCCTCTGAGGCTGTCAGCGATCCTGTGCCCTCTGAGGCTGCCAGCGATCCTGTGCCCTCTGAGGCTGCCAATAATCAGGTCCCTTGTGTCCCCAAAGATGAGGCTGCCAGCGATCCTGTGCCCTCTGAGGCTGCCAATAATCAGGTCCCTTGTGTCCCCAAAGATGAAGCTGCCAGCGATCCTGTGCCCTCTGGTGAGCTTGCTGCCGATAGGGTCCCTAGTGTCTTGGAAGATGAGGCTGCCAGTGATCCTGTGCCCTCTGAGGCTGCCAGTGATCCTGTGCCCTCTGAGGCTGCCAGTGATCCTGTGCCCTCTGAGGCTGCCAGCGATCCTGTGTCCTCTGAGGCTGCCAATAATCAGGTCCCTTGTGTCCCCAAAGATGAAGCTGCCAGTGATCCTGTGCCCTCTGAGGCTGCCAGTGATCCTGTGCCCTCTGAGGCTGCCAGTGATCCTGTGCCCTCTGAGGCTGCCAGCGATCCTGTGTCCTCTGAGGCTGCCAATAATCAGGTCCCTTGTGTCCCCAAAGATGAAGCTGCCAGCGATCTTGTGCCGTCTGGTGAGGTTGCTACCGATCGGGTCCCTAGTGTCTTAAAAGATGAGGCTGCCAGCGATCCTGTGCCCTCTGAGGCTGCCAGCGATCAGGTCCCTTATGCCCTCAAAGGTGAAACTGCCAGCAAACCTGTGCCCTCTGAGGCTGCCAGTGATCAGGCCCCTTGTGCCTTTGAAGGTGAAGCTGCCCGCAGTCCTGTACCTGTGCCCTCTGAGGCTGCCACCGATCAGGTGCCTTGTGTCCTCAAAGATGAGGCCACCAGTGATCATGAACTCTTGTCTCCTCTGAGTGCCACTAATCAGGCGTCTTTACCTAATGAAGATGCTGATAAAATTGCCTTGCCCCCTCAAGGTGTGTGTGAAGCTAGTCAGGTGCCTTTGGCCTTTGAGGATGCCACTGATCAGGCTGTATTGCCTCCTCAACAAGGTGCCAGTCAGGTGCCTTTTGCCCCCAAGGGTGATGTTGCAGCTCGGGTCCCCTTTCCCTATGAGGGTAAAGATGAAGGTCCCAAAACACCTGATCAATTGACTTGTTCCACTGAGGCTGCTCCCGAGCGCCCGCTCTTACCCAACTCTGACAGTATGTCCCCTGCTCTGTCTGTTGATGCCAGTGCCATTGAAGGTCCACTTTCTGTAGATGGCACCACTGATTTGCCATGGTCTTCCACTCCTCTGGCCGACACAGCGGACGAGTCATCAGCTCAGCCTCCAGTTGTGGAAGCTGAACTTCCTGTGTCCCCTTGTGTTCCTGAGCTGCCTTCAGCCACCTCCAATTTGTCTGTAGGTCAAGAAATCCCCTGTGCTGATAATGCTTACATTGAGCAGTCACTAACAGTAGACCTGCCTGCTTCAGAGCCTCATTCCCTGCTCTCCCATCTAACTGACCAAGTTGCTCAGTGTACTGACTTGCTTCTGTCTCTTGATCCCACTGAGAATTCCCAGCTTCAATCCCCTCTGCACGCTACTACTAAGCTGCCACCCACTCCCTGCATTGCTGATTATTCACCTGATGTAGTACCTACATCTTCTGAACTTTCTTTATCTTCAGAATCTAGACCTGTCACTGAATTTCCTCCACCTCTCACTGTCCCACCTGCCTCTGTTCAACTCACTACCCCATCCCCTGAATCATCCTCGGCTGTCCAAATTGATGACGATGATGATGAGATGCCTCCTCTGATTTCTGCGATCAACGAGACTCCCCTCTGTGAGGCTCCTGCCCCACCTGTTCTTGAGAAGGCAATTCCCAAGATTTCTCTGACTGGAAAGGAGTCGGTGGTGAAGCAAAATGATGAGGGTACTTAGTTTGGTTGAGGTGTGCATGTATGGTGTTCTGCTTAGTTGAATTGTGCACCTGCATTAAACTGAAGTAAAGGCTCTTACATTTCACATCTGGGAAAGGCTAACTTTTTTAAGTGAAGCATTTGTGTTCGTGGGAGGAATGTTTTTATTGATATTTATATATTGTCCTCCAGAACAGAGTAACTTAAAATTAGCCTATCCTTTGGCAAGGAAAAATTGTCTGGTTTGAAATCTGTACTATTGTTCCAAAATTTGTTTTCATTGGGAAAGCCAATCACGAGTGTAATTCCCAATTTGTAACTTGGGGGGAGGGAGAAGATGAGTTATAATCCCTTTTTTCCCCTGTCATCTTGAAAAGAGATGCATTAGTAGTTGACTTTCATGGAAGGATTGCTGTCTCTTTTGGGCAGGTTAATTATGTACAAATTTCAACCGTGGCCACAGGGTGTTTAGAGCTTGTGTACTAATGGCAGTGTGAAGTCCACCTTTTGTTTCCTACGCTTGTATTTCACAAGTAGTTGGGGACTTAACTTGACTGAACTGGTTTTGAAAGGGTTTGTTGTACACTAATTGTACTAACACTGAGCCTCACGTGCTAAAACTGGCCTGCATACCTCAGCCTGTGAATATTTCCTGATCACTTTTTTAAAAAAATGTCACCAATTATAACAAAGACTGATTTCTGCAACATACTTCTATGTATTCATTTGGTCCTTTGGCATTTGCTTGTATTTATTTTAAATCCCAAATATCTTGCAATTTTATTTGCCTATTTTGTGAACACAGGATGAGCATTACGGGTATGAGCGGAATATTGGGACTACTATGTAATTGGTGTTGTATCTGGTACCAATAATGTTCACACTAACCTAGGAATCCTTTATTGCATGGTGTGAACACTTAACCACTTAAGCGTCGAAGTATCCAGGTTTATTTTCTCCTTTATAGGTAACAATTGAAGGTAAAAGGTTTCTATTGCCACAAAGGTGTTTTTTTGTTTTTTTTAACCACATTGTGTTTTTAGGTTTGTGCTTATGGCTCTGTAGAAGTAGATCAATATCAACGGTACACCTTTTTTAACTATTGATCCAAGTTTTGCACAGCTTTATTGCACAGGTTTACACCTTCTCCACCTTGGCATGTCTGCGTGTTAAACATGGTTATGGCAACGGCCATAAAGTGGTGCCCCTCACTTTCTCCCCAGGCATAGCACGTTTTCTTTGCAAATCACTTAAAATCCCACAGACCTGAAATGTGTGGAGCCTGTATTAAATGTGTGACATTTTGTAGGGTCTGGGACAGAATCGGACAGCGATGAGTCGGTACCAGAACTGGAAGAACAGGATACAACGCAGTCAGCAACACAGCAAGCCCAGGTGTGTCTGCAAATGTGTGAATATAAGCTTTATGAAACTATTTTGAAAGGCAAACTGCCTTCACTGTGTAGTCCTTTCCGTGTACTTGCATTTCAGCATCTTAACCTTTTGGTCTGCCTTCTTTCTATGTGTCAAATGAAACCTTGTCCACCTCCTTTTTAACCAGCTTGTACTGTTTGTATAACGTTTGCCCCCTTCAGAAAAGTTGTGGTTACTCTAAAGAGGTTTACAAGACTGGTTCCAAGGTTGCTCGGTCTGATATATGGGGGGGGGGGGGGGGTGATTGAGTGGACTGAGCCTCTGTTCACTGGTGTTGGGAGGGGGAGGTGACAGAATTGAATATTACAAATTCTTAGAATCAGTACAATATAAAAATGAGCCCTTCAGCCCACCACATCCATGCTGATCTTTTTTTGCTCATCTACACTAATCCCATTTGCTTGCATTACGATTTATATCATTCAATTCCTTGCCGATTTAAGTTTATTTAAATGACTAAAACATAATTATATTTGATACCTACAAGTTTACTTGCAGTTCCCGATATCAAGCACTTTTTTCAAAGAAAACGTGCCCCTCAGTTCCACTTTAAAATTATTTCCTCTTGCCTTAACTCTCGTCTTGCTTTTAAAGCCTACCATGGAAAAGGAGATTTTAACTATCATAATTGTGTATACTTCCATCAGGTGCCTCTGAGCCTCCTTTGCTCCAGGCTGTCCAGGAAAACAAGTCCAGCCTGTCCAATCTCTCCATAATTAAAGTCCTCCAATACAGGCAAGGCCCAAGTAAAACCCCTCTGCACTCACCTTCATCTTGCATTGTGGCGACAAGAATTGCGCACACACCCAAGTGTGACCTCAACAGAGTAGATGACAGGAGATGTTTCTCCTGGTAAAACTCTAGAATTGTGGCCGTTCTTAAAATTTGGCCAGAAATGAAGGGGATTTTCTTAGTGTGATGATTCCTTAAAATCCTCTAACCTGACGCCTGTAGAAGATTAGCTATTGATTGCATTCAGGACCGATTGGCCATTTTCTGTATGCTAAAGGAATGAGGATGGGGCTAAAAAACAGAGTTTAAGGTGGCTGTTCAACCACAGTTGTGTGGAAAGAAGCCTCCCTCCCCCCATATCCTACAATCATGAACGGTGTATAAACAGGCCCTTCAGCCCATCAAGTACCTGTTTATACTAACTCCGTTTTTATTCTTCCCACATTCCCATCGGGTCCTCCTCACCCACCCGTTCAGATTCTAACACTTGCCTGCATGTTAGAGGCAGTTTGTATCAGACAATTAACCCACCAAACATGCACCTATTTCTATTCTTGTGGTTTCCTTGCTATCGGATCAGGCTCGGTATCGAAATCAAGTATGATTCTAATGTGAACGTTAATAGATAAATAGATTATGAAAGGAAACTGGCAGGGAACATAAAAACTGACTGCAAAAGTTTTTATAGATATGTGAAGAGAAAGAGACTAGTTGGTCCCTTGCAGTCAGAAACAGGTGAATTGATCATGGGGAACAAGGACATGGCAGACCAATTGAATAACTACTTTGGTTCTGTCTTCACTAAGGAAAACATAAATAATCTGCCGGAAATAGCAGTGGAACGGGGGTCAAATAAGATGGAGGAACTGAGTGAAATCCAGGTTAGCCGGGAGGTGGTGTTGGGTAAATTGAACGGATTGAAGGCCGATAAATCCCCAGGGCCAGATAGTCTGCATCCCAGAGTACTCAAGGAGGTAGCCACAGAAATAGTGGATGCATTAGTAATAATTTTTCAAAATTCCTTAGATTCTGGAGTAGTTCCTGAGGATTGGAGGGTAGCTAATGTAATCCCACTTTTTAAAAAAGGAGGGAGAGAGAAAGCGGGGAATTACAGACCAGTTAGTCTAACATCGGTAGTGGGGAAACTGCTAGAGTCAGTTAGTAAAGATGGGATAGCAGCGCATTTGTAAAGTGGTGAAATCATTGGACAAAGTCAGCATGGATTTCCGAAAGGTAAATCATGTCTGACAAATCTGATAGAATTTTTCGAGGATGTAACTAGTAGAGTGGATAAGGGAGAACCAGTGGATGTGTTATATCTAGACTTTCAGAAGGCTTTCGACAAGATCCCGCATAAGAGATTAGCATACAAACTTAAAGCACACGGTATTGGGAGTTCAGTATTGATGTGGATAGAGAACTGGCTGGCAGACAGGAAGCACAGGGTAGGAGTAAACGGGTCCTTTTCAGAATGGCAGACAGTGACTAGTGGGTTACCGCAAGGCTCAGTGCTGGAACCCCAGCTATTTACAATATATATTAATGATTTGGACGAGGGAATTGAATGCAACATCTCCAAATTTGCAGATTACACCAAGCTGGGGGGGTATAGTTAGGTGTGAGGAGGATGCTTGGCGGCTGCAGGGTGATTTGGATAGGCTGAGTGAATGGGCAGATGCATGGCAGATGCAGTATAATGTGGATAAATGTGAGGTTATCCACTTTGGTGGCAAAAACATGAGGATAGACTATTATCTGAATGGTGGCAGATTAGGAAAAGGGGAGATGCAATGAGACCTGGGTGTCATGGTACACCAGTCATTGAAAGTAAGCATTCAGGTGCAGCAGGCAGTGAAGAAAGCAAATGGTATGTTAGCATTCATAGCGAAAGGATTTGAGTATAGGAGCAGGGAGGTTCTACTGCAGTTGTACAGGGTTTTGGTGAGGCCACACCTGGAGTATTGCGTACAGTTTTGGTCTCCAAACCTGTGGAAAGACATTCTTGCCATAGAGGGGGTACAGAGAAGATTCACCAGACTGATTCCTGGGATGTCAGGACTTTCATATGAGGAAGGACTGGATAGACTCGGCTTGTACTCGCTGGAATTTAGAAGATTGAAGGGGGATCTTATAGAAACTTACAAAATTCTTAAAGGGTTGGACAAGCTAGATGCTGGAAGATTGTTCCCGATGTTGGGGGAGTCCAGAACAAGGGGTCACAGTCTAAGGATAAGGGGGAATTCCTTTAGGACCGAGATGAGGAAAACATTCTTTACACAGAGAGTGGTGAGTCTCTGGAATTCTCTGCCACAGAAGGTAGTTGAGGCCAGTTCATTGGCTATATTTAAGAGGGCGTTAGATGTGGCACTTGTGGCTAAAGGGATCAGGGGGTATGGAGAGAAGGCAGGTACGGGATACTGAGTTGGATGATCGGCCATGATCACATTGAATGGCGGTGCTGGCTCAAAGGGCCGAATGGCCTACTCCTGCACCTATTTTTCTATGTTTCTATGTTTGATTTAGTCTGGTTCTTTAAAATATATTTGTTTCTACTGAGGCATGCATCAGGGTTAGTTTCTCAGCAGTCTTCATGAGCTTGGTCAAAAAGCCATTCCTTCACGTTTCATGCTGTGGCAGGCCAAGATGTCAATGGTTAATAAATTGACAACAAATGTGTCTAATTTGCTTACCACATGGTCACTTGTGTGTCAGTTGCACCGCTTTCATCCATTCGACTTTGGTTATTAGCTTTCATGAGTCTTCATAACTTGTGACTTGTGTGCATATCCCAAGCAGAAAACATTGCATTGGAATGTTTGGAAAGCTGGCTCGCATCAGGATGGAAGCATTTGAAGAGGTTAAAATGTGCACCTCTACTGTTCACTGTGCAAATGATATGTATATTGCTGAATAAATAAAGATTAGTAGTATGAGCCAATTGTGTAAGTTTCCTTTGTGTGAAATAATGAAGTTATTTTCCTGCCTCTGCTATTGAGATCTTATGAAATACTACGGGTAAAATTCTATGGGTGTTGGCAGTTCCCACCTGACTTCATGACCTTGATTTATTTATGACCTGGGCACCAAAGAGTTGTTTAGAAAATAGAGGAATTTTGAGCATGTGCGCATAAATGCAATTCTCGTGTCCCCCAGCCTCCAATCCTTGTCCACAAAGCTGATCACTTCCCCTAGCTCTTCGTTGCTTTTGATTTATGCCTGTTAGGGCGGGACTGGTTCAACATTGCACCTGAAAAGAATTGATGTTTTTTAAGCAGTTTGGACTGTTGAAGCTAATCTTGTGAAGACTGCCCCCTGCTGTTTTTGATTTGTGCTGCAAGTACAGGTCCAAATTTTGAAACGATCTCCATTATCCTTTAATTGAATGTGCATAGTTAAGTTTAAGTTGAAAATCGGTCTAAATATGATGGTGGGCTTCACAGTTCCTTGGACACCAATTATGTACAGTAATTTGAGTTTGTACCAATCTTCGTTTTGATATTTGTGAGGAGCACAATTTGAGTACGACAAATTGCCCATAGTTGGAGCTTGTTTCCTGGGATGGAATTACCTGTTGTATATGATTGTGGCAAGACGGTAAACCTGTTGACAATTTCTCTTTTCATATTGAAGGGTGGTTTTAGGTCTTCATCTTTGCTTGTATTTGTGAATGTGGCGATCTCTGCAGATCACTTGGGGCCTGGGACCCTGCCTTAAGGGCCTGTGCCACTTACGCAATTTTTTTTTTTAGGCGATTTGAGGCACCAGTCAGGTCACCCAAAATGTTCAAAATGTTGAAAATTCAGCGGCGACCAGAAAAAGGTACGGCTCTTTGGGCGACTACTCACAACCAAACGGGTGTCACCTGTATGGTCGTGAGTAGTCGCCCAAAGAGTCGTACCTTTTTCTGGTCGCCGCTGGATTTTCAACATTTTTAAATTTTTCGGTGACCGGATGTGACACTGACTGGTGTCGGAAGTCGCCGGAAATATTGCGTACGTGGGACAGGCCCTTTACCCGGTGTATGGCTGCAAAACCATGGTTGTAAAGAGGTGTCCTCTAATTTGGCTAATAGAAACTGATGTACGTGGAGATGAGTCTCATTTGGCATTGTACGAAGTGGTGTATTTATCTTTTTTTTACTGTCGTAGCTTGCAGCTGCAGCCGAAATCGATGAAGAGCCAGTTAGCAAAGCAAAACAGAGCAGAAGTGAAAAGAAGGCGCGAAAAGTAAGTAAATTTCTTGTTAACTTTGCTGCCTGCAATCTGTAAACGTAATGGAGTAGTGGCAAATTATTTTACAGTTCAATTATTTTGCTTGAAGGGCCATTTAATAAATACTACATTTCTGGCATTTCTGTGCGTTTATAATGACTAAAATGAAAGAGGACTTTCTCTCAAGAAACCCCTCCAACTAAATTTAACAATGTCTTTGTGGCTTTTGTTCATTTGACCTGAGCTAGATGGTTAACATTGCACAGTAACCTCCCTGGAGGGGTTGATAAAATTGTATAATGAAGGTTATCCTTTTCTTCACAGGCAATGTCAAAACTGGGTCTCCGTCAGGTTACTGGGGTAACGAGAGTCACGATAAGAAAATCAAAAAACATACTGTTTGTCATCACAAAGCCAGATGTCTACAAAAGTCCTGCATCCGATACCTATATTGTTTTTGGTGAAGCTAAGGTAAATACCAATAAAATGCTTATTTGGGCATTTTGATTAGATAGATGTGACTGCGCTAATTGTCGAGCTGCTAGATTTTGGGCTTTCCCACATGGGTAAAACAAATCTGCCTTATGCTGCAGCTGCTTTTCCAGTTTTCTTTCCCCCAGAGGTGCACATCAATGTATCCTTCTTGGCAGCAAGCTTGTGCCCTAATGCTGTGAGCTGAGGCAGCCTTGTGCATCAAAAGTTGACAATGAACAAAAATAAAGAAGCTGTTCTTGGGGTGCATGATCTGGTGCATCAAATAATGGGGAGCATTATTTGTACCAATGCTAGTTCAGAATGTGCTGTTTGAAATTTTCTGCAAATGCTGGAAGTTTTCAATTTTTATTTTTTGCTGTAATGGTTGCGTGTTTGTTTTCCAGTGGAGGGTTTCAACCCTATTTTTATGCTTATTCCTAGATTGAGGATCTATCTCAGCAAGCACAGCTCGCCGCTGCAGAGAAATTCAAGGTACAGGGAGAATCGGTTGCCAATATCCAAGAAAACACACAGACTCCAACTGTACAGGAGGAGAGCGAAGAGGAAGAGGTATGCTTTTAAGTTTGGCATCCAAGTTGCTGCCCACATCAGATCGGATATCACTCTTGATTTCATTCTGGATCTGACTAAATGGTTCACGTTTTTTTTTTTAGGTCGATGAAACCGGTGTAGAGGTCAAGGACATCGAGCTGGTCATGTCTCAAGCCAACGTGTCCCGGGCTAAGGCTGTCCGCGCATTGAAAAATAACAACAACGATATTGTAAATGCTATTATGGTATGTTCTGTTTTTGCATTCTTCAATAGACTGATTTGGGGAAGAGCTGATTGTGGATTTCATTTAAATTTACTGTTGTTTGTCTGAGCCTTGCTGCACTTGGCATAGTCGTTCCATTGCAGTTTATCTATGGTTGACGACGTTGAATGATGTCTGATTCTGCTCCCTTTTTATTTTTCAGGAGTTGACGATGTAAGCTGCAGGAAATAAGTGGGTAACAGTCCTTTTGGTGCAGCATCAGTACATTTGTACCATTTATATTGATAAACCTTAAATAAAGATGTGGCTTGAAATTGTTATTTTTGTTTAGACTGATCTCTGTGTATACATCTCGATGCCAGCAAATATTCATCTTTAAGTTGGTACCACATATTGCTTCAATTAATTCTTTGCGACTGAACTTCCCAGGCGTTCCAGTCTGTTGCTTTGCATTTTTATAGCGCTGCAATTTCCTGTTGCTATTTACCAACTGCACTTCCATTTTTGACAATGAAGTTCAAATAAAGTGAATAATGGTGTAAATGTGTGTGTTAATTCTCACATCACATTAGGTACACCCATCATTGAACTGTACCGCTTGGAAATAGGCATTTGGCTCACCATGAGCATACAGATCTTTATGCCCACATTAGTAGTGCATCCTTCCATACATTGCCTACTTGTTTGTCCTGGTGCTTCTTAATTGTAATGATTGTATTTGATTCAACCTCCAGTAACTCATTCCCCAAAAAGCTAATTCCTTGGATCCTCTTAAAGCTTAAAAAAGTTTTTTTTTAAATCCCCTCAGCTTAAACCTATGCCTTTTCTATCCTTCCCTCTACCCCTACCATGAAGTAAAGGATTCTCCCTAATTATGCCTCGTAATCTTTTAAATCTCAATCAGATTGACCATGAGCCACCTTTGCTTCAGGAAAAACAGGCCCAGCCGACCCAATCTCTGCCGATAAGTAAAGTCCTCCAGTTCCTAATGAATTCCACATCTGATGGAGTGATAATCAGAATTGCACACAATATTCCCTGAAACCGATCCCAGTGTTTTGTGAAGTTGCAGCATGGCGTCCTATGTGTTCTATGCCCTGACCAATGGCATGCTTGTCTTCATCTGTTGCCATTGCCCCATCAACCTGTGTTACCACTTTTGGGGAACTTTGAACTTTGACTCAAGGTCTCAGTTTATCATGAAATTTGCTCCAAAAATCTTTAAAATGATGGGACTAACTTCTGACTTCAAAGCTTGGTCCTTGTCGTTACAGTCTTTCTTTTGAGGTGTAAGAGACGACGGAACTATGTTTGCATTGCAAGGGAATAATTTGGAGATATCGATTAGTACTTCAGTGTAAGAGAGCACTTGTTAAAATTTCTGATCTCTTCATCCTGTGGACATTGTGTTAACTTGTGGATCACGAACCACGTGCTCTCTCAGATACTTCAACATACGGAGTATGGTGAATGATGTGCACTTTTATGCATAAAGCAACTAAACTGGTTTTGTTTTCTGTGTGGTGTAGGTGTGCCAAATCTATTAACCTACCTGCCTTTTGCATGTCCCAGCCAATGCTACTTAAGAGAACCTGCCAACCCTAGGCAAATGAACATTGCAGTAGTTGTGTTATGCCAACTATTACTGAACCAAATTTGCAAAAGAGCATCTTTTCTAAAAGTGCGCATTTTCTCAAACCAGACAGATCTTTCTTGCATTACTGTAATGCTGTGTAACACTTAGTTTGAATTGTAAATATAACCAGCGATGAAAAGATTCAAGCTATTGAACTATGGAGAGGCTGGGAAAAGGGAACGTACTGCTTGCTTATAGTTTTCAGCATCAAATATATGCACTGGTACAAAAATACTGTACAATTCATTATATTCCTCTCAATGTACCACTTTTGCACGCTTCATGCAATGCACATCTGATTGGATTTTTTGAATAGTATTGTGAATCAAATAGCAATACTGCTTTCTTGTCTCTTGGTATTTTGCTCGATACCAACCAATGCCTCAATGTCTAATTTGCTGTGGCTCCTTGCTGGCAAATGGACTAACAATGGCTACAAATCACACCACTCGGGAGAAGCTGAAATTTCTTTTAAATTCTGGTCAAATAAAATCTGATCTATAATTGCTGGAAATCTGAAATAAAATCTATGTATTTGTGAAAAGAATATTAACGTTTCAGGCTAAAGGTACTTTGTCAGAATTGGGAAAGTTCCCAAATGTATACAATGGGAGAGGGAGGGATAATACATATGGAATATCTGTAATGGGTTGGGGCCAGGATTGCTGTGAGGATGGGTTGTTAAAGGAGCAGTTTAATTGCGCCAACGGTTGTGTATCAGCGATCCACATGCCCTCGAATAAAGGCGTTCACAGTGTTAGTATGTTGGGTTGAGGATTTTTTTCCTAGGAACATACAACCTTGGTAAAGGCTTAAAGCCCTGTCCCACAGTACGAATTCATTCCAAGAGCTCTCCTGAGTTTAAAAAAAAAACTTGTGTTAAGCACGGAGAATGAACGTAGCGGATACGTCGGAGCTCTGGGACGTCTCTTAGTGGCTCGTAACGCTAACGGCAGGTACTCGGGAAGACTCGCTAACGGCAGGTAAGCACAGGAAGACTCGTGAAGATTTTTTGACATGATGAAAAATGTCCACGAGAGCCCCGAGTACCGACGAGTGGCCATTACCGTAAATCTCCGAGTCGAATCGGGGCAAACTCGGGAGAACTCTTGGAATGAACTCGTACCGTGGGACAGGACTTTTAAGAATAAATTGATAGTTCATTTAACTTTTATTTTGAGGAATCTGGAAGTTGCTGATAACGCCAGCATTTATTGGCCACTCATAATTCTCATTCAGATGCTGGTGGTAGTGGGCCACTATTGACTTGAACCAAAACAGTCCTCAGAAGTTGCTCCCACAGGACATTAACATGATGAAGGACCCGCAATGCATTTCCAAGTCGGGATGTTGTGTTTTGCTTTTGTTCTCAATGGTAAACATTAAGTTTGGGAGAAGCAGTTAGCGCAACATAGGTGTGTAACTGCAGTGTGCTTTGTAGCCACTGCAGCCACTACACCTGTGCTGGATGAGGAAGCTATCCTCATCCAGACAAATGGAGGACATTCCATCATGCTTGTGCATGTGGATAGTGAGGTGTCAGGAGGCAAATCATTTCTTGGAGAAAACCCAGCATTTGACTTATAGCCATGGTATTTATGTGGCTGGTTCAACTGGCTTTCTGGTCAGTGGTAACCTCTAAAATGTTGAGGGATTCCATGATGGTAATGCTATTGAATGTCAAGGGTAGAAGGTTAGTTTTGTTGAAGATAGTCATTGTCTGGAGCTCAGTAGCATGTTGCCATTTAACAGTTCATGCCCAAATGTTGTCAATCTTGCAACATGTTTGTTTGAATGGCTTCATTTTCTGCCAGAGTTATGTGATTGAACACTGCAACATTGAACACCCAACTTCTGATCGGTCAATGAAACAACTGAAGATTGTTGGGCTTGAGGCATAGCTCTGTGACAAACGCCTGCCAGCATAATTGGTATTCGACAACGCCAACCACCTCTGGAAGCTATGGCCAGCCATTGATGTATTTTGTTCCACAAGATACGGTGTGCAGTTTTGGTCCCCTAATTTGAGGAAGGACATTCTTGCTATTGAGGGAGTGCAGCATAGGTTTACAAGGTTAATTCCCGGGATGGTGGGACTGTCATATGCTGAGAGAATGGAGCAGCTGGGCTTGTACACTCTGGAGTTTAGAAGAATGAGAGGATATATCATTGAAACATATAAGATTGTTAAGGGTTTGGACATGCTCGAGGCAGGAAACATGTTCCCAATGTTGGGAGAGTCCAGAACCAGGGGCCACAGTTTAAGAATGAAGAGTAAGCCATTTAGAACGGAGACTAGGAAACACTTTTTCTCACAGAGAGTGGTGAGTCTGTGGAATTCTCTGTCTCAGAGGACGGTGCAGGCAGGTTCTCTGGATGCTTTCAAGAGAGCTAGACAGGGCTCTTAAAAATAGCGGAGTCGGGGATATGGGGAGAAGGCAGGAACGGGGTACTGATTGGGGATGATCAGCCGTGATCACATTGAATGGCGGTGCTGGCTCAAATGGCCTACTCCTACACCCATTGTCTATTGACTTTAGTTTTTTTTCTGGGCTGCTTGATACCACATTCTTGTCGTCAAGTTGTATCAGCGTCAAAGTTGTTCTTGTTTTGCCTCTGGAATTGCTTTTTTTTTTGGTCTATGTTTGGGCCAAGACGTATGTCTGGAGTCAAGTGACCCTGTCAAAATCCAAAGCAGTGAGCAAGTGTTGCTTGATTGCGTTCGGCACATTTGCCTGAGAGTAGACATTGGTCATTTTGCTGGATTGGATTTGTCCTGCTTTCTGTGGACCGGCGGTGGCTGGCAACATTTCACCTCATCAGCTGGATGCCGAGGTTATAAACTCACTGAAACAGTTTGGAGGTATGGCTCTGGAGCACAGGCCTTCAGTCTTAGAACCAGTTGATTATGTAGTCTCATGGTTTATCTGATGCTGTCAACTGTTTCTTGCTATCAAATGGAGCAATTTGAAACTGCTCGAGACCGGCACAAATTCTGAGAGGAGGCAGGGGTGGATCATCCAGCCTGTTCTGGCTGAATGTGATTACGAAAGCGTTATCTTTACCACTTGCAAACTGCTCTCTGCCGTGGCAGCGGATGGGAAATGCTCTTGGTGCAGCCTGCTATTCAATTGTCCACTGCCATCCAAGACTAGATGGAGTGCGGCTGTGGAATGTTGAACTCGGCTGTTGGTTAGAGATCACTCACCTCTGTTGATCACGGTGGCGCAGCGGTAGAGTTGTTGCCTTGCAGCGCCAGAGACCCGGGTTCAATCCCGACAATGGGTGCTGTCTGTACGGAGTTTGTACATTCTCCCTTTGACCTGCGTGGGTTTTCTCCAAGATCTTCGGTTTCCTCCCACACTCAAGACGTACAGGTATGTAGGTTAATTGGCTCGATGTATGTGTAAATTGTCCCTAGTCAAGAAAGCTTTATTGTCATGTGTCCCAGACGGACAATGGAATTCTTACTTGCTACAGCACAACAGAATATGTAAACATAATACAAAACGGAAGATAAATGTTCAGTGTGTCTATAGACCATATCTGCACTATAAATAAACAGATCATGTGTGGAGGATAGTGTTAATGTGCAGGTGTGGACTCCACCTGTGTTTCCACACTATCTCTAAACTAATCTAAAATGCTTTTTTTACCCTCGCTATTTTTCATGCATGTAGTCTCAATTGCCTAACACCTGAAATTTAGTTTGCCCAGTACTGTTCGTGGCATGCCCTCATGCACTCATTGAACGAGGGTTGATCCACTGATCTTATTAATGGTGGAGTGAGCCATATAGCAGGCCAGGGGGTTATGGAAAGTGGACCATCAGGTGCAGTACAAACATGCTGCGTAGTGTTTCATGGAGGCCAAGGTTTGAGCTTCTAGATCCGTTTCACGTCTGTCCCATTTAGCTAATTTCTGGTGCAATAAACTGTGATGGAGTGTGTGCTTGTTGTGCAGACGACATCTTGTCTCCATGTGGACTGTGTGCCTATCACTCCTACTGATACTGTTATTGGACAGATGCCTCTCCCTCAGGGTAGATTGGAAATGAGGATGAGCCGGTTTATTGTTCTTGCAGCTTTGCAGGCAAACTTGCCGCAGAGCCAATTTGGCAGAGGTGTCGTGTGGAGCTCGGCCCAAGATGATGCCACCTACCCAGTTGTCGTTATGTTCAACTCTCCTGTAAGATGCTACATTCGGTGTTGCTCAGCATGGAAGAGGACAGATCCATCTACTGAGGGTGCCTAGTCGGTAATATTGAGTATGAAGTTGCTTTACCCTCCTTTAAACTGTTGCCGTGGAGTCTGGAATCTACGTTGAGGACTCCCTTATTCCTGGGTACAGTCTGTCACTGTCTCCGCTGAGACAGGAAGTAACCAGCACTTGGAATGAGGAGGCTGGTTCACTGTTAAAGGTGTGATTCTATAAGTTTGAGAGGCAGAGGTAAAGTAGACAGTCAGAGGGTGGAAATGTTAAAGACTAGAGGAGAGGTGAGGGGCAGATTCTTTTACACGCCAGCGTGTGCCTGGAACACACTGCCAGAGATGATGGTGGAGACGGATATGATAGTGGAATTTAAGAGGCTTTTAGATGGGCACATGGATATGTTGAGAATGGAGGGATATGGATCACAAGCCGGCAGAGATTATTTTAACTTGGCGTTATGTCTGGCATGGACATTGTGGAACAAAAAAATCTGTTCCTGTGCTCTACTGTTCTATGTTTAAGAAGGAACTGCAGATGCTGGAAAATCGAAGGTGCTGGAGAAACTCAGCGGGTGCAGCAGCATCTATGGAGCGAAGGAAATGGGCAACGTTTCAGGCCTTCTTCAGACTGATGGAGGGGGGGGGGCGGGGAGAAGAAAGGAAAACTGAGGAGGCGGAGCCCGAGGGCTGAGGGAGAGCTAGGAAGGGGAGCAAGGGCTAACGGAATTGGGAGAATTCAATGTTTCTGGTGGTCCTCACTCTGGCCATGGAGGAGGCCCAGGACAGAGAGGTCGGATACGGAATAGGAGGGGGAGTTGAAGTGCTGAGCCACCGGGAGGTCAGGTTGGTTAATGTGGACCGAGCGGAGGTGTTCGGCGAAACGATCGCCAAGCCTACGCTCGGTCTCACCGATCTACTTGTGGTTAGCGTACATCAGTACCTTACTCTGTACACCTATACCTCATCAGTCTGAAGATGCTGCCTGTCCCGCTAAGTTACTCCAGCACTTTGTGTCTATTCTGTACCTTACTAGGTAGCTATTGTTAATTGCACACGAGCATCTCTCAACACTTATCTTTGCCAGGCGTGATCATTATGATAGTGTTTGAATATTGATCTCAATCGTTACCCAGACTTGGTCCATGTCTAAGATTATTTAGCATTTGGGCATGGGCGTTGGAGAAAGTTGGAACTTGAGTACAATAGGTAGAGCTAAGGGGAAGGTACAGAATGCAAAATATAGTTCTCAGCATTGCATCACATCAGTTCAAAAGACAATGTGCAGTGTCCATAATGGGGTAGGGTTGAATCAGACAGTACCCTGTCTGATTCAACTGATAACAGCGGGGAAGATGCTGTTCCTGAGTCGAGTGGTGTGTGCTTTTAAACTTCTGTACCTTCTGCCGGGCCGGAGCAGGGAGAAGGAGGAATGGCCCGGGGTGGAACCGGTCTATGATGTTGGATGCTTTTCCAAGGTGACGTGAAATGTCGATGGGGGGAGGTTTGGTCTGTGCGTTGTACTTGGCTACATCTACAACTCTGCATTTTCTTGCAGTCTTGGGCAGACTGTCTTGAACTTTCAATAGCTTAACTACAATGTGAGGTACCGCAAGGCTCAGTGCTGGGACCCCAGCTATTTACAATATATATTAATGATTTGGACGAGGGAATTCAATGCAACATCTCCAAATTTGCAGATGACACCAAGCTGGGGGGTATAGTTAGGTGTGAGGAGGATGCTTGGAGGCTGCAGGGTGATTTGGATAGGGTGAGTGAATGGGCAGATGCATGGCAGATGCAGTATAATGTGGATAAATGTGAGGTTATCCACTTTGGTGGCAAAAACATGAGGGTAGACTATTATCTGCATGGTGGCAGATTAGGAAAGGGGGAGATGCAATGAGACCTGGGTGTCATGGTACACCAGTCATTGAAAGTAGGCATGCAGGTGCAGCAGGCAGTGAAGAAAGCAAATGGTATGTTAGCATTCATAGCGGAAGGATTTGAGTGTAGGAGCAGGGAGGTTCTACTGCAGTTGTACAGGGTTTTGGTGAGGCCACACCTGGAGTATTGCATACAGTTTTGGTCTCCAAATCTGAGGAAAGACATTCTTGCCATAGAGGGGGTACAGAGAAGATTCACCAGACTGATTCCTGGGATGTCAGGACTTTCATATGAGGAAAGACTGGATAGACTCGGCTTGTACTCGCTGGAATTTAGAAGATTGAGGGGGGATCTTATAGAAACTTACAAAATTCTTAAAGGGTTGGACAAGCTAGATGCTGGAAGATTGTTCCCGATGTTGGGGGAGTCCAGAACAAGGGATCACTTATCCTTAGACAAAGGATAAGGGGGAATTCCTTTAGGACCGAGATGAGGAAAACATTCTTTACACAGAGAGTGGTGAGTCTCTGGAATTCTCTGCCACAGAGGGTAGTTGAGGCCAGTTCATTGGCTATATTTAAGAGGGCGTTAGATGTGGCCCTTGTGGCTAAAGGGATCAGGGGGTATGGAGAGAAGGCAGGTACGGGATACCGAGTTGGATGATCAGCCATGATCACAATGAATGGCGGTGCAGGCTCGAAGGGCCGAATGGCCTACTCCTGCACCTATTTTTCTATGTTTCTATGTACTTTTGTGAATGAATGTTCTCCATTTCTTCCACCCTTTCCCATTGCACTGTTCAAGATCGTATGGCCTGTCTCGGCTAATTCTCCTGCCCCACCTGCTCAAAGAACGATGATACTCTACACATATTTAATGCTGCTGGAGTTGGTGTAGATGTTGGGTGATATATATATTTTTCCTTCTAAGCTACAAAACCATTTTACGGGGAGACCAAGCGCAGTCTCGGCGATTGTTTCGCTGAACATCTCCACTCAGTCTTCCTTAATCTACCTGGTCTCCCGGTTGCTCAGCACTTAAACTCCCCCTCCTATTCCCAATCTGACCTTTCTGTCCTGGGCTTCCTCCATTGTCAGAGTCAGGCCCAGCGCAAATTAGAGGAACAGCATCATATTTTGCTGGAGTAACTTACATCCCAGCGGTATGAACATGGACTTCTCTAACTTCAAATAGCCTTTGCTTTCCCTCTCTCTCCATCCCCTCCCCCTTCTCAGTTCTCCCACCAGTCTTACTGTCTCAGATTACATTCTATCTCTGTCCAGCCCACTCCCCTGACATCAGTCTGAAGAAGGGTCTCGACCCGAAATGTCATCCATTCCTTCTCTCCGGAGATGCTGCCTGTCCCGCTGAGTTACTCCAACATTTTGTGTCTAACTACCATTTTATGATAACCTGGTATTGCAGACACTTTAATGAGCAAACTTGCAGTATAAAGGACTAATTAGCATCTGGTGCGTTTATGATGTGGAGTGTTCACGTCATGACTAGAAGCAAAGCCAAATTTAGTGACTTGCCTATGGTCATAAGTTCAATTTCAAAACCAGGTGATTTCTGAAATAAATTATACTTTTTAATAGTTTAATGTACACTCTTGGGTGGGAACAAATGTGGTTTTAGAATGTACAGAAGCTGGTTTTGGCAAGGCTATTTTCAATTTGTTGGCACTGCTAGTAGTGAAGGAAGGGTACACTAGTGAATAATTAACGCAAGTTGTTCGAGCTGGCTGGTTTAAATTATTCATTCCATCCAGTTCACTGAGGATGGTAACTTCAGGTGAAATTTCGGTCAAAGATGTGAGGCAATGGGTTTTAGGAGGGGAAATGGGGCAATAGGTGCAATTCTGAACAAGGAGCTCAAACTAAGACTAGGAGGCTAACATGTGCATGATAGTTAGATGCAAGGTATGGGTTGATGGGTAATGAATGTAAGGGCGTTATATAAAACTGATATTGTAACACAATGTTAAGGCTTTGACGAGCTTGTGGCAGTGAATTAGTGGGATATCAGGAGTTGCTAGTTAAGTATAACATTAAGCTTGGCTTTTTCATCTTGAAGTAGAGAGTGCATGCAATAAATTTCAGTAGATTGCACATGCTCAATGAAAGCATGTGGTTTGTAACACTAGCAGTAATGGTGACAAAATGTACCCCTCCAAAATTTCCTTGGATTGAAGACCGAGTTAATAGAACGAGTCAAAAGATTCTTCTATTGTTAAAAAGAAAGTTACTGTGTAATGTGCTGCAGTTTTTTTAACTTCTAGAATGAGGAATAAAGTGATTTTGATTAGTTCACCTGTTTATTGGTAGGTTCTCTTGATTGTTCAGGATTGGCTGTTTCTGTTAGTTCAAAGTTACTCATTCATTTTCTATCACTTTGATCAATTCCTTGCCTATGGCTGTGCTTATCGTGTGAATATGTTAATGAAACATGCAATTTCGGCAAGAGTTCGTGACATTTTAAATGAACAGACTTGCAATTCTTTAAAGTTTATGTTTAAAAAATAATCCTTCTCAAATAATATTCAGCGCAACTGACCTGTACTGCCGGTTATCGGAGTTCAGCAGTTCTCCCAGAGGGTAGAAATTTGTTCCAGGGAGAATGAAGGTGTCTATGAGCTCGCTCATTAACAAGGAAGAACTGAGTCCTTTAGTACGTGGCAAAGATAAAATAATTTGATTTGAAAGTTTTGATCGACTTCCTGTCTATGCCTTGCTGTTGATTTGCGCAAGGGCAGCTACAAGGCTTTGTTCTGAGGGCAAGCGTGGGGATATTAAGCATTGGACTACTGTTAGTGGTGGGCCACATTGCATCGGCGTTTGGTATTTCAAATGGTAAGCCATATGTTCCATCTGGCTAGCAGAGACGAAAGCTGATGGTGATTTTAATGTGGTAATCCGATCTTGTTAACTATATAGGGGTACAAGCAAAGTGGCTGTAGTCAAATTTATTATGACTTTGGCTGCCTTTAAAAATCTTGGTAAAACAGCTACCATAATGTCAAAGAATTTAGTGAAAGGACAGTTACTTCATATGGGTGCAATCTTGTAGAATTGTTAGGAGATAAAGGTCTCTGTAAAGGTTGCAGAGCCCAGTGGATGTTTGTCCTTCTAAGTGCTTCGATCAGGTCTCCCCACAATCTCTGGCATTTTAGAGAAAACAAGTTTGTCCAACCTCTCCCTGAAACTAATATCCCCTAATCCAGGCATAATTCTGGTAAATGTTGTGTCTATCTTCAGTTCAAACCAGCATCTGCAATTCCATTCTGGTAAACCTGTGCACCCATCTACCGTTTTGCTCATCGACCTATGATATGCAGCACAGAATTGCTATTTAAGTGTGTACATAAAACCTTCTGCTTGGTTGAAATGATGGATGGGAGGTAGGTGAGTGAGATTTTTGTTTCTGCAACATGAATTATTAAAATGAAGTCCATTTTTGCATTGGGGAGAACATGTGTAGCCGTATCAACTATCTTCTGATTCCCTCTACCAATTCCCTCTGCAGTTGACAGTTGGAAATATGGCATTATTTAGAAAATCGTGAATCTTCCATGTAAATTGTAATTCTCATTTCATTTTTTTTTCCTCTCAAACTGTCATTTCTGATCCTCTGTTATGGATGATGTTTCCCAGATGTCCCCCTCAGTCTAATTTTGTTTCCTTTTTTGTGGCTAATGTAGCAGAATTTGAATGTTGGGGCTGGTATTTTCAAAATTACCAGTTTGCTTTTGATACAAATGTGACATTTTGCACTCCTCCCCCCCCCCCCTCCCCCTGTCTGGGGACTTTGCCTAATATTAAAAGTAATAAATTATTTCTGCAGGAATGTTTCAATCATATCTTTGTATTTATGATCAATTTTTGATGAAATTCAAACCAACATTAGAATGTTGCTTAAGATCAGAATGACTAATTGCAATATCTATAACTAGAAATAAAAAAATGCAAGACACTTGCATGGTGGTTGTGTTTTGTGGCCTAAGCATTTGATTAATTTTTCATCTATTAAAATCAAGGAAAAGACGTGGATTGTTTTATTGTCATATGTACCAAAACAGAACAACGGAATTCTTACTGCAGCTGCACAATTATGTAAACTGCTCAATATAATAAACAAACAAAAAAGTTCAATAAATTAAAAAGTCCAATATGAAGCAAAAACAAAACAAATCCCAAAGTTCCTCATGCAACCAAGGCACTTTGTAGTTTGGAGCTCAGTTGGATTTCAGTGTTCAATAGCCTGATGGTTGCGAAGAAGCTCTCCCTGCACGTGGGTGTTAGTTGTCAGACTCCTATACAACCTTCCCGATGGCAGGAGTGATATGACATTGTGGCCAGGGTGGTGTTGGGTCCTTGATGATGCTGGCTGCCACTGAGGTAACTCTTCTTACAGATCCTTTCTATGGTGTGGAGGTCAGCACCTGTAAGATGGAGGCCCAATGTCAATTGTTGCAGATCCAGGCTGTGATGCAACTCGTCAATACACACTCTGCCATGCACTAGTAGTAGTTCAAGAGAGCGTTAGTTGGCATTCCAAATATCCTCGATCTTCTAAGAAAAATAGAGGCGCGATGGGCTTACTTTACGATTACATCAATGTGCTTGGTCCACGATACATGTTTAGAGATATGTAAGCCCAGGAACTTGAAGTAGTTGACTCCTTCCACCACCACTTGATGAGAGATTTGTGGATCCTCGGCTTTCCTCTTTAAAGTTGGTTTTACTGACGTTGAGAGCAGGTTTGTTTTTCTGGCACCATTCAATCAGGCGATCCATCTCCCTCTTCACTGACTCAGCATTATCTGTAATTTATCCAACAATGGTGGATGGATGTAACTGGTGCAAATTTGTCTTACTGAGACTCTGCCATGCATTTGGAAAATCATCCAATTTGAATCCGGCCCAAAAATAGCTTAATTTATGGGCATACTATAACTATGAAGGCTTAAAGTGTAGAGAGAGAGAGATAGATATGCAGAAAGCCTCTCTTGCAGTATTTAAAATGGACATTTTGTAGAATTTACCAGAGTTCCATTGTGCACAGAAGACTCGTCTTGACACTGAAGCCATAAGGTAGTTTGGATGCAAATCTGCAGACCTTTTTTAAAAAAAAACAAGGTTGCATTTTGGTTGCTATGTAGGAAGGAGGTGGATGCGGAAGCTTTTCTGATAATTAGAATTAAGTCGAAAAATATGTGCCGAGGGCTTGTTCCAATTTTGTTTTGCAACAGAGTTGCGAATTTAGCTGCAGTGGCAACTTAAATCTCTGACCTCCAAGGGATAGGGCATGCGATTGAGTGCAGAACTACATCCTGCTAAAGGATCAATTTCTACACTGGCTTGCAGTGATAATTTGACTGGATGGTCAAGTGTGACAAAGAACATGGAATAGGATTGGAAAATCTCAGTTCTGAGGAAATACATTTGAATGTTGCACGCTGGATTTTAAATTAGGTTGTGAACCTGTAAACTTCTAGACTCGTGTTAGGAAAAAGTGGTATCAGACCATCTAACTTGTGTGCTTGGTCCATTCATTTAAAATTGGCATACCAATATTGTATCGCCTCTAACTTAGTGTCAACATGTTTAAAGACCAAGAGTAAATGTAAAAAAATAACTGCAAATACTGGAAATCTAATCTAAAATAAAAACAAAATACTGGAACCGTTCAGCAGATTAGGCATCTGATCACATAAAAGGCCTCTGCATTGAAACATTAACTCTGTTTCTCTTTCCACAGATACTGCCTGACCTCCTGAGTTGCCAGTACTTTTTATTTTCGTTTAAGAGTAATATTGCTATACCACATAATGGGTGATATGTTTTACCAGCTTTCAGAAGCTGATAATCTACAGTGCCCTCCATAATGTTTGGGACAAAGACCCATCATTTATTTATTTGCCTCTGTACGCCACAATTTGAGATTTGTAATGGAAAATCACATGTGGTTAAAGTGCACCTTGTCAGATTTGATTAAATCAATGCACTGACAAACACCTTTATTTAAATTGGGACGTTCAATGTGTGATACAACGATAGCTTGGTTGTTTCCCTATCGATAGTGGAAGTGGATGGACGTATGTTATCAAAATTCTGAAGGAAGAAGAAAATATTCTAATCATAATCTTGGTTGATCATTCCCCAATAAAACTAGTATCCTGAAACGGGTGGTCAGTGTGGGGGTGGGTGGGGCAACTGTGTGCAGAATAAAATAACAAGAGAATTCTGTAACTCTGGGTAAACTCTGGCGGCAGGTAATGGGTGTGGAAGCAAGGAGCTGCTAATGCTGGTTTACGAAAAAAGATCATGGGTGTAGTAATTCAGTGGGCCAGGAGCATCTGTAGAGAACATGGAGACCCTTCTTCCAACTTTACAGTGACAGGTTGACACAGGTGATGGGGCTGTTTATGCAGTTCCTTGTTTCTAAGTTAAGGCAGAAATTGGGAGGGTTTTGTTAACGATTGTAGAGCTCCCCCAGGGGAGTTGGGGAGGCCTTACCCGGAATATTGGGCAAAGGTTTGGTCCCTTACCATTATAACAAAAATGTACTAGTATTGGGGCCAGTCACAAGGCTAATAAGACTAGATTCACGAGACAAATTTCCGGATGTGAGGGCTGTCTGCGCAACACAGACTAGACAGTTTGGGTCTTTATTCTATGGAATTTAAAGGATGTCTTTATTTATATAAGAGCCTGAAGGGGCTTGACAGAATGTGTAGGAAAGAACTGCAGATGCTGGTTTCAATCGAAGGTACACACAAAATGCTGGAGTAACTCAGTGGATCAGGCAGCATCTCTGGAGAGAAAGAATAGGTGACGTTTTGGGTTGAGTCCAGTTACAGTTTTGGTCTCCTAATTTGAGGAAGGACATCCTTGTGAATGAGGCAGTGCAGTGTAGGTTCACGAGATTGATCCCTGGGATGGCGGGACTGTCATATGAGGAAAGACTGAAAAGGCTTGTATTCACTGGAGTTTAGAAGGACGAGGGGGTATCTTATAGAAACATATAAAATTATAAAAGGACTGGGCAAGCTAGATGCAGGAAAAATGTTCCCAATGTTGGGCAACTCCAGAACCAGGGGCCACAGTCTTAGAATAAAGCGGAGGCCATTTAAGACTGAGGTGAGAAAAAACTTTTTCACCCAGAGAGTTGTGAATTTGTGGAATTCCCTACCACAGAGAGCAGTGGAGGTCAAATCACTGGATGGATTTAAGAGAGTTAGATAGAGCTCTAGGGGCTAGTGGTACGAAGGGATATGGGGAGAAGGCAGGCATGGGTTTTTGATTGGGGACGATCAGCCATGATCACAATGAATGGTGGTGCTGGCTAGAAGGGCCAAATGGCCTCCTCCTGCACCTATTTTCTATGAGTCTGAAGAAGGGTCTTGACCCGAAACATCCCCCATTCCTTCTCTCCAGAGATGCTGCCTGACCCGCTGTGTTACTCTGGCATTTTGTGTCTACCTAAGGGCTTGACAGAGTTGTTTTCTCTTTTAGGTGAGTCACAAAGGTGAGATATAAGCTGCAAAACAAAGATCTGCTAATTTAAAACTAAGGTGCATGGAAATGTCTTTCAAAGGGTAATGAATCTCTGGAATCTTCTGCCCCGCAGGGTGGTGAAGTCTGTATCATTACATGTATTTGAGGTGGAGATGGATAAATATTTGACGACTGAGGAATTGTGGGATTTGGGGAACTGGCACAGAAGAGGAATTCAGGTCAGCATAGATTGAGGGGCCTTCTATTTTCTTATGATATTCTTATGATACAGGGATTGGGCTGAAAAATGGTGTTCGAGATAGATCAGCTATCTTGTTGAATGGCTCATTTGTCATCTTCGTCTGGCTGATCTGCCCTTAAGGTTAAAACTTCTTTCCAAGTTGATATGTTCAAGATCAACTCTAGGAATGGATCATCAGTAAAACTTCTTCCCGAAATGATGTCTTAACACACTTGATCATTGCTACACTGTCATCGTGACATCCCTCAACTGCTCTGATCATCTGTCGGTGCTGCTCTTGCATCTTACAAAGAGAGGCTGGAACAGCATTTACCAGCAAAAAGAGTGAGAAGAGGGGTCTCAGAAGGCCAAGGGTCTACTTCAGGATTGCCTTGAGTTGATGTACGGTTACATGGACAAGACCACTTCCTCCAGCTCACATGACTATACCTCAGTTGTCACAGATTCTGTGAAGAAATGTGTTGCTGACTGTGCCTCAATAAAGACAATATCCGAACTAGAAACAGGGTACACCATTCTCTGCTAAAGTCTGGATCCAATGCTTTCAAGAGGGATGAACCTGCACTGTACATGAAGGCCAAATATTTCCTCTGCAAGGCTGACAGAGCCTTGAAGAGATCTCCAAAACAAAATGGAGGCTCATTTCATTTGTGGATGGCAGGGCCCGAGTACCATCATGGGCTACAAGCCTAAATTGAGGTGATCTCTGGCATCAATGCTTCTCTGCTGGATGAGTGTAATGCCATTTATTCATGTGAACAAGGTGACAATAAACCAATGTGAATCTGAACCCCAATGTCAAAGCTGACAAGCCAGTGCATGGTCTAATTCTGAGATGTTTAACCAATATGAGAAGTGATGTTGTAGTAATGTCACAGATTGTTATCACGTCTGCAGAAAGGTCTTGACCGGAAACATCACCCATTCCCTCTGGCTAGAGATGCTGCCTGTCCCCCTGAGTTACTCCAGATTTTTGTGTCTATCTGTTATCATGTTGCTGGTTGCGGAAATATGTGTGCAAATCTCTTCATTACAATAATGACCATCCTTCCTTAGCTGTGAAGGGGTTAGAGTGGACCTGAGCTTATGAAATATGCTGTACAAAAATGCAAATGTTTGCTGTTTAATTTGATCATTTCCTGTTTTCTAGATCCAACGTATATTTCATAAACGTGAGAAGCTTTTTATATAATTAAAAATTTACGTCTCCATGGCCCCGCATGCAATATATTACTTCGCAACACAATGGCCATTATGATGGAGGTGACCATAGCAGCCATTTTGAGCACAGAAAGGTCCCACAACTACCAGAGTCAAAACAAATGAACAATCAACGGTGGTGGATGATGATGAAAAACCTAATTCTTCAGATAGCGCTACATCATCTTTACCAAGGCAGCTCCAGATGAAAACCTGCCCCGCCAGCAATCTAGCACCCATTGGTACCAGATACTAGAAGTCAGCCTGGATCAGTTCTGGAGTGGGACTAAAATGGATGCCGATGAGCAGTGAAGGGCCTAGAAGTCAAACATTCGGCGTTTGAAAACGTGAATTTGGAGCGCGGGGGAAAAACCAAACGCCTCGGCCATTAGATGTTGCATCTGACTTGGAGCGGGTCGGCGCGGTTTAGCCGCTGTGCGCGCGCAAACGCAAACGCACCGACCGGGTTGACGCCTCAGCGGAGACGGCGGGACGTCCCGCGGCCCGGAGCACGTGCACCGGCCCCACCAATCAGCTCGACGGTCCGGGGCGCGGACGTCAGAGCGACGTGGTAACCATAGCGAGCGACGGAGCGAAGGCTGTGCGGGGACGGCCGCTGCGTCACTGTGTCTGGCCGAGGGAGAGAGCAGGGGGGAGAAAAAAAAGCCAGAGTGCCCTAGTCCCTACCACACTCGTGTTGCCAGCTTCCCCGCACCCTAGAAGAGCTTAACCACGACAAGCAAAAATGTGAGTAATGGCTCAACCTTGGCCTCCCCCTGACGCTTTATTCTGCCTGTCCGAGGGTATTAGGATGGGCGGGTGAGCGGCAAGAACCGGGCGCTTTTTCGCCGCGGTAGGCCGCTGCTTATTACATGCCCCCTCCCAAACGAAAACACTCAAACCAGGGGTAAACGGGAATTGAAGGTAAAAGATGAGGAACACTTTTTTTTGCAGCGTAACATACCTGCGCTTCAGCGAATGCCTGTGAATTTTAAATAAACCCTGTATTAAACCGAAGCGGGGAGAATTTCATCAGCGTGCAGGTGACAGTTAGGCGGGGGGGAAGGATTATTTAAACGTCCCGATTGTCTTGTATCTCTGAATGTGTAGCTTTTGGCTGTTCTAATCTATTGTTGGCTTGTGGCCGGTTAGTGTGTGGATGGTTAAAGGGGAAGAGGCTGGCAGAGCGGCTGTCGGCCGGGACCGCGGCCCGACCACACGTGAGGCTCGAGGGGCGCGCAACCTAGCGAGGCTCGGCGGCTCCCAGCGCAAAATATCTCCCTTCCACCCGCTTTACCCGAAATAAAAGCCATAGCTGGGCTTTCTCATCTTTAATAAACTTTATATTTGTCTGTCCTCTCCTTGTGCATCTCACTCTCGGCAGCGCGAATGGGGCGGTTCTCAAACGATTTGAGATCGGCGGCTTCTAGAAATTTCTGCCTGGCGCGCGCGGGGGCGCGCTCGCACCGGGCATTCGGTGATTTCTTATCGAAGTATATGAATATATGTTTTAAACAAATCTCCGAGGCTTTTCCCTCTTCAGCAGCGGCGACTGTTTGACGGCGCAATGGCGGCTGCCGCTGTGTCGGGAGGAAGGCTTGGTTGTCCTCCCCTGACTGTTGGAGGAGAATTTGACGGGAGCAGCGAGCGCTGTTGCGCAATGTGGAAGAAACCGCCATTACCGCGGCCCTGGGCCCGACCCCCGAGGCTCTGCTCGGCGCCCCTGCCCTTCAACGCCTCGTGCGCAGATTATAACCTCTCCCATTCTCTCTTCATAATCTATCTATCATTTTTTCCCCTCGTTTATTGCAAGCGGCAGCATTTCTCACGGATCCCATAGCTTTACTGGCAGACACGTTTGTGCCGTGCGTGTGCGTGCACGCGTGTGTTTTTGCCAGGGCCGTCTCCGCACATGCGATAAACCACGAAGCGTCGAACGACCGCAAGTGTTTAATTTCTATTTATAGTTTCCATCTATTCTACATTAAATCCAGGGCTTTGGGATGGCCGCTATTCTTAAGAGTTGCATCTGCTGCATTGCGTATGGGTCGATAACGTAGAAGCCATGCGTTTATGACGAGTTATTATACCCTAGGGTGTCGTTGGAAAATTATTATTTTTTGCTGTACAGTTTATCTGTTCTTGGTGGTTAGGTTTTAAAGTGGAAGTAATCCTGTTTTGCCAAAGATATGGGGATTTTTTTGATGGCTAGAACTTCGGTACCTGGTGATGCACATGGAGGTAAAATAAAAGGGGGGGGGGTGGATGTGTGGACATGGGGGTTCTCGGGGGAAAAAAAGTGGGGGGGGCTAAAACACCAAAAATTCATCAGTTCAAAGTCGGGGAATAATCAGTTGATTCCTAACTTGGGAGTCCAAAGGCTCAAATTATTGCAGCAAACGGTACTGGACATGGTATAACAGGATGCTGTGAGCAAATGCACCACCGGCTGTGATATTTATGTGAAGTGCGTGGTATGAGAAATGTACATATTTTATGAATTAATAGATATTGGGTAAAAGATTGTCATTGTCTTTCCAGTGATACGCCAGTGTGGCATTGTTTCTCTTTGTAAACTTTTTTTTGATTTAACCTGTTTCCAATTCCTGCTCCTACACTTTAAGAACAGTATTAATAAAATTGACATCAGTATTCCATAGCTCTTATCTGTATGTAAGTTTTATCTCTATTTCTTCAGAGGGAGTTCCTGTGACTTTAGGCTTAATTCATACCAACTAAATATGGTGTGTATCATTTATCTAGGGTGGAACATTACGTCTGTCTACATTAACAATTTATCTGCATTTCTGGCTACTTGTATATCCTCTGGTCCATTCACTGGTTTAGGGTAACTTTATTAGTCATATAGAAATTTGCTCCTGAACCCTTGCAATCCATCTAAAATAGAAAAAGTCCTGCGGCATTGCTCTCGAAACTGTTTCCTGATAGAAAATTCTTAATGTATGTTTTTATTTTCAGTTGGTTATTCTTCAAGTTTATCCTGAATGGTCAGCTTTGACTTAAATGGCCTTTCATGCAGTTTATGTATATTGACTTAAAACTAGCCCTAACCCTCTGGATGGGAGGCGGTGGAATTCTACCTTGTGTTTCCTCTGAGCATGACTGCTTGCCTTAAACCAATGCCCTCTGGTTGTTGGCACCTGTCATGGAGCAAAGTTTACTGTCTACATTGTCTATGCGGCTTATAATTTTGTGCACCTCTGTCAGCCTACCCCCCCCCCCCCCCCCCTCTCAGGATTCTTGGCTCCAAGGAAAAAGGTATATTCAATTGTTCCTTGTACCGGGACGCTCCATTTCATGCCACATCAAGATGAACCTCATCTGCAGCTTCTCCAGCGCAGTCATGTCCTGTGACTAAAACTGCACACACATTCTTGATGTAGCCTCACTGATGTCTTGTAAAGCTGAACCACTACTTCTATGCACAGTTGATGAAACCCAGCATCGTGTGTTTCCGATTGCTGGATTGAAAGATACAGCATGGAAATAGCCCCTTTGGCCCATCGAGTTCATGTCGGCCTTAGATCAAGATTCAAGGGGTTCATTGTCACACCAGTTCCATACACGGTACAATCTTGTGTGAGGATCTTGTGCTGGAGGATTCCATACATGCATTTAATTATAGACAGAGTCCAGTTCAGGTGAGTTTCAGGGCTGATTGCCTGGGAGAAAAAGCTATTTGTGTGTCTAATGGTACGGGAGCTGATGCCTGAGGGCAGCAGGCAGAATAGACCGTGATCTGGGTTGCTGGGGTCTTTAATGATCCTCAGGGCTTTTCCAATCCACTGCCTGGGGTAGATGTCCTGAAGGGAGGGCAGCTTTCACCCGGTGATGTGCTGGGCCGTCTGCACCACTCTCTGCAGGGCGTGGCTGGTGCAGCTGCTGTGCCAGGTGGAGATACAGCCTGTCAGGATGCTCTCCACGGTGCCTCTGTAGAAATCCCTGAGGACCCGGGGGTTCAGGACGAATTGCTTCAGTCGCCTGAGGTTGGAGAGACGCTGTTGTGCCTTTTTTGTGATGGTGGAAATGTGTGTGGTCCTTCACACTGGTTCAATGTTATCCCACTTTTGTGTCTGCTCCCTAGGCACTAGGGAGGCCAATTAGCCCCCAAACTCCCATGTCTTTGGGAGAAAACCAGAGAACGTGGGGGAAACCCACACAGTCACAGGGAGAACATGCAAACTCCATACAGACAGCACCCAAGGTTGGGATTGAGCCACGGTCTCTGGCACTGTGTGGCTGCAGCTGTGCCATTGTGCTCCCATCTACCACTCTTTATCAAACTGTGCTGTGACCTTCAGAGATCTTTAGATTTGTACAGCAAGGGCTCCAGCTGTCCACCCTTGCAAGATTTTTTTCCTCCTAAATTCACATTGACTGCTGTTAATTAGGTTATTGCCGTAATAAATCCTCTGGTGCTCCTGCACTAACCCAAGCTTTTGTGCTGTAAATATTGGTGTAAGTTAGCTGGGAAAAAGAGTTCTCTCTGAGATGGCATTGGATTGAAAACTTTGTGTTCTCTGAACTGGGCTGGCCTCGTTTTTTCTAACGGAGACAAAAATGCTGGAGAAATTCAGCGGGTGAGGCAGCATCTATGGAGCGAAGGTGATGTTTCGGGTCGAGACCCTTCTTCAGACTTTTTTAAAGCTTTTTTTAATGTTTAGTTTGATGTGCAGTTTTTAAATTTTTTTTAAAATGAGAGACGATGGAAATTAATGAGCAGTAGCCCCGAATGCGAGACAATTAGGATTGGTGAGAAGATAAGTGGGGGAGCTAAATAATTGTATTCCAGTGGTCTAGTAACAATGATGGCTTCCAATTGCATGCCCAAATCATGCCTTTGTTACCTTAAGCTAAGGAAATTAATAAAGAGCAGTTTAACATGGTCATATGAAGGATGTTCCAGTTTACACAGAAATTGGTTATTTGTTATGAAATGAACGTTTGAACCAAGAATTAAATTGAATGCCTCATTTATAGTTGTGGACATTAAACTTGGACTACACCAGCTCTTGGATAGGCAGAAGGTCCCGTGACATTACATTGGAAAGCAAAGGTATTGTTTACTGCTCTATTTTTCATGGCTGATCTATTTTCCCCTCTCAACCCCATTCTCCTGGTTTCTCACCATACCCCTTGGCGCCCTTACTAATCAAGAGCCTATCACTCTCTGCCATAAAAATAACCGATGTCTTGGCAGCTGTCTGTGGCAATGAATTCTACAGATTCACCATTCTCTGGATAAAGAAATTCCTCCTCATTTTAGTTTAGGGATACAGCATGGAAACAGGCCCTTTGGCCCGGCCAGTCTGAGCCGACCAGCAATCGTCCATACATTGGTTATATCCACACTAGGGACAATTTTATAAGAGCCAATTAACCCATACACCTGCATGTCTTTGCAATGTGAGTGGAAATTGGAGCACCAGGAGAAAACCCACATGGTCACATGGAGCACTTACAGGCAGCACCAGTAGTCAGGATCAAACCTGTGTCTCTGGTGCTGTAAGGCGGCAATTCCACTGCTGCATCACTCTGCCACCCCAACTGAAAAATACCTATTTTTATTCTGAGGTTGTACCCTCTGGTTCTAGACTCTCCCATTACTGGAAACCTTTTCATGTCCACTTTAGGCCTTTTATTATCCAGTAGGTTTCAATGAAATCAGTCTAAACTCCAGTGAGTATAGGCCCAGAGCCTTCAAATGGTCTTTGTTCGTTAACCCAATCATTGCTGGGATCATTCTTGTAAGCCTCTTCTGGACCCTCTTCAAAGCCACACCCATCCTTGGATATGGTGCCTAAAACTGTTAACAATGTGACGCATACCACCCTGTGCACATCGGGAAAAAACTTCCTGCATATCTCCTTTAAATGTTGCCATTCTCACTTTAAAACAAATTTGCCCAGCACATTTCCTTTATCTCTTTCACTTTAAAGCTATGCCCTCTAGTCTATCGACATTTTCACCTGGGGGGGGTGAGATTCTGTGTACTCTGACAATGACTTCTATCAGGTCTCCCCTCAATCTCTGACGTTCCAGAGAAAACAATCCAAGTCTGTCCAACATTTCCTTATAGCTAATACCCTCTAACCCAGGCAGCATTTTGGTTAAGCCAGATTTGAGATATCAATATTTTGTAAAGTAATATTCATAATTAGCTTGGCTGCAGAGATTTGTGGCATGTATAAGGGCACAAGGAAGGAAAAAAATTGGGAAATGAATAGTCATACAGCATGGAAATAGAACACTTTAGCTCATAGTGTCCATACCAGCTATTTTAATCCCATTTTTCCTCTTAAACATCGAATCATGGAAAATAGGTGCAGGAATAAGGCCATTCGGCCCTTTGTGCCTGCACTGCCATTTAATATGATCATTGCTGATCGTCCAAAATCAGTACCCTGTTCCAGCTTTTTCCCATATCCCGTTATCCCCTTAGCCCAAAGAGCTAAATCGAACCCTCTCTTACATTCCTAAAGCTCCCCTGCCTCTAATTATGCCACTGCCCTACACATTCATTTTATAGTTGCTGCTAAACCTATTAACCAGGAAGTCTTTCCATGTAAGATGAAACCGGAGCACCTGAGGGGAAACCCACATATTCATTGAGAAACATTCAACTCCACACTGACATCACCCAAAGTTAGGATCAACCTTAGGTTGCCGGTTCATGATATAGTTGCTGTTGTCTGTCTTTTCCATGCAGCTTTTCCTATTGAAGTGACATTTTCTTTGTAATTTCCAAGATTTAATGCATTTGTGATCCTTGGATAGTGTTTGTGTGCTACAAGGTGTCATATTAGCTTGGCCTTGGTTGGCAAAGCGCTGATCAAATGAGTCAATTATTATTCTGGAATGTTAATCTATTTCAGTTTAGTTTATTGTCACATTATCGAGGTGCAGTGAAATGCTTTTGTTGCATACTTACTGATCAGTGGGAAGACAACACATGATTACAAGAGGTAGATAGTAGTTCAGGACTGCCCTCTAGTTGTGGTAGGATGGTTCAGTTGCCTGATAACGGCTGGGAAGAAACTATCTTGAATCTAGAGGTGTGCATTTTCACACTATACCTTTTGCCGGTTGTGAGAGGGGAGAAGAGGGAGTGGCTTGAGGATGGGGCAGTGTTTGTGTTTTAAAAATTATCCAAGTGAAGAGTTTAGTGTTACTCCAGGTGCCCTCGCTGGGAAATGGAACCGTAGAGCAAACATTTGAGTGCACTTTAAGATGCTTACGTTGACCATCTGTTAATGTTTTCAGAGATGGATGGTAGGTAAGTTGGACTGGAAGCAGAGGACAGTGGTGTGCTTGATGTGTCATATAAATTATGTTTCCGTGTCAGATGGGTAGGTTGTAATGTAGGCAAAGTTGATTGGAGACAATTTGGGGTCTTATCGTCTGAGTGCTCTTGATCCGCAAATGTGATCTTATGAACAACATATGCTTGTAGTCTATGTTAAGTAGTTACATGTTTACCTCCCTTTCTGGAAATGTGGCATGGCAGAGACTAGAAATCAAAATGGGATCGGTGTCAAGTGCATTTTGTTTTGTTGACATCAAATAGATTCTATGCAGTCAAATTCGGCCAAGTTTTCAGAATGACTTCCTCTTACTGTGCTGCAAATATGTGACACATGGAAGACCTCACAGCCAGTTGCGCTGCTAGCGCACAGTTCCAACAATCTGGGTTTGGGCCTGACATCTGATTCTGTCTGTGAAGTTTGCATGTTTCCCTGCAACTGCGTTCCTTTCCCCAGGTGCCTGAGGGAACTTAATGGCAAATGTTGATGAATAGAATTGGAAAAAGTGTGAATGAGTGCTTGATGGTTGGTATGGACTTTGAGTTGAAGGGCCAGTTTCCTTTATAGCCCTCGATGTAATAAACAGGTCTTTATTTGTATTTGCCCTAAATCTCCCTTGCAATTAAATTTGTGCCTGCATACCTGGACAAAATGCATGGAATCCAAGTTGATTAAATGGCAGTTGATTTGATGAAAAATGGAAATTCCTGAACACATCGCGGTCATCTTGGCACCTATACACATTGCTTGAAATGTTGATATGTTCTCCCATGCCTGATTGGTCACCAAAATGGGCAGTGTAGTTTGTGAAGAAGAGTGAAATAGTCTTAAAGCTAAAAAAAGTGGCCTTTTTTGTTGTGACTACCGACTGATGGGCAATGATGTTTAGTAATTGTCAAGTACGCAACATTGAATGCAATTGTAACTAGCAGTAGTTGCTGCATTCTGTATAAGAAGCCCCCATTTGAAAGAAGAAGCCTCCATTTCAACTCCACCAAATTCTTAAACAGATCTCCTCTTGGCCTTTTTTCTGGGGAACGGTATCCTAACTAGATTGTCTTTGCTTCATTGTCCTTAGCTTACAGGTTATAGGAGTAGAATTCGGCAATCTGGCCCATCGAGTCCACTCTGCCATTCAGTCATTGCTGATCTCTGCCTCCTAATCCCATTTTGCTGCCTTCTCCCCATAACCCTTGACACCCGTTCTAATCAAGAATTTGTCTATCTCTGCCTTAAATATCCACTGACTTGGCCTCCACAGCCCTAGCTGTTGGGTTTTTATTTTGTAGCCATCTTATCATTTCTTTCAGTGCCATGATTCTGCATGCTGTTACTTTAATCAAAAGTCCACAAGAATAACAAGGCCCTTTCACAATTCAAGTATCTTTTTTTTCTACCCCACGTTGTTAACCAGCAGCTTTGTGCTTTAATAAACGAATAACATGAGACATGCTCCCTATTTCTAGTGCAATGTTCTTCACAGATTTCCAATGCAATTTTTGCTGATGTAACTGTGATAGTTAAATTTTTGAACATTTGCTGATTTGTCCATCCTGTATTTTTATTCGGTGTGGATTTAGGAAACATTTTGATATTAGCTCATTTGCGTTGTTTCACTGTTCTGAGATGTATGATCAAAGCCTATTCCTCAAAATATTCGTTTTTTTTTACTTCTACCAGAATATCCATAGCTCATCAAAGCATAAATTGGAAAAATTGAATAGCAATATGTTAATCAGAGCCATTGTGTCTGAACCATCACCTTAATTGATATGTGTGCATATCTGCAAGTAATTGGGTAGTGATTTGAAGTGGCAGTATTGGCAAGTAAACTGCAAAGATAGGGAACAGATAAAGATTTTCATGCTTGCTGTATGGCTAATTGAACTTTTAAGTATTGCATCAAGATTGATTAAATGGGAAGATTTTCGCAATAGAAGTTGCATTTTTACATCTTCCAGATGAGACCAGTCTAATGGTCTCTGTATATGAAAGTTTATTTTGCAGTGAGTACTGAATCTGTCGATTAGTAATCTTGATATTAAGCTATTCTTTAATGCATACCATACTTGTAATTAGAGGCAGTTGCACAAAATCCTCTGGTTGCCCTGAGCATTTGTACATTTTCCATCAATAAAACCACTCTTGTGTCTTGTGCTTTTGCCTCTGATTTTGTACGTTTTAATCATCAATTTCTCTTGATTTTGCTGAATGGTTCTTGCTAGGCTATTTATCACCAGTGGCTGATATTGGATATTATCCAGTTGACCATTGTTCATTAGCAGGCTTCAATAAGTCAGCAGATCTGTTGCTGCTGATTCTATAGGGTCACTGGTTAATGATGGAGCACACAAATCTGAGGTTTCTCTGTTAGAAACAGCCAAATTCATGGAATTAGGGGGGCTTTTCAATTGTTTACAGTTTTTTTAGCGTGCGTGCCAGTGGGAAATAATATCTTCTAAACCTGTACTAGTTTTGATTATAGCCTGGAGTCTTTGGAATTTTCTCCATTCTTCCTGCACCTCTGCAAAATTAAAAGAAAAAAAATTAATCGGCTCTATTAATTGGCTTGCTCTTAGCTGCTATAACAGCTTAACATTTTGCATGGATGTCCTTGGCTTCTGTGATAGTATAGTGCCAAAACTGCAGAAATTTTACCTGCGTTGAAGTCTTGGTTTCTGAAGGAAACTTTGTGTCTAAAAGAAGACAACGGATTAGTGCTGAAGCACTGGATCGTTTCATTGATGAGAGAGAAGTACAGATGGGGAGGATACTAGGTAAATGCATCAAGAAAATATTAATTTTGTGCCTTTAACTATCACAAATTATTGCTTATCATTGTATGAAAATAGACGGATAGTTGACCAGCAAAAATATCAGTAATTGGAGCTAGGAGTTAGAAATGAGCACCTGATCTTTAAGACAATTTTCATTATGTAGCAGAAAGCAACAGTTTATATGGGAACAGGAAATAGATTTTCATTATTATATCTTTTCCCTGGTGTAATTTTGTACTTCAAATTTTGGTGGTGATATAATGTTGCACAGTGCCCTCCATAATGTTTGGGACAAAGACTCATCATTTATTTATTTGCCTCTGTACTCCACAATTTGAGATGTGTAACAGAAAAAAAATCATATGTGGTTAAAGTGCACATTGGCAGATTTTATTAAAGGGTTTAAAAAAAAAACATTTTGGTTTCACCATGTAGAAATTACAGCAGTGTCACCCCCCCCCCCCCCCAATTTCAGGGCACCATAATGTTTGGGACTCGTGGCTCCTGGTTTAATTGTCTCCTTAATGCAGGTATAAGAGAACTCTCAGCACCTAGTCTTTCCTCCAGTCATTCCATCGCATTTGGAAACTTTTATTGCTGTTTATTACGTCCTATCCTATTACGTTTAAACATGCCTCAAAACTCATTGGCTGGCAGTTCATTCCACAGCAAGACAATGATTCCAAACATACTGCTAAAGCAACAAAGGAGTTTTTCAAAGCTAAAAAATGGTAAATTCTTGAGTCACCAGGTCAATCACCCAATCAGACCCCAATTGAGCATGTTTTTTATATGCTGAAGAGAAAACTGAAGGAGAATAGCACCCAAAACGAGCATAAGCTAAAGATGGCTTCAATACAGGTCTGGCAGAGCATCACCAGAAAAGACACCCAGCAACTGGTGATGTCCATGCAAAGGATATGCAACAAAATGCTAAACATCCCTACTTTCATTTACATTACATTGCTGTGTCCCAATCATTATGGTGCCCTGAAATGGGGGGACTATGTATAAACACTGCTGTAATTTCTACATGGTGAAACCAAAATGTATGAAAATGGCCTTTATTGAAATCTGACAATGTGCACTTTAACCACATGTGATTTTTAATTTCTATTACAAATCTTAAATTGTGGAGTACAGAGGCAAATAAATAAATGAAGGGTCATTGTCCCAAACATTATGGAGGGCACTGTAGATGACACCCTTGGATAAAGTGTTGCCATTATCTTTTACCTTTTTTCCCCTATTGCCCCATGTGCCAGTTATTTTGCTATTCTCTTGCCAAGGATCTTAGTTTATTATGTCAGTTGTGGGGCCTTAATGGTGTTTGCAAGCAAAAGTAAATTTCACAAATTATTCCTTAATTGGTGTGGTTAACTTCTGTTGTAGGGTAATAGGTACTTTATAGCAAATGCTACATTGAATCACCTGGTTCTGAGGGGAGGCCAAATATTTTGAGTGCCCCATCCCAACACTCTGGGTCCAATACAAATGGGAAATGTAGATCAATTTGGACATCTTGTGCTGATATCACTGAACAAGACGCCTTGTAAAATTAGTACACAATTTCCTCCATTCCCTTAAGATACTCTCCTTTTTCTATTGCTCCTTTTGTTTTGCTTGTGTGCTCCCTGTCCCTATCTGAATAGTTTGAAGCATCTGACCTGGCTTGCTTTTTCTTTCACTAGCAACACCCAGAGACTAAACTGGCATCACTCTATTAGAATGTAAATACTTTTTGCATGCGGCTTTAAAACTGTAGCTTTTTTTTCACACAAACTTTGTGATTGTTTTCGCTCCCATGATACTTTTAGGCAGCCAGCTGCTACTGCAAAGTGGTATGACCGAAGAGACTACGTCTTTGTTGAATTTTGTGTAGAAGACAGTAAGGATGTTCAAATAAATTTTGAAAAAGAGAAGTTTACATTCAGGTACGTAGTAGATATTCAATCGCATTTATGTCAAATTGTCTTTCGTAAATTTAGGGGCAGTTGTTTTTGTATCTTAAAATTCAATCTGAAAATAATCTAGGCTCTAGTAGTTGTGATGCTTTTCTCGTAGCACTGTTCATAATCTGAGTGTTTTATAGTTGAGTGGAATTTTTCATTACTGAAGTGTGTCTGAATGCCTGTGATTCTATTGAGATTTTGGTCACATTGTGACAGTGTGACTCCACACACCATTTCCCCCCCCCCCCCCCCAAAAAAAAAAATTATTGCTGGAGTTTTCAATCTTTAAGTCTTCTTATTTTGGAACATTAACTGTTAACTTTTGCCAGCAAAATGTTCTTATCCTTTGGTCATCATGGACATCTTGGCACAGCGCAAGATTCTTGTGCAGTCAGCACTAAATGTAATTTGCGTGTGTCTTTGTCTTGTTTTCCACTTCTATTTTATTTAAATTTCCCTATGCTGTTACTCAGCTAAGTAGGCAAACCAGTAAACCAGTAATATTCTTGTACTGTGTGCCAAGTAGTATATATCCCTCTTTCAAATATTTTTCTCTTTTGTGTGGATGTGCCTAGTTATTCCTCTGTATAGGTTGATTGGCAAACCACTGTGGAGAATCTGAATTTGCACCTTGCTACTCTAAAAGCGCAAAACATGGAATACTAAACTTGTATACCACGATACTGACATTTCTCTCGTATTCTTGCAGAAAGGTGGGAATATTGCAGATTGCGTTATAATTTAGGAGCTTGGAATAGAATGTGAGGCTACGGAGGAAATTGGCCGCTTTGTTTTTTCAGTAAATATCATTAGTGTTGCATTCTGGGTCTGTTGATTGGGAGCTATTTGAGCTGAGCACAAGTTCTAACGTTTGCTATGGATTCAGGATAGATCTATATGATTTCCTCTGGGGAAAGTGCCTGTTCACACACTTTCTCTGCTTCCAGGTAATTTGTGATTGGAGATCATTGTTAAACTTGGAAATTTGCAGCCATAACTGTTATTGTCACGGTACAATGAATGGGAATAACAGTTCTGCATGTTGTTATGTGCCAGTTTATAATGGCTTGAGGTTTGCAGGGAATTACTGTTAAATTTTCCAAATGGAAATGCACAGTGTTGCTTAACTGACCGAACAGTTTTTGTTTGATTGCTGTTTCCACTTCAAATCTAGTGCAGGCTGTGCTTGTCATTGTTGCTGACTGATTAAGAGACTTTCTTGAAGTTCACCACTTTGGACACTAGGTTACTGACCCTATTTTGATAGTCCTCTGGCACTCTTGGTATCTTAAGAGTGCGTCAGAATATACTGCAGAGTTGTGCTTTAAATCCAGGCTTCTCATTGTGCCCATCAACTGCAGTCACCAAATGATGAAAACATCAGCCTAGCTGCCTGACTCACTCCAAAAAAGGTGGCACATTTTTTTTACAAAGTGGTATGATCTTGCAGCATTTGTGTTTTCTGATCCCCTGGAAAACCAGTCTACGTATTTAATGTACGTTGAAAATCATCTATTTTTAGTCCAAGTGGAATCAAGGTACAGCATACCAAACATCAACATCTGTCCTAACTTCCGACTGTGATTGTTTCTGGTGTGCACTCCAGTTCCAGTTAAAGTGTCAGTGCATTGAGTATATGAAGATGGTGACCAGATCAGTAAGTAAAGTCTTGGCATATACCTTGAGCTACACAAGGTTATAAAACAACATATTTGCGCAAAAGCCTGCAATTTTGTTTTCACAGTCCTGAATCAACCTGCAGTAGTTACAGTAAAAACTAGAAACCAAACCTGGAGCTTTGTATTTCTGTACATTTCCTTAACAAATTGAGCAGTGAGATTGTCTGCAGTTGGCTGTGAGAAACCTGCACATTGACAGTTAGCAGTACCAAGCACGGTGTAGGAGTACTTAAGGTTTTTGAGCGCCTGTAGTCTTTTTCTCATTCATCTATTGGATGTCTCAACCTTTAGAGGTGCTTTTAAAATAACCTACATTGTAATTTGGTGGATTTACATAAATGAAACTGGAAATCTTTTAAATTTGAACTAAATTCACTGATTGTGCTCTGCTTGCTTCCACTTCTTTAAAATGTGTTTTATAATGGAAGTTTGGCTTGACCATTAAATACTGTGATTAGTGTAGCATTAAACTATGCTGAATGTAAATGTCCCCAAGGATCACCTGTCCCAGAGGAGGTGACATCTCAGATGACCACCAGTCCACTAAGAGGGGTGATCCTGCCATGGTTTTATTGTGGCAAGTGCCTAATGAATACTTTTGACCAGTCCGCGTGTTTACATTGAATCAGAGGGTTTAGGGTTAGCTGTGCTATTACCTTAATTTTCTCAAAAAGTTAAACTGAGTGATGCCAGATGAAAAAAAAATACTCATGTTTTTATTTGTAGATGTTGCCTGAGCTGAGGGCATCTTTGTAATTCAGGCTTTTATCAAAACTGAAAGCATTGCAAATGAAAAACATTTAAATTAAATAAGGGTAATTAAGAAAAATGTCATAAAATTGGGAATGCATGAAGACCATCAGGAGGCGGATAGCTGAGGAAAGATACTCGGGATAGGATGCACACCATCTTGGAAACATAATCTGTTCATTAATTCCCTGGTTCCTAAATAAAAATATGAAATGAAAAAAGATGATAGAAATACTTGCACAGGATTTAAGAGAAAATATAAAAAATGTTCAGCCAATAACCTTTTTCACACTGATATTTTAACTGCTTCTCTCCGGTACTTTTGGTGTCCTACCGTGTGTAATGTTCAACTTCTTTGCAATATTGAAAGTGATATGTAATAGATATCAGTGGGGTGGGGAAGACAATTTAAGGAACAAGTGTGTAGGGCTTGTACTCTGATACAGAGTGGAGCTTTTGAACACCTTGCCTAACTGGTTCCTTAAAAGGGTTTATACCTGAAAGCAAGATGACATCAAACAATGGTGTGGATGCTTTCTTTCCAGCGGTACGTCTATTAATCTAGGATTTTGCGTACTGATAAATGACTTTTTTAAGAATTGCGTCAGAATATATGGCATGATATATTAAAAAGTCTATAGTTTTATGGCATTTAATATTTTAGAACATGGTATTGAAATTCACTTTTTTTTGTATGGCATCTCTTTTCATTGTAGCTGTCTTGGAGGAGCTGAGAACGTAAAGCATTTTAATGAAGTTAATCTTTTTAATGCAATTGACCCAAATGTAAGTATTGGACAATAAATGAGCCAGATAAGTAATAACCTCTACTACTTTGGTCATGCTTGTGCCAATGCTTGGCTAAGAAACAATGTTAATGATCAATATTGAATTCTATCAGTGGAGTCGTTCATTTTTTCTCTAAAAATGCCATAGTGGTTCTCTGTCCCTTTGGCAAAGTGTAGTTGAATTATTTGTTAAATCCTTGTGGTATTGAAATTCTCATTTGGGGGCTGGAGAGTAGATTTATTTACAATTTACTGGGAGAATAGTTGCTGCAATGTCTAATTGTATGAATCTGTATAATACTGGTCATTGTTGTTCCTTTGTGTAGGATTCCAGATACAAGCGGACAGACAGATCTGTCTTGTGCTTTTTACGAAAAGGAGATTCTGGTCAAAAATGGCCACGGTTAACCAAAGAGACACCAAAGGTAACTAGGACCTTGCAATATTGTTCTAATATCCTGTTTTTAAAAAAACAATACCTTCAATTACTGACTGACCACTTTTGCAGTTGAACTGGCTCAAAGTGGATTTCAATAACTGGAGAGATTGGGATGATGATCCAGAAGAAGAAGATCTATCCAGCTTCGAAAAGTTCTCGCAGGTAGGAACATTGCATTTATGTAATTGGCTAATATATATTACTGCATATGGATATACATATCCTTAAGGGGTGGTTAACATTTGTTGAGTGAGGGTCAGTGATCAGTTTCTGGAAAATGGATGTCTTTTGAATAAAGGAAGAAACTTGATATTTCGGGAAGTAAACTCCTGAAAAGTTGGATTCTTGATAAAAATTCAGCGCATGCTAAGATTTTAATTTGCTTTCCTGCTGACTTTGAGTTATTTTACCTACTTATATGTTTGCTCAGCACCGCAAAGTATGCAACTACACTATTGTTCAAAAATAATCTGTCATATAGTAAACATTATACACAGTACAGTGGACAAAACTACATCTAAACTAAAGTGTTCCTTGCACAATGGCACTGAAAATTGTTTTTAACTTTCTGGTTTGGCAGGAAACTCCTGTTTTCTGCATGGGAATGCTTTTATTAATTAAAATTCTGATATTAAAATTCATTGTCTTCTGCTTGTGTTGCATACAGTTTCTCTAAGTAATGGCAGTTTTCAAAAGATCTAAGGCTATTGAACCTTGGTGACCGTTTAAAAAATAAATTAAAAAAAATTTAAATTAATCCTTGATTTATATTGAACGCGCATTTGTGCTTGACTACTACTTAATTACTTCAACCGAATGGGGTGTTAATAGCTTCAACAGGCTTTGGGCTGTGGAGGTGATTGCACTTGTGACAGTTATGATATTCAAACATTGGAGGAAGAATCTGGGCATTTGACCCACAGCCACATCGTCCAGAAATTTGTAACCAGTATCATAGCTAAAATTAGTGAGGGATTGAAAGAAGACCATTCTGGTCTGTATAAATCAGCACCACCCCATGTTTTACTGGCCCCTAGTTGGAATGTCTATATTAATGTACTGCTTAGAATTAAGTTTAAAACAAAAAATAAATCTTTATAGATGATGAACAATATGGGAGGAGATGATGATGGAGACATCCCAGATGTTGATGGAATGGACGATGTAAGTATGAAGATACTAGCTTAGATGAGTTTTATCTATTTTTCAATTTGTGAAATGGAAATGATTATGCAGCTGTTATAACTAAATTCTGGAGGGATCAAATCCTTTCAGCTACTAAAGTTTTAGGGCTTTCTGTTAAGTAGTGTAGATTGCATATGGTCATTAATTGATTTTGCCTTTAGAAAGGTGAGTATCAAAAGTGACTACTTTAACTACCTTCTGTTGCAGAAGTCATGGTCCACAGTATAGTTAACAGCAATAGTTTAAAGAAATCAGTTGAGAGAGATTTTGACAGTGCTACACTTAAAATTGAGTTGATGCAAGCCTTGGGTTTGTATATTATCAGGTTGGCCATTAGTAGTTTTTCATGGAAATTTTACTTCCTCGATTGCTAACTCCAATTTTGCAGGTGTAGACAATCCTTTGGTGCCACGGTTATTCATGACTGTCTGACTGGTTTTTGTGCATTTTCAACTCTTCCCTGCTCCCATAGCCCTTCAAATTTCAGCCATATGAAAAGTTGACATTCCTATGCCTCTTAAAGCTTTCCTTGAGTCATTCACCAAATTATATCCGTTAGCTTGTATTGTGTTGGATTTAGATGTTACACAAAAGTAAATTAAGCTTAATGACTATAAATCTTTCTAGTGATGGCAGTCATGGTTAAGTCCTATTTTGGTAACTCTATACTTTTTCTAGCAACGGAGTCCCAGAAAGTATGTTCTAGCCCAAAACATAAATTGTAAATTGAAGATGTGTGCAGTTTAAATTTTCAATGCTTCCCATAAGGCCAGATACGGGCAAGCACAGATGTGATACTCGGCAGATAGGGATGTTACAACACAGATAGACTTGGAACCAGGTCAGTGCAAAGTACATAGTCAGGCTAAGGTATAAGGTTTATCAATTTGGTGCTTATTGATCGATAATGTTACTTAAGTAGAAAGATCAGTGCAGGAATTTGAGACTCAATGCTATAAATTTATACTAGAAATTGTTTTTGAAGAGAAACTAAAACACAGTATTTTTGATGTAGGTCTGTCCACTGTCTAAACGGGCAATTCATTCTCACCTATAGTGTCCCACTGGGTTCTTGTATTTGAATTTTTATTCCATCTGGATTTGCATGTGGTAACTACTGCAAATGTATTAAACTGTGCCACGCTACACCAATTTAAGTCTTTTGATAATCGGAGTATGTGGATTAAGCTTCCACTTTTTTCCCTCTACCTCAAAGTACGTCTTGCGTATTTTGCTATGGGATGTCCAATTGCAGTTGTGTATTTGAGAACATATGGGACATAAATTGACAAGTTTGTCCCACTGAGGATATTTTGGTGCTATCTGTAAAGTGAATTTGTAACATTTAGTAAATCTTTTTAATTGTTACCTTTTGCTCTTTAGGATGGGTCACAGGATAGTGATGATGAAAGTAAGTAGATTTTTGTAACGTTGTTTGAGATTTATTTTGTTTCCACTGGTACTTGGATTCTGATCTTTTTGTTTTTCTTTCAGAAATGCCAGATCTAGAGTAAATGAATTGAGGGGAAAAGGCTTCGAGGAATTGGAAGAAACGCATTCATTAAACTGTTAATTTTTAACAAAACAATTATAAGTTGATAGCTGTTCGGAGCAGTGAAGCATCTTTCAATCCATTTTCAACCTGTTTAAAAGGCTTTTCTAGGGGTCGATGCATACCAGAGTATTGGACAAAATTGCTTACCAATACAGGACAATATAAAGATATGCCGTTATGCATATTATATGCCGGATTAAAATATGCCAGGACTTGAGCAAAAATTATTTATAGTGATCTGAATTTGTACTGACTAGCACTAAACCTTGTAGTTGGTTCCTATACAATCTAATACTGTATTCCTTCTGTTTCAATTAAGCCACCTTAGCTAATTCTGCAGCAGTTAGGATGCTGAGGTTTTAATAAATTTTCAGAGTGGCTTCATCTCTTAAGAATTGGCTCAAACTATAAATGGTATTGGTTGACCCTTAAGCTTCTACATCTGTTAGTATGATGAGTGATAAAGCTGTACATTGTCGCTTGTGGATCTTAAGTGGCTGTACATTTAGATGACCAAAAGTGTATTTGCACTGTCTTGAGTATGAATGCAAGTTTTGAAAAACTGTTAATACACTATCTTTAGGATGTATTTTGTGAAATCTGCTCAGTACAAGCTGAAAACCTCAATTTATGTCAAATGCAATGGAATTTTTTTTAAGCCTACAATATCTTTCTAATAAACTGTTAACACTTAAACATATTGTGTTTTCTTTTAAAGACAAGTGTTGCATAAATATGTGGAATTTCTTCCCTAAAATATCTGCTCACACTGAAACAAGGTTACACTTGTGTTTCATATTCATTTTTTAATTTAATTTTTAGTTGCCTGATAACAGCTGGGAAGAAACAGTTCCAGAATCTGGAGGTAGACAAAAATGCTGGAGAACCTCAGTGGGTGAGGCAGCATCTATGGAGAGAAAGAATAGGCAACGTTTCAGGTCGCCCCTTCTTCAGACTGATGTCGGTGGGGGAGGGGCAGGAAAAGGAAGGAAGAGCCAGAGACGGTAGGCTTGTAGGAGAGCCGGGAAGGGCGAGGGAAAGGAGGGAGAAAGCAAGGACTATCTGAAATTTGGAGGTCAATGTTCATACCGCTGTGGTGTAAACTACCCAAGCGAGATATGAGGTGCTGTTCCTCCAATTTGCGCTGGGCCTCACTCTGGCAATGGAGGAGGCCCAGGTCAGATTCGGAATGGGAGGGAGAGTTGAAGTGCTGAGCCACTGGGAGTTCAGGTTGGTTAGTGTGAACTGAGCGGAGGTGTTGGACGAAGCGATCGCAAAGCCTGCTCTTGGTCTAGCCGACGTAGAGAAGTTGTCACCTGGAACAGTGGATGCAGGATGTTGGGTCCTTGTATGGAGTCGAGGGGGGAGGTAAAGCGACAAGTGTAGCATTTCCTGCGGTTTCAAGGGAAAGTGCCAGGAGAGGGGGTGGTTTGGGTGGGAATTGACCAGCGAGTTACGGAGGGAATGGTCTCTGCAGAAAGGGGAGGAGATGGGAAGATGTGGCCAGTGGTGGGATCCCGTTGGAGGTGGCGAAAATGTGGGTGGATTATATGTTGTATGCGACGGCTGACAGGGTGGAAGGTGAGGACAAGGGGTATAGAGGAGACCCTGGTGAGAGCCTCATCTATAATAGAAGAGGGGAGCCCCCGTTCCCTAAAGAATGAGGACATCTCTGATGCCCTGGTCTGGAATACCTCATCCTGGGTGCAGTTTTTTTGTGTGTTTTTTTAAAGGTTTATTTAAATAGGGACAGATACCAAAGCATAGATACACTTGAAACAGTCATCTGGCGTAGATGGAGGAATTGGGAGTAGGGGATAGAGTCCTTACAGGAAGCACGGTGGGAAGAAGTGTAGTCCAGATAGCCATGGGAGACAGTGGGTTTGTAGTAGATGTCGGTTAGTAGTTTGTTACCTGCGATGGAGATGGTGAGATCTAGAAATGGTAGGGAGATGTGTGAAATGGTCCAGGTGAATTTGAGTGTCTGATGGAAATTAGTGGTGAAATGCATTAAGTCAGTGAGTTCTGAAGAAGGGTCTCGACCCGAAACGTCGCCTATCTCCTTCGCTCCTTAGATGCTGCTGCACCCGCTGAGTTTCTCCAGCTTTTTGTGTAACCCTCGATTCTCCAGCATCTGCAGTTCCTTCTTTAACACGAGTTCTGCATGGATGCTGGAGGTAGCACCAATGCAGTTTTCACTCTGCTGTACATTTTGCCTGATGGTAGAGGAGAGAAGAGGGAATGGCCAGGGTGACTCATCCTTGATTATGCCGCTCGCCTTGACGAAGCAGCGTGATGTATAAATAGAATCAATGGAAGGCAGGTTGGTTTGTGTGATGGTCTGGGCTGCGCTACAATTCGCTGCAATTTCTTATTGCTTGCTAAACTTATTTCTTTTTCTGGGGAGAGTTTAGTTTACTGTCATGTGGACTGGGGCGTATGGTCCGCATGGCCTGATTCTATTCAGATTAGCTTTATTACCATATTCATCATGGGAACATACACGGCATGATTAGCACATTTGCAGATGGTACTAAAGTAAAATTGGTTTGTACCGTGTCGGGTTATGGGGAGAAGGCAGGAGAATGGGGTTAGGAGGGAGAGATGGATCAGTCATGATTGAATTGCAGTGTCGACTTAGACAATAGACAATAGGTGCAGGTGTAGGCCATTCGGCCCTTCGAGCCAGCACCGCCATTCAATGTGATCTAGGCTGATCATCCACAATCAGTGCCCCGTTTCTGCCGTCTCATATCCCCTGACTCCGTTATCTTTAAGAGCCCTATCTAGCTCTCGAAAGTATCCAGAGAACTGGCCTCCACCGCCCTCTGCCTACCTACATGACCGCGCAACACAGGCAGCGAATCTGCAGTGTGGACGGTTATGGGTGCAGAAGCGCCAACTGTTTGACTGCGCTCGAGAGGGAGACTTGCCGCTGAAAAACTGACGGTAAAATGCCTTGAGGGAGACTTGGTCGCATTTGTTCAAAGATGTAGGAGTCTGTGAGAAGAGTTGAGATAATTTCTTACTAAGGCAGTTAAGTTTAACGCCACGAATGTACAATTCCATGGCGACCATCCAGAGGTCCCACCGAATAGGCGTGCCTCATATACGAACCTTAGTGACAAGGAGCTGCAGATACTGGTTTACAAACAAAAAGACACAAAGTTCTGGAGTAACTCAGCGGGTCTAGAGTAGTTTCGCTCGGGGCCCAATTGTGAGAGATGGGGGGGGGGGGGGGGGGGGGAAGAAAACTGGAAAAGAGGATGGAGGCAGGACAAAGCATGGCGAGTGATAGGTGGATGCAGGTGAGGGGATAGGCAGATGGTTGGACAAAGGCCAGAGATAAAATATAAAAAGGTGTAAGATAAGGTTTGATACAAAGTGCTGGAGTCACTCAGCAGGTCAGGTATCTCTGGAGAACATGGATAAGTCAGAAGAAGGGTCCTGACCCACAACATCACTTATCCATGTTCTCCAGAGATACTGCCAGACCCACTGAGTTACTCCAGCACTTTGTCTTCCTTAGTGATGAGTGTTGGAAGGATTTGGACAGAAGAAGGCATCGTAGTTGAGCCCACTGCACAAGCTTACCTGGTCAGTTGGCTGTGTGACTCTCATCGTTCACTTCTGTCAGGAGTACACAAAGGGATTGACCGAGAGGTGGATTCCTGAGATTAGGTGGTTTGAGAGGGAGTTTTGGAGTCCTGTCAGTTTTGAGCATTTGAGAATCTGGCTGATGTACAAAGAGAAAAAGGGCCTACTCCAGAACCTGCACTTTAGTGGTCCCAAGGTGCGTCAGTGAGGTCATCGGTAGACAAACATAGAAACATAGAAATTAGGTGCAGGAGTAGGCCATTCGGCCCTTCGAGCCTGCACCGCCATTCAATAAGATCATGGCTGATCATCCAACTCAGTATCCCGTACCTGCCTTCTCTCCATACCCTCTGATCCCCTTAGCCACAAGGGCCACAAAAATGCGGGGGAGACTCAGCGGGTGAGGTAGCATCTATGGAGCGAAGGAATAGCTGACCTTTCGGGTCAAGACCCTTCTTCAGACTGATGTGGGGCGGGAAGAAGAAAGGAAGAGGCGGAGACAGTGGGGTTTGGGAGAGCTGGGAAGGAGGGAAAAAGCAAGGACTACCTGAAATTGGAGGTCAATGTTCATACCGCTGGGGTGTAAACTACCAGTGAGGTCATAGATCCAGATTGTGCAAGATTTGAACCATACCCTTCTAGCTGGAAAAAATTGTGGTGGCTCTGCAAGGTTCATGGAGCTGTTGGCCAACGACAGCTCCACCATCATAGATCCAGAGGCTCAGTCTGCTTTTACAGGGCTCTGTTGTCTTAAGATCTGTCCAGAGAGGATGCTTGCAGAATGATGTTGGAGGTGGGTGGTCCTGGACACTGGGCCCAATAACCTCCTGCATTAAAAGAGAGCTGTTCTTGGGGGAACACTGCAGATCAGGCAGCATCTGTGAAGGAAAAGTGACAGGCGATGTTGCAGGATGGAACCCTTCATCTAGACCAAGTTGACTGTCTGTTTTTACCACAAATGCTGCCTGATCTGAGTTTCTCCAGTACTACATTTTGCTCCGGATTCCAGCATCTGCAGTCTCGTGCCTCCAGCATTGTTAATTTCTGTAACATGGTGGTCGGATCACCCTCTGTCAATAAACCAGTACCCTATTACTTGTTTTAGTGGAGCAATGCCTAGCCCGAAGGAACAGCTATATGCAAAATTGAGGGGAAAAGACAAAATTATAAAATTTCTCCCTCTCTATCTTTAGCGAACGACCCCTTGCCACGAGAGAACACATTTAAAAAAATCTATATTTAGCAGAATAAACTGAGTTATCTTAAATGGGGCTTGGGCGCATTTAGTTTATCCGCAAATTTCTGAATTGCTGGAGATTTAATTTTGTCTGTCTGCTACTTTTACTTAATAGGTGAATACACTTGCATTAGATTCACTCCTAGACTATTTTAACACACTAAATAACCTAAGCCCATGGCCTTTTCCTCAGTTTTCTGACAGAAGATTGAAACTCTGAAATTCTACCCCTTGTCCATCGTGTGAATGACAGTGGCATTGAAGAGAGATACAGATGCAGGGAAAGGAGGGATTTGGATTATGTGCAGATAGGTGAGAGTTGACTTGGCGTCATGTTCAGCACAATCATTCTGGGCTGAAGGGTCTGTTCTTATGCTGTACTGTTCCATTGTAAAAGTCAGCTCTTTCCGGAAAGGTGGCAAGAAACTAATCAACACTAAGCCAGGGATAAAGTGACCGTGTTTTAAATGTTCCAGGGGTGTTGCAGAATAAACTAGCACAAGGGGGTTTGAGTGTTGACAGGGCAGGTGGCAGTGGAGAGAGAGCAGGCTCCCCCTGGAGTTTGAACAGGTTGCAGTTATGTATAGTATTAAATGATCTGATTGGATAGCATGCAAAACAAAGCTTTTCACTATACCTCGGTACGCATGACAATAATAGACCGAAACATCTCAGCCCTTCAGGATCAAGGATGAGCTCCAGTTCTTGGCCTTGATTGTATTCACATACAGTATATTATGATTTGACTGGATAGCACGCAAACAGGGCTTTTCACTGTATCATGGTACATGTGACAATAATAAACCAATACCAATGTTAATTTAGGAAGATTCTTGGATCGGGATAAAGTTGGGTCAATGAAAAGTATTCCTGGATTATAACCAGTTCACACTAATTTGTAGCCAGGAAATTGTACTATTGAGTTGCTGCTCAAGAAATGTTTTTCTCTTTGTCTTTGTCTTTGGACCATATTTTAAATAGCGCACAGTGCAATCTGAATAATTTGCTAATTTATGAGGAGGTGACTCATCTTATATTATGCTGCAACCAGGATCCAGTCAGTGCTATGCACTTAGTCTCTTCAATTTGTGAAATGGTAATAAAAACAGAAAATGTCTGAAACCGAATGCATTTTAGGGTTGCAGAGAGGGCCAAAGATGGAGAGAAGAGACTAGGTCTTTCTGTGATAGGGCAGGGCCCAGGGGCGACAGAATGACTCGAGTTGTGTTGGTGCTGGGCGGCAGAAGATGGACAAGGCTCCGTTAATCACCACTCAAGACAAGGTGTAAATAGATGAAGAGTGAGAATAGTGGAGAGAAAAAACAAAGAATGCTGGATGTCTGAGATGTAAAACACTAAAGTTGCTGGAAGTCTGAAATCAAAGAGACTGCCAGAAATGGCCAACAGGTCAGGCAGCATCTGTGGAGAGTTAAAAACATGTTGCAGTCGGTGACCTTCTGTCAGAACTGACCATCTGCCCCCTTAACAGTGTTGAGTCTTGAGGGTTGCAAATGTGCCTGGATTGAAGATGGTGTTCTTCAAGCTTCTTTCTTCAGGTGTTTGTTAGTTTAGAGATGCAGCACTAAGTCCACTCTAATCACTGATCACTGGTTGACACTATGCTGTCACAGGGAGAACATGCAAACTCCACGCAGACAGCACTCGAGGTCACGATCGAACCAGGGTCTCTGGCGCTGTGAGGCAGCAGCTCTACCAGCTGCGCCACTGTGCTGCCCTGTCTTGCAGCAAACTATTTACGCAAGGTTTTAAGTTACGGTTTATCGGAAGTGTGGTCCTGCTAGTGTAAACTGTTTTGTTACTCTGAGCATGGACAAGTACTATGATTAAGCTTGGATTGTAACAGTGAGTTATAATAAGTGTGAGTGTAACATTACCAAAGGACAGCCTGTTGATTTGAATCCAGGAGAAAAATAATGAGGAAACTGCAACTCACACAAAATCTAACCGACACATCAAGAGCTACAGTATGGAATGCAATGGCAGTGTTTTTTCTTTTATGGGGGAGGTAAGAACAGTGTGTAGCCCTGAAGTAACTCTGGACCCTGGCAGCTTTCCTTAAGATATCACTGTTGCAGTTAAGTCATGTCATTGCTAATCTTGCCAAGCAACAGAGCAGTTGGTAACAACATTACTGCTGCATAGACCTGAGAATTAGCTTGTTTGCAGCCTGCTATATCCAGCTGTGGATTTTATTTAATGAGAAAAGCTGCTGGCTAAGTAATATTTTGATCTCCAAACCCTTGCCTGTTTTCAAACCTGCTCCGTGAACCTTTCTCCAATGCTATAACCCAATAGGATCTCTTCATTCCTCCAAATGTGGACTCTGGCCCTGGCTTCCATCTCTCCACTTCTGCCAAGCCCTAAACGCTGGAAGTTGCCTTGCCCGCCCAGATTTTCGGACTCGTTACCACCGTTTCCTCCTGTAAAATTCCTTGCAAAAGTTGCTGGTGTTAGTTACCACATGGTGCAGTGGGCTGCATTCTTGCTTCGATACTCAAGAAGGATGATGGTTCAAATGTGACTGGAGGGCCAAAGCTCAGGTTGGTGCTCCTGAACGGTTTGAAGGAGTGCTGCAGTGGCAGAGGTGCTGTCTTTTAAATGAGATGCTCAACTGTATCTGCTCTTTCAGTTGGAAATGAGAGATCCCATGGCACTGTTGTGAAGAAGATCAGATCACCTTGCTGTTAAATAAGGAACTGCAGATGCTGGAGAATCGAGGGTTACACAAAAAGCTGGAGAAACTCAGCGGGTGCAGCAGCATCTAAGGAGCGAAGGGGATAGGCGACGTTTCAGGTCGAGACCCTTCTTCAGACTGGTCAGGGATCAGGGAAACAAGAGATATAGACAGTGATGTGGAGAGATAAAGAACAATGAATGAAAGATATGCAAAAAAGTATTGATGATAAAGGAAACAGGCCATTGTAAGCTGTTTGTGGTGTGAAAATGAGAAGCTAGTGCGACTTGGGTGGGGGAGAGATAGAGAGAGAAGGAATGCCAGGGCCCGAGGGCTGAGGGAGAGGTGGGGAGGGGGAGGGGGCAGTCTGGGTTAACAGATTTGAGAAAATTCAATGTTTAAGCCCAGAGGATGCAGACTCCCCAAGCGGAATATGAGGTGCTGTTCCTCCAACTTGCGGTGTTGCTCACTCTGGCTGTGGAGGAGGCCCAGGACCGAGAGGTCGGATACGGAATGGGAGGGGGAGTTGAAGTGCTGAGCCACCGGGAGGTCGGGTTGGTTATTTCGGACCGAGCGGAGGTGTTCGGCGAAACGATCGCCCAGCCTCCGCTTGGTCTCACCGATGAAGATCAGCTGGCATCTGGAGCAACGGATGCAGTAGATGAGGACGTGCAGGTGAACCTCTGTCGGACTTGGAATGACTGCTTGGGTCCCTGAAAGGAGTGGATGGGGGAGGTGAAGGGACAAGTGTAGCATCTCTTGCGGTTGCAAGGGAAAGTGCCCGGGGAAGGAGTGGAGCGGGAGGGAAGGGAAGAATTGACAAGGGAGTTGCGGAGGGAGCGGTCTTTGCGGAAGGCAGATGGGGGGAGATGGGAAGATGTGGCGAGTGGAGGGGTCACGTTGGAGGTGGCGAAAGTGACGGAGGACTATCTGTTGTATGCGCTGGCTGGTGGGGTGAAAGGTGAGGACCAGGGGGACTCGGCCCTTGTGAGTGGGGGAATGGGGAGAGAGGGCAGTGTTGCGGGGTATGGAGGAGACCCTGGTGCGAGCCTCATCTATAGTGGGGGAGGGGAAACCCCGTTCTCTGAAGAACGAGGACATTTGTGATGACCTGGTGTAGAACACGTCATCCTGGGAGCAGATGCGGCGTAGTCGGAGGAATTGGGAATAGGGGATGGAGTCCTTACAGGAAGCAGGGTGGGAGGAAGAGTAGTCCAGGTAGCTGTGGGAGTCAGTTGGTTTGTAGTGGATATCAGTCAGGAGTGTATCACCTGCAATAGAGATGGTGAGGTCAAGTATGGTAGGGAAATGTCGGAAATGGCCCAAGTGTATTTGAGAAAATACACCTTGCTGTCCAGTCCAATATTTACCTTTTATTAACATATTTAAAACATTATTTTGTCCTTTTTTAGTTTAGTTTAGCTTCGAGATACAGCAGGGAAACAGCCCCTTCTTCTTCTTTCGTGTGGCGTGCACAGCCTAAAGTTGTTGGACAACTTGTTCTATTTGATCTTTCGTTTGTGCACGTTGAGTTGATTGCATTAGTCGAAACAGGGTGGACCACGTGAAGGTTGCAATCTTCCACCCCGGAAACAGCCCCTGTGGCCTAGCGAGTCCACGCCAATCATGGATCACCCATTCACACTAGTTCCATGTTATCCCACTTTCCCATCCACTCCCTACACACTCGGAGCAATTTACAGAGGCCAAATAACCTACAAACCTGCACGTCCTTAGGATATGGGAGGAAACCGGAGCAACCGGAGAAAACACACATGGTCACAGGGAAAATGTGCAAACTCCACACAGACAGCACCCGAGGTTCGGATCTAATCTGGGTCTTTGGTGCTGTGAGGCTGTGGCTCTACCAGCGGGCAGCCATGTTTTCTTCATTATAACAGTGATTACATGAGAAGAAATACATTGTTGGTGTGAATGTACTTTTGGGACAGGTGCAGTAGAAATGCAATTTTGTTCCTCTGACCAAACCTTTAAACATTTCCCTGGTGACTGACAACTGCAGTCTGGTACTAAAAGCTGAGCAACAGCTTTGCTCGGCTCTTCCAGTCCAACCTGTCACGCCAAGCAAGAAACCTGGTTCCATTGCATTGTTGATTCTGCTTCTTCTACTTGCGTGTGGCGTGCACAGCCTAAAGTTGTTGGACAACTTGTTCTATTTGATCTTCCGTTTGTGCACGTCGAGTTGATTGCATTAGTCGAAACACGGCGGACCAGGTGAAGGTTGCAGTCTCCCACCCCGCATTGTTGATTCACTTGGCTTAGCTAATTACCAAAATCCCGAGACTGTTGAATACGTCAATGACAAAGACAAATCGTACACGGTGGTATTAATGAAATCTTATCCCAGAGCCATATGTTATCCAACCCTGGACTAAAAAGGCAAGAATCGCGATCTATCTAAGTCACATAACTCCTGTGAAAACGTTTGTGTTTCATGGATAAACCAAGAGGACTCTGAAAAAGGATTTAAAAAAAATAGAATCAAAGAACTGGTGTGCTCAAAAAAAGACACAAAGGGCCGCTGGATTCATTCTGCGGGTCGGGCAGCATCTCTAACACTTCTTCAGTCAGAATTTCAAGTCGGACAACAGCTTCACCATGTGGCTCTGCCAAATCAGTCTGAAGAAGGGTCCCAAGGTGAAATGTCACCAATCCGTCTTCTCCAGGGATGCTGCCTGACCCGCTGAATTACTCCAGCACTTTGTGTCTAAATCTTTTTTTAATTCTGTTTCTATCAGATGATGAAACGGCCTTCTTTCTACACCGGAACAGATAGGAATTCTACAAATCGCTCTTTAAATTGCGTTGTGATCTAAAATGACCATTGAATAGAATCCTTGTGTAAATTATGATGAGATGGCTGAAACAATAGCTTCATCTAATCCAATCTCTTTGGCTGTGGAAACTTTCTGACAATTGATGGTCCCATGAGTAATAGATAAAAGAGCATTGTTCCAGTAATTTTTATCTAAGAAGATAAGCAGGGGTTGAATTTTTCAGTGTTTTATTTTTCATTATTTTGGGGGCATTTCTTTTCATGCTTCATCCTTCAATCTCTATAAGTGTCACTAAATTGAAACAGCAACAAGTTCTTGGCTGTTTCAATTTAGATACGTTTGTGCTCAGATTTGGCAGGCTACATGATGAAGCTGTTCTACAGTATGACATGAATTCTGGTTTCAGAGCCGTATGTGTGTGGGGGGCACTGAGCACTCGAGGACGCAGAGATAAAGCCAGCCCTTTACTCTGCTTTTCTTAAGGAATTTGTCATGCCAAATGGTGCTATGTGATGCTGCTGCTTTATTCAAACATATACAGGAGTTAAAGGAAGACTGTATTGCACTTTGAAAGTTTGTAGAGGGTGGGTTACAACCACAATCAAATCAAATTGTGTGTGTATATGTGTGTGTTCAGCAACTCGCCTCAAATGGGGGCTGAGTGTGTCTGTGATTGTAGATTTCAGGTTGTAATTTAATGAATTGTAAAAATAAATAAAACTAATAAGAAAGAGGCTTAATTATAAACAATAAAAAGCACCTGAAATAAATCAAAGTCAAAGTAATGGTTTCAAAAAGTGAAGGATTTGGCAAGGATGATTCTACAATTGCTGTTCCCAACTATGTGACGTGTATCCCCAGCAGTCACAGAACATCAGAAAATTGTGACGGTGCGAGGTTGACTTATTTGAGATGTGTGCACACGGAAAAATAGTTTGGATATGACTTCAACAGCAGACGACCTGTCTCCTCACCAACAAAGTTCTCTCTTGGCTTGAATATAAAAGAATGAGAAGTATACCAAAAACAAATCAATCTTTATATGGGGCTCTTTGACATGTTACATAATACTATTCTTCAAAATAGACTTTGACCACTATTTCAGAAATTAAAATATGAGATTTGAAACTACTGTAGTGGCCATTTGGCGTGTCATTAACTATGGCATGTGTCTTTAAATTTTAGACTGCCCGTTATATTGTGGGTGGGATTTATGACGTATTTTAGGGTGTGTTTGGAGCTAAGTTTCTTGCGTAGAAGCTTAGTTTTCAGTTTAGTTTTGGACGAGCATGGGGAAGGTTCACCTTTGACCATGCGAAAGTGTAACGGAGACACGAGGAGTTTTCTAACGTTTAATGCACTAAGCTGGAGTTCGATGAAGATTATAGTGTATGAGTCGGAGGAAGTTTGGATGTACCTTATTGTTTTTCATCAACAATAAAGAATTTATTAATCAAAAGACTGTGTTTTGAAGATTTGTCTGTGAAGAAGCTCTGAAGGTCTCCGACAGATTTTGCATGTGTACAAAGACATTCCCCTTAACCATGTAGTCCATTTAGCAGCTAGAGGGAGTAATCTCTTGAACGATATGAAAATCTGCTGCTACAACTACACCAGAAGAATAAGATAATCCCATTTTTGCAATTGGAAACCATAGTGCATTGTGCATTAGCACCACACCGATTACATGAAGGTATTATTGTACAGCTGCTGCTGTTTTTGGTCTTTTTTTTTATCAGATCTAAATCAAAAATAATTACATATAAATTACTTTTAGCAGTGTGATTTTCATGAAAGTTGGTTTGAAGTACGATTTGGTACACGTGTTTCATTGTGAAATGGAGAAAACTGGTGCCAAGGGGCACAATATAAGTTTGTTCATTTATTTGAAACTCATTAAGTTAACCATTCAAAAGGTGAATACACGAGTTTCAAAGGCAAAAAGCAGATAGAAGAGGCAGGATTAAGCATTATTTTTCAATGTTAAATATTTTTTTTAAAAGGGCTTTGACAGGGTGACATACAATGACAAGTCTCAAAGGGGGTTGTCACAAAACGTTTCGAATCCTCTGGCAATGTAGGCAGTCTGTCTATGCAGAGAGGGGTACAGAGAGAGAGGCAAGTGAGGCTAATATTCAGTAGGGTATGAGTGAGGCAGGGGTGTTGTAGTGGAAAATTTATTATACCACACATGCAAACTGCATTTACTTGGTTATTTAACGAACTAGAACTTTATCCTCTTGTGATATGCTGAGAAATTCAAGGATGTGTTAATTTTTCAGTGTTATGCAATTGAATATGAAAAATGACAACATGTTTCATTGTCATCCTAGAAATTGTCCCTTTTGGGCCTCAGACGTACTTGGACCCTGATGTGACTTCTGTGTCACTTCCAGTACAACATTTCTTCTGAAGCATTGCAGGGGAGGGTCGACCACATTGTCCTGAAAGCGGCCGACAATCTTTGCGTGCTGCCGTGACAGCTTGATCTTCACCAGTACATCACCTGACTGAGCCAACAGCTAAGTAAGTCAATAACTCAACCTAAAATGATTTATCCAACAACCACTCTTCAATTTGCCTAACCAGCACATCCACCTGAACCTCCAAAGCTCAAGCCCCGTATTTGCTATCTCAACAATCATCCCTGCACCCCCAGTTCTCCCTAATGGAACTAGATCCTTAGTCTCTGGCTTATTAGTCTTATAAGACTTATTAGTCTTTATGCAAAGTACAAATTTCGTCCAGGACTTGACAGATGCGCCATTCAATCCAGTGAGCCTTTCTTTGTTTTGCTAACTTCCTCTTTCACAAGAACATTCTATCTTATGTAGGGAGACTGGGCCTAGAGCGAATATTCCAGTGGTGGTCTCACTAGGGTCCTATATAATTTTAGTATGACTTCTGTCCTCTTGCAACAAAGGCTGACATATCATTTTCCATTATAACTGCTTGCTGAACCTGCACATTTAACTGTGATTTGTGTACTTGGCAGCTGAGCTCCCTTTCAATCTCTCACCATTTACGAAATATTTGACCTTTCCATTTTTTCCACCACAGTGGATGATCTCACTGTTATCCACAATATATTCTATCTGCCACTTCTTGTACCATTCACGTTTTTACACCAGGGATGGAGTGAGGACAGGAGCAGCAGACACCTATGGAAGACATGCTGCTGCACCCGCTGAGTGTCTCCAGCTTTTTGTGTAACCCTATGGAAGACATGCAGGGCTGTGATGAGGCAGATCCTGGTCTCTAATCAGCAAATGTTCACCAGAATGATTTTTGGAAGGACATGATAGTTGTATGATAGGACGGTTGGGTTAGTTAGGTCTGTATTCAGTGGAGTTAGAAGAATGAGAGATCTAATTTAGACAATAGATAATAGGTGCAGGAGTAGGCCATTTGAGCCAGTACCGCCATTCAATGGGATCATGACTGATCATCCACATTCCTGCCTTCTCCCCGTCTCCCCTGACTCCGCTATCTTTAAGAGCCCTATCTAGCTCTCTCTTGAAAGTATCCAGAGAACCTGCCTCCACCGCACTCTGAGGCAGAGAATTCCACAGACTCACCACTCTCTGTGATAAAAAGTGTTTCCTCGTCTCCGTTCTAAATGGCTTACTCCTTATTCTTAAATGTAAACGTACAAATGTAATTTAGTTTAAGAAGATAGACACAAAATGCTGGAGTAAGTAACTCAGCGGGGACAGGCAGCATCTCTGGAGAGAAGGAATGGGTGACGTTTGGGGTCGAGGCCCTTCAGACTGGAGACCATTCTTGACCCTTCAGACTGAAACGGACCAGTCAAAGTCGCTGTTTCAAAATATGTTTCAGAAAAGGTGGGTTCCTGAACACAAAGAGTGTCAGATGCTACGGGGAGAAAGAGGGGACATGATCTAGGTATGTTACAAAACTTACCTTGAGCAGCGCTGCAGTTCTGCCGCTCCCCGTGTGCGCGACTTTGGGGCCTTTCAGAGGGGGGGCGGGCTTAAAGTGCCGTTTTTCTTCAGACTGGGCAAATCGATCAATGTCGGGCGATTTCGTTGTGGAAGAAAAATCGCTCCGACATTTCATTAATGAAGGTATTTTTAAATTACGCTAGATTATTTATTATCTAGAGTAATTTAAAAATCACCTTCAAAAACCGTGAGCGCCAATAACGGGAAGGATTTTGCGTAGGGGAGAAAAAAAGGTACACAGTTTATTTTTATATTAAAAGTTGTTTTTTATGAAGGCTTTAATAACATTTTCATGTTGCGAAATGGGGTCCAAAAAAAATGTATGAACCTGCTGTATTTTTCCTCCCGACTTCACCGCAAACCGCAACGTTCCAATCCACCGCATTCCACTAAAACCCACTCGCTAGTTGATTTAAATGGCCATTAATTTACAGGCATTAAACACTAAATTCCTTCCATTTGGCCCAGAAATTCATGAAAATGAGATTTAAAAATTATGTTATATTGTGGATTATTGTGTGAATGTTATTTGGACACTTAGGCAATTTAAAAAAAGTTTATCTTTTCTTAAGAAATGGATAGATGTTTAGATCTACTCATTGAATGTTGTAATTAGCTACAATTAGATAACTAACTAATTATATGCTATAAAATTCAGGTCATCCAAGTAAGATTGTTTCATATTTGTTTCAGAATGCTTCAATCTATAATAACTGAAAATTTCATTGAGTTCTCTTAATTTTTAAGAAAGTTATGGGCTTTTGACTGTCATAGATCACAGCTTTTGAGTTAAGTCAATTGAAAGGCAATGGGGAACAAGATGCTCATTTCCGAGTATGAAAATGGCCATAACTTTTTTAATACTGAAGATATGAAAGTAAATTAGGTGTCAAATTAAACTTCTTTTTATGCTTTATCTGATAAGGGGATACATTGCAGACTTGATTTTTTAAATCTCAACATTCTGTAACATTGCTACATGGGGGATCCGCCATGATGGAACGAAATGGCAGGATGTGCTTGAAGGGCCGAACGGCCGGCTTGTTGTCAAAAGTCTAAAACTGCACACGTTGTAAACACTTAACAGGTCTGGCAGCGAGAGAGAGAGAGAGAGAGAGAGAGTGAGTTGACAATTGAGATCCGAGCGCTCGCTCCGGGTCCAGTATCTGGCGACCGGGTCCTGGAGACTCCCGCCCGCAGCAGAGCCGCTGCCGCTTCCGCTTCCGGCAGAGCCGGTCCCACCTGCTCTCCGCTCCCCGCTCCCAGCTCCACCCGGTAAATGAACCGCGGAACACGGCGTTTGGGAGGGAGTCGGTGGTTCACGGCCAAGATACTGGAGCAAGATTCACGGGTGAGTTGCTGCCGCTTAGCTCCGGACTCTGAGTTGTCCCACTGGGCCCCCTGGCAGGTCACTGGCTCTCGTCGCCCTGTTGTCCGCCGAGGATCAGCCCCGGGACCCGCCGCCGCGTTTTCGCTGAGGCCGTGAAGTGGTCCCGGGGAGGGAGGGAGGGAGGGAGGGGATGCAGGTGACTGAGGGCCGCAGTTGGTGGCAATGTGTCACTTATTGTCCCTTCAGTTCATTTAAACTGCATCACGAAGGATGAGGGGGGGGATCTTATAGAAACATACACAATTATAAAAGGACTGGACAAGCTAGATGCAGGAAAAATGGTCCCAATGTTGGGCGAGTCCAGAACCAGGGGCCACACAGTCTTAGAATAAAGGGGAGGTCATTTAAGACTGAGGTGAGAAAAAACTTTTTCACCTAGAGAGTTGTGAATTTGTGGAATTCCCTGCCACAGAGGGCGGTGGAGGCCAAGTCACTGGATGGATTTAAGAGAGAGTTAGATAGAGCTCTAGGGGCTAGTGGAGTCAAGGGATATGGGGAGAAGGCAGGCACGGGTTATTGATATGGGGATGATCAGCCATGATCACAATGAATGGCGGTGCTGGCTCGAATGGCCTCCTGCACCTATTTTCTATGTTTCTATGACCCGTAATGTCACCAGTTAACACTGCTGTCCGCAGGTTGAGGCCAGGGGATACTTATGGTTTACGGTGGGAGCTAGAGCTGCAGGAATATGTGCCTAAATTCTAAACCTGTTTGCTTTTAAGGTTTGAACAGAGAGGAAAACCATTCCCTGCGCTCAGAGGATTTACATCGCAAAGGTACATTTAAGACTCTTATTAAGTTCATAAGTCATAAAAACAGAATTAGGCCATTCGGCCCATCAAATCTACTCCACCATTCAATCATGCTTGATCTATCCTTCCCTCTCAAACCCATTCTCCTGCCTTCTCCCCATAACCATAACATTCTCCCCACACCCGTACTAATCAAGAATCTGTCAATCTCCACCTTAAAAAATACCCAATGACTTGACTTCCACAGCAGGCTGCAGCAACGAATTCCACAGATTCGCCACCTTCTGACTAAGGAAATTCCTCACCTACTTTTAACACCCTGTTTGCGTGTTGCAGTTCTATATTGTATTAAATAATATTGAAATTTAGATGGTAAGAATAGCCCATGACAACAAATGCTTTGGAAAAAGGATATGACAATCTAATTAAAAAGTTTGGAAGCCACTGTTATAAGAGTTGTACAACATAGAAACACAACCCTTCAGCCTACCATGACCACACTGACCTTTTTACCACTAATCTATTTGCCTGCATTAGATTCATATTCTTCTAGGCCTCGCCCGTTTAACTGTCTGTCTAAAATGTCTGTAATTGTATCAGACTCCACCTCCTCTGGCAGGTATCAACCACATGCTGTGTGGGGAAAAAAAGTTCCCCTTGGATTCCCTTTAAAACTTCTTCCTCTCATCTTAAACCTATGCCTACTTGATATTTGATTCCCCTATTATGGGAAAAAAGATTCTGACGATCCACTCTATCAATGCCTCTTATAATTTTGTATATCACTATTAGGTCACTATTCAGCCTTCTTCACCCCAGGGGAAAACAAGCTCAGCCTATCTACTCTCACCATAAAGTCCTCCTATCAAGGCTGGTAAATCTCCCAGGCCACTCTTATTGGTCTTAGTACCATAGTAACTAATCGGATGATGTGGCTGTGATCATGGTAAGCCTCACGCCCGTGGTTGGAATCTAAATGAGAGCATTCTTTGGGATAGGATTTACTCATATTTGGAGGAGAATGGGCTAATTAGGGACAGTCAACATGGCTTTGTCCACAGCAGGTCATGCCTTACTAATTAGATTTTTTTTTTTTGGAGGTGAAACAGTAGGAGTTGGATATTGTCCACATGGATTATAATAAGGCTTTTGATATAGTCCCTCTTGGTAGGCAGATCCAGAAGATTAGGATGCATGTGATCCAGGGTCTTTTTGTGTCCATCTTGTTAGAAATGTTGACCTCGCTGTCATCGACCGTCTTGAAAAGGACACAAGCTTCCAGCGACAATCAGTGGAAGCTATCACTTGTTGCAATAGATGATGGTGGTAGCAGAATTGGCTCAGGATACTTCCAGTTACCAGCCCCGCGACGTGGACGCTTCTGCTGTTGGGCCGTGATCCAGGGTGATTTGGTTATTTAGATTCAACGCTGGCTTACTCACAGAAGACAGGGGGTAGTGGTGGAAGGGTGTTATTCAGGCTGGAGGTCTAAGGCCATTTGCGTCCACAGGGATCTGTGCTGTGACCTCTGTTGTTTGTGATAGTATATGACTTTGATGCAAGGATAGATGACACAATAATTGGTGGAGTTACAGACAGTAAGGAAGGATGTCAAAAGTATACAGCAGGATATAGAACAACCATAAAGATGGCAGAGAAGAGGGAGATGGAGTTTAATCTGAGCATGCGCGAGTTGTTGTCCTATGGAAGGTATGGCAAGGCCCTCAACAACAGTGATGGATAGAGGGACTTTGGGGTTCGCGATTATAGCTGCCTCCGAACTTTTTTACCAGAGTCGAAATGCCAAAGAGAGGAGGGAATTTATTTAAGGTGAGAGGAACAAAGTTTCAATGAAATGTGTGGGGCAAGTTTTCTTATAAACATAGAAGGTGGAGGGTACCTGGAACCAGGGGTGGAAATCGCTATCAAAACACAATTTCTTAGCGCCACGAGCGCGAGGCTTTGGAGGCTTCAGCCGTAGAGCCCTGTGGACGGTAACATCGTGAGCTGACCCGGTTGGTGGCCGATGCCGATCTCCAGAAGCCGCAGCTTTGTCCGCCCCGAATTGTGGGGCTTCAATCGGCCCGTTCGCGGGGCCTTTCATCGGCCGGAGGGGGATTCAACATTGTTCGCCTCGACGCGATAATTTGACCGCGCGGGGCGATGAAAAGCCCCGCGAACGGGCCGATTCAGGCATCGCTCTATGATCTTTGCTCCACCAGGACGTCTCCCTCCTCCAATCACCGCGCTCCATCCTCAGTCCCACCCCCCGACTTCCACCTCTGACCGACACCTCCCTCCTCCAATCATCGCGCTGAATCATCATGTGTCGTCGTCCCCCCCCCTCCATCGCCTGCTGACCGACGTCTCATCCAATCGGCGCCCTCAATCACCGCGGAGATTTTTAACAGATTAATTTTCACCCATTTTTAAAATCCGGATTACAAAACATTGTCCCCCACCTCTCAAAACATTAGGGGGGGGGACGGGACAGGGACACACGTACCCCCCCCCCCCCCGGGATTTCCGCCTATGCCTGGAAACCATTGCCAGGAGTGGGCTGTGGAGGCAGATACATTAGTGGGATTTTAGATAGACACGCAGATGTGTAGAGAATGGATGGAAGTGGATCATGTGCAGATGGAGATTCGTTTAACTTGGGATCATGTTTGGCTCAGATATTGTGGGCCAAAGAGCCTGTTCCTGTGCTGTACCTTTCTATGTTCCTTGCCCTGGGTTCATTAGTGAAATTGTGAGACAGATCTATATCCTCTTTCCTCTCTGTAAGCAACAGGGTTTAGGTATTAAACATCCTGCTTTTGGCTTGAGCCTGGAATTGTTCATCTCTCATGGATCCCATTTCAGACACCCACTACACCTGTGTTTTTTTTTGCAAAACATAGTGAAGTTGTGTGTCTAATTTATCACTTGCAACAGTAAGGGATTCTATGCCACGGAGGCAGGTTCTTGGAAGGGCTTTGCATCAAACAGTAGCTCTTGCCCACCAAAAAAACATCGCCCCTCCTTTCTCAGGAAATGGCACGAACTAGTAATTGGGCAAGCGTTTGCTTTGGCTCTTTTCCTCATTAACTAATGCTTGGTGTATGTATTTCAGATCTGTCACCATGGTGTCCTCTAAGAAACTAGCAGACATAGGTTACAGGATGGTTTCTGGCTCAATGATATTACTGACGGTGTACGGTGGTTATCTGTGCAGTGCCCGTGCCTACCGCTACTTCCAGAGACAAAAGACCTTGAAGGCAGCGGCTAAAGACCAAGCCAGTGAAATAATCAAGGACTAAATGCTGCTCCTGTTTGGGGAACAAAGCACCCCGCTTTGCAGCATGTGAAAAAAAAATGTTTCATATTGTATATCCAATTCTAAAATTTTGTGCATCAGCTTTAAAATCTACTCATTATAAAATGTTTAAATAATTATTTAATACGATTTGTTTTGATCTTTGTGTATTATTATTTTTAAATCAGTTTTGTTCTAAAAGTTGAGTGGTTTAATTCCTCCTCCCTCAGGTGAAGTGGTTAACGTTTGGGTCGGGGTGGGGAACCGTTTCATGTTAAAATGCCACATCCAAGAAACTTCAATTAGATACACTTCAAACTGTACATTATTTTGTTAAAATAGCCCTCATGACTTACTAATGTTTTAATTGTGGCCGTCAGTCGGGGAGGATTATTTCGTTGAATCTGCTTTTATGCTTTGGTATTTTAAATAAGTTCATTTTAAGATTAAAATAAAAATAAGATAAACAAAAACATTAATAATAATAATATTTGTTCTACAAAATTTGGATTCATTGAAAAGGCCGCACTTAATGGCCTTGAAGGCCAAGGGCAAGTTGGGAGGGGTAAGGGAGATTTGAGGGATGGCGATTGCGTGCTGCTGGTGGGAGCAGAAATTAAAAATGAAAGATTCCATTTAAAATATTGAATGACATTTTTATTGCAATGTGTCCAGTAAAAAAAACATTGAATTAACAAGAACTACCTCCACCAACACATCCACAGCTTGTCATCTAGCAAACCACGAGTCTGTATTGACAACAATTTTGATGCATTGATTCAAAATGCAAGGCAATTTCGGTACTTTAATTAACAAAGTTGTCCTCCACTCTCCCCCCCCACCCCTCCCCAAATCACTCTGATCTAGTCACTGGGGTGTTTGGCTCAGGAAGCAGGGCAGAGCCAAATACATTCTCCTCAATCTTCCATCGTGTGGCAGCCTGGCCGAGGCTGATCAATAACTCGGTCTCATCCGCAATGCAGGATTAGGCTGAATCAAGCACATCAAAGCTGCAAAGTAACGTTCTATAGCAAGATTAACAGTTCAACACAAGAACAAACCAAATCAGGCAGTATTCCAGATCCAACACAACAGGCCTGGTAGACACAAGCCGGCTTTTGCCTCTGTCAGTAACCGTAACACCACAAGGGAATATCCAGAGTGTAACAAAAACTAGCACCATCCCCAACCCAAGCAGACCTGCATGGTTTAGCGGGTAGTGCTGCTTACTCAGCAACCCTGCAGGCTCCAGCTTTTGCTGGGTGGCACTTGTACAATTCACATACTTCACACAGGAGCTTGCAGTGTGATGCCTGTTTTTTTTTTTTCTGTCAGGTATTGTGCTCCCACATTGTTGATCAACTCTGGGCTCTTCCTGTTTTCTGCACTTCAGATACACAACAGGGGAAAATCGGTCACCAACTGAGCCAGTGGCTCTAGTAAATTAAAAAAAATCAGCTCATTCTATTGATTTTTAGCCAATCAATGAAAAAAAACAGGCACTGCAGCTCGGCAGGGTCCAAACCAGAGTGTCAGAGGTGGTGGCAATCCTAGGGCTAAAAAAATAATCAAGGATAACATAATTGCTGTAAAGATATGCAGTGCCAAACCACAGTTATCTACCAAGAAACAGCAGTCAACATAGTACAAGCAATCAATAACAAGATAAATCTTACACATCACATACTTTAAGTTCAGTTACAGCATGACTGGTCCAGTAGAGTATTACAAAAATTAACAAGCAATCCATTTTAGGGAATGATATCAACTGCGTTTAATAAAGTAAGCATCGCCACACAGTCACCTTATCCAAAACGAGGTCCAGTTTGCAATTTTTAACTTACTGTATTCTAGTAATCTCCAGCTCAGTCAGAGGATCCATCAGTCCTAACTCCATCCCAGCTAGCATCATGTCCATGTAATCTAGAAACATCCACTTCATTTACAACAATATGGGTGTCAACAGACATTTGAATCAGTTTCTGTGCAGACACAGGGTGGCACTATAAAAGTCAGAACTAAAAACGTGACTGGATAGAATTTCTGCAGCAATGACCACTGTGTGATACAATATTCCATCATAAACAAAAGAGAAACAATGAGGAACCCCAGCCTGGCTGAGCTAACCAGTGGAAGAAGACATTGGTATCAACTAGCACAAAATAGCAAAAATGAACGTATTTCAACCGTACAATCACGGCAGTTACAAGTGTCGTGCTCAAAGAGGAGTGAGGAAACACTAATTCAGTATCCTGTAAAATTTCAAACCGTTCTCATTACTTAATCAACAACATCAATCTGCTTTCGTCACAAAACTCATTATACTTGCACATGTGAGGTGTGCATTGTGGAAATAAAAGTATGTTGTTTTCCTCCCACAGAGCTATAGCTCCCATTTGCCTTCCTTCCTTCCTCTGGTTGTGTCTAGTCGGGGACCAGCCAGCCCACCAGCCCAGCTCAATAATGTGCCTGATGGATCATACTCAAGAGCACAGCAGTGGGGTGGCCAGAGCAGAGACAGAAGACTGCCCCAGAATGGAGCAGGGACAAATCATCTCACTGGGGCTGCTGTGCACAAAAACTGGCAAATCAAGACCGCATCTGTATGAGTGCAAGTATGACCTCAGACAAGATAATACAAGAGGGAGTACTTTACACCAATTTCACAGGTCATGCTACCCACAACAATGTTCCCTCTTAAAGATCCAAAATGGCAACCTGCTTGAACCCGATTCTTCCAGACTCATTGGCAAATTTGACCTGATCCAAAGCGGGTAATGTCATCTTCACCAGGTTACAATGTAGAATGCTCACAAACTTATTACAGAATTCAAATATCTTCAATTTCCTCCCATCTCTCCATTAAGTAGTCCATGAACTGGCCCAGCAGTCTCACTTAATCAACAGTTCTAAGTTAAACCAGAGTTTAGGGTTTCCACACAATCACCGGAGCAAGATGCTATGGGCACAGCACATAGCTTCCTCCATAAATCCAAAAGGGAAGGGCAATTGCAGAAGAGTCTTTTTTTTTTTAAATCCCATTCATTTTATACCCCATAATGAAGATTTTTTTTTTAATTTTAATTTTTAAATCAGTGTTATTTGTGATTGTGATTGCTAAAATACCAAACAAAACAAAAGCAATCCTGTAGTTTATAAAAGGTGATTTATACAGTGGACTTTAAACAGTCCTGTCCTGAAGACACTAATTATTAAAGTTCTGCCTCAGCGAGATAAGCCGACGGACAGTTCAGCTTCTGGCCAAGGGCTACATGGTTTTAAGGCATCTCTCACAATCCTTTGGATGTTGATCAGCGAGAATAAAACCACGTTGAAAGGATTTTGGGCAGATTCCAGCAATTGTTTGCAGGTCAAATTGCACTGAACTTACTATGTTTTTTTTTTGCTACAGATAAAGAGTCCAAACTGACACCTTTATGGTCATTCCACATTAGGGTCCTTGCTAGAGTTCAAACTGCAGAAAGCAACACAAATCAGTTCACATCCTAATCGGCAGAGCTTGGGCTGGCTGGTTAGAAATACAGCACAACCCATTTACAAATGACATTTTCTATTTTCCCCAAAACACAAACTCATCACTGCTGCAGAAACTGTGTTCTGGGCAGATCAATATTTTAACGCACATCATTAAAAAAATTCCCCAATAAACACACAACCAATCGAATAGCCAAATCGGTGTTAGCAGGGTCTGCGGTTTACAGACTTCTCCCGATCAGGGAACAACACCAGTTACTGTCAGAGCTCAGGCCTTGGAGGACAAGCAAAGCTGGCGCATCTCACCGCAGTCAGTGACAAGGGGAGCAGGATGGCACAGTCAGCAGAGGCTTCGAGTGCAGGCTGGCTGGGGGACAAGGTTCCACTTTTCACGTGGGTGGGAGGTAGGACCTTGTATGGACAGCAGTTTACAAGAAATTATATTCACTGATGCCTCTTTTTCGCTAGACTGCCATCCTAATTTAATTCAGGATCAATTTAATTTGGACCTGTCCATAGACTTGGCAAGGAGCGACACCCAGCATCAGTTGTGAAGATATCAAAAATCGCTTCTCAGCTTCCAGAGCCCGATGTGGAATTTTAAAAAACTCTATTGCATTGTGTATTTGCATTACATCAATACAATTTAAGTCTTCATTTAAAAAAAATAATCAGGTTCACTTAACTATCTTCAAATTTCCCCCAATTCTGTATTTACACGGCGCCCAGGTAGCTTAGTCACCAGAACTTTGATCGTACCACTGCTGAAAATGATCATCTCTTTTCCTTTGAAGAGGCATTTCGCACAGCTGAAACCACAGTGCAAGGAGGGTCTTCTTTCAAGTTAAGTTTAAAAAGACAAACGCTGCAACTTGCAAACAAAGTATTTTGGAAGAGTTATCACACAAACTCTTGCTTAATGCAATCCACATTGAGTGAGACACCTGAACAGTTACTGCAGGGAAATGTGGAAAATTTAAAAAGCAATCTTGTACACCAGGAGTTCGGCAAGACCAGCATCAGATTAAAGAACCTTCTCACACACTTTTAAAATTGAAAATAATCAAATTCAGTTGGGTGGATTGGTTTTTGCAAGGTCCTAAATCTAGAGTCCTCTAGAGGAATGAAGCAACAAGAGGCTGTAAAACGTAAAAAGTTAAACCATTGCTCTGGGGAGTGGGAATGGGTGGAGGGGAAAGAGAAAGCAATAAAAAGTACATTAAATCTTTTACTTCAGAGAATTGTCTCTAGAAGTAGAAAGAATTGTCTGTGAAAATTTGTCAAAGCTTCAATCCACTGTGGTAGCACCGGGCAATGCCAGCCTTAACTGTGCTATGGAGCCAATGAAGAGCACCCAGAGTGTAGCAGCTGTGGACTGGCCAACGTTATAGTCTCCTTCTGCTCTGCAAACCACATGGGACAAGACTGCATCAAACTGAAGCGAGTTAACCGACCACTCCATGTAGAAGTGAGCAAGGACATTTCCTCTGCCCATATCCAGTTTCCAGACGTCTCCTCGAGACACACATACAGCTGTTTCAACATTTAGTCAACAGTGGAATGACACTACAAAAGTGACAATTTGGACCCTTGCCCATGAACTCTCCTGATTTTTTGGATTTAGCAAGCAACTCTTCTTTTCTATAAAAATACCCATGCCGGGATTGGCAAGTGTTCAGACACCAACCAATGATGCCACTCTGCCCAATATTCCCTGCATTACCACTCCACTTCATTCAATGCCCACCACCCGCAACTGATCACACAATCCCCACAGTTCAACTTGGGTCTTCCGTTTTGCCTATTTTCCCTCCGCCCCCCTCCCCAAATCCAAAATAATTGCAAAAATATAACACGACAAGAACACCGGCCTGAAATGTAAACTCAACCTTTAGCAATTCGACAAATTGCACAATACCCATTGAAAGCTGTGCAGGTGGTTAAATGGGGGAGGAAAGAGGGGCCAGGTGCATTCACAGCACCCCCCCCCCCCCACCCTTCTCATTTAAAGCTGCACTTCAATTTCTCATATTGCTAAAGCAAAAACAACGAAAAATGTCAAAATGACTGGGCACCTTGCAGGTGTACGTTACCGAGCAGACAGGTGGGCTCAGATCCCATGCAGCAACACACAGTTCTTTATATATCTATCTTTTAAAAATAAAACTGTCCAGTGCTGGGAAGTTTTCCATCAAGGTTGTCCTTTCAGTACCTCACCCACGTTACACATAGTCCGTGAGGACGCCATGTAATGGTCTCCCACCCATGTTCCAGTGGTTAGATGCCCGTTGGTCCCATTTGCATTGGTGGTTCCTTTGAAAGGGCTGTGGTGATGAAGCTTTGTGCCATTGGTCAAGGCATCCTCCTCATCGGAGCTGCTCTCAATGTCACTGCGATCGTCCTTGGAGACCTGGATGGAAGAAAGAGTTGGAATACTATTTACAAACCACTGTCGTTAGTTTCAAAAGCCGGAATTGGGCAATACAACCAGCATTGGTCCCAAGCTACAAACTGGGTCACTTGGCTGGTGGGCAGCTGTTGGAATTGGCCAATGGTGACAAAACAACTGCCACCCCCCTGCAGCCGAGTGAGCTTTAAACTGCAGTAGCTGCCCACTCGCTCTCCGATGCTATTAGCTTCAGAAAATCCATTTTTAAAAAACCTGCCCCCCCTGCCACTAAAGTTAAGCATTAGCAGTATGCATGACGTTATAAATGTGGGGTAAAGTGGTAATAACCACTTTTCTCACTCACAGATTAAGTGTGAACTATGCCTACACAGTCAGAACTCGTGTAAACAGGACTATGGCAAATTAAAGGATTCTCAATAAGATTCCCCTTTAAAAGTGATGTGACTGAAAGTTGGCCACTGAAGGAGTTGGCAGAATATTCCAGATCCTTCACAGGGATTCACCACCGGCACTCACCCAGCAGCACCCCTCACCCCTAGCATTTATCCAGCCCCCCCACCCCATCGGTCAACCTCTGAGAAACTAAGTCAGCAAGAGAAAGTGAACACTTTTGTAAAGACTACATTTTACTGTATCCTTTACTGAACGGTCCTGTCAGAAGTCATTTGTGATTTGATAAGAGTATTCAAGAGGGTCTCGATAGCGATAGAAGGGAAATAAACCGTCCCCATTCGTAGAAGAATCAAGAGCAACAGGACAAGATTAAGGCAAGCGACAAAATAAGCTAAAGGAGACGTAATAAAATATTTCCACACAACAAGCAGCGGCGGTTTGGAATTCACTTTAAATACAAATTAAATTTAAAAAAAAAATTACAGATGCTGCAAATCCAAAATATAAGCTGAAAATGCTAGATACACTCAGCAGGTCAGGCAGCATCTGTGTAGAGAGAAACAGAGTTTCAGGTTTTTTCATTGTCTGGATTCCAGATATAAATGTCACTGCCTGAAAAAGTGGCAGAAGCCTATGCTAGCACTTACACAAAGGGACTTTAACCAAAATAATGTGCAGGACTCTTGTGAACAGAGCTGCGGGAATGGACTGACTAGATTGTACAGGGTGATGGGTCAAACGGCTTCCTCTTACACTGTGGTTCCCAAGCAACACCAGTTTAAAGCCTGTGAATATATAATCAGTTGAAGACAAAGCCAGTTCTGCAGAACACTGATAATCACACTTTAAAAATAAAAATCTTAAGCAATAACTGAGCGACTGAGGTTGTTATATGGTTGGCTTTGAGAAAGGGCACAGCAGGTAGCAACTCAGAAACCTCATTCACTCTTGGATTCGCCGGCCCCATCGATGCCACTAGCGCCAGTGGACCAGCAGGGGGCATAGAGGGTGATTGGCCTTGCACACAAGCCAGCAGGTGGCAGTCTGCAACAGGCCAGGCTGCAAGCAGTCACATTCTCTGCATCAGTCGCTCATGTGCCTCGGGCTCCTCCCAGGTGGTCAGCCTGCTTCCCAACAGCACATGCTTCTCGTCTGCCGGTATGTTAAACAACAGGAAAGCCTACTGAAAGGCAACTTGGACAAAGCACACTGAGGAATGAATCCCTCATGGAAATGCCAGAATTTCCAACTCCTTGGGGGGGTGAACACACACAAAACTATGCTTTAGTAGAGGATTTACCCGAACAGCATCCCAGTTTTTGAAGGTCATCTTTGCAACTGTGTAAAAACTCCCATTGCATGAAAAAAAATGCAATACATTTTTTTAAAACTTAGAAACAGACAGAAGTTTAAAAAAAATGTAGATTTATATTATGGCACAGGGAATGATACACACATTTGCACACATCTCATCGCATTTTGGATCTCTGAGACGCTAGTGAGGCAGCCCATATTGGCCGCCTCGCCAGCAGTCTATCATGTCACTTCTCTGTTTTTATTATTTTAAGTATGTCTTGAATGTTTGTTTTAATCTCTCTTGGTATGTTTTATGTGGGGGGGGGTGTGTGGATTGTGTGAAACCTACCTCGATGGAGGTGCGATTTTTCTCCATGTCGCATCTTTGCCACCCCTCCCTTTGCGGCCTACAACATGAAGTGGTGCAGCCTTTCCTGGAGATCGGCTCGGTGCTTCAAGCCACGGATGCCGCTCGGACTTACCATTGCAGAGCCTGGGAATTTTGCCGAGGATCGCCAGTGTTGGAGCTCCGACCGCGGGGCCTGTGAAGCAGCGGTTGACTCAGGAGCTCCTTGCACGGTGTGTTGCGATCCGTCCCGACGCTGGAGTTTGAATCATCCCGATGAGAGGGCTTGAGCAGTGGACCGTCAGCAACGGCCCCGTTCAAAGGAGGAAGATGACTGAAATGTATTGCCTTCCATCACAGTGAGGACTGTTGATTCCACTGTGGTGGATGTTTATGTTAAACTTTATGTTATGTGCTGTGTGTATTTTTGCTATTTACTTAGTATGGCAACTCAAATTTCACTGTATCTTAATTGGTACATGTGACAATTAAATTGAATCTTGAATCACAGAACCATTTTGGTGAAACAGATACAAAACTGATGCATAAAACATTGGTGAAGAGAGTCGCTTACCAGCCCCATTAGACAACAAACGATCTGCCTTTCGGAAGCCTGTCCCTTCTGAAGAGCTAAGTTCTATTCATTAATGCAGGAAAATTCATGGGTTTTTTTTAAGTGTCAATTGTTGATTAACGTTTTGTATATGAAAGGGAAAGGAATGAGTGAATTTTCCAGGCCAGCATGACAGCATGGGAGGGAGCCAAACAGAAGCCAAGCACCATCCAATGGTGGGAAAGATGCCTCCCGTCCTCTCCCTCGTCTCAGTCTTAGTGACAGGCCGACCAACAGGGGGGACAGAGGCGTCATCTAAAGGTGGCATGTTACTGTAAAAGGCCACTCTCTCCATCCCGTTAAGAAAATATTTACTTTGGCATGTTAATTCAGATAAGACATATTTTTTTTTAATCCAAAAAGCAGCCCAGTTAAGTTTGTCAGAAACAATGTTAACATATACGAGATAAAGTGTATTAACACGTGAATTAACTCATTCAGATACAAAAAAAGTCACTCAAATGAAATAACAAATTAGTTTGGAAATGTCAAGAACGTTTCCTTTTTTCTTGTCCCCAAACAGATGGAGATATTTTTTTGGGGGTGGGGGGAAGATTAATTTTGGTCAAGTTGAATGTTCAAATAACTCTTGATTGGATGCAGATTTTTTTTAAACCTTGAGGTAGGAGTAAACACAGAAGGGAATTGTGGATCTAACAAGTAAATGTTCGGCAAGGTTTCCTTTAGGGATTGAGCAGTTATTTCTCGCAGTAACACCTGGGCCATGGAGCAGAACAAGAGTAGGATATTTAGCCGCTTTATTAGCCAGCATCTCTCTGCTGTGTATGTTCTTTCAAAAACAAAACTCTGCCAATGCAGAGGTCCCTGGGGGGGGGGGGGCGGGGGGGGGCGGGGGAATTGGTACCTGTTACAGGTCCAGAGTTTCTGCTCAGCTCGTAGCCACGTTGTTTACATGGCTGGTCTGGTTGAGGGGATGCTTGGGGCATCAGTGGTGAGGGAATCTGCTCCAGGTTACGAGATCAGCCTCCACCTCCAGCTCCCACAATACGCCACTTAATCTAAACCCCTTGAACTGAGCCCCTCGTGACCTGCTCACCATCCTGGAACGCCAGGCCAAGTGTGCAGCTCCCATCAGACCTCAGTGCCTTAAATCGCACTGGAGAACAATTAACGGCAGAAAGCAAGGGTTGTAGTTGAAGCTTTGCTATGCTGTGTGAGAGGACCAGGGAAGGCAGTGGAATCATTAACAAATTGGGCAGTTCACACTTGCGAGAACAAAGGGGGACCCGGCATGGGGGTTGTGCGGCCGAGAACAAAAGGGGCCATTGGGCACTATAATGAACACTCTGTAGCTTTGTCAGCGCCCTTTAAGTGACTCTTTGCATACCTTGTGTTTGGTATGTAAAACAAAGAATTTCAATGTGACATGTCACATGTGATAACAAAGTATCAATCAGCTCAAAAAACAGCATGATAATCCACGTTTTAAAAAACAGCTGGAAATCCCCAACAGTGGAATGGCCTCAGATGAGATAGTTGCTGGTGCCCAAATTTGCAAAATATTAAAGCCATACCAGGATAAATGGAAAGCTTTGTGCAAAGAATGGCAGAGGATATCAGTATGATTTCACTTTTGGTGACCGGTAAAGCAGCATTAAGTGAATTACTGGCAGTGGTTACAGCCTCTAGTTGGCTGTTCAGGTGGTCCCATGCTGTTACTTCAGGCTGCAAGGCGCTAGTTATAATCGTGCAAAGCAGAAGGGCATTGTAGCACAGTGGTACATTTCAATAAAGCTACTTAGCCATGCAAAGTAGGGGAGGGTTGCACAGCGAAATAGTCAGGCGGCTGACTCCAACAGTTGCAACACTTACATGCAAAAGGTCCCGCTTCCCGGTGTACAGTGATAGAAACAGAATTCAAACAAAACAAAAGGGTGGGGGAAGAAGAGACAGAAACAAAAATGAAACCACAGAAAATCTTACACCACAGAAAAGCTGCTCAAGAAATTCTTGCACAGTTACATATACACAGAAACACACAGAAGAAACGCAACACCAAGAACAGCTGCGGGCCCACGATCGGAGAGCAGAGTTGTGAATTACAAATTCATCCACCACTGGCATCAGTCTGAATCTATTGCTCCTGTATTCAAGTGAAAGCCTGGAATATTGAATCTTGCAAAAAAAACAAAATCCAGCGAGTCAGTTAAAATTCAACTAAAAAATGGTCCATGTCTGACTTTCAATTATAATTTTAAGTGGGAGGAAAATAATAGCTTAAATAGAGAGGAGCGAAAAAGAAAATCGCTATAGTTTCTAATCTTTTCTCTCAGTCAACCCCGACAGAAAGTGAGAAGAAAAGAAAATAGCTAGTTGAGCTTGCAGAGGGTCAGTATGTATAAAAAGTTCATTCAATTGGCAGGTTTACAATACAAGATCGGCCAGTGTGGCACGGGTTGGTGTTCTGCTGAGTCTCATGGGCAACAAGAGTGATGCTTGCTGTTATTTGGTGAAAGTTGAAATTCAAAGTATCTAGCGTACTGATCAGTGAAACAGGGCTGTATGTGTATTTCTACCCCCTCCCCCCCAACTAATGTTAGTGAGGCACCACCAACATGGGCAGAACCTTCAGGCAGAGCAAGTGCCACCAGCTATATGCCCCTGGTAAATTCAGTCAGACGTCCTGTGCATTTGCTGGGTACATTATTTGTGCCAGTCTACAAAGAGCAAGATCACAAACCTAGTGCTTCTTGTGGTTAGATAAATTAACAAACCAAATCGGGTCTCAACCCTCTGTAAAAATGGCACTTAATGCCAAGCAATTCTTTGCATTCATTTATGGCATGTGGGTATGGCTGGTGAGAGTATTTACTGCCCATCTTTGGTTGCCCTTAAGGGAGCAAAAGTGCTCAGTCTCTTGAAAGGCTACACTGGTTGCACCTAAAAGATAATATAATGGTGGAGGGGAAAAAAAGTGACGCAGTATAAGACAGTCAGAATCAATCCAGTCATAGGCTCATATCCAGACCACCAACAGCAGATGTATGCAAAAGAGAAGATTTTTTTTTTTTTTTTTTAAATGCAGATTCTCAGCTAACCCCAAATTAATTGGTCAGACCACTTAAAAAGCCTGTTGAAAGAATATTTGCTACCAAATTTGGTAATAGAGAATGAACCATAGATGTAGAAGTGGGGAACATTAAGGCAATAGTGACCATATAATACATTCTAAAATAATAATTGAAAACGACAAAGTGGGGCAATGGACCAAAGAAAAGCTCAATTATGAGCGGCTATCAAAACAATTTTGGGTAACAATATTGGTAAGGAATAACATACAATACAATTAACCACATTTCAAATGGTGTTAAGAGTACAAGAATTATGTATTTGTTATAAATGAACAATATAATGATTAACAAGACACCATGGATTAAGGAGGTGGTAGAATTGGATACGATTACTATGTTTAAGAAGCATTTAGACAGACACAAAAGGCCAGACACATAATAATACCATCCTAATGCAGGCAAAGAGATTGAGTGTAGATAGGCAAAAAGGCCAGCATGAATGTGGTGGGAAGGGCCTGTTTCTGTGTGTATTGTGTGTGTCTATGACAAATTTACAAGGATAAAGCTGACTGCAAGGAGATACAAACGGGACAGGACAGAATGCAAACAAATGTCAAAATACAATGGGAGGGCAAACAGTGGGAACAGGATTTTAACATGGTGTTAAAATGCCATGGAATCAAATAGTAACATAATCAACAGGCATGTAAAAAGCAAGAAAAGTTGGAATGGGATAGGCATACTGAAGTCACAATTAACAAACGCAAAACGCAAATATATTGAAGAATTATTTTGCTTTAGCATTACCAGGTAGACAGATCAAAACAAGATGAGCGCCTAAAATTAGAACAGATAATTGCACTTTATTATGCAAAAAAAAAAGAGAAACAAGGGGGAGAATACAATGCCCGTTCCAGATCAATTACTTCAATGCATTTTGAAAGAATCCAGGGAAGAGATAACATTGGCACCATGACAGATTTAATAATTCAGTAAGTCAGAGAACTGGCTAATAGCCAAGAAAAGAGAGTGATAGAAGATGGCAAGCCAATTATCGACAGTCAACTTGCTATCAGCAGGAGAAAAAATGAATGGAATCTCTACTCAGGGATTAAATAAAAAGCCTTTGAGAAATGGGCTACAAAATGAATAATCAGCGTGGACTTTAGAAGAGGAACACCCTTTGCTGACCATTTTCACAAACTCTTTGAAGATCTCACAGAAAGACGAGACAAGAGTACTGCAATACATCTATCTCAATTCACAGAAGGCCTTTGGCAAGGACCCTCAGAGTAATGCTGGCTGTGACTACCATCACCCAGAGTACTATTGGCTCTGCTTCCAATAATGGTTATCACATTGACATGATGGCACGGATGAGGCGCTCCGTTTAACACTGGATCACATCCAACACCATAACACTCCCTTGGAATTACAAGACTGCCTTTCCGGGGACCCCCTCCCCAGCCAGTGTTTATAACTATATGGGTCTGAAGGCACACACTGGTTCTCTTTATACCCACCACCAGTCTTCTTCCAGAATGTCCTACTGAGACTTTAACAGTCACCATTGGTGTTTCCACAAGATCAGCAAGGAATAGATATGAATGTTTCTGAACCCCCAACTCATCCTCATCCACAGATCAACAGACACATGTACACTGCCTGGTTAAGTGAGCCTGAAATATAGAAGGTCCAAGTTACAGCACAGGCCTGGGTCTCTCAGCTAAGGGGGGTCTGGCAGGAAGATGAAGGCCAATTAATTACAGGGCTTACAGAAACATTGCTCCCTCCCTCAGGGCACTTTGCAACCACCTTCACCCCCCCACCCTTCATGCCCATTACACGAGACCTCCAGCTTTCTCACCCCAAGGAGACTAGCAAGTCTCACATGGACCTGGTGGTTGAAGCTACAATTGACGATCAGAAATAGTGAATTTCTGCCGAGAACAACAAAAAATTCTACTGCTAAAGGTTTTCAAAATTACCTTTCCCTTCACGACAGCTTTGTATGCAATGCGTAGAATGAGATATGACCAAATGGCGTGTAGAACCTGTAGTAGCAGCAACAGCACGTTGAAGACCCACCAGGAGGGGTATGGCCCAATGATCTCCCAACTTTCAAAGAGTGTTGTATTTAAAATCCTGCAAATTAAATTAAACAGCGCAAAATATTCACTTTCCAATAGACAGGGATAATATCCAATTTTCCTTTTAGGCATTTGATTTAAGAGTTAAAGAATACTATATTATTTTATTTTCATTTTGCAATCCAATCAAATCAGTTAATACCATACATAAATACAATACAATCAAACTCAAGTACAATAGGTACTGATAGGAAAGGTTTAGATTGAGATTGATATGGACCAAATGCAAACAAATGAGATTATCTTAGATGGGCATGGATGAGTTGGGCTGAATAGCCTGTTTCTGTGCTGTATGGTAAAGCAGAGGGAAAGACACAGAATATAGTTCTCAGCATTGTAGCGCATCAATTCCTTAGACACAGTCCAGTGTTCATAATGGTATAGAGGTGAATCAAACAGTACCCTAGCCTATGGAAGGACCCAACCGAGGGGAAGAAGCTGTTCCAGAGTCTGGTGGTGTACACTTTCAACCTTCTGTACCTTCTGCCAGACTGTAGTGGGGAGAAGGAATAACTGAAGCCAACTACCACTATTTGCTGTGACAAAAATGCATTCTACCCGAGTCACACAGCTTTCCATTTACAAAAGGAGTGGACGGTGTTGAGTGGATAGGAGACTGTACCCACAATCTCCCAGCTTTGAGCATGTACATGTCACTCATCCATGAAACATCGGCCGCATATCTAGAAACTGGAAATTCTGATGAATGAAATTACGAAAGATACATGTACATTCTTTCATCCACCCTCCCTTTTATATGCAGAGAATAATCGAGTCATTGTTTGGATGGCATTTGTGTGGTCATTTCCTTCCTTGCACCATCTGACCTGTTAATGTGAAGAAATGGGAGCAGGTCAGAGTTATTTTTAGACGTGTAAAACAATACCAGTGGGCAGAACGTTTTCACAGTCATATGAATGAACTATTAAACTACATGGTCCAAGGCAAGTTGCATTTATGGGCAGAGGCATAGATAAATGCCAGTTTATAGCCTTCAATTCTGAATGAAGCCCAGCATCAAATATCAGGGTTAATTTTCAGGGGCACCAGTAAAATGGGTCATAGAGTCAGAGTAATACAGTGTGGACACAGGCCCTTCGGCCCAACTCACCCACACTGGCCAATAATGTCCCAGCTACACTAGTCCCACTTGCCTGTGCTTGGTCCATCTCCCTCCAAACCTGTCCTATCCGTGTACCTGTCTAACTGTTTCTTAAAAAAATTGTATAGTCCCAGCCTCAACTACCTCCTCTGGCAACTTGTTCCACACACCCACCACCCTTCGTGTGAAAAAGTTACCCCTCGGATTCCTAATAAATCGTTTCCCCTTCACCTTGAACCCATGTCCTCTGGTCCTCAATTCCCCTACTCTGGGCAAGAGACTCTGTGCATCTACCCGATCTATTACTCTCATGATTTTGTACACCACTATAAGATCTCCCCTTATCCTCCTACGCTCCATGGAATAGAGACCCAGCCTACTCAACCTCTCCCTATAGCTCACATCCTTTAGTCCTGGCAAAATCCTCGTCAATCTTCTCTGAACCCTTTCAAGCTTGACAATATCTTTCCTATAACATGGTGCCCAGAACTGAACACAATATTCTAAATGCGGTCTTACCAATGTCTTATACAACTGCAACATGACTTCCCAACTTCTATACTCAATACTCTGACTGATGAAGGCCAAAGTGCCAAAAGCCTTTTTGACCACCTTATCTACCTGTGACTCGACCTTCAAGGAACCATGCACCTGTACTCCTCGATCCCTCTGCTCTACAACACTACCCAGAGGCTTGCCATTTACTGTGTATGTCCTGCCCTTGTTCGATGTCCCAAAATGCAATACCTCGCACTTCTCTGCATTAAATTCCATCAACCATTCCTCCGCCCACCTGGCCAATCGATCCAGATCCTGCTGCAATCTTTCACAACCTACTTTGCTATCTGCAAAACCACTACATTTGGTATGATCTTGCTTGGACAGCACACAAAACAAAGTTTTTCCACAGCATTCTTCTGTCCGGAGCCTAGACTATAGCTGGAACCAGGTCAGCTAACGCAAGAAACACTGAGTGTACAGCAACAAACTGCCAGAACTGGGATGTTACTGGTCAGCTTGCTGTTAGCAAGGCTGCAGCTGATAGAATCGTGGAATGCTATCCTCAAAAAAACCGTCAGGAACATCTCATAAATGCAGGCAGTAAAAACAGAATCAGATAGAGTTGAATCAATATGACCCAGTGGGTCAGTTTATCATGAAATAAATGTTTGGACTGGGAACCATCCAGTTATTACGATGTTGCAGGGCACTGAAAACTACAATCCATTTTGAGAACTCACATACAAGGTAATTTTGGCAAAAAGTCAAGTAATTTGAGTAGTTAGACAAAGATACTGCGTCTTACAGCACTTTCTATTGCTATAGTTAAGAAACAACTTACATCTGCACTTCATGTGAACTTTACTATCATTAATTCAGGACTGGGCATTAATAATATAAACTATCTACGCAAATCCTTTATTCTGTAATTACATCCTCCCAGTAAAGATACCGCCTTGCCATCACTGGCAGGGGAGGGGGGCTAACAGCAAATTTACATCGGCAATTTCCATTGTCAATGTGGGCAGAAATATCTAATAATTTTTCTTTTAAAAGCATAATCTTAAAATGTTTCAAGATTGGTTCAATTAATCTTCAATCTTACAACAGTATAGCACAATCACAGGCCCTTTACCCCAGTATCTGTGCAAACATGATGCCAAGTTAAACTAAATGATCCATTTTCTGCATATCCATGTGCCCATCTATAAGCCTCTTAAATGCCACTGTTGTATCTGCCTCCATTACCACCCCTGACAGCACGTTCAAAAAAAAAAAGCTTGCCCCACACATCTCCTTTAAACTTTGCCCCTTCCAAGTTCTAAGCTACTAAATTTGGTCTTCGTTCTTCGTGCACGGGAGTTTGTGTGCTATACAGGTTAGCTGGGCTTGTTGCTCCTGATGATCTATAAGTGATCTGATGAACATGTGGAAGCAAGAGAAAGAATGCCATTGGGCTCCACTGCAAAGCCTTATGCAGATGTGAACGTATGCCAGCACTTATTTCCTTGGTCTGAACGTGATTGACAAGTGATTCTAGGCTCTCCAATCTGGGAATAGCCACTTGAACGAGGTGCTGGAGATCTTGAATTTGCTCGGGTACTTGCACCACAATCAAACCAAAAACAGTAACAGCAGCTCGCACATCACATCCAATCAAACCACTAAAAGTGTTTACATGGTGAAAGCAAGTTCATTATCACCCGTACACACCACATGCTTGGTTTTCCTTAGCTACAGTTTTCACATCTGCTGCACCGCGGGAGATTTGCTGTTTGAGAATCCCATTTGAAGCTGGGTTGCATAAAATTATTTTCACTTTGGCAGCTAACAGGAAGATAGACATGGATGTTGGATAGCAAAAGGAAGTCTGAGAACTCATCACCAATCTTGGCCACCTTGGGAACTCACTATTCAAGACATCCAGCAATATTCAGCCAACTGGTTTATTCAAGGTGAACATTGATGGACCTTTTGACACTCGAGGGATACAGGGTCTGTTTGCTTGCTGTGTGACTCTGTAACAGTTTCACCTATTAAGGGCATGGAGAGCTGTGGATTGTGCAGGAAAATGTCATGGGGTTGAAGATCAGCTGTGATGACAGGCTAGGGGGAAGTGCAAAGAAGGAAAGTTGAGACTCAAGAAACTGTAGATGCTGGAATTTTGAGCAAAACGCAAAGGACACAGCGAGTCACTCACCGACTCGGAGGGAATGGGCAGCTAAAATACTTCATTTATTTCCTGGAACAATCTCACATCAGGAACGCAGAAAGACTATTAAAATTGTTGGGGCAATGGGATGTTTACGAGCCAGGTTAAACTTCATGGGCTGAGGAAACATGGCAATTAGGATCCTTCGAATTCCAAGGAGAAGCTACGAGGAATTTGTCTACTTGGAGCAGGAGCCAGTTATACATGCTACACAAGTTGTGGGCAACTTTATACGGCTTCACTGGTCGTGCTACTCTGCACAGTGCCCCGCACAAGCATATGCATGTCACAGCGCTGCAGGGTGTGAGGCTGGTGGTGAAATAAGCTCCTGGCTTTCCATTCATCTTGTAAACCTATCCCCTGTAAATCAGAGACCAGCAGATCCTAGCAGCCTGCAGCTCTCACACATCACCAGATAATTCACTTGAGTGACAGTCTCAACAAATATATTTGCGATATGGTTACAGGAAAAGTCACTACACCGCAGAAAATGCGGTGTGGGAGCCTCGACAACATACCGGTTATAAAGTGAGGGCAGGTCCCTCCAAATCCTGCAATCGGGGACACAAGAATTTAACCCGTATAAAACAAAAAGAGCAGGAAAGCAAATCAATGATCAATTTTCATTGCCTTGTGAAAACCTGCAGAGCAACTCACGACAGGCTTTGCATTGTGGTGATATGTCAGATCGTGCTGGCACTCCAATCCCCTAACAGATGACAAAAAAGCACTTGGAGCAAGACCAGAACCTGGACTTAAAATGGAAATATTCCAGAACACAAAATTAATGTTGCTCTTCAGAGTCTCTCCATTTGGCAAGGAAGAAAAAGTAATGGTCATTGTTAATCTACAATGCAGCAGTTCTGACCGTCAGTGACACTGTCAGCACCAAGATCTTTTCACTCACAGTGCCACAATGCTCAAAACAAGCAGAAACAAGAAGAAAGGGGGAGGAGTAGGTTACAGTTTTCCCAGGCTGCAGCCAGCCCTCTCATCAAAGGAGAAATTCAGAGGAAATATCCAGGGAGGAGGTGGCCACTCTGTCCGTCAGGTCCATGTTGGGAGCAAAATAAATCACACTTTGGTTAATTGGCCTCTGTAAATTGCCCCCTAGTGTGTAGAGTGTAGATTCGAAAGTGGGATAACATGCAACTAGTGTGAACGGGTAATTGATGGTTGGTGTGCACTCGATGGGATCTCTAAATTGAACTAAATGGGTCTCTGACACTGTCGGTCACAGCTCTTCTACTCTTTTTTGAGGAGGAGGGTAGGGCAGGTGGTAAAGAATGTTAATTGGCATTGATAATGGCGACTTATTGTGTTGGACTGAGTGGAGGCAGTGCGTCATGGAAATGACTCTTCAGGGTAAAAACATTTTCTTGCTCCCTTCATTTTATGAATTAGGTCCCACTAGAGTTCTAAAGGGGGCACACGGAACTGCAGATGCTGGAATCTTGAGCAAAAAAAAAAACAAGCTGAAGTAACTCAGCGGGTCAGGCAGCATCTGTGGGAGGAATGGACAGACAGTTTCGAGTCTGAAGAATGGTCACAAGCCTGAAACATAGTCCATCCATTCCCTCCACAGATGCTGCCTGTTCCTCCAGACACTTTTTTTAGCTCAGTTCTAAAGCGTTGCCATTAGGAGGGACACCGTATGTAATATGTAGCTAGCAACCTGGCATATACAATCAAAGGGAAAGGTTTTCTTTCAAATGCCCCAAGCTTCTTTACTATAATTCCCAGCACATCTTAGAAAATCCAAGTGCATTTTTCCAAGTAAATTGAACTTTTATACACATTATTCCACCAATGCAGAATTCATCAGAAAATTAAACTATCAAAAAGAAATTGAAATCAGAGATATTCTTATAGATCCGTTTATCTCTTCCCCAGGATCTCGGCCAAATCTCCCCAGCACAGCTATTACTCACCAGAATGGGTAAATGCCAAGCCTACTGCTGACGAAGACAAAACCAAACATCACAAATAATGAGTCGCAAAGTCTTTGATACTTGGCGTAATTGGCTAATTTAGCAGCCTGGAAGGCAAAACAGAGAAAGAGCTCATTAGTGCACTGTGTTGCAGAGCTGATGGGGCAGGAGATTAAAGCAAGGCCATCTGAGAAAACTATCACCAAATGGAAAAAGATAACGAGTCCCTCTGTCCCTTGGATAGCGTCATTCTCAGTACACTCGAGATTAATTTGGAACATTTGAGATTTGGGCTGCTCTGCACCAACCCTCAGTACTCTTACTTCAGTCCAGCTTTGACTCAACCTGAAAAGGTTATTTTCGACCTCCGCTTTATGCACTGTTTGTTGAGTAAATTGGCAAATTGTGGCTGGTACAGACAATTAAAACGAGCAATACATCACTGGGCTGCTTGGAGGGTGCTATGAACATGAGAGAAGCAAAATGCTATGATAGTTTTGTGAACCTCATTACTCCTCAACCACAATCGAGACAACCGCTAAACAATTTCAGCTGAGAAATTTCCAACATTGTGTGCATCTGCAAGAGTGATCACACAAGCAATTTTCCAAATACTTTCCAGCGCTGGGAAAGAAAAAATTCCACAAAATTAATCCAGAAATGTTTACAGATGGAATACAAGCAGTCACTTGACCGGCAAACACCATCCTGTTTGGCTTCACAGAAGATCACGCTTCAGGCACAGATCCCATCGCTCCCGTTAGATGCAGGAGTGTAGCAGAGCATCCCGTCTGACCTCTGCTTCAAACTCCACACCTGCAGCCTGCTCCCTCAAGTGTCTCCCATCCCACAAGCTGTCTAAGACATCTCATTCCTTCTGCCACTGAAGTGTTTTATTTTAAACCCATCTGCGAACAGCCTCCTCTGCTACATCTAAAACAGATTTCAACTCATTCAGAAACCCAAGGTCGCAGAGCAGAAACACACATCATTTGCTGACGTTTTCGCCAAACACCATGGTTTCCAGGTCCCAGGCAATCAGCAACATAATCATTCCACTTCAGAGGCCTGGACCATCGCTTTCCAGCCCTGCAGCATTCATCTAACCAGACACTTTCACCCAACCTTTAGAGTCTGTTCACTGCACACTTGTTCCTTCACCTCAAATTCAATTTGGTGCCAAGTCCTAAGCTTTCTGCCCCCACCCCATTTTGAGAGCTTCAAGTTCCCAGGTATAACTGTCACCAGCAATTTCAACACCACAATCAAAAAAGCACATCAATTTAAAAAAAAGACAAAGTGTTGAAGTAACTCAGCGGGTCAGGCAGCATCTCTGGAGAACATGGATAGGTGATCTTTCGGGTCAGGACTCTTCTGAAGTCTGAAGAACGGTCCCGACCTGAAATGGCACCCATGTTCTCCAGAGAAACGGTCTGACCTGCTGAGATACCAGCACCGTGTCATTTTTGTAAACCAGCATCTGAAGTTCCTTGTTTCTCCAAGCACACCAATACCTTTACTTCCTCTGAAGGAAATTTGGCATGTATCCAATGACTCTTACCAATTTCTACAAACACATCATGAAAAGCATCCGATCAGGATGCATCTCGGCTTGTTATGGGCAACTGCTCTGCACTCAAGACTGGAAGAAATTGCAGAGTTCTCACAAAGCCCAATTCATTACGCAAATCAGCCTCCCCCAGCCAAATCGATACCATCCACACTTAACTCAGGAAAGTAACCAACATAATCAGGACCACTCACACTCTGGTCATTTTCTTTGTGTGGCTTTGGGCTTTGCAAGATCCTGTGGGATATTGTTAACTTCCATGTATTTTATGGTAAGTTAGGCGAGGAGAAAAACAAAATGGTTGTGCACTCCTTTTGTTTAAAGCACTCATCCTGGCATAGATTGGGAATTTTAACCTCTTACACAATTTCAATTCTGGATCAGAAAGCTGAAAGCACTGCATTTGTGGGTTTTGGGCAGTCAGAGGGCATAAAGGTTATTGGGAGCTCGGATGTCATGGCCCTAAGATGTGATGCCAGTCAGAAGATGCCAGTCAGAAAACTGGAAATAATGTTCTTAGAGCAAAGAGGATTGAGAAGAGGTTTAACAGAAAGGTGCATGATATCACAACAGAATGAGATGGGGGGGGGGGGGGGGGGGAAGAGGAGATAGTTGTTCCCATTGGTGGGCAATTTGAGGACTAGGGACACAGCTTTAAAGGGGAACGCAAGGAAATCAGCAGTAATCTGGAGCTCACTGACTGTATGGGTGGTGGAAACAGAGTCAATCGGGGCTTTCAAAATCTGTTTGGCTCACAAGATAGAATATCTTAGATTTATGGGGAAAGAGCAAGGAAAAAGATCCGGCAGGATTGCAGCAGTCAGCATAGGCTCAAAAGGGCCAAATGGCCTTCCTCTGTTCCATAATTGGTGTTCAATTCCAAGCCACATCAGAATAAGACATGGAGCAACAGCCCAGATTGGAGCAGCTTCTGCCTTGGGTTTGGCGAGGTTGGGTTAGTGACATATCTCATGGGTTGAAGTTTTAGGAGGACAAAGTCCACACAAAACTTCAAATAGCAAAGTGATATTGATGCTGGCAAGTACACGCCTGAGAAATGAAACAATGGCTGGGTGGAAACCTTTGATGAAATTCTGCAGAGAACAAAAGGACCAAACTTCAGTTTCCTTTCGAATCTGAGATGTTCATTTTGAGGAATATTTAATAAACACTTTTTGTCATCTAAATACGAGCAAATCACATTTAGGTGGGGGGGGGGGGGGCTCGAGTGTGGGGCAGTAATGTTTCTAAACAATTGCAGGCTTGTAAATCACAACATTCAAATGTAAAGTCATTCATAATGTTTGGGAGAGACCCATCATTTATTTATTTGCCACTGCACTCCACAATTTGAGATTTGTTATAGAAAAAAATCATATTGAAGTGCACATTGTCAGATTTTATTAAAGAGTATTTTATACATTTTAGTTTCACCATGTAGAAATTACAGCTGTGTTTATACATAGTCGTCCCCCCCCACACCCCACACCAATTTCAGGGCACCACAATGTTTGGGACACACGGCTTCACAGGTGTTTGTAATTGCTCAGGTGTGTTTAATTGCCTCCTTAATGCAGGTATACGAGAGCTCTCAGCACCTAGTCTTTCCATGACCTTTGGAAACTTGTATTGCTGTTTATCAACATGAGGACCAAAGTTGTGCCAATGAAAGACAAAGAAGCCATTATGAGACTGAGAAACAAAAATAAATCTGTTCGAGACATCAGCCAAACCTTAGGCTTACCAAAATCAATTGTTTGGAACACCATTAAGAAGAAATAGAGCACTGGTGAGCTTACTAATCACAAAGGGACTGGCAGGCCAAGGAAGACCTCCACAGCTGATGACAGAAGAATTCTCTCTATAATAAAGAAAAATCCACAAACACCTGTCTGACATATCAGAAACACTATTCAGGAGTCAGGTGTGGATTTGTCAATGACCACTGTCTGCAGAAGACTTCATGAACAGAAATACAGAGGCCACACTGCAATATGCAAACCACTGGTTAGCTGCAAAAATAGGATGGCCAGGTTACAGTTTGCCAAGAAGTACTTAAAAGAGCAACCACAGTTCTGGAAAAAGGTCTTGTGGACAGGTGAGACGAAGATTAACTTATATCAGAGTGATGGCAAGAACAAAGTATGGAGGAGAGAAGGAACTGCCAAAGATGCAAAGCATACCACATCAACTGTGAAAGCAAGAATTTCATTGTCCTATCTGGGACACATGACAATAAAAGTCTCTTGACTTGATGGTGATGGGGGTATTATGGCCTGGGCATGTATGGCTGCTGAAGGTACTGGCACACTTATCTTCATCGATGATACAACTGCTGATGGTAGTAGCATAATGAATTCTGAAGTGTACAGACACATCCTCTCTGATCAAGTTCAAACAAATGCCTCAAAACTCATTGACTACAGCAAGACAATGATCCCAAACATACTGCTAAAGCAACAAAGGAGTTTTCCAAAGCTAAGAAATGGTAAATTCTTGAGTGGCCAAGTCAATCACCTGATCTGAACCCAATTGAACATGCCTTTTATATGCTGATGAGAAAACTGAAGGGGACTAGCCCCCAAAACAAGCATAAGCTAAAGATGGCTGCAATAGAGGCCTGGAAGAGCATCACCAGAGAAGACACCAAACAACTGGCGATGTCCATGAATCGCAGACTTCAAGCAGTCATTGCGTGCAAAGGATATGCAACAAAATACTAAACATGACTACTTTCATTTACATGACATTGCTGTGTCCCAAACATTATGGTGGCCTGAAATGTGGGGGGGGGGGACTAGGTATAAACACTGTTGTAATTTCTACATGGTGAAACCAAATGTATAAAAATAGCTTTAAAATCTGACAACGTGCACTTTAACCACATGTGATTTTTTTTTCTATTACAAATCTCAAATTGTGGAGTACAGAGGCAAATAAATAAATAAATGATGGGTCTTTGTCCCAAACATTATGGAGGGCACTGTAATCATTATCTGAACTAGGTTATCAGACTGAAGTTTTAGACTTATTCACAGATGGGATTTTTTCCCCTGCAGCCTTATCACAGTTTTCACTTACTGTGGGGGCTTTCTTTGTAATTTTGTACTGTGCTGGTGACAGTCGACAACAGCCAAATGTCACTGTCTGAATGGGACTGAGAACCAATTACCCTCCACTCCGCAGAGAATCGCAGATTCCTTGCAGGCAGGTATATCCGCAGCATTTAACAAAAATATTCTCACCTCTAATAGGAAATCAGATGCGTCGTGAAGGCACATGACGAGTGTTCCAACCCGCACCATGTTGTTGACGTAAGAAAATGTGATCAATCCGACCGTTGCAAGGTGATGAAGAAACATAATGAGGAAATCCTGCAAGAGAACATTAGGGCAGAGGTCGGTCGATTATTAACACAAACTACACGTTGCAAATAGGATGGAGCTACAGCCGGGGTCTCCTCTTCTCCCTCCTAAGGCAGTTACCAGGTTTCCACGCATCAACACACCAGTTTTTGGAGAGGGGATGGGAGAATCTTTGACTGGGAGAAGCACTGTAAACCGTAGGGACTGGAAAGGATTGAAGAACAAGCCGAAGAACTTGTATTAAGGGCATGCAAAATATCCGCTGTGCCCATCGCCCTGAAATATTCAACTGAACAAGAGCAACCTTTTCAGAATACCAAAGATGCTGCAGATGCTGGAAATCTGAAATCAACACAGGAAATGCTACAGATGTTCAGCAAGTCAGGCAGCATCTGTGGAGGGAGAGAAAGAGAGTTTGTTTCAGGTTTAGGATGCAGAGAAAGGAAAAACGAAAGGAGAGAACAAATGCAAAGGCATGAGGGATTAAACAACAAACGACGGTGCAAGGTGGAGGAGGTGGTGATGATAGGGAACAAAATGCCTGTCAGTGCAGAATGCTTATATATATGTAAAAATACCAGAAGTGCAGAGTGAAGGCTGGATATCTGCAATGAAGTGCCACACGTATTGATTATCTGCAACTGTTTAACTCTAAGAAATTCTATTATTGCTATTGTGTAAAATCTCACCACAAAATTAACCTCTCATGTTAATAACATATCATCAATGTTATTTTTTCGCCAACCTCCTGGCTTTTGACCCCGAGTGAAAGGAAGCAAAATGGAAAAAATCTTCCCAAACACTCAAAGACAAACGCAAAGTATCTCTGGTGTCGTCTGCGAAGCCAGATAGGCTGAAAGTTCCTTAGTGTGTAAAATCACTTGACCAACTAGCCAAAGCAATGCTCAATCTCTATCCCTACAGATTCCAATTATCTCAAGAATTGAACCCAATTGAAAATTACAGCATGGTAACAGGCTATTTGGCCCACCAGGATCGTTCCGACCATCGATCACCTGTTCACACTGGTTCTACGTAATCCTACTTTCCCATTCACTCCCTACCCACAGGGGGCAATTAACCTACAAACCTGCATGTTAGAATGCGGGAGGAAACCCGAGCACCTGAAGGAAACCCACAAATCACAGAGAGAACGTGCAAACTCCACACAGACAGCCCTCAAGGTCAGGATCGAAACCAGGTCTCATGCACCATGAAGCAACAGCTCTACCAGCTGCGGCACTCACGTTGTTGGTTCCTTCGATTTCCCCCAATGTTTGGGGACTTGAGGGCAAAATAAAACAAAATCTAGACCAAGCTCAGTGTCCATTTTCAGTTTTTGTTTTAAATTGGAAAAAATGTCATTCATTTAAAAATGTCATTCATTTAAAAATGTTTAATTCTGATGAAAATGTTGCCATCAGAAACTCATCCATTCACCTAATCTTCTAAAGTTGACATAAATCTTCACATGCTGAGTGACAAAAGCAAAAGAATAAATTAAAAAATCACAAGACATCAGAAAATGTAATCTTCCAATAAAAATGTGGTTAAAACTCCAGAAACGAAAAGTGAACTAGCTCCATCTGGCTACACAAATTTCATCATGCCAACCATTTCATTCAAATGGGAGAGGAGGGGATTGCGATGAGGATTCTCCAACTTCCAATTAAAACATCAAGTACAAGAAAACTGGCATTTAATTACGCTAGTCTGGATGAGAGTCAAACATAGCCAGAACCCAGAAATGGTATATTTTATTGATGCAAAGAATGTTTGCTCAAAATTCTTCTAATCTATTTTAGCTTTTAAACTGCCTGACTTTTAAACGAATCAGTTGAAGCTTGGGTTAATGCTTTTGACAATGCAGCAGACAGGAACATCAGACAGCCCTGAGGCATCCACAGAGGCCAGTGTAATTGGCCCTCTTTATGGTCTGCTACTTTAGAACGGCAAGCTATGATAACAACTGTACATGGCCCAAAAGAACACAAGAAATAAAAACGAGGCCATTTGGCCCCTTGCGATTAAATCATAGGTGATCTTTTGGGAATCAGTGATTCAGGTAGCATTTGTGGAGGGAAATGTCCTTCTTCAGTACTCTCTAACTGCTCCCCCTCCATGATTCTTACTGCTCGACCATATTCTCACCCAGACTCGCTACTACAGCCACGTGCCCTTCCTTAGTACTCTGTCCATTTCCCTATACGGATGCTGCCTGACCTGCTGAGTTCCTTCAGCACTGTTTTTTACTCAAGATTCCAACATCTGCCCTCTTGAGTCTCCATGGCTGATATTTTTCCTCGGTGTCATGTTCCTCTGCTGAACCTATATCTCATGGTTCACTCCAAAACAAAAGTGCGCCTGTGTTCATGACACTCATGAACAGAGTGAGCAAGTGAAAGAAAGAGCCAGAGCACAAGAGGCCTGCCAACACTGCCTGGGAGATATTCCAGAGACCAAGCGCCTAGCCTCTGTTTGACACCTCTCACTGGCAACAATCTTTGACTGAAACCATCGCTTGGGCAATCACAAGCACACAGCCTCTCACCCACAGCGACGTCCTGCAGGCTAATGCAGCTCCCTATTGCAAAAGAAAGTGCCTTCCCTTGGTCAGCAACTTTAGAAAAATAATACAAATGCGCTGCAAGTCCTTAACGTTCGAGGAGTCGAGACAGCAGTTCAAATCAAATTCAGCTTCTAAAGAGAGTACAGAGGAAATTGGAAAATGCAGCAAGTGAGCCCCATGTGATTAGAATTAAAGAGGAAGCTAATTAAGCAGAAAACTAAAGAGGCAAGGGACACACAAAATGCTGGACAAAATCTACACCCAGTGCGAGGTAAGTGCAAACAGCCCTGGCTGCAAGTAGCACACAGACAACAATGTTGAAACTGGTGATGACAAAGAGCAAGTCAAGAGGGAGCCATTTAGAACAGCAGATGAATTAATCAGTCAGCACAATAGCCCAGACAAATGTTACACGAGGGTAAGGAGGTAAATGTGACAAGCGAGCACGATGGAAAATGGGATCTTCTTTCCAGTAAAAAGTGCTTGATAGGTACAAGAAGACAGATGGAGTTTACCAGCATTTTCTAATGCAAAGTTATCCACACACGCACGGTCAAAGTCAGGCAACAGGTTTTGGTCTCTATCAAGAACACATCCCACAAACACATGGGATTGGCAGCACTCAGCTTGCACGTTTTAAAAGCCACTTCTTAAAGCAAAATTAATGAAAATATTAATTCTGCACAGGTTGACTTTTATAATCAAGATGGAGTTTTATTGGAATGAAACATTTAAAATAAATCCAAGACCTTATTCTTTTCAGCCCCCAGTTTAGACTTAAACATTAAAGCCCTGTCAGTGAAGTGTTTTTTTAAATGCACATAACCAATTTGGTCAAAAACTCTCAATTTTTCCTCAATACAAAAACGCAATAGTTTCCTTCACTTTGCCCCCCCGGCATTCTCTGCATTTTGCACCTTCCACAGCCAGGAGGATTGCTGGCCTGTTTTTGATCTGAACCTGTTAAAACCCAGAAGGATGAGAATGAAGAGATTTTGTCATCTATTTATCCATCCATTCCTGGACAGAATCGTTTTGAGGAAAGCAAAATGGAAAGAAAAACGAAACAATAGTTCTTCGTCCTTCCTGTCAGTAAATACCAAGCATCCACCCAGCATCTCCTCATAGTACCACAGGTAAAACTAAGAATGTGTATACACATTGAAAGTCTGTGGCACAGAGCGTTGGAGAGTCCAGCTGCTGTACGACCAGATGGTTGGGGATAACTTCCACTAGTTTCGCTGTCACTGGTGGGAATTCAGTACAAACTGAATAAGCTGTGGAGTTAAACCTGAAAGCAGGGCACATTCAAGGGTAGGTGGGGAAGAAAATGAGATGGAGTTAATTAAAAAAGGCCCACCAGTATGGGAGGAGTGCAATACCATATCACCAACAGGTTTACATTTCTTCAGCAGATTCATAAAACTCAAAGAAGGATTTTAAATTTTGTTTTAAGTCCAAAGAGTAACTTTGAAACACTTTTATGTTTTTAATTGGATCACTACATTTAAATTAAAAAAATATTAGCTGATGCCATCAGTTGATACAATGTTCTAGACAATAGGAAAGTCTGGATTCCCCCAAGTTCTCTGCTTAGATTTTGGGAAGAACTGGCAAGGATTTAAATATTAAATGTCACAATCATACTTTCTAAAAAAGGGACAACCGAATCGGAATTAAACTCGCAGTCAGAGAGGTCATGTTTGTGACCATTTCTGAGCTGAGACCAGCTTGCAAACACAGTCCTTAATTTAAAAGCCAAAATAATTAATTTATCAGATATTGCGTTCATATGACAGGCAGCTGAGTGGCCACAAGACACTATCCAAATGGAAGATGAAAGATTTTTACATTAAGCAGGAGATAAACCATTTTAATCTGCTAACCACTTTAGATTAAAACCCACCCACACTGGAGTGTGATCTGTACCAATCCATAACTAGGAAGGAAAATTGCTCACAGCTTCTATTTGCCACATTCATTTTTATTCGCCACCTGCAAGTAACATGCAACACCTTCCCACATTATCAACTGTACATCCCATCTCATCGGTATCTCTTTGCCCAGGATCTTTTAAAGAATTAACAGTTGCTCCTGTTCCAATGTCATCTGCAAATGTCACCATTCATTTGGGGACACGATGACAATTACTGGCAACATACCAACTAGAAATGGTCCCAGAACGGCAGCAGTCGGACATGGTGACCCATTTGCAATTAGTCAGGAAAAATGTATCTATTCTCCTTTAAGAACATTTGTAAAAAGAAAAATCAGTTTGCAATCTTTCAAATTATCCTTACTCTTCTACAGTAATCTCCCAAGTCGTAGCTGGTAAAAAGGTGTTCCTAAAGTTCAAGAATATCAGATAGACTGCATGCCTGTTAGGTCCTTAACAAATTCAAGGACTTCACAAGACTGGAACAGGCCATCTGGCCTGACCAGCCAATGCGTTTATGCTTCACTTAAGCCAGCTTCCTATCTTCTCCAGTCAATTCCAACCACACGTGCCTCCATTCCTTTCTCCCTCATCAACATCTCCTGCCTCCTCCCAAATGAATCAATACTATTCAACTCAACCACTTCTTCCACCTGCCCCCATTTGGACCAATTCCCTCTAAACCTTTCCTTTCCATGTACCAGTCCAAACTTATTTTAAATGTTATGGTACCCGTCTCAACTACCTCCTCTGACAGCTTATTCCATATACCCACATACTGTGAAAAAGTTCCCCTCAGTTTCCTATTAAATCTTTTCCCTCTCACCTTAAACCTATGTCCTCAGGTTATTGATTCCCATACACTGGTTAAAAGATTCACTCTATCTATTCCCCTCGTGATTTTATGCACTCACATTACATTTCTTGACTTTTCTTGGATTTCTCTTATAACAATAGTATTTCTTCCCCACAGGCAAAACATTCTCTCTGCATCCACTTTCAAAATCCTTCACTATTAAAAAACTATTAGGTCAATTCAGTGAGGTCCGTCGAATGGCAATTAATTAGACGGAAGGATGAATCCTGGGGCCAACCTGCTCTGCGAGACTAACTGAATCAGTGGCGCAACTCACTGATTCATCAGGAGGCGTGTTGGCAACTTTAACTGAGGAATGGAATTTCAAATGATTTAAACCGCAACTGAATACCACAGAACTTAACTCATTCATGGTACCTTTACCCTTCCCTTCCGGAAGAATTCCGACACCAACCCTTCTCAGTGAATTAATTGTGTGAATATTGTAGTCTGCCAACTAAATTCAGAAACAAATACTGACAAGATGTTCTTCAAGCCATGAGTTACCCGTCTATGATTGTGATTTTACTTCAAACTACAATTAAATTGAGGAAAAGACTCAAAGGTCTTAGAAGACATCCTTGAGAAAAGGTGAAACATGCTGATTGACTCTTATGGATCCCCCTCATTATTTGTAATCCGGATTTTAAAACTCGGTGAAATCTCCACTTTCCGCGAGACAGTGGAGGTGGGACTGATGATCGGGGGCGAGAGAGACGCCGGTCAGCAGCCAATGGGGGCGGGACCATGATGATTCAGCGCGATGATTGGAGGAAGGAAGTGTCAGTCAGATGTGGAGGTAGGGGGGTGGGACTGAGGATAGAGCGCAGTGATTGGAGGAGGGAGACGTCCGTGGGGCAAAGATCAGAGCGGAACTCGAATTGCATGCCCAGGTCATAGGTCATAAGCGAAAAACACTCTCAGCAGCCCTGGACACAGACCTGCGCCTCATCCGCAGCCAGGATCGATCCCGGCTCTCCGACGCTGCAATCGCTGCCGCACCACCACTGGACCATCCCCGTCCCCACCAGAGTGCCTCCCCCACACCCGGGGGTGGCAAGAGACGTTGGGAGTCAGACGGGAATGGTGTCCCCAGGCCCACAACCAGCACAGAGAAGCAGCATTAAATCTAGCTCAACTCCATGCTGGCTGTGGGCCTTACGCGATTTTTTCGGTGACTGCCGGCACCCGTCACTAATTACCGTCTATAGGGCCCACGGCTGAAGCCTCCGAAGCGCTGTGTGTGTGTGTGCGCCAAGAAATTGTGACCCCGGTCCCCTCCATGTTTTGATAGCGATTTCCGTGCCTGTGGTACATTTCTGAGCTGCACAACTCCATGACGATGGCATGGTGGAATGAACGCATCACCTCAAGCCAACTGTCTGCCCCCTTTGTCAGGAACCACCTGCCCCGTCTAGGGAAGTGGCTGCCACTGACCTCATCAGCCACCTCAGAACCCACAGGATTGGAGAAGCCAGCGCACCTCAATCCTGTGGGACTGTCGGTGAAAACAGGTTCTTTGCACCTTCAGCAAAAAACAGGTTTGTCTAGGTTTTAATACTCACAGAAATTCATCCTCAAACCAATCACTACAAAAATGGTTTTGGTTCAACTTTGCTTCCTTCATGAAAGGTGGGAAAGCTGCAATCACATAACCAAACACTTCAGCAGCTTGATGCAGTCCAGTACTGCACCTGCTGTCAAGAGGCTTTGTCGAAACAATGTGGCACAAATAAAGAGGACAGAGCAAAGTGTTTTTAAAAATAAGGTCTAGATAAAATGAAGTGCTCAATGTTTTTCCCCCCACCCACTTACACAGTACTTAAATGGCTAATTATATAAAAATTGAGCATATGCAAGGTAAAAGTTGTTCTCGCATTCAAAATGGTTCTCCAATTAGATTAGAATGCTTTATTGTCATTGCATGTGTCACATACAACGAGATTACTGTGTCTCTCCATTTAAAAGAACTTCAAACATTCACATACTCTCCCCAAACCCACCCATGGATTCACATTTACATAAATTAACACTGTCCGTTCCCCCCCCCCCCCTCCTTCCCCATAACAATTAGAAAAACAAAACAAAAATTAGGATGCTAGTATCACAAAAGAAAAGCAGAACATTGCAGGCCATGTTCCCCTGTGTTCCCCATTCCCAACAGAGAAGCTTTCAGAAACAGAACCCAGCCATATAGCTCGTCAGGTTTGAGCCAGCTCTTTCGCAAAAAGAAATGTAACATAAAACTGCCAAATTGATAAATAGTCAAACTACAGGGAAATAACGAGGTGAAAATTAGACTATTGTGTTCAGGGCTTGAGTGGACCTGATTGGTCGAATAGCCTTCCTCTCCTGTTATAGTAAGTGATTAAGTAAAGAAAAACTGTAATTTGACCAGCATCTGCAATGCTGGAGTTTCCAACCAATTTAGAAGAGATTACACCAATGGTTGGAACTCAATAGGAAATCCAGCTGCTTACCTTTCTTTTAATATCTGTAAACTGTGAAAACATCAGCGACCAGTAGAATGACAGCTCCATTATGTAATAATAATACATGTCAAATTCCAGTTGCTGTAGGAAAAGGAGAAAACATTTATTTTCCAATGTATAGTCTCATGCATAAAAGGTCCCTGTATAAAACACAAATATCACGCTAATGAGAACCTTGAAATCACACGGTTGAACGCATCATATTTAGATCAGCCTTTTCTTCATAAAAAAGTCAATATTGTTCTTAACTACATTAAAAAACTGTAATTGATAGCTCTTATTGTATTGAGCCAGATTAAACCTGATATATTAATCATATTTCACACTTTTGTATAAAAGGCTTTATTGATCTCCAAAATTTCAAAAGGCTTCAATCTTTTTTTAAATATATAAAATGAGGGTTTGGGTCAGGGAGTTTTCCTTACGTAACACAGGCTGGAAGTGATTAAAGTGACCCTTTGCAGAGGAGAAATTTACTCCAGAACGTTGTCTTTTTTCTCTCGTTTGTATACCTTGGGTATGCAAGCAAAGAATTTCACAGCTGGTGCTTTTAAAAAGCATTAAGATTCATAGTGCTCTTTTAAAAAAGTTTAGTGTCACATTCTTATGCCAGAGTTTTGAAGAATGATCAGCAACAGGTAACATTAATGTGGCTTCTCTCCCCCCCCCCCCCATAGAAGTCATCTGATCTGCTGATTTTTTCCAGCATTTTATATTATTCCACGACTTTTGGGTAGGAAGGGTTTAGACGGGTATGGGCCAAATGCAGGGAAATGGCACTAACCTAGTAGGCCAACTTGGGACGAATGCCTGTTTCTTTGCTTTACAGCTCTATGACTCGAGCCTAGATGGAGTTCAAATCTTGGTCCCCAGATGTAGAGGCAAGTAAAGGAATTCCATAGGATTTTTTTCAGGAAGGTCATTTAAAATATGTTCGGATTTTTTAAAAATAGGGTTACATTATATAATCCTTTAAAAGAGCCCCACATTTTAAATTAGTCTTGACTTATTATCACAAATCAAGTGCAGTTTTATTAATGACGTATTTGGCAGTTTTATTAATGACTAGTAATTCCCAACCAGTAAATTCTGTTGCTTAGTATTCGTCGACACAGTGTTCAGTTCATGGGGAAAAGGGCAAACTGCAGGACAGGAACCCAACAAGAATGACTCCAACTGTTGCACCAGTAAAGTATTGGTTAGACTGCACTTAAGAGTACTGTGTACAGTTCTAGTAACTGCACTACAAGATGTAGGGACAATAGAAAGAAGAGATTCACCAGGAAGTTGCCTGGAATGGAGAGCGTTAAGTTACCAGAAGAGATTGGATTAGGGGGCTGGTTATATTCTTACTGGAATGTTAGGGGCTGAGGGAGTGACTTTCATAAAATTATGAGTGGCTTGGATAGATAGTTTGTCAGTCTCTTTCCCAGAGTAGGAGAGTCCAAAATTAGAGGACACAAGTTTAAGGGAAGAAGTGTAAATTGTTCCACACAGAGGGTGGTGGTTGACTGGAACGGGTTGCCAGAGGTGGTTGTAGAGGCAGAAACAATATAAAGGCATTTCAACAGGAACTTAGTCAAGAAAGGCATAGAGGGATACGGGGCTAATATAGGCAAATGGGATTAACAGAGATAGGCATCACAGTTGACAGTTGATGAGGTGGGCCAAATGGCGTGTTTCTATGTTGTACAATTTTATGACTGCACCTTCATTATTCGGCTCTCACCTGATATGGGTAGTTGTACCAGCAATGCCGTGTGTCCCAGAACCAGGGAGCCTGAAAGAAAGCAGAGGCATAGTTTGATTCTGCAGTGATCATTAGATTGGACTGGTCAATTTAGACATTAGAAATGCTCCCTACTTCAGCTGACCTCTTTCTCCTGAACAACTTAGCTTAAGCAACTCTTCAGGCCAGGGGCCAGTTGAATAGGCACCGGCACCTCTCAGTAACTTGGTTTCTCTTCGTTCACAGCCACCCCACCCAGTGAATTCACCCATTGCACTAGGGGAGTCACACGTGCCCAACAAACTGGGATGACGCAAGTTGATGCCACAGGAAAACGAAGCCTGTCTAGTCAGCCCTTTACACAAATTTTTGAGTTTTTAAAGAATAACACACATGCCCAAAACCCTGGCCAGAACTGGCATTGTATATTTAATCAAAAACACAATTTGAAAAGGCAACCATAACCAGGACCTATTATGACCCACAATGCTTTTTAGTAGAGGAAGCAGTGTGCACCAGTCACCTCAGCAGTGAGGTGGTTATAGATTTAAGCTGTGCTCTAGGATCACAGAATCCAGGCTGATGCAGGAAAGCAGTACCATGGTGCAAGGATAGATGTGCTGTCCTTCAGACAAGATGTTGAAAGTGACCCACAGGGAAAACCCCAGAGCAGAAATCTGAGCAGGTTTCTGCCCTCCAAACACAAAAAGCATCCAGGCTAATACTTATCCATCAAAAGGACTATCTGGTTTGTTTGGCAAAAAAAAAAACATGGCTGCTGCATTTCTTTATAATAATGCCAATTTTCAAAATAATGTTGAAAACCAAGCATCTGCAGCAAGAATGTAGAAAACCCACTACATCTGGACAGACAGATGGGCAAAAATGAGCTCCCTGCATGGCAGGAGCAGAAACTGCAGCAGCACTAATTTCTTTTCGTTCAGACTCGTCACCGTTCATGACCATAGGGAAGGCATTTTGGGTCTACAACAGGGAACCTCCCCCAAAATCCATGACTGGAGTCAGGTCACACTCCGAAGTGCTGTCGCTCTTCCACAGTTCGGCGTTACAGAAATTTAGCAATTAGCACCTGGGGGAAACAATTAAAATGGCAGGTGGCAAAGCACAAGGTTGCTTTCCTTACTCAGCAATTAGTTCAGCTCAGGCGAATGGAACAGGAAACTGCACCACGTCTTTTAACGATCTTGGTGGAAGAGATTAAACCCCATGGAGACAAAACGTTGAAGGAGTGCAAAAATCAGAGGACGTCACCGTGCCAGAGCCCCGCAGGAGGAAATGGAGGGACACTGGGTTAATTCCCAACTCCAAATCAAACCTAACTATGAGGAGGGCATGACAGTCAACGAGCCACATCACATGTTCGCCACCCTCTTCCGCAGAATGGCAGCTGGAACAACGGACACTTCAGAGCAGGTAATCTCCAGACCTACCTTGGCATCTTTAGGAGATGCGTTGCCAGTGGTTCCAGCAGAGAGAACCAAAACAGTAGGCAAAATGAGCAGCCCACCTAATGGTTTGGTATTCAGGAGCATGGTGCAGTCTAGACCTGGCTTAGAATAGTTTGGAAAGTTTTATTCTCTGATCTGGCCCAAGTTGCTCAATCAGACACTTTGGCCTCATGCCTCCTGGACTAATGAGAGATGTATAAAGAGATACGGAAAGGGACAGAAATAAACAGGCTCAGGGATCAGAGTGTTTCTCGCTCGTGTCCCTAACCCAGAGCAGAAAGCCACAATGCTGAAGAGACTGAAATGGACAAAAGTTCAACTCGGTCAAGGGGGCAACACACAGGGTTTTACGTCGACTGCCCGCTTGTTGTCAACTTCCGGCAGCAACTGTGGGACAGACCAATAAAACGCTAGGGCAAGGCACAACTCCGACTGCTTAGACAACAGCAATCATTTTGTGCTACCGTTCAAGACGAACTTCCATGCCACAGATTGCATAGAGTTCTGCCTTTATTGTCACGTGACAGCTTCAGGAAAGCAGGGCACCTCTTCAGCACAGGTCCTGTGGCACACTTGGGCTTCATCAATGCCGAATGAAAACGGCCCCAAAGCCTGGACAACTGACTGTGCGAGGAACTGATGGGAGAAATGTCCTTTGAAAATCAAAGTGAAACGCAAACACAAGGCAACTCTTGCACACATTGTAGCTCGATTGTATATTACGGGTGCAATTCTCTGCCAGAACCAATTATTGGGACCGATTTCAATGCACTGATTCCTGGATAATACATTTCCTATTGTAGTTGGCTAAAGGTTTGTTATTGCAAACTTAATTTCACCTTGCACAGCATTCCAATCGTGGCCACAGGTCCAACTCAGTTAATGGTTCAATAGTACTTTATTGTCACATGTACCCAAGTACAGTGAATTTATCTCCATACAGTTCAGAGACAAAAAAAGCACCACCAGTTCCCTTCGAAGTAGATTCACTAAAACAGCATTGGGAGTAAATAAAATACGTGGACAGGATACACAAAACACCTTGAATTAGCAGGTATTGGGTCAATGAATAACCTTCCCTGCAGGTTTTCTGATCTCCACCACCACCAAACGATGTTGGATGACGGAAATAGAAACTGAAAGTGCTGGAAATATTCAGCAGGTTGGGCAGCATCTATGAAGAAAGAGTTCAGGTCTTGGGCCTGAAATATTAACTCTGTTCCTCCTTCCACAGATGCTGATAAGCCTGCTGAGTATTTCCAGCATTGTCAGATTTTATTTCACCTTTCTACAAATGTTCCTCCCGACTGAGCTGTATTTCCTAATTGCTGCAGACTGAATGTTGAAATCAGGGCACAACGCTGCACCAGTATGCCTTATTTCTTTAAAGAAACTAGACTAGTACATGAGAAAAGAAAGTAGAGAGACGGACCAAACAGATGGAACGGACAAGACTCCCAAGTAGATGAGTAGTTGGGCTGAATGGCTGATTTTTCTTTTCAACTATACTCCATTTTTATTCGTCCTGCAACAGACAGTCTTTAAGCGAAAGTAGAGCGTGCCATTTTTCTTGGTGCTCCGCATTACAGGCCTTGCGCCTACCATGACACCTGTTTAGGCAGGTTAAACTATCTGTGGAATGCAGGTCAATGTTATGTTCAAGGAAAATTCAGTGGTGCAGAAGGCCAAAGATGTCTTGCGAAACGGAAATCGGGCTTTGCGCTATTGCATGGTGTGCAAAGTAAACATCCAGAAAATCAGGTGTCAGTAGGAATGGACATCAGAATTCTAATATCGTAGAGAGATTGAGTGACAGGTTGGTAGGAAGAGCTAGGCCAGATATCAGGGTTGGTGATAACCAATACTCCAACCATGTACGTGTGTTAACAGGCACATGATCAAACAGGAATAAACAAGTCATTTTTGGGTTGGGAGGCTGTGAGAAGTAGTGTGCCACAGGGATCGGTGCAGGAGTCCCAGACGTTCTCAATATACAATCAAAGGTTTAGATGGGAGAAATCAAATGTAATACGTCCTTACTAGCTGCAGAGCAAGAATTAAAAGCTGGTGGAGGAACCCAACGAAGGGATAGTAAAGTATATTATGTGACGAGATCCATCATTGGAGAGTTCACAGATTCCACAACCTAAAAAATACCGTTGATATTGGAAATACCCCAACATGTTAAAATGCTGTTAACAATGGAAGCTCACCAGAAACATTAACCTTGTTTCTTTTGCCACAGATACTGTCCATATTCAGAATCATGTTTTAATTCCTTTTTAAATAACACATGTAGATCTTGAGCATTGCAAGGACCTGCTTGTACACCAGAGGAAAGTGGGTAACAGGAGCAATGCACATGCGGACAGTAATCCCGGAAGTGGCGCCCATGAAAGTGGATACCACCCTTGGTGTCCGTCCACTCAACTGATGTGTCAGGCGCACAAAGGAATTGGAAGGGAAAAAAAATCCACAGGAATTATAAGCTCATTGCAAGTCCCTGATTATCATCAGGTACGATTCCTCATTGATTGAGCTGCATGGCACGTAAACACATGGTGTTACATGATCCAAATTCTACCTCCGTGTTTTATTCGGATAACGATCCCAGGTTGAAATCCAGCAAAGGTCAGCTCCAAGAATACAACTTGTATATTCTGCACTGTAAGAAGATACAAGGAACTGCAGGTGCTGGTTTAAAAAAAAGACACAAAGCACTGGAGTAACTCAGCAGGCAGCATCAAAGATCTTTCGGCAGCATCTCTGGAGACATGGATAGGTGACATTCCGGGTTGGGACTCATCTTCAGACTTTTTAATGATGGGCTCAGAACGCGATGTGTGGGTGCAGGGGTACAAATCTAAATCCTTTGCTGAGGACCGACCATTCTGCATCGGAAAGAGGAGGTTAGGGATGGTGGAAACCTAAACGTGGCAAGCGCTGGGGTCACACCCAGGCTTGGAGAAGGACAGAGGGAAGTGTCAGGGGTTAGGCGGGGGGGTTTGTAGTAGCAGCATGGTTAGCATTCAGGGAAATCATACAGTCTACTGTAAATTCTCAATATGAAAGAGTAGGAATTGCGAGATCTCTAGTCAAACAAAAAAAAGTTTCACAGATTGTAATGTTCCTAATTGAAGCAAGGATGCAGGTTTTGCCTTTGTCAAGTTGCAAACATTCCCAGGTCTGCTTGATCGACTCTTCATTAAATTTAACTTCACCTTCCTGTGTAAAGGCTTTCTTTTACAAAAAAAAGCCTGGAGGAGATCAGTATCCACGCACTCTACCACATTATTTAGCTATGTGTGGAATGGTAGCAATGAAGAGCAGATGACAAAGAAATGGCTACACCAGCAGATTCTGAAAGGGAGATTAGTAACTGCATAACAGATCTAGATGTAGTGAAAAGTAATGCAAAACATTGCACTCTGGACTGGTCTGATCAGCCTTATTACTACCTACTGTATCTTTTGGTGACATTCACTTTGGCAGCTCTAGCATCCACTTGTAAATATAGAAAGGATTCTACTATTTGCTTCTGTTAATTTCTTCCCATCCCATGTTACTGCTTAGAACAAAAAACCCACAAATGGCTCTAGTTAACATCACAAAGAAAGGTGGGCCATTCCTCGCATTGTGGGGCACCTCTCAGAGAAGACCAATCGACAGTGAAATTCATCACAGCCTTCAGTGCACCTGCATGGTCTTTGGCTGACTGGGAAAACATGCACTTCAGAATCAAAATCACAAATCAGGAGTAAAATGCATGGCCTACAGGGCAGCGATGATCTCCTGTATGATTTGGAGACTGTAGCAGCACCCGATTTGGCCACGGTGCAAGGATTACCTATTGAGGAAATGTGACCTCAAGCAGAAGTCAATGTCTCTGGGAGGGAAAGAGAATGTATAGCCCATATTTGAAAAAGGCACTTTGAACCACAAACTGCTGGTGGAACTCTGCGGGTCAGGCAGCACCTATGAAGGGAATGCACAGATGTCATTTCAGGTTGGGACCCTTCTTCAGACTCTGCAGAGGAGGACTTCTTCAAACTAGGCAAGATTGCTCAAGATTCCAGCATTTGCAGTATCTCGTGTCCCCACCATGAACCACAACCCTTCTTTGGTTTAGCCACTAAATTAACTGTGGAATTTGGGAAAGCAAGGTCAAAGTAAGCAGGAGCCGCCCAGCACCATTAACTATTCAAACCTAACAAATTATGGCTTCTGATGTCTGCATAGGGATCCAGCAGGGACAGCTGCAAACTCTTTGCAGGATATACGGTGATTACAAACCAAATCACAGCTAATTTGCCAATTAGGATCTGGTATTAAACAGACAAGATTGTAGAGAATTCATTACACAAATGTTGTACATGGACTCGGTAGAAAGGGAGGTTCTGCCCAGACTTGCTACGATAAATGCAGAGGAGAATTAACTGCAAACAAGACTCAACTTGAAGTGCTAAACTGGGCTTTGTAAATATAAAAACATATTAATCTCCAGTGTTTCTATGTTACAAGACATGGCTGATATTGTTTAAAAAACAAAATTAAAAGAAAATAGCATAATGAATTGCACTGCTCGATTGCATTATTGGTAACCCTCAGAAAAGAGTTGTCTAAACACTTATATTGCAAAGGTATTGCTCCCTGGAATTATTTTTAAACAAATTATTGGTTATTGGAAAAGTGAGACTCCAGTTCACAGCAGTGGCTTGGAAATTGGAGACTAAAGTATTGCAACAGCCTCCTCATAATAAACAAGAAGCCTGGCATTAAATGCTGCATTTAGTTATTCTAAAGAGAAGTTAGTAATACCCTGGAGCCTCTGTTGTGTCGGTGATCTTTGTGTTGTGGGAAAGTGAGCAAAATAAACGCCGGAGTTAAAAACAGGTTCTGGAAGAACTCAGCTGGCCAAGCAGCATCTGTGGAGGCAGAGGCATTTCAGGTAGAGACCCTGCATCACGACCCAAATATTGGATTTGGTGGAGATAGTAAGGAGAATAATTGTAACAACTCCTAAACATTCCCAGAATTTAAACCTTGGAGCTTTGAGTTTCTGCACTGGTTGGTAGATAATGTTTTAGATCAACAATAATCAGCACTTAGACACAAAATGCTGGAGCAACTCAGCGGGACAGGCAGCATGTCTGGAGAGAAGGAATGGGTGATGTTTCGGGTTGAGAGCCTTCTTCAGACTGATGTCAGGGGAGTGGGCGGGACAGAGATAGAATGTAGTTGGAGACAGTAAGACTGGTGGGTGAACTGGGAAGGGGGAAGGTGATGGAAAGCAAGGGCTATTTGATCTCTCCCCCTCTCCCCCTTCCCCCCTCCTTTTTTGCACATCCCCAATCCTTTCCACTTGTCACTTTAATTTTGTTTCCTGTATTTTCTATTTTGACTGTTGGTAGATCAATTTCCCTCCTGGGATAAATAAAGTTCTATCATATCATAAAATTATACTTAGCCTTGAACTGATCTGATCTCTGTGTTGCGCTTGGTTAGTACCTCTGCTGAGAGTGCAGGAACTTCACACCCCTTGGTGCAATTTAATACCAAGCCCGGGAGTGAGATGACAGCAGACAGTGGAGCAGTGCACCTTTAACGGGAACTTTAACAGGACCACCTTTCACTATCATTGATGAAGATGCTGCCCCACAGTCACAAACAATGCAAAGCTGTGAGCTTACTTTGAGAGCAACCTCTGGACTGATGTACCGGTTCCTTCCACCAACCAAAACCCCTGAATATAACAGCACCAACAGTTTCACGTTCGGTATGGAGTACCTTGATTTATGCAAAATAAGAGCAGCCAGATAGCACTGGGACTCGTATTCGGAGAGAGAATTTTGGTTAATGGTTTTTGAGTGGGGGAAAAGGAAGAATTTTTCATTCGACCTCCCATGTGCCAGTCAGTTGGCATAGAGGAAGATACACATGACTCAGCAGGAAGCCCATTTGAAACAGCTGCCCGTGAAAGTAACGTTTGCAGTAATTAACTGTATTCACAGAAGTTCAATTGCTCAGGAGAAACCGAAATTCAGGCTCTGCGTCCTGGAGTGTGGGATGGGGAGATGAATGAAGCAGCACCACCACTAAAGAGTGGTGGAGTACATCAAGTGGGCTTAAATGCAGCACAATGGATTGAGGACGCAAAGAAACTGCAGATGCTGGTTTACACCGGCACTTTGTGCGTTTTTGTAACTCAGCGGGTCAGGCAGCATCCCTAGAGAACATGGATAGGTGATGTTTCGGGTCGGGGCCCTTCTTCAGACTCTGATTTGGATAGAGTAATAGAGTGATGCAGTATGGAAACAGGTCTTTCGGCCCAACTTGCCCATACCGGCCAACATATCTCAGCTGCACTAGTCCCACCTGCGTTTGGTCCATATCCCTCCAAACCCGTCCTATCCATGTACCTGTGTAACTGCTTCTTAAACGTTGGGATAGTCCCAACCTCAACTACCTCCTCTGGCAGCTCGTTCCATACACCAACCCCAGTTTGTGTGAAAATGTTACCCCTCAGATCCCAATGAAATCTTTTCCCCTTCACCTTAAACCTATAATTATGTGATGAGGGAGAACCAAGGCACTTTAAAGTGTTGGTTCTTTAACTGTTGGAGTGGAGCTGGTTCTGTAATAAATCTTTGGTGTACTTTAACATCAAAAAAATTATTCTGAGTCTATTTATAGTATTGGGTATCTTTTTGAATTCAACCCAAAACTAACAGAATAGCACCTGTAACAGAGAAAAGGGGAATAAGTACAACACAATGAGCTGAGAGGCAAACAGGGTACAATTGAGGCCATTATCTTCTGTTAAGGTAAATAAGTCACCCAAGATTCTTTGGAAAGTTGCCACAGCCAACCTTGCAGCAGCCCACTGATCATTGCGCTCTTGTGGGACTATGCAAGCGTAAAGTAATTGCAGTTACACAATAAAATCACCGCTAATAAATATTTTGCTGTGAAGGCACACCTTACTGGTTGCATAAAGTAAATACTTTGGGAAGAATGAGGTGAGCCGTGAGTCACCACAAATGTAGAACAACATTTAAAGAGGCCAGCAGGAATAGATCCTTGTAATTGCAGCACAATAGCATATCTCTGCACACCTCATTTACTCTATGCGGCCATTCAGAGGACACTTATCAAGCAAGGCAAGTCAATCCCATGGTGGTGCCCTCTACTCAGATCACACAGGGCATGAATTCAGGCACCACTCCAGGGACAAGAGCAGAAGAAACCTAGGTAAACACTGCAGATGTCAAGCCAAGGACGTGTACACTCTCCTAGTAAAGTAAAATATTGTGGCACCAGTTGATAGATGTACAAGTTCTCCTGATTATATTCTCCGCCTGTTTATAATATTAGCCATACGTTTGTTGCGCTATTTGTGGGAGTTTGCTGCGCTTAAACCGGGTGTTGACAATACCTGCTCAGCACTTGTAAAGCATTTTGGGGCATCCCGAGGCAATGAAAGTTGGTAGATAAATGCAACTTATTTTTCATTAAAACAAAACTTGAATGCACAGCAAACCCAACCACCCTCCCAACCCCAACCTTATTTCTGCACTGTAAATGCAGATCAATGCAAAGTGAAGCATATCTTCACCTCAATTGGGCTTACAATGAAGTAATAGAGTTCCGTTAATGGCACTTATTTCAGAGTGCTGTCTACTCTGCACATCTGATAATTCTACATCAGTCTTTCGGTAGACCTTCAACCATCTCACCCAAAGGAAGAATTAGTAACCACACTACTTTTTGACAGAGGTTTTGCACATACACTCACACACACGTACAGACAAACACTTACCTTCCATAGAAATCTCACTCCATAGAAGAATATATAGAAATAAAATGCAAGTCTCCACCTGCAAATACAAAACACTTGAAATCAGAAAATGGGACGGCATGGGGGAAAAAGGAAAGCGTGATCCGCATATCCAAGGAGCTCAGTCCACCAACCTGGATTCCAATGAAAAACAATTGGGAGGTTTTTTTTTAAGCCTATCCTTCCCTGCCCTGCCACAGCCTGAGCAATCCATAGCTGTCCCTACAAAGGCTGTTAAAACCATCCCAGGCACAGCCAGTCCCCAGCCTCTCAAGTGGAACTGCTGCACTCTGTGATTCAGTGGGCACAGGGTGATTGCCCCCAAGCTTCCACGGTTTCTCCAGCTACTTTTCAAACACCAAGAAACCATTAACAAAAAAGTAGTGTTTATTCTTCTACAGTGCAAGTCGGGATGCAGAATTTTCAACATAAACCCCCAGGGCTTTCACAAGAAGTTAGCGATTATAGATATCTTTCAACTGGAGTCACACAACAAACGGATGATGGCACTGGCCAAGGAAATAATAAAGGAGCCACTCACCAGCACTAAATGCCACAATTAGTTCTTTGTCAGGGTTCCTACATTTCTCTGTACCTGTAATCTGCAATGTTCATTGTTACATTGATTCCACCCAGCAGAACCAACCAAACCTCATTAGAGGTATACGGCCACAGACACCGGCTCTTTGGCTCAACTCATCCAAGCTGACCAAGATGCCCCTTCTCATCTTGTTCCATTTGTCAGCATTTGGCCCATATTCCTTCAAACCTTTACCAGTCCAGATGTGTTTTTTTTTTTTAAATGCTGTTATAGCACCTGCTTCAACTTCCTTGTCTGGCAGCTTGTTCTACATACCCACCACCCTCCAAGTGAAAAAGTTGCCCAAATAACTTGATCATACCCTTGAAATCTTCCCTGGACAACTGCCCTTCCAATTTCAACCCAGGGTTTTCCCAGGGCGACACCTAAACGCTTTAGTGTTTAAATTTGATCAAGTAAAATTTCAAAATTCGAAAACCTGAAGTTAATTTAAACATAACTTAAAAAGAAAACTTCTGTTGAGCATATGATGTCATCCGCAGTCAGTCAATGCGTTAGTTACAACAGATCCCCAGTAAGACTTCCTTGCTGATCTATTGCCCGCACCTCTGCCACCCTAACCATCCCTGCTCTTATGAGGGGGAAATCATCATGCATTCTAACATTTATGTTTACGACTGGAAGCTTAGCATGCAGGCAATCCCAAAAAAAATACATACAGTGTCTGCACAGCCTTGTGAATGAAGTATGAACACAATACAACACTGGCACCGTATCGGTCATATCAACACCTTTAGGTAAAAAGCAGAACAGGATTTTGTCTAACTCATCGACTCCATTAGTAGATGATCAGTTTCTAAACTGTAGGGGAGAGGTTGCAAGAGCGGGATAGTGGTGGTTGCAGATGTCCAAATGGTATAAGAAAAGCTGAAAATTATATAAGAAAACCTGAAGTCCAAATTATATAGGAAAAGGTGTAGTGAAAAATTCCTTGACAGCTTATATCCATGTAGGTAAGGCAAGGAAGGCAGTTTACACTTGTTTGAGCGACTGACTGACCAGTTGTCTGGAAACATCCAAAAGAAAGATAAATTAATTACCATCCCTCTACAGGAAACTGAAGGCAGAGCAGACATTAACTGGTTGTCCTCCTGTTACTCCAACACTACCTGACCTACAATGTATTTGTTTGCGGAGTTTTCTAATTATTCAGGCAAGGGTAAGTGTTATAAAGTGGTTTCAGCACGACAGCAACTTGTTCACATAATCAGCAAAGCTATATTAAAAACGCGAGTTTCCTGGAGCAATTTATTTCTAAAGCAAGCAAATATAATTGGTGGAATACTTCAAAAATACTGAAGAAATGAAAACATCTAGGGGGCAAAGCATGCTGGCACATTGTCAGATAAGACAGAGCTCAGCACCTGTTAATTCCTAGAGACCGTCTCTGCAGGGTGAAAAATGGAGAGAGAAAGATGACATTTTGAGAGGAACAAGGGAGCTTGTGTAAGGTGGAGAGAAAACAACAGCAGGAAACTACTATCCGAGCCATTTGTTTCCTTGCCAGAGGAGGGGTTGTGGAATTGCATCGGCCAACGGCTGGGAAACTGGGCAGCTACCCAGCATTAAGCCTTCAGGGAATCTCAAAACAAACAGCTTCACGATTTGGAAAGGCACACATTTTTTTTTATCAAGGATCAGCATACAAAAGCTAGGGTGTGATTAGGGAAGGTCCACAAAAATGCTGGAGAAACTCAGCGGGTGCAGCAGCATCTATGGAGCGAAGGAGATAGGCAACGTTTCGGGCCGAAACCCTTCTTCAGTGATTAGGGAGTCAGCTTTCCTACCCCAGCCCCACCTCTCATCATATTTAAGACCACGCTCAGTTATAACGTATGGGAAATAGTATCTGCCATCCAGACGTAAATAGGAGGGTTCACTCGCAACTCTATTTGGAAGTCACTCAGATGAGCTAGATCTCCATCAGACCACCAAAGGAATTAGTGTAGTTTCAGGGGTCTACAGAAAGGACCAAATTCATTTTTCAGCTTTATTGGGAAGTGCAGCAAGTGAAGATTTGATATGTTTAATAAATAAATGCATGCCCCGAGTTAGATGTTCAACCTCAGCAGAAGACTCTATAGGCACAGTATCAATACATAGACTCAACCCGTTCCACCATTAAACAAGGAATGCTGATGGCATGTGCTATACAATCTCTTTGGAAAGTCTTAGAAGACCACAGGTGACACTGGGCCAAAAACTTGTTCTTTCCTTCACCAAAGGTTGTCGCCATCCCAAGAAAGTTGCGTTCACCTCTGAAGCAGAGCCCAACAAGTGTTAGTACTTTGCCCAAGTGGCCATCATAGAAAGGCTCCTAAAGAACATGACTGAAGAAGTCAAATTCCGTTATCTTCTGGAATCTTGTGGGTAGCGATGGGAGAGGGGAACAGAAGACCACCCATTTACAATTAGAGTAATTGGCTTACGGTGACTGAGTAAGTTCATTTCCACTTTTGTTCCACGGAACTCCAAGATTCCTGCTGATATACTGGATATCATTTGGCCACGTCCACCTCCGTATACACAGTGGCTTTGGGTCATTACTTGTGTACGAGCCGAGGCAGCAAGCTACCCAATGGTGGACCTTCAATCTAAGTCCAATCCCATCCATGCCGGCAGACTCCTCCAGTTGGGGAGTATTGGCCAAATTACAAAAATAGGGAATGGCAACGTCCGTTGACCCGTCTCTCCTCACCCAAGGTGGTGGCAGGCATCCATGCAGCCCCTTCTACCACTGGTTCATATCAAGGTGGACAGCACACAGACTGCGAATGGACTCTGGAGTCCTCTTCCTTTCGTACAAACCAGGAGGTAGAGACCCTTACCTGTGACACATTGGAATGACCAACATTCCATGCTCATAATCTCCAAAAACATATTAAATCAAATAGCACCAATGTAGATCCGGACATTGATGGGAAAAGTTTAGAGGAATATGGGGCAAATGGGCCTAGCTGGAGGGCTGGTTTCCAAGCTGTATGACTCCAAGATGGGTTTCTGGCCAGAATTCAAGAGTCACCGGAAGCCCAGTTCCAGGGACTGCATGCAGACGGATCAAGCTGCTCGGTATGGAAGGATGATTGACTGCGGATGACCTCATGGTTGGTGGCTCTACAAGATTCATGGCTATCCAAGACATTCCAAAAAGATTCTGCTATTCTCCTTCCTCATTTCGCAGTTTTGCAACCAGCCATGAAATGCAGAAGGGAGATTTTGCGACATTCGCAACTTTCCCGTTCCTGCCCACAAGGCTATGTCAGTGTTGTTGCTTGAGCAACAGGAGGACACGGACTACACCCGACTTGCCGTCCCGTCACAAGTGGCAACTGGGTTTCCAGAAGACAGCCATTTACAGTATAAATCAGAGGTGGTGGGCCCCATCGCAAAATAGTTCCTCATTTATTACACTGATCAAGGAGACACAGATGCATTGGTATTAAAGACTGCACAGGCTATACTATCATTGGGTGTTCTTCAGAGGGCATGGATTGGTAAAATGGCCAAGTAGAGACAAGAATGCAATGAAGAAATGTTATGTGATTTGTTTTGGGAGGAAGAACAAAAACAGGTATTACATGCTTATAGGTAGTTGGAGTTATTGCTTGGACAGTTATTACTTGGAAAACATTGTCTGACAAACACAGTGGAAGCAGATTCAGTAATAACAATTTAAAATTGGATAAGTACGAGAAGGTGGAAAGAAATGGAGGGAAACAGCAGTGGAATGGGACTGATTGATGCAATGATGGATGAGATCCTTGTGCCAGGTCTTTGAAAGAGTTTTCCCTTAAAGTGCGAGTCGAAGTACAATGGGCTGAAGTATCTCCTCCTGGGTGGTTTCTTTAGCAAAGCTACAAAAGGTTTTCAAAATACCTGGGGCGAAAGCTCACTAATATGGATCAGCATGGGAGAAATGTTTTAGTGGTAGGTCAAAGCTACTCTTGCTGTGAAGTATGGACATGGTTTCAACACGACACAAATAAAGAATGTACAAGCTGACGTCAATGGTTAAGTCTTGCAGGAATTTCTTATTTGCAACCAAAACAAAAATATGTCGACGATAGAAGCCAAATGTGACTATTGCTGCTCGTGCACTGCTGCTGCTGCCATTGCGACATGCCCCTTGCCACTTGTGCTCTGCTGCTGCTCTAGGCTAGTTATTGCTGCGCCGCCATTGCCACCAGTTGCCAATGCCGCCATGGTAATTTGCTCTCCTTAGCAGTACAAACTGAATGGCTTTAAAAAAAGGTTTGGTAGTGCGTTTGCACCAATGAAACACAAGGCAAGCTCACTGCCAAGTACTACAGTGACCGGGGGGGCAGTTTTGTATTTGGTCCCGGTCAGTGTGGCCCTTGCTGCATTTGGGTTGGAACCTGGAACCATGATCCGGAAATCTCAGCAGAAAATGTAGAATCCCATGGAAGAATGATCGGTGTTCGCTTATTCAGTCACCATAAACTAGTGGACACAGTTAAGGGCAAATTCTATTCTTATTAGCAGGAATCTCACTCTTGTGTTGAGTTAGTGGGAGAGTATTACATGAAGACAAAATACACAATAAAAAGTATATTCACACATCAAACACCAACCGTTAAATTAATTCTAAAATTATGGAAGCAAGAAAGATCCCATTATTATGTTTAACATTATACTTAAAATTCTTCAGAAGGGCGGTTGGCAAAGTGGGAAAATAAATCACAGCAGTCTACGTTTTGATAAACTATTATTGAAAATGACAAATCAGTACTACTGATTTATACTACACTTCTTCCCACCCTGCTTCCTGTACAGACTCCATCCCCTACCCCCAATTCCTCCGAGTACGCCGCTTCTGCACCCAGGATGAGGTGTTCCACACCAGGGCATCGGAGATGTCCTCATTCTTCAGAGAACGTGGGTTCCCCTCTTCTATATAGATGAGGATCTCACCAGGGTCTCCTCTATACCCAGTGACTCTGTTCTCACTCCCCATCCCCCCCCCCCCCCCCCCAACTAGTAATAAGGACAGAGTCCCCCCTGTCCTCACCTTCCACCCTACCAGCCGTCACATACAACAAATAATCCTCCGACATTTTTGCCACCTCCAACGTGATCCCACCACTTGCCACATCTTCCCATCTCCTCCCATCTGCTTTCCACAGAGACCGCACCCACCATAACTCCCTGGTCAATTCTTCCCTTCCCACCCGTACTGCCCCCTCTCCTGGCACTGTCCCTTGCAACCGCAGGAAATGCTACACTTGTCGCTTTACCTCCCCCCTTGACTCCATTCAAGGACCCAAGCAGTCTTTCCAGGTGCGGCAGAGGTTCACCTGCACCTCCTCCAACCTCATCTATTGCATCCGCTGCTCTAGATGTCAGCTGTTCTACATCGGCGAGACCAAGCGTAGGCTTGGCGATCGCTTCGTCTAACACCTCCGCTCGGTTCGCAATAACCGACCCGATCTCCCGGTGTCTCAGCACTTCAACTCCCCCTCCCATTCCGAATCCGACCTTTCTGTCCTGGGCCTCCTCCATGGCCAGAGCGAGGACCACCGTAAATTCTCCAATTTCAGGTAGTCCCTACTTTCTCCTCCCCTTCTCAGCTCTCCCTCAGCCCACTGTCTCCACCTCTTCCTTTCTTCTTCCTGCCCCCCCCACCCTCACATCAGTCTGAAGGGTCTCGACCCGAAACGTTGCCCATTTCCTTCGCTTCATAGATGCTGCGCCACACACTGAGTTTATCCAGCATTTTTGTCTACCTACAATAATTAGCAGTCTCTTTTTATAAAAGGGAGAGTGGCAAGTGGAACAAGGAGGTGTTCACTCAAAGCCTCTGCAATGGCATAATTTTTTTTTTTTTTTTTTTAAATTGCTGATAATACAAAATCTCAGCACACATTCATGATGAACAAGAAACTCTGCGCAGTAGGGCTCAAGTAAGTTTAAACAGGCACAATCATAGATCCAATAACAGTGGAATAAAAGCCGTACATGCTCTCACAGAATTTTGTGAGCGTGCTGGGTTTATCTTCGTTTCTCCGATGCCGAAACCAGCGCTGAATTTTGCGGATATCCCAGTCGAGCTGCTTGGATAGACCCTCGAGCCTTTTCTCATCAGGAGACTGAGAAGAAACCAAAAAAATAAATAACTAAAATTAGTGGTGCACTAAAGCGTTTCCAAAATGAACTGCAGCAGCCGCTAGCTGAACAATATATGAAAGGTTGCCTTGGAAGCAAGTGGGGTGGAGAGGGGCTGACATGGTCCCATACAAACAAGTACACCTTGTTAAACCACAAGCTCTGAGCATACCTTTGGAAACAATTTCAACAGAAATCTATGCAAATACTTGAGGCCAATAGAAAGTAATATTCAGTAACATTGCAATATGAAAGTGCAAATGTCCATGGAGGAATTGCTTGTACATAGATGAGTGCACCTCCCAGCCATCCTCAAGGGTCAGGAAATAAGAGGGTGATTTTACTGGGGGAGAGAGAGGAAAGACTCTGCAGAGTAGTGTGTTCGGCTACACCCCCCCCCCACCTCCCCTGCAGGATCTATACACCAGGAGGTGCAGATCCAGAGCCAGCAAGATCATGAAGAACCCCTACCACCCCAGCAACGGACTGTTCCAACTGCTACGGTCAGGCAAGCGCCTCCGCTGTCACGCTGTGAAAACAGAGAGGATGAGACGGAGTTTCTTCCCACAAGCCATCAGGACTGTAAACTCTGATCTCACCGGGGCATAATTACTGTTGTGTCTTTTAAAAAAAAAATGTGAATACTGGTTATGTTCTGTTGTTTTGCACAATCTCGCAGGTATCTTGGTCAGGCATGGGCAAGTTGGGCCGAAGTTGGCCCAATAACCTGGTTTCTGTGCAGTCCGACTCCATGACTCCACTGTTGTTGGCTCTGCTTTGAACAGTTCTTTGAATTCACCTTGCTCTTAAATCAAGCATGTGGCCGCTCCCTCTGATACCATTTTCTCTGGCTTGGTGTTGGTTTGTTCAGTTACACCTTTGAAGGGCCTTAAGTTCCTACTGTTCAGGGGGGAAAGAACAGGGGGAAAAGAAACAATGAAGCTTAAATTGATCCAGGGCTGGGGAGATAAATCACAGCAACGCAATGTTTTGGACTGACATAATGGCTCAAGTGAGCCCCTTCAGATTGCAAGTACTTGCTAAAATAAATTGCAAAACACCAAATTGAAAACCACATCAGTTAGGTTTAGGGTCAAAATTTATACTGGCAAGACATTCACACCTCATGAGAGCAAATTACATGCCACAAATAATTTGGAAATCAGCAACAGTAGATTTCAGTTTAACAGCTGTACTAAATGTTCCATCTTCCCAAACAGACAAAAACAGTTACAATAACCTGGCCCAAGAGGTCAGCATTACATCAACAGGTTCAACACAAATAGAACAGTACAGCAAAGGAACAGGCCCTTCATCCCACAATGTCCACACCGAACATGATGCCAAGTTAAACCAATCTCTGTCGCCTGCATGTGATCCATATCCTCCATTCCCTGCATGTCTATGTGTCAATCAAAAAGCCTCCTAATTGCCACCTTTGTATCTGCCTCCAGCACCACCCCTGGCAGCACGTACCAGGCACCCAGCATCCTCTGCGTAAAAACCTTGCCCTGCACGACGCCTTTAAACTTTACCCCTCTCACTTTAAAGCTATGCCCTCCAGTCTGAATTTCACCCAGGGAATATGTTTCTGAAACTACCCTATCATGCCTCTCATAATTGTATATACTTCTATCACATCTTCCCTAAATTTCTGACGTTCCAGAGAAAAATAATTCACCAAAAGCTACACGACTCATTCTGACAGTTCAATAATTTATTAAGAAATGGGGAAGATTTATAGCAAACAATTTAAAATGAAGCATGATTGCATAACATGGAAAAAATACAGCAGCGCATCTTAGTCTGTGATGTGACTGTTTATGTAGAAGTAAAGATAAGATTTTATTGGTCTTTGCATAATAGCATGGAAACTCCATCTCTTCATACATTCACAATTTACCATTTAAAGCATCTGCAGCTACATCTCCTCAAAAGGTCCTGGAACCTTTAGCACAGTCAGCACACTCCATACATGTACAAAAAGCACCAACACTAGTTTAACTGTTAAAGCAGTGTAGGCTATCATAGAAAATAGGCGGAGTAGGCAATTCGGGCCTTTGAGCCAGCATCGCCATTCAATACGATCATGGATGATCATCCAAAATCAGTACCCCGTTCCTGCTTTTTCCGCCATATCCCTTGATTCCTTTAGCCCCAAGAGCAAAATCTAAAGGGCTTGTCCCACTGTACGAGGTAATTCAAGAGCTCTCCAGAGTTTTAAAAAAAATCAAACTCGTGGTAAGTACGTAGAATGTACGTAGCGGCTACGTCGGAGCTTGAGGATGTCTCGTAGCGGCTCGTAATGCTAACGGCAGGTACTCGGGAAGCGCGGTAACTCGTGAAGTTTTTTCAGCACTGTGAAAAATGTCCACGAGAGCCCCGAGTACCTACGAACGGCTATTACTGTAATTCTCCGAGTTCGAATCAGGGGAAACTCGGGAGAATTACCTCGTACAGTGGGACAGGCCCTTAACTTACTCTTGAAAACATCCAGTGAATTGGCCTCCACTGCCTTCTGTGGCAGAGAATTCCACAGATTCACAACTCACTGGGTGAAAAGGTTTTTACTCATCTCAGTCCTAAATGGCCTACCCCTTATTCTTAAACTGTGACCCCTGGTTCCGGACTCCCCCAACATCGGGAACATTTTTCCTGCATCCACCCTGTCCAAACCTTCAAGAATTTTATATGTTTCTATAAGATCCCCTCTCATCCTTCTAAATTCCAGCAAATACAAGCCCAGTCAACCCATTCTTTTATCATACGTCAATCCCGCCAAATTAGGGGACCAAAATTGCACACAATACTCCAGGTGCGGTCTCATCAGGGCCCTGTACAACTGAAGTAGGACCTTTAGATAATAATCTGCCTTCCTCTTCTTGCCACCAATGTACATTTACATTTATCCACATTATGTTGCATCTGCCATGCTTCTGCCCACTCACCCAACCCACCCTGCAGCCTCATAGCATCCTCCTCGCAGTTCACACTGCCATCCAGCTTTGCGTCATCCGCAAACTTAGAGATTTGACTTGAAGTAGACATCGTTTTACTACACTATTTGCACTGCCTCAATGTTTGAATGTTGAAGTTTCGTAGCCCTTGAACACTTCAACTTACACCTTTAGCTACACGTTACACCATTCACAAGAGCAAGTTTGCAGCTCCCTGTGCCAAGCCTGATTTGCCATTGAGATCAATTCAAGGCCATTTACAGCCTCCCTGGCTTCAACCATGAATCCCCACTCCTCCATCTAGAGATCTGCCCAGTAAGCATTAAGTTTCCAAATCCAGATCATTTTTAACCCCAACCCCTTGCCACACAGGTGGCCACATTCCCTTCAGCCGACCACACCTCTATTCCTTATGTCAACTCCAGCTAGGGGTTTGCAGAGAATTGATAAGGTTAGATTAAAAAAAAAAGTTCTCAGCATCTTAGCACATCAGTACGTTAGACATAGTCCAGTGTCCTTAATGGGATAAGAGTGAATGGAACAATACCCTAGCAGTTAACCTGCAGTTAAAAATGGAATACTATCCAACATCCATCGCAACCCACTAAACAAAATCATATCACTGAGCAGTAAAATAATCTGACTGGAGCAGGAACCACTGACCAGTATTTACAATAGAAGGACGAAGCTAAAAGGAACACAAATAGCCTTGGACTCCACTCACTCACTGCACAGCCAATACAGTCTTCTACCCTCAGGCCAGAGATACGGGTCACTCACATTCAGGACTAAGAGAGCCATGTCGAGTTTCGTGCCTACATCCATTAGACTCATGAATAGTTGATCTATTTATTTATTCATATATACATTTTTAACATTCTTTTAATGGTTTTATTGCCTATTCTTCACGTATTGTGCTTTGCAAGTTTTACCTACTGACCACTGTTGGACTGATGGTATGTGATGTGTGTGGTATATTGTGTTGTGTTGCTGGGTACGTGAACTGTACACGCACTGATGTTCTGCACAAATTAAGTTCCTAACGGATAAATAAAGTCCATTGAATTGAATGAATACAAGAGCCCCCAAGCCCATCATTGGTTAAATGAAACCACATAATTGACTCTCGTTCTTACTGGACCTCAATATCAGCTCAGTACAAGAATGTTACTTTCACTCCAGCTATAATACCCCTCAAGGAAGCACTTGTACAAGGGTTGATTTGGAGGAGTATTTTAGTATTTTGCATCTGTACCCAGTGGCAAGAGAAGAGGGCATGAACGGCAAGGAGAAGAGGTCACTGGATCAAGTTCACATTCTCAATTTAACTGAGTGGCACTGGGAATGTCTAATCTGCCACCTATGGGCCAGATGCAACTCATAGCCTCAGGGAGTCTGGCCTCTGGTATCAGAATCCTAGCAACACTTGTATTTGTTATCTATCTGCTAATTTGGAGAGACAGTAAATACTGGTCTTGCAGTGTCACCCACATCTCAAAAATAGAGAAAATAAAGTAGAAAACAAAAAAAACACAATATTTAGTCATTAAGAAACAAATGGAATGACCACCATTTACTTCAACCTCGACCAGTCAAATCTAGACAGGCCTGATACAGTCTGGTTTGATCACTGCACGCCCATCTATTAGTCATGTTTATAGAAACGCTGACGACAATTACAAGAAGCAGAAAAGGACATCACACCGCAGCCCTGAGCTATTGGAAGCCAGGTCAAAAAGGTCAATTGGCAGATATCTAGGAATGAATCCCCGTTCTACCTGCTCAGAGTCAGATGTGAGCAGGGCAAGGAAAAAAAAGCATCAAAACAGTAGGAAAATAATCTGAAGAAGTCTTGCAACAACAACGCTCACCTTTGTAATTGATGTAAATACTTTCTCTAGAATAGCATTGGGCTGTGCTCTGCGTGGTCCATTTGCTTGAATTCGAAGACTCACGGCACATGGTTTGGCAATAAACCTGATTGAATAAAAATATACATACTAGTTTAGTGCAGTCATTTGTGTTACACATTAAAGCCTCAAAGATAGTCATCTTGATACTGGATGCTACTGGAACCAGGCAATGGATAAAAGTTTACCAATGGAACAATTGCCTCTGGTCTTGTTTCAGTAAAGGGCCTGTCCTACAAGCATGCAACTCTATGCAATTAGCGCGACCTAACGTGGTCGCTTGAGCCGTCCGGTGTCGTGGGGCCGGTCCTACTTCGATCGCCAGAGCCGTGCGGAATTCGTCCCGACATCGCGCGGGTCTCCAAAAAACTGACTATGTTCAAAAATTCCGCGCGGCAACGGCTTGTCGGCTCGCAGTCGCCTCGACGCATTACACACCGCCCCGACATGAACCTATCTGTAGGTGCCTCCGTGACCCTCTATGTGTGTGGTTCCATGGCCCTGTGTGTGTGTGTGTGTGTGCGCGCCTCTGTGCCCCTCTCTGTCCTGGCGAACTTACCTTAGACGCAGCCCCTGCTGCCGGTTTGGTCGCGCTTGCCGCATGCAAGTGCATGCTGGTGGGAACGGCCCTGTACAGGGGATCACCCGACCTCCGCGCGGCCCCCGCTTCTAGTTTGATCGCGTTCATCGCATAGAGTTAGAAACATAGAAATTAGGTGCAGGAGTAGGCCATTCGGCCCTTTGAGCCTGCACCGCCATTCAATATGATCATGGCTGATCATCCAAATTCTCGAGTTGCATGCTTGTAGGACAGGCCCTTAACTGACAAGAAGTTAGGTCTGTGCAAATTGGTTAGGAGTAGTGGTTGACGCAGCTACAGAGCTTTTAGAGCCGTTTCAGCAGCCTTAGAAACCTTGACTGCATGGCGTTGCTCTGCAGTTTTCTTTTAAACAGAGTCACATTTGAAAGAAGTTTCCAACACCAGACAGAAGCTGCTTTACACAAAGACTACAAAGTCCAAGCTTTAAAATTGCAGAGTGGGCACTTACTATTGGTAACAGCAAAATAAAAGGCAAACCTATATTGCACATGTGCCCACAAGAGAGAGTCTGGTCTCATCACAATGGTTACACGCCAGAATAATTGAGCAAGGAATTGGCAACACAGAAGTAGGCCATTTGGCCCAACTGGTCAATGGTAGCATTCACTCAAAGTTCCACATGAATTCTTCCTACATCTATTCTTTTTTTCAAATCATATCTTTACCTAGATTCTGTTTAAATGGATCTTGTTCATTTCAATCACTCTGAGCCTCTCTGTATCAGAGTCTCTGCTGTGTTCCACATTTGGATTTATGAAATGACCATCCTGCATTTGGGATGTCTGGAGGTTGTGAAAGGTTCAATAAAAATGCAAGTCTTCTTCTCAAGCCAGGAATCAAGTGGCTGCATCCAAATTGCAAGAATCCCAACATGAAGGAAACCCTTAGCAAGATTATTAAGATTTGATTCCTGAGAAATAGAAGTTGGATTTCGGAACATTATGTGGAGGGCGTGGTGTGATTGCTCTCTCCAGGCTTGGCAGACATTAAGACCTAGGTTGTCAGCTCAGAAGCTTAAGGGGGAAAGAATACCACCAACCCACTTTTAACAAAACTGGGTAGCACTCAAGTATGAAGAGAGGAATGGAGGGAAAAAATAAAAACTTTTAAAAGAGGTGATGACTTGACTCCTCTCACATTTGCACCAAATGATTTGCACCAAAATAAACTCCTGAATATCCCCCCTCCCCTAAAAGAGCAAATCATAAAAAGTATTTTGTCTCAAAGCAAACACCGACTATTTCCCTCTTAAACGTTTAGTCTGATCTCTACACCCCCCCTTACTTGCTGAATTACTAAAGCAAAGAATGAATCAAAGTAGGAATTTAATCACATGGAGTAAACTTAGCACTTAACAGAATTACATTTTGATTTCAAAATGGATTACACAATCAGTTTCAAACAACTCAGTTCCCTTTTGAACGATAAAAGCCAATAGCGGCCATGGCAAAGAATTCAACATTCTATTCACTGAAGGAAAACACAAAGTACCACCATTATACTTGGAGTCAAGCTTGCTCCAAAGTGGAACCCAACAACTAGGTTTTAATGTTGAAGTCTTTGTAAATGTTTTTTCCAGCGGAGAGTCTTCCAAATCTCTCCCAACATTCAGCAATTACTCATTCCAACCCACGTTTCTTCAGCCAGAAAATTGCATTCCACTATTACATCTGCTATTCACAAACAGAAAACCAGCAGCCTTGCCCAGGAGCTGCTCCTCCCTATTAGCGCAGTGACAGAGTCAAATTCATTTTCTATCACTGGGAATTCCTGTTTAGTTGGGCCTTGGACTTAGTTTTGTGTTAAACAGAACAGCTTAGAATTGACTTGATTCAGACCCTGTGAAACAGGAAACAAAATTCATGTCGGCAATTAGCAAAGGAACAGAGAAAAGGCAATGCAAGGAAAAACTTCTAAAAAATAAATGAGAACATGGAGAAGATCTGGAGAGCACAGCCAGGGGTGGTAGTAGACTCAATTGTATAGGTTCAAAAGGAAGGAATTTGTAAGGTTATGGGAAAGGCGAAAGAGCAGGATTATCTGCATTGCATCTACATGGAGCCGCACAGATTCGACAAGCTAAATGGCCTCCTTCTGCACTGTAAACTTTGTGAAGTTGGAAAAAAGACTTCAAGAAAAAGTACGAGGGGCCTCGCTGGTATGCAACAATTTCACACCAACCAGAAATTCAATTAACTTCAGTTTAATTACAAGCAGGCTGGTTTAAATCTAGTCTTGGCAGGGATGAACAAAGTCCAAGGGCTGTATGGTCAGCCTGCAAATTCACTGCACAATTCACATGCTTCAATACAATTTTGGAAATTAAATAAAGGCCCATTTTCCCTTTGATTAGTATCATTTAACATTCGAAACATTTGGCATGCCAAATGCATTTTAGAGCCAGTTTCCATCCTACTACCAAAAACAACTGATTTCCCATTTTTTAAGAGCCATTTCATGACAAAAAAAATCATAATCATCTTGAAACTGTAAAAGGAGGAAAGGGGGACAGTAGCCCGATTACTAACTCCTGCACTCCAATATCCAACTCCATAACACATTGGCCATTATAATGCCTTGCTACCATGAAGCCCTCAGGGCAATTTCTCAGCAAAGAACAGACCAGACATTATAAAAGCTGATATTTACTTCACAACACGTGCTAGAACCCACCTTCAGAAACAGCCACTTCTAAAAAGATATTCAAGTCACACTCCTATAGAAAAGCAGATTTTTAAAAAAAATTAACAAGCACTAAATTAAGCTTTAATCCACAATTATCCCCCATCCCAATTTGCAGCCTGCTGTCCCTCCCTGGCTAAATTTTCCGAGCTGGAGGCAGTGCAGATAAATGCAATATATTAATTATCCCAAAGTTAACGAGATACCCTCACAAAACAAGCTCACGTATCAAAATGGTGATTCTCCGCCAATTTGCTTTCCACCAAACTCCAAGAAAAAACTTGGATCCATTTTTCTTGAGACTTCTGGTGACTCCAATCACCAATGTCAGCACAATGCAGCAATGTTGGCTCAGGACAGTGTTATTCAACATCATCTCCAATAAAGTACTCCTACAATATAATTACCTATTTTGCTTACAACACACACAATACAACGGGAGACATCAGTTGAAAGGACTCAAGGCAAAAAAAGATGGTCAAGCTCCCATCTTTTCTGGCTCAGAGGGAGGTTTTAGTTGTGTTTTATTTTGATGAAAGTCGCATAATGCTTTAAGAGGAGGAAGCCTTTTTTTTTCCCCCATTACATGGTTCCCATATTTAAAAGTACAGAGTGTAAATATTTTCACAGACCACTATGTAAAGCAAAAGCCACAGTAATAACTTAAGAACAAAGTTATGAATCAGCAGAGCTGAACATACTTCATTTGTCCATACTTAGAGGAGACAAGCTCTCAACAGCAGTGTGTGCAGGTACTCAAACGACACAGAACTGGAAATCTGGACGTGTCACCTTTTCCAGTGGTCAGAAAGAGGACCCGGGACTGGTCGAGACAGAACCTTGTGCATTGCTTTATGTAGCATAACTGCCAATTATTTTTTTGGCCCTGGTTAAAAACAGTGAACCAGCTTAAATTTTGCTGATTAATTGGCAAAAGGCACAGAACATTCACAGGAGACCCAGCGAAAGGAATCAGATGATTATCCAAGGAGGAAGCAGAACCCGACACACAATCTACAACGGATGTGGTGTGATTACAAGTGCTGGGATGTGTTGGCTTTGTATCTGGACCAGGATGATTTATTTAGGCATTGCCCATGTGGCCTCTGTTCATAAATACTTGGTACTCCATCCTCAGATAGACCAGCAACATAGAGGTTGTTAGACTTGGCAATGGCCCAACGAGGTATGGTAACAATTACAAGTCTTCAGGCTCAGACTGCTTAAGGTTGGGTCAATTTAAAAACATACCCAAACAGACATCCAATTCCTTTAAATTTCCCCCCTTTAAAGCTATGCACTCTAGTATTTGAACCCTGGAAAAAGGTTCTGATCATCTATCCTTTCTATGCCTCTCTTTACAGTTTTATAAATGTCTATCAAGTCACCCCTCAACATCCGATTCGCCAGAGAAAAAATTCCAAGAATTTAAATCTGCCTAACCAATGCAGTTAATAGTGAAGAGGAAAGCTTTAGAATGCAAAGATGGTGCGGTCAGAGAACATAGGACAGTACTTGCTTTCCTTTCATCAGCCAAGGCATAGAACACAAGAGCAGGCTGGTTATGCTAGAACTGTAAACAACACTAGTTCGACAACAGCTTGAGAACTATGCACATTTCAGTCATCACATTAGGGAGAAGATGCACAATGGAGAGGATCCACACTGGAGAGGATGCACAAATATTGCCAAGACTCAAACATAGTTACAAGGAGTGACTGTTCCATAGAAATCAAGCCTAGCTTACGGAGGAAACCAAGAGGAGACTTAATTGTGCTGTATTAAATTACAAGAAACCTTGACAGATTAAGTACGAAGGACATATTTCCCTTAGCAGTGGGGTGAGAAATCAGGGGGATGTACATGGAATGTAGTCGCTAGAGATAAGGATGTTTTCTTTCCTCCCAGACAGTGGAGGGGGATCAATAACTTGCTGCCTGAAAAGGTGATGAAGGCAGAAATTCTCATCTCAGTGGAGCAGCGGAAGAGTTGTGCCTCACAGCACCAGAGACCCGGGTACAGAATTTGTACATTTTTCTCTGACCGTGGTCAATTATTATCATATTGAATGCCCCAATCCTGCTTCTATTTTCTTGTGATTTCTGCATATTTTCCCAATGTTTATAGCACTAGATTGTTTCTCAGTTCTAACTCCAAGCAACAAGCTGTTCCCCCACCACCTCCACAACAAGTAGTGACCCACCATCACTGGGAAAATGAAGACAATGGCATTGCTTAGTTTTAGACCGCTCTGCACCTCTTCCAACATCAACAGTACCAGAGTATCCAAGGCTTAGGATCCGCTGCAAGCCAGCAGCAGTTCACTCCAAAGAATATAAACAGTAACCGTGGAGCTGCAATGCAAAGGCCCCGGTGCATACATAAGAACTTGCGGCAACCAAAGCTCACCCCTGCCCTTCACAAGATAAACTGTTTTGAGGAAGGGAGTATTCAAAATAATGACAAACGTGCAGAGGAAATGTGGGAAAAAAAACACCAAGTAAAGTACTAATGTTTTTCCAGCTCATTAACTATACAAATAATTTAACGTTACCATTTTAGTTTTGGTACAAATACAAAACAGAGTTCTACGTGGCCGACACCTGTTTACACCTCAAAACATACATCAATTAAAATCTTTGTGTCAATGTCTAACCCACCTTTAATATCCTGGGGCCAACATTTATTCTTCAAATCAACCATCACTTAAAGGCAGATGTGATATCTTCTCAGAATCACATTCTTATCCATGGGAGCTTGCAAAGTGAAAATTTCCTACACTACAGTGAGCACACTACCAAAGTACTTCATCACTGCTTGGAAAGTAAGGAGACAGCAGTGTCACGAAAGACACCAGAGGAAAGTTCCTTTTCAAACCTACATGACTCTGCTCTACCAATGCATTGCATCCAATTTTAATACAAGTTGTCCTCACCTTCAATGCAAACAATAGAAGCAAAATATAGCAAGACTCATTAATCTGGCACCCATGGGACTTCAGCGGTGCCAGGCTGGTAGATTTTCTGGACAATCGCATATTGCTCCTAGAAACCAGAAATGTATCTCGCACTTCATAGCCAATCAGGTCATCCAAGCCCTAATTTATAAACATCTATGCAAGGAACTCCTGTGTTCGCTCCAGGGTCCAAATATCCAGGATATATTCCCTGGCCCCTCAGTCAACTAACCTTCCTTTGGACCCATGGACATGGTAATAGTCTCTTCCAGCTCTTCTCCTCATTTCTTGCATTAAACAGTGGGCCTGGAGTCACATATAAACTCAGTTTACTTCCTTTACTTCCAGTGGTTGCAAGTGAGTTTTTTTTATTTCCCCAAAAAATCCCAATTATTTGAATTTCAATCTTTGAACTGACATGATGCTATACATATTTGTGTCTTCAGAAATAATAGCCCACACCTCTAAATATTAGTTTAGTTTAGTAACTTCAATCACTATTGCAATAATACCCTCAGTATAGTCTTAACACAAGCACAGGGCAGAAAAGGTGAGCAAAAAAAAGTCCCCATGATACAACACCCACATCCTACAACAGGGAGCACACAAAAAGCTGGAGAAACTCAGCGGGTGCAGCAGCATCTAAGGAGCGAAGGAGATAGGCGACGTTTCGGGTCGAGACCCTTCTTCAGACTGGTTAGGGATCAGGGAAACGAGAGATATAGACAGTGATGTGGAGAGATAAAGAACAATGAATGAAAGATATGCAAAAAAGTATCGATGATAAAGGAAACAGGCCATTGTAAGCTGTTTGTAGTGTGAAAATGAGAAGCTAGTGCGACTTGGGTGGGGGAGAGATAGAGAGAGAGGAAAAGCCAGGGCCCGAGGGAGAGGTGGGAAGGGGAGGAGACAGCAAGGGTTAACGGAATTGAGAAAATTCAATGTTTAAACCCAGAGGATGCAGACTCCCCAAGTGGAATATGAGGTGCTGTTCCTCCAACTTGCGGTGTTGCTCACTCTGGCCGTGGAGGAGGCCCAGGACCGAGAGGTCGGATACGGAATGGGAGGGGGAGTTGAAGTGCTGAGCCACCGGGAGGTCGGGTGGTTATTGCGGACCGAGCGGAGGTGTTCGGCGAAACGATCGCCAAGCCTCCGCTTGGTCTCACCGATATAGATCAGCTGGCATCTGGAGCAACGGATGCAGTAGATGAGGTTGGAGGAGGTGCAGGTGAACCTCTGTCGGACCTGGAGGGACTTCTTGGGTCCCTGAAAGGAGTGGAGGGGGGAGGTGAAGGGACAAGTGTAGCATCTCTTGCGGTTGCAAGGGAAAGTGCCCAGGGAAGGGGTGGAGCGGGAGGGAAGGGAAGAATTGACAAGGGAGTTGCGGAGGGAGTGGTCTTTGCGGAAGGCAGACAGGGGGGGAGATGTGGCGAGTGGTGGGGTCATGTTGGAGGTGGTGAAACTGGTGGAGGACTATGTGTTGTATGTGCCGGCTGGTGGGGTGAAAGGTGAGGTCCAGGGGGACTCTGCCCTTGTTGCGAGTGGGGGAATGGGGAGAGAGGGCAGTGTTGCGGGGTATGGAGGAGACCCTGGTGCGAGCCTCATCTATAGTGGGGGAGGGGAATCCCCGTTCTCTGAAGAACGAGGACATTTGTGATGACCTGGTGCGGAACACCTCATCCTGGGAGCAGATGTGGCGTATACGGAGGAATTGGGAATAGGGGATGGAGTCCTTACAGGAAGCAGGGTGGGAGGAAGAGTAGTCCAGGTAGCTGTGGGAGTCAGTTGGTTTGTAGTGGATGTCGGTCAGAAGTGTATCTCCTGCAATAGAGATGGTGAGGTCAAGGAATGGTAGGGAAATGTCGGAAATGGTCCAAGTGTATTTGAGTACCGTTAATCAACAATGCCTGCTCCCATGCACTGTAATTGAGGTATACCCAAGTTCAGGCAAGGCATTTAATATCTATAAAATGACTAAATATTTACTCGTTCAACAATGCAGTGTTTGAGAATCAATGACCTGTATTTACAATTCTGCAATATAGGAAAGTGATAAGCCAGCTCCTCTGTACTGCTGATAACAGTTCAGGGAATTTACAGTGGAATAAATCAGATTCTTTACTTTCCCTTATATATTATAAAGCACTTAGTGCTGTAATTACAAAGCTGTTGGACTGTTACCTTTGCATTTACTTGACAATATTGCACTTTTATTATTGCTCGTTTCTTGTTTACAACATGTGATTGCAGTTCATGGATCATCTAAGATGACTGGAGCCACGAGTCAGTTATTTTTCTATTTTCGCACCCATAAACACAAGCGAGTGTTTCATCCATGTTCTAATATTTTCTCCCAATTCATTATTTTCCTGTGCAGTTTATAATTTCCCAACAGGTCAAGCCAGGCAAAGACTCACAAAAAGCTGGAGTAACTCAGCAAGTCAGACAGCATCGCTAGAGAAAAAGAATAGATGACGTTTTGGGCAGAGACCCTTCTTCAGACTGGGAGTCAGGGGAAAGGGAAATGAGAGATATAGACAGTGATATTGAGAGATATAGAACAAAGGAATGAAAGATATGCAAAAAAGTAACTATGATAAAGGAAACAGGGCATTGTTAGTTGTTTGCATATCAAAGGTGAGAATCAGTACAGATAATGAGACTCAACAAGACGACTTTGAAGTTGGTAAGACGTTGGTGGGGGAGGGATGGAAAGAGAGGGAATGCAGGGGTTACTTGAAGTTAGATAAATCAATAGTCATACCACTGGGGTGTAAGCTGCCCAAGGAAAATATGAGATGCTGTTCCTCCAATTTGCATTTGGCCTCATTCTGACAATGGAGAAGGCCTAGGACAGAAAGGTCAGTGTAGGAATGGGAAGCGGAATGAAAATGTTTGGCAACCTCCAGCCCTTCCTCCAGCTCATAAAATCCAGCCGAAAATAGAAACATGCTTATCAGAGAATCATCAGCCATTATTCCACAGCACATTAATTCTTTGTTGCAATTCATTACTTCGTTACAGAGAGTTAGGTGCTGCACAGAAATGGGTCCTTCCGTCTACCTCATCCATGCAGACCTTTTTGCACAAATCCATATCCTTCCCGTCCCGATGCGGGAGCATAGACCGCCCCGACGTGGGAGTTCGATCACCGGCTGCGGATAGTTCGACTCCCTCAACCGCGGGAGGAAAGAATATAAGACTTTATTACCTTCCATCAGAGTGGGGAATGTGGAGGAGCTTCTGTGGTTGATGTTTTTGTCAAATTTTTATGTAGTCATGTGTCTTGTTGCTTTTTTGGTATGACTGTACAGCAAACCAAATTCCTCGTATGTTGCAATTATGATTATGATGAAAACTCCAGTACATCAAATCAGAAAATGCTGAGAATACATGTATTGGCATATTATTGTCACGCGTACCGATGTACAGTGAAAACATATCTGTAGGCTTAGCAGCCTTTGTGCCAAGAGAAACAGGGCTATCGTTTTAGGTCAACAACCTTTAATCAGAATAGTTCTGATATAGGGCCATTGCCCTGAAACACTAATTTTCTCTCTCCTTTGATGCCCGTTTCAGAGTGTTTCCAGCATTTTCTGCTTGTAGCTCTGATTTTCAGCACCTAGAGTTAGTTTTTCAGAAATCTGTACATACCATTCTTTCTCATCAAGCTACCTGAGAGCACTTCAAAAATTAAGACCTTTTGAAGAATGTTCTATGTTTCTATGACTGCATTTGATAACCAAATAGGAATGCAGTCTGACTTCACAATTCGAAACAAGTGGAGAGCTCAAATTCCTGTCACCCCACTGACTCCTGGGACTCTTGGGCCCATGGCAAAGTAGAGAAGGAGCATTTGGGATGGTATGGAGAACCAAGGCCCATGTTTCAGGTGAACAGAGACGCCCTGGTTAAGCACACCACCATAGAGACTAACCACTTCATAGCTTACAATATGAAGACACACACCTCCAGATTCAGGGACAGTTTCTTCCCAGCTGTTATCAGGCAACTGAACCATCCTACCACAACTAGAGAGTAGTGCTGAACTACTATCTACCTCATTGGTGACCCTCGGACCATCTTTGATCGGCTTTACCTTGCACAAAACGTTATTCCCTTACCCTGTATCCGTACACTGTGAATGGCTTGATTATAATCATGTATTGTCACGCTACATCTTGAAGATATGAGACACTTAGCAGGAAAATCAGAGCAATTTTTAAAGATATGGTCTCCTTTTATTGATTCATTACAAGGATAGTATGGTGCAACGCCATTCTGGAATTAAACCGATTCACGGACAGGGTGATGGTGTGGTGAGAAATGAAGCAGGTATATCAACACACAATGTTCCCTTTGTCTTTTTGTTTTTTTCTTTTTTCTCTTCCCTTCACTATTTCTTTCATTTTCTTCCTTTCTTTCTCTCTCTCTATTTCTTTTTTTGTTAAATTTAAAATGGAAGATGTATAACAAATGTATTTTGTCATATGCCGCGGTTTATATTACTGTACACTGCTAATAAAAATATTATTATTATTTTTAAATCATCTATTGTCTTTCCGCTGACCAAAACCTAAACTAAAACTATATTCAACGGCTGCGTTGTTGAGTTTAACATGATGGTAAAGCTGCAGCAAGAAAGAATTTCGTGGTTCCCGTCCGGGTGCACATGATAATTAAAGACAACTCTCAGTAGGTATGTTACAAAACTTACCTTGAGCAGCGCTGCAGTTCTGCCGCTCCCCGTGTGCGTGACTTTGGCGTCTTTCAGAGGGGGGGCGGGCTTAAAGTGCCGTTTTTCCACAGGCAGGGAAAATCGATCTATGTCGGGCGATTTCGTTGCGGAAGAAAAATCGCTCCGACATTTCATGAATGACGGTATTTTTAAATTACTCTAAATTATTTATTAACTAGAGTAATTTAAAAATCACCTTCAAAAGCCGTGAGCACCGACAACCGGAAGGATTTTGCGTAGGGGGGGAAAAAAGGTAAATAGTTTTTTTTAATATTAAAAGTTGGTTTTTCGGGAGGCTTTAATAACATTTTCATGTTGTGAAATGGGGTCCAAAAAAATGTATGAACAAACAGTATTTTTCCTCCCGACTTCACCGCAAACGTTCCAATCCACCGCATTCCACTAAAACCCACTCGCTAGTTGATTTAAATGGCCATTAATTTACAGGAATCAAACACTAAATTCCTTCCATTTGGCCCAGAAATTCATGAAAATTAGATTTAAAAATTATGTTATATTGTGGATTATTGTGTGAAAGTTATTTGGACACTTAGGCAATTAAAAAAAAGTTTATCTTTTCTTAAGAAATGGATAGATCTACTCATTGAATTTTGTAATTAGCTACAATTAGATAACTAACTAATTATATGCTTTAATTTCAGGTCATCCAAGTAAGATTGTTTCATATTTGTTTCAGAATGCTTCAATCTATAATAACTGAAAATTTCATTGAGTTCTCTTAATTTTTAAGAAAGTTATGGGCTTTTAACTTTTCCAGATCACAGCTTTTGAGTTTAGTCAATTGAAAGGCAATGGGGAACAAGATGCTAATTTCCGAGTATGAAAATGGTCATAATTTTCTTAATACTCAAAATATGGAAAGTGAATTAGGTGTCAAATTAAACTTCTTTTTATGCTTTATCTGATGGGATAAATTGCAGACTTGATTTTTTAAATCTCAAAATTTTGTAACATTGCTACTCTCAGGATGTCATTGATGGAGTTGGCATGCATGGCAACCACACTTTTTGACAATTATTTGTACCACTACCGAAAATATATGCAAACACAACCGTTAACTTCTAGATTCGATATTTACCTTTACCAAAATTCACCGAGCTCTTAAGAGAGTGGATAATGCTACCACTCGCTGGCCACACTTGCACCTCAGACCCGCCCATTGCTGGCTGACAGATGGCATCGGTGAGCGACAGCGCTCGAGCGTCAATGGAAAGCGCGGGTGCCACGTGCAGCTGACAACGGAGACGACCAGCAGACCAATCAACGCCCCCGGTACTGCGTCTTCTCCCCCCCCCCTCCCTCCCTCCCTCCCCCCGTTGCCGCTCACCCCCCCCCCCCTCCCGGTCTGGAAGGAGGCGACACTTCGAGCCTCTCCGGCAGCGTGCGGCTGCGAGCACCGACTCATCTCGGCGCCGTGGCTGTCAACCACGATCTCTCCCGCACCCCCCCATCCCCCCAAACGGCCAAACTCAGCCCAATCCCTTCCTCCTTTACCACACCCCACACGTACCACCACAACCACAACCCCTCACCTCTCGAACGCCAAGCGGACGAAGAAGATGCCGATCGCCAGCGGGAAAGCGAAGTGCAAGTCGCTGGCCTGAGGGTATTCGGCGCCATCGGTATTCTTCAGGTCGGCCCAGGTGACGTTGTGAGGGAGCCAGAACCGCTCGTTCCAGAACCAGGCTGAGAAGCCGGCCATGTTAGCGTGAAGGTGCTGGAGTTCGGAGCCCACTTCTTTCTGGCGCTCCGTCTCTCCCAGGCGGGGCGGCGCCGAGCCGTCTAATAACCACAGGCTGACGTCACCGTGAAGGGGCCCGGCCCTTCTCAGTGAACGTCATCCCTCACGAAAAGATGCCCTGTGGCGCTGCAATCCGCCACCCGCTGTAACATGCATCGCAGGAAGGTTTTAATGAGACTCCTGCCACATATTAGGTATGAGTTATCGAGTCGACCTGTCAAGCAACGTTCCCACGGGACACTGACCCTCTCAGGACTTCACTCAAATACAAGCATCCCAATAACCGACCAACCCCCCCCAAAGCAAAAGGCTGCAGACGCTGGCTATCTGAGGTAAAAACACAAAAGTCTGGAATACTCGACAGATCCAGAAGCATCTGTGGGAAACGGGTCACGCTTTCGATCCGTTTCTTGTTTGCAACACCCTCATGGCATTGCAATTCCGATGAAGCATCATTGGCTTGAAGCATGAACTGTTTCTTTGTCCACTGATGCTGCCTGTCCTGCCGAGCGTTTCCAGCACAGAGTAACTGAGCTGTATAGCATGGAAACAGGCCTTTCGGTTGAACTTGTCCATGCCGACCATATTGTCCCTTTAAACCTTTCCTACCTGTATGTTTGTCTAAATGTATATTGAAAGTGGTAATTTTATATACTTTCACAACTTCCTCTGGAAGATCATTCAGATTGGTACAGGGAGCATTTCAGTCTTATTTTGTGCTGGGGCTTATTAAATGTAGATTTAACCGCAACATTAAATGATACCCAATTAACAATGTCATGGAGCTTTCATTTCTGTAAAATACAGCATGAATTTCAGGGTCTTCCACACTGGTGACAAAAGCTTTCAAACACACCAGAGACAACCGGAGATCAATTCATTTAAAGTAGTATCTCCAACCTCCATATTCTTTCCAAAACCCTTAAATGTATTGTCAATTCCCCAATCCATAAACTTCCTTTCAGCAGCTCTGTGTTTGAATCTCTCTAATTAGGCATCCACCCCATCATAGTACTTAAAATGTCCCCTCAGCTTCACAAGGTACGGCCTGTAATTGTGATGAACTATCCCTTCTCAACCATGTCAGCGCAGGTGCAATCTTTGCCACAGTTCATGATAGAATGGCAATTTAGGACAAATAAACTATTGATTTGTGGTACGGCTATTGATTTGTGGGAGTCATACGGCACGGAAATAGGCCCTTTGGCCCAGCTTGCCCAAATACACGAGTCCCACCTGCCCATGTCTGGCCCATATCCCTCTAAACCTTTCCTATCCATGACCTAATGCCTTTTAAATGTTGTTATAGTTTCTGCCTCAACTACCTTCTCTGGCAGCTCATTCCATACACCCACCATCCTCTGTGTGGAAAAAAGTGCCAGGTAAAATAGAACGGGAAATATTCAGTCAAATCTCTCTTCCTGGCACTCTGTCTCGCTGCCAGTGTGCTAAAGAACCATGTTCCTGTCACGCATCAGCCTGTACCAACTGCTCTACATTTGTTCCCATATAATGATGCTTCTAGGAAGCCCCAGGTACTGCTATGGTAAAGGTGCTTTACAAAATTGTTGTGCTATCTGCCATCTGCCAACAGTAGTATTGGAGTTGGGGATGGCATCAAACAGCAAATTAGAAGTGCGTGCAACAAGGGTAACACTTTTTTTAAAAGGAGGGAGAGAGAAAGCGGGGAATTACAGACCAGTTAGTCTAACATCGGTAGTGGGGAAACTGCTAGAGTCAGTTATTAAAGCTGGGATAGCAGCGCATTTGGAAAGTGGTGAAATCATTGGACAAAGTCAGCATGGATTTATGAAAGGTAAATCATGTCTGACGAATCTTATAGAATTTTTCGAGGATGTAACTAGTAGAGTGGATAAGGGAGAACCAGTGGATGTGTTATATCTGGACTTTCAGAAGGCTTTCGACAAGGTCCCACATAAGAGATTAGTATATAAACTTAAAGCACACGGTATTGGTGGTTCAATATTGATGTGGATAGAGAACTGGCTGGCAGACAGGAAGCAAAGGGTAGGAGTAAACGGGTCCTTTTCAGAATGACAGGCAGTGAGTAGTGGGGTACTGCAAGGCTCAGTGCTGGGACCCTAGCTATTTACAATATACATTAATGATTTGGACGAGGGAATTGAATGCAACATCTCCAAATTTGCAGATGACACCAAGCTGGGGGGTATAGTTAGGTGTGAGGAGGATGCTAGGAGGCTGCAGGGTGATTTGGATAGGCTGAGTAAATGGGCAGATGCATGGCAGATGCAGTATAATGTGGATAAATGTGAGGTTATCCACTTTGGTGGCAAAAACATGAGGGTAGACTATTATCTGAATGGTGGCAGATTAGGAAAAGGGGAGATGCAACGAGACCTGGGTGTCATGGTACACCAGTCATTGAAAGTAGGCATGCAGGTGCAGCAGGCAGTGAAGAAAGCAAATGGTATGTTAGCATTCATAGCGAAAGGATTTGAGTATAGGAGCAGGGAGGTTCTACTGCAGTTGTACAGGGTTTTGGTGAGACCACACCTGGAGTATTGCGTACAGTTTTGGTCTCCAAATCTGAGGAAAGACATTCTTGCCATAGAGGGGGTTCAGAGAAGGTTCACCAGACTGATTCCTGGGATGTCGGGACTTTCATATGAAGAAAGACTGGATAGACTCGGCTTGTACTCACTGGAATTTAGAAGATTGAGGGGGGATCTTATATAAACGTACAAAATTCTTAAGGGGTTGGACAAGCTAGATGCAGGAAGATTGTTCCCGATGTTGGGGGAGTCCAGAACAAGGGGTCACAGTCGAAGGATAAGGGGGAATTCCTTTAGGACCGGGATGAGGAAAACATTCTTTACACAGAGAGTGGTGAGTCTCTGGAATTCTCTGCCACAGAAGGGCGTTGAGGCCAGTTCATTGGTTATATTCAAGAGGGAATTGGATGTGGCCCTTGTGGCTAAAGGGATCAGGGGGTATGGAGAGAAGGCAGGTACGGGATACTGAGTTGGATGATCAGCCATGATCATATTGAATGGCGGTGCAGGCTCGAAGGGCCGAATGGCCTACTCATGCACCTATTTTTCTATGTTCTATGTTTCTAGCTTGTCCTAAATGAATTGACATTTTCTCCAATTAACTTTTGAGAAAGACGACAGCATTGTATTTAGTTCTAACCATAAACTCTATTTTGTAGTCACCAATTCCAGCTGCTTCACTGAAGATGGTTGGTCCCAAGACACCAAGACACTGCCCCGAGGAACTCTTCCAGAGATCTCTGGAGGTCGATGAGCAAAGCCATCGTCTTTTATCAAGGTATGACTCTAGTTATTTGATCGTATTCCCTTGCCATTGCCTTCAGTTTTACAGTGTTTCCATGAAACCGAGTTAACAGCATGGTTATAGAGGTTGTCACCCTGCGGCTTAGGGAAGGTCCATGAAAGAAGGAATGGGTGATCGCCAGGGAAGAAAGGCAGGGGGCCAGAGAAACCTCAGAGTGCATCTCACTCCCAAACCATTTTTTAATGTTAGAAAATGGTGAGGGTGAATGTGCCTCTGGGGAGAGCAGCTAGAGCCAAGGTGAAGGCACTGTGTGTGGATCAACTGCATGAGGGGAGTGGAGCAAGAGTTTAAGGGCACTAGTGGTGAGAGACTCAATCGTGAGGGGGAAAGACATGCGCTTCTGTTACCGCTGGCATGGGTCCAGGATGGTGCGTTACATAGGTGGTACCAGGATCACGGATGTCACTAAATGGCTGCAGGTTATTGTAAAGGAGAGAGTGGTTCACATTGGTACTGAAGGCTTAGATAAAAAGAGGGATGAGGTCCTGTATTTTGACTTTTGACAATAGATTAAAAAACAGAACCTTACAAATTGGACGGATCGCACCTGAACTAGAACAAGTCCCACATATTTGCAGGGAGGTTTGCTAGTACTTTTGGGAAGGGTTTTAATTAATTTGGCTGGGGAACGGAACAGAGTGTGGATGTGCAGTTGGGGAGGAGGGAATTGTGAAAGAAAAACAAGTCAGTCCGGAATTGTAAAAGGCTAATACAATTTAGCCTTCCATTAGCCTGAGGAGGAATGCAAGGTTAAATTGCATCTATTTTAATACAAGGAGTCTGATTAGTAACACAGATGAACTGAAAGCATCGATTAGCACATGGGAATATGATATTGTTACAATGACAGGGACATGGTTGAAAGAAGGGCAGGACTTCTTTTCAGGCTATAGAAACATCAGGAGTGATAGTGTGGGGATGTAAAAGAGGAGATGGCATTGCAATATTAATTAAGGAGTCCATTACTGCAGTAATGAGGTAGGATATCCTAGAAGGCTCTTCAAATGAGACCATATGTTTGGAACTTAGAAACAAAAAGGGAATGATCACTTTGCTGTCCCCTGAACGTTCAACAGGATGAAAACATTTATATGTAGGCAAATCACAGAGATTGTGTAAGAATAATAGCGTTATAGTAGCATAGTTTTTTTATTTCTTGAACATTAACTGGTAACACTTAAAAAGGTATAGAAGGGGGTGAAATTTAAAAAATGCGTCCAGAATAGATTTTTGAGCCGGTACATAGATGGTCCAACTGCAGAAGGGGCAGTACTGGACCTAATCTTAGGGAATGTAACCGGGCAAGTAGTCTGAGTATCAGTGGGAGAGTACAGTCGAAATAGTCACCATAAATTTGCAAGTCTTAAGGTCGTTATGAAATGGATAAGGTTAGGCCAGAAATTAAAAATTTGGTGGGTGGTGGTTGATTTTGATTTCATAAGGCAGGATCGGACAAAAAATAGACTGGGAGCAGCTACTACAGACAAATATGCATTCAACAAGTAAGAGTTGTTCAAATGTCAAATAGTGAGCGTTCAGGGCCACTGTACTCCCTAAAAAGTAAAAAGTAACAAGACAACCAGTCTTAGCAACCCTGGATGTCAAGGGATATTGAGGGTTAAATAAAACTAAAGAAGGAAGTGTATTGCAGGCACAGAAAAGTGAAAATGGGGGGAGCCTGATCAAATCATAGAGTCATACAGTGCGGAAACAGGCCCTTCCGTCCAACTTATCCACATCTACTAACATGCCCTATCTACACTAGTCCCACCTGCCTGTCCCTGAGGGTCCATATCCCTCTAAACCTATCCTATCCATGTATCTGTGTTAATACCTTTAAAACATTAGGATATTACCTGCCTCAACTACCACCTCTGGCAGCTCATTTCATACACCCACCACCCTTTGTATAAAAATAGTTGCCCCTCACATTAAATCTTCCTCCCTCACGTTAAACACAAACCAATTCCTCTACTCTGGATAAAATACGATGTGCATTGACCTTATCTATTTCTCTCATGATTTTGTACACCTCTGTAAGATCACCCCTCATTCTCCGTCTCCCTATAGCTCAGGCCCTCGAATACTGGCAACATCCTTGCAAATCTTCTCTACACCCTTTCCAGCTTGACAACAGGGGGACTGTGGTAGAGTGAAGTCCATTGAGGGTCTAAAGGGCAATCTGTGTTTGGAACAAGAGTACAGAGGCCAGAAATTCAATTCATACTTCTCATCTGTATTCACATCTAAATCACTCTATTCATTAGTTATTTTGTTATAGAACATATCATGATATCAGAAGAGTGTTAATGTAATGGACATTTGACATTGGACGTACAAAACTATAGGAACATAATCAACACCATCCAATCTGCCTGCTCTCAATCGTCAACAAAGTGATGGAAGATGTCATAGACAGTGCTCCCACTTATCAATAACTCACTCACCGAGGACCAGTCTGTTCCTGACCTCATCAAAGCCTTGGCCTAAACATGGATCAAAGAGCTAAATTCCACAGTTGAGGTAAAATTGACATCAATTGCCTTTGATATCTAGGAAGGATTTGACCCAGTGTGGCATCAAGGACCTCTGGTAAAACTGAAGTCAATCGGCATAAAGGGAAAATGTTCCAATGGCTGGAGTCATATTTTGCACAAATATTAATAGTTGTGTTTGTTGGAGGTACAAAACTATAAGAACATAATAATCATCATAGAAGCTTCAGAAAAGGATGAGGCATTAAATACTTCATATTAGTTTATGTGCAGAGTTGGCTTTAAGTCTGAAACTAAAACACTTTTCGCAAATTATAATGCTATCATATGTTGCTCCTATGTAACATGGAAGTCTTTTAGCCAATCGTCATTTTAAGTAGTAAAGTAAACTTGCCTTATAAATGGCATTGCGCCTCTTTGAAGCATCTCAAATGCCTCCCCGTATAATGGAGCCTGATTGCACTTGCCTTCAATAGTTGCTGCCTCTGGACCAGCCACATAAATGCTGTGAGTCCAAGAGCAGGTCACACACTGGGTATTCTGCGGCAGGTGACTCACGTCCTGACATCCCGTAGCCTTTCTATCTTCTGTAAGGCACAAGTCAGAAGCGTAATGGAATATCCTCTACTTGTCTGGATGAATGCAGCTCCAACATACTCAAGAAGCTTAATATCATGCAGCCTGCTTGATTGGCACCCCATCCGCCACCCCCAACATTTATTCCCTCCACCACTGGCACGCTGTGGTTGCAAGACGCAAACCAATCACCTCTTCCACCAAGGACAGGGGTAGCAAGCACAAGACAACACTGCCACCTGCAGGTTTCTTTCCAAGCGGCACATTGTCCTGACCTGGAGATATATTGCTGTTCTTTGATCATCACTGGGTCTAACTCTCTTCCTGACACCACTATGAGTGCATCTTCGCCAGAATGGCTGCATCAGTTCAAGAAGATAGCTCACCACCACCTTCTCAAGGACAATTAGATGTGAGCATAAAATGCTGGCCCTACCAACGATGCCCATGTTCCAAAAGGTGAATTAAAACATAATAGTCCCATTCGAACTAACAGACTGACAAGCCTTGGTTTAGCATCTGAGCCACTGTACCTTCAAAGGTGTATGCTCCCTCAGTATGGTACTGAAATGTTGGTCGAGTTTTTTTTGATAGATTCCCTAGCGCTGAACTTGAAAGTACAACCTTCTGACTCAGAGGCAAGAGGACTACAATGTGAGCTGCCCTGAAATGCCAACAACATAGCACATGTTGATGAATAAATGCAAATGAGTTGTTGACAGCATATTGTTTGCCTCAGGACTCTCTCCCATTCAGCAAACTGTGGTTTGTGGTTTAGAAACATAGAAAATAGGTGCAGGAGTAGGCCATTCGGCCCTTTGAGCCAGCACCGCCATTCAATGTGGTCATGGCTGATCATCCAAAATCAGTACCCTGTTCTGGCTTTTTCCCCATATCCCTTGATTCCCTTAGCCCTAAGAGCTAAATCTAACTCTCTTGAAAACATCCGGTGAATTGGCTTCCACTGCCTTCAGTGGCAGAGAATTCCACAGATTCACAACTCTCTGGGTGAAAAAGTTTTCCCTCATCTCAGTTTAAATCCAAATCAAATCCAAGATTGACTTGAAAACTATCCCTTTTATCTTTAATACTTTGCAATATCTCACAGAATATTCAAAACTATTATCAAAGGAATAGCAACCATTTGTTGCAGGATATATTAAGAGAGAGAAAGCTTTCAGCACTGCCTTGTATAACCAGCATGCATCTTAAACAATTTAGCAGTATTGGTAGATGTAATAAGATGTAACAAGATGTAATAAGCCCTGCCCTGAAATAAACAGCTCAATTTCCATAATCGTTACAATACAATTTGAGAAATTTGCATGATGTATGATACAGAGCAGATATTAATATTTTTCTTCCCTCTCAGAGGTATCGCCCAATACTACACTTTGCTACACTTCCATTTGTGCTCACAGTCCATTGTACTACACCCAAACACCAATTCATCATGTATGAATCTTGACAGTCATATTCAGGGAGCTGTTGGATCACAATTTTGTCCACAGTGAATGATACTGTCTTCTGCCAGTAGAGGAGTGAATTATAAGCAGGCCAAAATCCTCCTCTCATAGAAACATAGAAACATAGAAACATAGAAAATAGGTCATTTCGAGCCTGCACCGCCATTCAATATGATCATGGCTGATCATCCAACTCAGTATCCTGTACCTGCCTTCTCTCCATACCCCCTGATCCCTTTAGCCACAAGGGCCACATCTAACTCCCTCTTAAATATAGCCAATGAACTGGCCTCAACTACCTTCTGTGGCAGAGCATTCCAGAGACTCACCACTCTCTCTGTGAAAAATGTTTTCCTCATCTCGGTCCTAAAGGTATTCCCCCTTATCCTTAGACTGTGACCACTTGTTCTGGACCTCCCCAACATCGGGAACAATCTTCCTGCATCTAGCCTATCCAACCCCTTAAGAATTTCATAAGTTTCTATAAGATCCCCCCTCAGTCTTCTAAATTGTAGCGTGTGCAAGCCAAGTCTATCCAGGCTTTCCTCATATGAAAGTCCTGACATCCCAGGAATCAGTCTGGTGAACCTTCTCTGTACCCCCTCTCTGGCAAGAATGTCTTTTCTCAGATTTGGAGACCAATACTGTACGCAATACTCCAGGTGTGTCTCACCAAAACCCTGTACAACTGCAGTAGAACCTCCCTGCTCCTATACTCAAGTCCTTTTGCTATGAATGCTAACATACCATTTGCTTTCTTCACTGCCTGCTGCACCTGCATGCCTGTTTTCAATGATTGGTGTACCATGACACCCAGGTCTCGTTGCATCTCCCCTTTTCCTAATTTGCCACCATTCAGGTAATAGTCTACCCTCCTATGTTTGCCACCAAAGTGGCATACTGTGGATTGCTGAGGGGCAATGATCACCCCGTTATGTTCAACCTCTCTGGTTGCATTTATTCACTGGCTAAACTTACTGAGCAATTAAAAGAGCTGATTTACAGTTTGAATGTAGAAAACATAATGCCATGGAGATTTATTAGCATCGAACTTCCTTCTTTTGCATAATTAGAGGCAATTTATTTTATGTGTCAGTTTCCTCTGCTCTCCTACTGCTCCCCTCCACACCCCAACCCCACAGGCACACCCCATCTTACAACATACAGAGTTTTCTTGCCGAATATAACATTCTAGCAAACATTCCTTTATTCATTAGGAAGGTACAGCACCTAGATCATGATCAATATAACGATTCTGCCGTTTAGGTGGAGTGAGATTTTTCACCATGTTTCCAGGCATGCGATTAAACATAATAAACATGTTTGACTGACAGCTTCTAGTGAAACATAGGGGTATCCAGCCTCTCCTTGTAAGTAAAGCCTTCCATTCCAGGCATCATTCTGACGAATCTCTTCTGCACTTTCTATTGCTACCACATATTTTCTGTGGCAACTAGAACTGTACATTATACTCTGTGCAGTCTGACCAATATTTCATACAGCTACATGACATCCCAACTCTTATACTTAATGCATCAGCCTATGAAGGCAAGCCTGCCGCATTCACTTGTGTCACCATTCACTCCATCCACTTGTGTCACCATTTTCAAAGAGCTATGAACTTGCACCTCAGGCTTCTCTGTACATCAACACTCCTGAGATCCCTGGCATTTGCTGTATATTTCCATGTCAGTACTTAATATCTCAAAATGTATTACCTGTCATTAACCAGTATAAAATCCTATATTTGGAGCAGAGATTAAAGACTTCAGAAGGTCGTTGAAAAAACACTTTGCGGAGTCACCAATATGACAGGGAGAATGTACATTTTTGCAAAATAAATGTTGTGAACAGTATCTAAAGTGGTGATGGACTGATTCATTTTCTGAGGAACTGCAAATAGAACTGAAGATTGCACAATATTTGAGTCATGGAGAGATACAGTGTGGAAACGGGCCCTTCGACCTACTGAGTCCATGCTGACCACTTACGCGTGAACACCCACTCGTTTGACCTTATGAATGAGAGAAGGTCATTGAGGAAGCAGCTGAAGACAGTTGACCTCAGAACCCTGCCCTGAGGTGCACCTGCTACAATGTCCTGGGTCTTAGATAATTGCCTCAAACAAGTACAACCATCTTTATATAGGAGAGGTACTACCCCATCTGGTGGAGAGTTTTGACTTGCTGGTTTCCATTGACTTCAACTTCACTGGAGCTCCTTGATGCCACACGCTTGGTCAAATGCTGCCTTGATATCAGGGCCTCTGTCTCTGAACGTTTGAGCAAAAAACAAAGTGTTGAAGGCACTCAGTGGGTCAGGTATCATCTGTGGGGGGAATGAATTGACGATGTTTTGGGTTGGGACCCTTCTTCAGATAGGCCCAGACTCTGAGCCTTTGTCCAGTAAGTAAGCTATAGGTGACATTTAAAGGATGACTATATACACTTATAGAGTTTGTACAGCATAGAAACCTGGCCCTTCAACCCACCGTGTCTATGTTGACCACTATGTTCATCTATATTAATACCAATTGCCTGCATTAATTCCATATCAGTCCTTGCTCATTCATTTGGTCTCCTAATCTGAGTTCTATGTTTCTAAGTACCTATTCAGATGCCTCTTAAAGGATGGTACTGTCCCTGCCTCCATCATTTCCTCTGGCAGCTCATTCCAGATACCAACTAATCTGTGTGAAAAACCTACGCATCAGATTCCTTTTAAGTTTCCTACCTTCCACTTTATACCTATGGTCTCTAGTTTCAGATATTTCGACCATGTAAAATAAACTCTGGTTTCCCATAATTTTAGATACCTCTATAGTATCATCTCTCAGCTTCTTTCATACCAGGGTAAGCAGACCCAGCCTATCCAATCTCTCCTTACAACTCAAGTCCTCCAATCCAACTTGCCCACACCGACCAACATGTTCTATCTGTACTAGTCCCACTTGCCTGCGTTTGGCACAAATCCCTCTAAACCTGTCCTATCCATTTTCCTGTCTAAACGTTGCGATAGTACCTGCCTCAACTACCATCTCCGGAGCGGCTCGTTCTATACACCCACCACTCTATGTGTGAAAAGGTTACCACTCAGGTTCCTATTGAATCTTTCCCCCATCACCTTAAACCTATGTCAAAATACAATAAAGTCGTGTCAGAATACAATAAAGCAAAATGGAGGGAGCTTCATACCTGACTATGTTATCTGAACTGAGAATACAGTACCTGACATTCACTGCCCAACCATCTTGTTAGTCTGCTAATTTGACAAATTCAAAATGTATCAATTATAACTTAATCCCAAATGCCAACACGGATTTTGGTATTTGTGTTCTGGCAATGATATGGTGCATTAGCCACTTTCTGTAGCACTGTTTTTAAACAGCTCAGCATGGCTCCATTTTGTATTTATACTTCACAATGAACTGTAGTGCAGGCAAAAAGCATTTTCACATATTTCTCTTTGTATGCTTCCAGAGTGAAAATTATGAATTAAAAATTGGTCAATGGATTAAGTTCAAAGAACAAAACATTTCTGTTTTGCCAAAAATGGTTCCATAACCCAGTTTGTATTGTACTGCACTTGTTCAAGGATGTGCATATCCTGCCCTGTTGTTTGTGACACATCCTGTAATGTCCTAGTTTTATATAACCACAATTTGATAAAAACTTGTTAATGTAAAACCATAAGAACGATCCACAGTGCTTCAGTGTGATAACGACTTATAGGGTGCGGCGCTGAAGCAGACAAAAGAACGGCTAACATAAAATAATAAAATTGATTTACTTTTTATCAATTTTGGTTAAGTGACTGTAAGTTAATCAACCAACAAAGGAGTTTATTACTAAGTAATTTAAGCTCAAATTCATTTTCACATCTGATATTAATTCAATTGATGGGTCTTTGATCACATAATAACCCTTTGAAACAAAGGTTCAACTTGATCTAAAATTTAATTTCACTCATTAGAAGTGCGTGGAAAAAAATCATACATATAAATTGATATATCTCCAGCAGTGTGTAAAGAAGTTACCCCTCAGCTTCCTATTAAATCTTTCTCCCCTCACCTTAAACTTATGTTCTGTTGTTCTTGATTTCCCTACTCTGGGCAAAAGACTCTGCATTTACCCAACCTATTCCCCTCATGGTTTTGTACACCTCTATACAATTATTCCTCATCCTCCTGCGCTCCAAGGAGTCTATCCTGCTCAACCTCTCCATATAGCTCAGGCCCTTGAGAGGTCAGTTCAAGAATCTGATAATGGTGGGAAAGAAGCTGTTCTTGAATCTGGTGGTACGTGCTCTCAACCTTTTGTGTCTTCTACATGACAGGAGAGGGGAGAAGAGAATGACTGGGGTGTGAGCGGTCCATGATGTAGGCTGCTTTCCTGAAGCAGTGTGAAACATACATGGAGCCAATGGAGGGGGGAAGGCTGCTTTGTACGATAGACTGCCATTCACAACTCTGCAATTTCTTGTTGTTTTGGGCAGAGCAGTTGCCATACAAAGCTGCGATGTATCCGGATAGGATGCTTTCTATGGGGCATCTGTAGAAACTGATGCCGAATTTCTTTCATCTTCTGAGGAAGTAGAGATGTTGGTGTGCTTTCTCAGGTGTTATCAATGTGGTTGGACCAGGTCACATTGTTAGTGAAATTTACATTTAGGAACTTGAAACTGATATTCACCTCCACTTTAGACCCATTGATAAAGACTGGGGTGTGTAGTCCACTCCATTTCCTGAAGTCAATGACCAGTCCTTTATTTTGGTGACATTAAGAGGGAGGTAGTTGTCCTGATACCATGCTCCTCAGCTCTCTATCACCTTTCTGTATACGTTCACCCCAGCCAGAACATGGCTAGGTGACAGTTACCACATGGCAGAGGCCCAGGTGCGACCCTGATTACGGGTGCTGTCTGTGTGGAGTTTGCACCTTCTCCCTGTGTTTTCTCAGGGTGCTCAGGTTTTATCCAACAATCCAAAGACGTACAGGTTCGTAGGTTAATTGGCTTCTGTAATTGTAAAAGTTGTCCCTATTTTGTAGGATAGCGCTAGTGGACGGGGTGATCACTGGTCGGCTGTATCTCTAAAGTCTAAAGTAAAGAAGCCTGCAGTTCCGCAGTGATTGGCAAATCCATTCCACCGGTCTCTTAAACACTCGCTCATATGTACACGTTGTACATTAGTCAGGAGTTTGTAACCTGGGGAGGACCTATATTATTTGAATGGAAATCAAATCACTGCAAATACTTCGAAATCTAAATGAAAATGAACCTGGCACAAAGCCATGCTGACTATCCCTATTCTGCCCTCACCTTTCAAATGCATGTAGACCTTGTCTCTCAGAAGCCTTTCCAGTCACATATCCACCATAGTTGTGAGGCTTACAGGTCTGTAATTCCAATACTTTTCCTTGTAGCCTTTCTTAAATAGATATCCGCTGCTTCTACAGAAATGCAAGACTAGCTAGATGTGGAAACAAGGAACTGCAGATGCTGGCTTACCCAAAATGACATAAAGAACTTGAGTAACTCAGCGAGTCAAGCAGCATCTCTGGAGAACATGGCTAGGTGACGTTTCGGTTTTGCAAGGCTATATTGTACTTATGATTTTTTTTAAACACTAATGGGTGAGTTTCGCGTCCGGTCCCTATGTAGGTGTAAGTTTGGACAGGGGACACTTGCACCTGTTCCAGGCCCCGGCTTTGAATATTCAGAGCGGTGCTGAGTTCCTGCCAATGTGCCTGGTCCGTTAGATCAGTTGGGGAAACGGGGAGGAGGAGAATGATCGTGATCCCAGGGGCAGGACGGGTGTCACTGGTGGCCCTGACAGACAGAAGGATTTCCGTTTGGAAATGCCAACCACCTGCCTTCCCGGGAGCAACTGCCTGCCCGGGGCTAGAGGTAGATGTTTGACGTTTCAATATCCCCTTCCGTCACCCTAGAAACCAAGGGACGCCGGACAACAACAAAACGCGTCCCTCTGCCGCTGATGCTTTGCTGCAAAGACCAGGAAATAAAACATGGGAGTGATAATGTCCCCCCCCCCCATTATTCTTATCTCGCTTCAACACGGCGGACACTCACTCACGTCTCACTTACACGCACACACACACACAATATATAGCGCCAGGAGGGGCGGAGCCCAGAGAACCGCGAGTCCGGCCTGGGTTCCCTCCCTTACCGGGTGGAAAGAGAGGGAGAGGGTGACTGCGGGGGGAAAATGAGGCCTAATGACATTTGTTGTGCTTTCAGGGACACCTCTTATCGCGATGTGGACATTCGCACCAACGGGACCCAGCGTCCTGTGCCACCTCACAGGCGGGCGTTGCACGAACCATTGTTAGTTTTAGAGAAATATAACAATGGCAAACTTGTCGATTAGACGACTGGGTGACAATGAAAGACTTGTTATGTATGTGTGAAAATAGTGACGAGCAGTTAGCGAAACGGTCCCTGTTCTCATATTGTGAGCTGTGTGTATGCGTGTGTGTCTGTGTATATATAAAGTTGCTGAGCGCTCTGTCCACAGCTGCCTCTCGCCGCATTGTGACTCACAGCATCATGGCGGAAGAGCTGCTCGCCGGGTCCCAGTGGCCAAATTCAAGAGATGCCTATGAGCTTCAGGAAATCATCGGTCAGTCTCTTCCTAATCATTTTAAGTAAAGGTGACGGATCTAAATAAATGTAACGATCGCAATGGCATAGGAAATAATCCTTCCCTTGATTGTTTTTTGTAGTTCAATTTCAGTCTAGTATGTGCGGCATTATTAATTCTGAGCGATTTCAATCTTTGCATGTGCCCAGCCTGCACTATTAACTGGGTGCAGGTGGACTGCGTCTTATTTTATTTTGGAAAAAAACGGGCGCAGTTTTTCATGACATGTCAAAACAACAACAAAAACCAAATCGGCTTTCTTTCTGATTTACATGCTGCAAATGTTCTGATTTATAAATGCATGTTTCGGGGTCGGGAATATGCAACAGAGTATGTTTCGCCCTGCTGTTTTCATTTTCCTCTCAGACTGGTTGATCCGGGTTCTGCAGTAATGAATGAAAGTTAAACATATTGAAAGTGGTTCTGATGACAATCTGTCTGCCAGCCCCCTCTTGACATGTTTGCAAAGCCGCGACGCTGCTACATCATGTCAAACGGGATGCCCTGCAATAATCTTTTATACTTGAAGGTTTTCTAATATATATATATTTATATATACATAGTGAAATGGCAGCTGATGCCCGCCGCCATACGAAACGTAAGTATTTATATAAATCACAAAGTAAGTCATCAGGGTTTTGGGGGTGGGGTCAGGTGGTCTCACGGCAAATTTGCATGAGGCAGAACGACGTTAAAAGCTTCTGGGAAAGTGAAAAGGAAGATATTGTTTGTACTCGTTGGTGAATCGGTAAAGAAGGGGCCGCGGCCTCAGAGTTATCTAACTTTCTTCTTCAGGCGATAATTTCTTAGCACACATCGAGTTGTCAGGACGTGGAACAGTTTGCCACATGTAGCTACTGTCGCAGAGAAGTTTGAAAAGCAATTGAAACTTTATGCACAAAAATATATTAAAAAAAAGTAAATGAGGCAAGAGCAAGTGGATGGCAATAGACCACTCCAATGGCAAGCCAGCACAGATTTGATGGACTGAATGGCCTCATTCTGTACTATAAGATTGTTGATTCTTTAATTTGAGATCAGGAATGCATGATACAAAATGTGACAGGGATTTAAATTGCCACCATGGAAGAACAAATAATCTAACCCCTTGGGGCATAGAGGTGCTGCCTGGCCTGCTGAGTTACTCCAGGACTGTGTTCTTTTGCGTAAACTAGCATCTGAGGTCCTTGTTTCTAAAATCTAACCCCGTGTCTCTTTTTCCCTCATAAAAGAGTTAACTTAACTTGGTACCAACACACTTTCTTAGTGTTCAGACCTTGTTTTATTGCATTTGTCATTTTCTATGTAATTGTTGGCATCAAATGTTTATGATTTACAACATTTTCATTTGGAGGTAAGGTTTATTTCATTACCAGCTCTGCAGACTAAACAATCACAGTTTCAAACGCTGTTTTGTATTGTATTGGGTGTCCTCAGGTGGAATAGTTGCAAAGTGACATGGACCTGCGATCACTATACAGTTTTACTTTGGATGGTAACAATATTGCATCTGGTTAGGACCCTCCTCATTTCCGAACACTGACCCGATATTGTTCTTCAGACTTGTTTTATATATCAGATATGATAGCGCTACTGGATCCCAGCAGAATGAATCTCTTGGCGTGTTTGAGAGAGCTGTACAAAAATAAAATCAGGTGTAGTACCACCTCACCTGTACGGTTAAAACTGTAAGAAAATGCAGTGATTTGGTCGGTGGCATAATTCAACAGGTGAATATGTCTATCGTGGCACAATTGTAAACCTGTCTCTAACATAAAACTTGAGTAAAAAAAGTGGATTATGGAAGCTTGGACAGTTTAATGGATCTATCTTCTGTGTGAAATGTTTCACACAGCTGACGGGTTAGTGTTTCGGAGCAGGTTTCTCCAGACTTCTTCAGAAGCCAATTAAGTCTGCCAGACACTAGCCACTCACCACCAGTGACTTCATCCTATATCGTGTCAGCATGATTTTGCACAAAGCTGGATCGAGCCTCACATTGGGCCTCGGATCAAAATCAATACATTCAATTTTCAGTTCCTTTCACTACTTGTCTCTGAAAGATGCTGACCCAGGCTGAGGGTGGGTTTCTTTGCACTGAGGTATTCTTTAATATAATGTCAGTTGTGGAGTTTAAGAAGGCTGTGGAGAGGGAAAATTACAACCAAGTTTTAACCAAACCCACATTTCTCCTCCTCCAATATTGAAGAGGCTCTGACTATCAGCCAGAGGTGGGAGTGGAGTGTGGGTTGCCCTCTCACTAGTCTGTGGATGCTGATACAAATTTGCGTGCCCATTTGCTGCCCAGGCTGAGATCAGTTTACCTGTTACGGGACAGGTATCGGTCCTGGTACTTCCAATTTACATGGGTGAGTTTAATGTTTATAACTGTCTTTCACCACTGGTTGATTGGGAATGCAGGTACAGATAGCTATTGTACACTGGAGGGCATCACAGCCAAGTCCAGTACTTTCCAATGAGTCAGACACAAAATGAGCTTTTCAGCCAGATCTGATCCTGGACTGGGAATGGAATCGTGGCTTTCCTTATCTTAGAGACATGAGTGTTAATTGTAAGGTTGGCCATTACCATCATTACAAATGCGATCAGTGAGCTCAACACAGGCTAATGCCAGGATCTTCCAAATCTGTAATAACAACAAACTCTTGATGCTGGTTTACGCAAAAGGACTGGAGTAACTCAGCGGATCAGGCAGCATCTCTGGAGAAAATGGATAGGTGACGTTTCTGATCCGGACCCATCTTCAGACCAAAATGAATAGGTGACATTTTGGGTCTGGACCCTTCTTCAGACCTGAAGAAGGTTCCCGACCCGAAATGGCACCAATCCATTTTCTCCAGAGATGCTGCCTGACCCGCAGAATCACTCCAGCATTTTGTCTCTATGCTTCCAAATCTGTGTTGAACACGTCAACACCGAAGCACTTGGGAAGGGACTGCTCCCACTTACAACAGCTGACATTTACTTTATGCATGTTGGAGCAAAATAATATTTGGAAACTACCCTATTTACTCTTTTCCTCTTGTACATGGATCATTGCGTTGTGTTGTATGTAGCGATTGATACAACTAGATTCATAAATGATGGACAAAGTTTGGCAGGTTGTGTGCTCCTTCTGATCTTTGTTCATGATTTACTTCTGTGCTGTATTGTTTTTACAAAATAATGTTTTTCCCCCATACAAAGATGCTGAAATGCAGATGGCAATCCAGCAATCCAGTTGGCATCATTATTTAGATGCAAGGAATTGCAAAAAAAAAAGACACAAAATGCTGGAGTAACTCAGCCGGTCAGGCAGCATCTCGGGTCTGAGAAAGAGTCCTGACCCAAAACATCACCTATCCATGTTCTCCAGAAATGCTGGCTGACCTGCTGAGTTACTCCAGCAACTCTGTGTCTTTTTATGCCATCATTATGCTATGGAGAAGGACAGCAAAGCAGTCTAGTCTTGACAGCAGCCATTTGTCCGATTAAAACAGTTCTGTGTTTCCCCATTTAACCTGATCCCACTCTCCTGCTCACTCCCGATTTCCATTAATATTCTTTATCAAGCAATTCCCTTTATATGAGGGAAAAAAATGGACTTCATTTCAACAATAGTTTGTGACAGAAAGTTCCTCTTTCTAAAGCCCCTTTTTGTAAAGAAAATGTCACAGTCTCCCTTTTTAATTCTTTTGATGATTACTATCAGTTCAAACATGCAAAGAAGGACCTTTGCCCACAGCTTCTGCTAGCCACTGGTGCATAAGTGGAATTGCCAAAGTGCTGAGTCCGAGTCTCTTTCAGGAAGAACATAAAATGGATTACATTCTTATTTTGCAAGTTGGTGTGGGTGGGCGGGCGAGGGGGTGCTGACAGAACACAAAGCATTGTTGGTCTCACCATGATCTGCAATTTATGAGCCATAAATTTATATTTGAAAAAATATAAATAAATAAGGATAGAAAATACTTTCTTTTAATTAATTTGCATTGTATGTCGTCATAAATCTCCTCTATCCCCAATTAGTAAGAAAGTGATTAGGCTCAACATAGCAGTGTGTGGAGTGTTGTGGTACTGTACATTTTGTAGCGCTCTGCACGATATTGATCCAAAGCCCGCAAAGTGAAATTTTGTATGTTTTTTTTTAATCTTCCAGTTTTGAGCCCACTTTCGTTCCTGCAAGCATTTGTTTCAGGGCACAGGCACAGTTTCACAGGTGCTTGCAGCCTATCGGCACCTCAGACATGCCAGTGAGTGTCAACAGATTCTTCAAATTAATACCTACTCAAATACACTTAACAGCAAGTGTTGTTCAGATAGCAATCAGGTGTGGGAATCTTAGCTCGAGAAGACAGCCATTCAGTTCTGGATTGTAATATGATTTATGATAGTATCACTGATCATTAGAGTAGTTGATAGAAAGAGGAATTAGAAATGTAGGAATTTGGTGGAATTTATGATTACTGTTAGTAAATACTGTAAACAGCGGTGTGCACTGGTTGATTGAATAGCCTCTTTTCTGCGTTGTAATTTGGGTGTGGGTGCTCGGAATGGATGTCTGGGAGTGTATCAATCTATTCGTGGGTATCTGCATGCAGGTGTGTGCACTGCAGTCCATAAAAATGCTGATCAGAAACTACAAGTGAAAATGGTTCATCTAAAAGAGGATCCCCTGGTCGTTTTGAACAAGTGCCAGATGATTCTTGAGAACTTGCCCGCGAGCTCTCTGTTTCATGCTCTATAACTGTGTTGCTCAGGTAATCACTGTGGAGAGGTGCAGGTTTCAATGCTAGCTGTATCACTGTTTCTCCTGTGTTATACATCAACATGACTGCTCCATGGGAGCCATCAATCACCACTCAATTTTGGCAGGTAAAACAAAATTTATGAATAATTCATTAGTAATCTAAATTCTGTTGGAAGCGATGAAGAAAAGAGTGATGGTAGTGATTTCCCAAAAATGCACTAGAAAGGACTGATTTTATCTGATGTTATTAACTTTCAAAGTTTGAATAGAGAATGTTTCCTCTTTGGGTAAAAGCAGATTTGGACTGAAAACATTAGCGGATTGGATTACACCCTGTCCCTCTTCCCCACGCCACAGCTTTGTTTGCAAAGATGGAATTGTCTGACCCCTGTTGCAGCACGTCATGCATTGTGATTTTGCAATGCGATCTTTCATTGGTCTCAACATTCTGGTATCCAGTTGCCGTCCTTTTTAAAAAAAATGTCCATATTTGACTATTTTTAAATCGTTCTTTTCCCCACTTTCCTGCTGAAAGGAGCCCGAGGGTTGGTGCCGGGGATGGAACGAGAGGGAGTTTGAAGCATTTGCCAGTAGTACGGCCAAAAGGGGAACCAAATAAATCTGCAAAGGAACATACAAGAGGAAAACACATAAAAACAGACAGCAAGGAAAAGCAGCTTGAGAACAAAAGTGTCTGCAAATGGAATTAGTACATTAAATAAGTACCCAGGAAGTGGATTTGCAAGTATAATAGCACCCAGTCCAGGTTGAGAAACATCTCACAACTGTTTTATGTGGAAGGAAGGTAGTTATTGCAACATAGGCAACTACAGTGGTCTCTTTTCAATATTTATACATAGCCCTGGTTATATTCCCAGTGGAATACTATGAATAGTTGTGGGCACCATTCATGAGGAAGGGTAGACTGATTAGAGTGATGGTAGACACAAAGTGCTGGAGTAACTCAGCAGGTGAGGCAGCATCTCTGGAGAAAAGGAATGGCCGACGTTACGGGTTGATGTCAGGGGAGGGGGCAGGACAAGGATAGAATGTAGTTGGTGACAGTAAGACTAGTGGGAAAACTGGGAAGGGGAAGGGGATGGAGAGAGAAAGCAAGGGCTGTCTGAAGTTAATGTTCATACTGCTGGGGTGTAAACTACCCAAGCAAAATATGAGGTGCTGCTCCTCCAATTAGCGCTGGGCCTCACTCTGACAATGGAGGAGGCCCAGGACAGAAAGGTCAGATTGGGAATGGGAGGGGGAGTTGAAATGCTGAGCAACCGGGTGATCATGGTTGGTTCATATGGACTGAGCGGAGATGTTCAGTGAAACGATCGCCCAGCCTGACCAGGAGGGTTGAATTACGAGGAAATAACACACAAAAAAGAGTGAACGGGGATCATTTGACACCCTTTCCAAAGGTCAGGGCGAGGGGCCAGAGTTTGGGGGGTGTGGTTTGAAATCTTTTGACAGACATGCAGAAATGTGTAACTCCCTGCTGCAAATAGCAGCTGATGCCGAGTCAATTGATGATTTTAAATCTGAGACTGAGACAGAGACAGAGATTTTTGTTAATCAAAACTACTAAGGGATATGGTGAAGAGGGCGGCTGTATGGAGTGAGATAACAGGTCAGCCATCATCCAAATGAATAGCTGAACAGGCTTAAATGCTCCTGTCGTCACCCATTCCTTCTATCCAGAAATGCAACTGTCCCACTGAGTTACTCCAGCATTTTGTGTCTATCCCCTGGCAGAAACCTTGCATGCCCTCAAGTAACAATGTAGAGAAATAAAATTGAGAAACACTTTCATTACTTTTGTATTTTGTTTTCTCTATATGTCTTACAGCAAAGTACTATAAAAGATAAACAGCTGACGAATACGGGTAAGAGAAGTAGATTTAAAAAAAGTCTCAACAGGGAAGCAAGAGCAATAACATGTCCATTGTAAAATTACAGGCTTTTATTCTGTCACTGAGACACTTACTGAGACATCAAATGTCACAAGTACTGCCTCGTGAATAGTGAACTGTACCGAGTTTAAGGTCTTGATATTTCAACACCTGTCTCCTGTGTGTATATATAACACCTACGGCCTATCTCCACTAATCTTATTTGCTTATATTAGGCCCGTATTTCTCTATGCCTTTCTTATCTAAGTACCTGTGTTGGAAGATCAAGACTTCAAGCTCACTACAGCTCACAATTCTCTGGGCAGCAGTAATCCCCATGAGCCTAGATGCTTCTGGCACTTGAACCACAGCAGCACCAGGTTTGCAACAGCCTCATCCCACAGAATGGAAGGTAGATGTCTATCAAAATGATACACATAACGGGTTGGTCACCATCTAAAACCCAAGTCGGGGTCGGGCTCTGTTAAAACCTTATTTTTTTGCAGGTGGCAGGTTACCACTGTACATTTGAAACACTTTTTGCGCACATCCTATGAATTGCCACATTTGCAGACTCCTTTTCTAACTTAATATCTGGGAACAATTTAGAGCAGGGGGTAGTGCGTAACTAGTTAACAATAGAGTCAAAAGCAATCAGCAATTATCTTTCCATTATTTCTTTCTACCAGCAGTTTATTTTTTACAAACGTTCTTGTATTTTTAGAGAATATTTTGCAAAAGACGCGCAATTTTACCACTGTTTTGCACAGAAAGGAGGTTGACGTGGGCTGTTTCGACACAACCATGAAGCAGATCGAAGACGGACACAAAAAGCTTGAGTTACACAGGGGGTCAGGCAGCATCTCTGGAGAAAAGGAATAGGTGACGTTTCGGGTCGACCCTACTTTTTCTCAGCCTCGATCCTTGAGATCTGCCAAACAGCTCAATCAAAATAATAGGTGGAGACCTGCCCACTAATTCTGAGGGACGAGCATGCACTGTGTAGCAAAATAAAAAATGGATAGAGTTAAATTTCCCCTGATGTAGGTGAATGATGGAATGTGTGAATAATACATTGCAGGGAATATTGGTGGTGAATGGAATAGAGAAAGGAAAATGCTGGAAGGACGTGGTGGGTCAGGCAGCATTTGTGGAGACTTGACGGTTCCTGTATCAAAATAACACAAAAACAAACTCCTGGAAATGCTTTTTAAGACGGCATCTGTGGAGAGAGAAAACAGTTAATGGTTCATTCTGATGACCTTTTGTCAGAACAGTTCCAGTCTTCAAATCTGTTTAGCAAGGAAAAGGATTCTGAGAGCCCTTTATTATGTCGAGTGGTGACGAGCGGCGTAGTAACTGTGAGCAGCGGCTGATTGTAAATATGCAGCTCCTTGTCTGCTGCCAAGATTTTAAAAAAGACCACGTGAAGTGAAAATGATTGGAAGCATCTTTATTCACCGCTGAGCACTGGGCCATCACGAACAGTGACTAAACAAAACAGATAACATAACCTGCGGCCTGGCCCTTACCCGGAGGAAACTCAATTATAAAAGTCTGCCTGGGGTCTATTACCTTTATTACAACAATATTTATACAACATTGAGAATGAGGCATTTAAACACTTCTGTTCCTTGCTCAAGGTGCTGAGTCATGCTGGAGAATTCAGTTTCTCTGGACACGGATATCTCTTCACAACATTGTTTTTCACAAAGACAGCAAATGCTGTTCTGTGTAGGAAGGAACTGCAGATGCTGGTTTACATCGAAGATGGACACAAAAGGCTGGAGTAACTCAGCGGGACAGGCAGCATCACTGGAGAGAAGGAATAGGTGTCATTTCAGGTCAAGACCCTTCTTCAGACCGAGAGTCAGGGGAGAGGGAGTCTAGAGATATGGAAGAGCAAGGCATGGAAACGACAGATCAAAGCAGACACTGCTCAAGGAAATGTAGAATGGTTTATCGTTGCTTGGGGAGAAGGTGACAACCCATGAATCAGGAGTCCAGAGGGAAGTGAACAAATGATTATGGGGTTTGAAGTAGCTACAACAAGGTAAAATAAAACCTGTCTGGAGAGGCAGCCAGTATGTGAGTGTGTGCACACAACAAGCTGAGCTTTGTTCTCCATGAACTAACTACATGACTAAAGGAGCCTGTGACTAAATGTTTGAATATTGTAATCCGAAACCAAGTACTCTCTGATGATGGTCTCCAAATCCAGACCGTGAAAATCAAGAGAAAATCAGCAGATGCTTGCAATAGAAACATAGAAATTAGGTGCAGGAGTAGGCCATTCGGCCCTTCGAGCCTGCACCGCCATTCAATATGATCATGGCTGATCATCCAACTCAGTATCCCGTACCTGCCTTCTCTCCATACCCTCTGATCCCCTTAGCCACAAGGGACACATCTAACTCCCTCTTAAATATAGCCAATGAACTGGCCTCAACTACCCTCTGTGGCAGAGATTTCCAGAGACCCACCACTCTCTGTGTGAAAAAAGTCCTTCTCATCTCGGTCCTAAAGATCTAACATAAAAACAGAAAATTAGGGAACCGTGCAGCAGGTCAGGCGGCATCTGAGGGAAGAGAAACATAGTCAACATTGTGGGTGGAAGACTGTCGGCACTGGGATGGAGGGCAGAAACATTTTAAGATTTAGGGAGAGTGGATGAGGGGGAACGTAACAGCCTGGATGTTAGACCCTGAATCCTCAACGATCTTTAGAGTGAAACTCGGGGGTACGTACAAATCAGCAACTAGAACCCACTTGACTGCAGGGATCCTGAGTGTGGCTGGTGGGGAAATCTCGTTGGTTATACTGATGACTGGTCCATATTGACATGCAGTGAGTGCCATATCTGGGTCAATGGATTATTTCGGCACTAATGTAGGAACAACAAGGAACCGCTGAAATGTGACGGTCTGCCTTGGAGCGCCAAGATTGAAGACTTGCGAAACTCCCTTCCTTTGCGGCAAATAGAGGGATTCTGTATCCTTTCGTCCCTTCCTAAAGACAGGTGGAGAACCAACAGCATCAGCAGGAACTGTTGTCCACCTGACTGGTTGTCACTTTGCAGTGGCACTTACAGCAATTGGGAGACTTCAGGTGAGACTTCGGAGCCTGCAGGTGGATGCTGATTGCCAGCAGAGTGAGAGAGGGCCACCACTCAGCCATGGTCAGAAGAACTCTGCTGCCTTTGGGTCAACGAGGGAGTGCCTGCTGCTGCAGGGGGCTGACTACTGGGCCACTTTGCACCATGCCTCAATTGCTTTTGAGAGTGACAACGGGCATGCTGGACTGAAGGGGAACAGCCTGTGGACTCAGAAGTGAGAAAAGTATGTTAAATCGTAAAAGTTTACAAAGGTTTAGAGATACAGCGTGGCCCTTCAGCCCACTGAGTCTGCGCCGACAAGCGATCCTCATACACTAACACTATCCTACACACACTAGGGCAATTTACAATTTTACCAAGCCAATTAACTACAAACCTGTACGTCTTTAGATTGTGGGAGGAAACCGAAACACCCGTAGAAAACCCACGTAGGTCACGGGGAGAACATACAGACTTCGTACAGACAGCACCCGTGGTCAGGATTGATCCCGGGTCTCTGGTGCTGTGAGGCAGCAACTCTACCGCTGCACCACCGTGCCACCCAGGTAAAATAATAATATTTCTCATGTACTGATGGAAGTAACTCCATTGTTATTGACACTACATATGAAATGGGGTTGGGAAGATGATGAATTGTCTGAAGAGTTTAACCAGGTTGCATCATTGCAAAAGACTTTTGCACCAGAAGCAAGTTGCTTGTGAAGCCCACTGGATTTCATAGTTGCCCCCAAAGATGCCACCAGACTGGGCTTCAGCCAGCTCATTGGAGCACTGTGTAGAGAGAGGATCGTTGGCTGGTTGTTACCGAGGCTGAGCAAATTGACGAGCAAATGAATGTGGTGAGACATCCTTGCTTGCCCTGTGTGATGCAAGGCATGGTGGGATATTGCCTTCGCTCCAAGTCCTTGTGCCACCATCTGCAACTTGTGTGCTCAAGGTATTGGAAAAGGCAGTTGTGGGCCATCTGCATTGTGGTTAAAGTGTCCCTTTATCTGTTTCAGATGGACAGACCATTGACTTGGCTGTTTCCTGAGGTGGCCCTGTGGAGGATCCTCAAAGGTGTGATGCACTCTCTTGGCTGTGCTTTTGCTGTTGGGTGAAGGTTCTCCTTATTGACTTCCCCTTCCTCTTCCATGACAGGGGAGCTCAGAGGCACCAGTGCTGATGGGGAGTTAACTATGGAAGAAGCGCCTGCAGCGATGTGTAACAAAACACTTCACACTTTGTAAAGGAGCCTCAATATTTACTTACTCTTCATTTCAAAACTAACCAACAGTTCATTCTGATTCCATGATGCATGACCACTAAGCACTAGCGTTCTGTCCAGTTAGTGTCAGTTACATCATTTGCATCTCGTCAATTCACTCGTCAAACATGCTACTAACCAGCTACACAACTCAATATTTATTTTCCAAAGATAAAGCATTTCTAAGATGTGACCACGGAATGGGTATTTACTGAGAATACGGTTTCTTTAAGAAAAAGTATCTGCTGCATCGGTTTTTGACAAACATCTGTGTTGATGAACATGGACAGTGAACATTATACTTGTGTTGCAGGCATTATGCAACATGTTTGGAGCACAACGTTAGAGCAATATATGTAGGGACTGTCCCATGGATCTCGGGGATACGGGCGAGGCGGAGGAAAATGCTTGCATGGGGCATCTTGGTTGGCATGGACGAATTGGGCTGAAAGGCCTGTTTCCGTGCTGTATGATTGTGTGACTCTGTCCTTGCCACATTCATGGGATGGTGGTGATGTTGGCCAAGGAAGGTATGCTGTTGTGGGGAAGGCATAATGTGGATATGGGTGGTAATGACCCCTGGGTGGCCCAGACCCCTGAGGACGGGGGGCAGCCACGCGGAGAAAGTGTTGATGGTGTCAATGAGCATGAAGACAAAGGATGCCAGCCGGGTGGGTGGATGGGCATTGAGGGATGTGGATCTTTAGAGATGGACGTGGCGAGAACAGTCCAGGATAAGAGTTGGTGTAAAAGGCGTTAGTGTGATTTGGTGAGGTGTCATCTGTTGGTGAATGAGCACCAGTGTTGCGCTAGATGTGTTTGTACCACAGGCACTCCAAGGGTGCAGAAGTGGCATCTGTACCGATTTGTTTGTGCTCTGTTTAAATTTGTGGTCTGCAGACGGTCATAGCCTCTTCATCAGTAATAACCATTATAAGGGAGGTTATAAGCTGCATCAGGGAGCACCATAAGCCAGTTGTTTCTCCATTCTCCCGCTCTCCCTGTTAAGAAAATGGCAGAGAGGATGTAAGTATATCGGAATAGTTGAACCTGGACCATGCTGCATAATAACTGTTCCAAAAAAATAGTGTTTGTCTGTGAGAGGGAAAGAGGGAGTGAGAATGATGTCTCCGCTTTGTGTGATGTACGTTGCTATAAATGGATTACCTTGCAACCGCTGCAATGTCGGAACTTTAAATACTTAGAGACCTGTCTGGTAGCCCATTTCTGTGGTGAGACCACCAGCATGGGTCAGCTCCAACACTACACGACTGGCTCAGACTGAACACTTGAGCTGGAAACATGTCAGGAGTTGGCGTGGAAGGAGTTTTGCTACCGCTCCGTTGTAAAGGTGAGAGCGGTTTGCTGCTTGGGTGAGAGTGCTTTGCCGCTTGTGATTGCTATTTGCGGGTTTTTCTTCTCTCACTGCAGGCTGCGGGGCGACTGCCGTGGTACAGGCGGCTCTCTGCAAACCCAAAAATGAGCGGGTGGCGATAAAGAGAATAAACCTGGAGAAATGCAATACGAGCATGGATGAGCTGCTGGTGAGTTGAAGCCCCGGTCCCATCGGGGGCTGTTTTTGCCAGTTGCCAACCTCTATGCGGCAAATCCGTGTCTGCCCAAAAACCCACGTGGCAAGTACCTGATCTCTATTTGTTCACCGCTGCCCACAAGCTACTGTGAGCAGCAGATTTAAGCTTTATCATTGGATTTGTTAGCCACATGAAGTTAGAAATTACATTGCGACATGTGAGATTGGACATTATACAAATGGGGGTAGAATAATGGATGAAAACGATTGTTCAATGGGTCCAACAGGCACCTCCATACAGTTCTAGACAGATTGAGCGCTGATGCTGAGAGGCTGAGTAGCTGTTGTGGACACTGTTTGTTTCCTTTCCCTTGACTCTCAGTCTGAAGAAGGGTCTCGACCCGAAACGTCACCTATTAATTTTCACTAGAGATGCTGCTTGGCCCGCTGAGTTACTCCAGCTTTTTGTGTTATCTTCGGTTTAAACCAGCATCTGCAGTTCCTTCCTGCACAAAATCTCCTGATGGGCTTCATGGGTCTTCCCTGTGCTCAATATTCGGATATAGACAGTATTTTGAGCTTGTGGTGGTGGTAGGAAGGTGGTCTCACCTGTTAAGTGTGCTCATCAGCAATTCAGATGCCGTCATTTTCCAAAGAAAGCAAGTTCTTCAGGACGGCGCTGTCTTTTGATATTTATTGACTGAGGTCCAGGACTGTGAATTTGCAAATTCAACCCCTTCAGAGTACGTGCTGTGCATACATCATGCAAACTTATTGAAACAAAACAGAACAATGCCGCTCCATATTTTAAGCTGCTTGTCATTTTGAGTCGGGCCGGTAAATCTTTACAAACTGGAGCTCAGTGTCAGGGCAGCAGGCCTTGTGCCTAACTGGCAGAGGACCACAGCCAGCAGCTGCTTTCTGCAGCCTCGATCGAGTGGTTGCTGTTTACTAAACGAGTCCAGACACTGCGTGTAGATTAGGCCAAAAGTTTCACAGCCAGGTTCACCTTGTCCTCCTAATATATGTTCTCCCCCGAAAAAGACATAAAGTGTTGGAGTAACTCAGCGGGTCAGGCAGCATCTGTGGAGAACATGGATAGGTGACGTTTCACAGAGTGCTGGAGTAACTCTGCGGGTCAGGCAGCATCTGTGGAGAACATGGATAGGTGACGTTTCACAGAGTGCTGGAGTAACTCAGCGGGTCAGGCAGCATCTGTGGAGAACATGGATAGGTGACGTTTCACAGAGTGCTGGAGTAACTCAGCGGGTCAGGCAGCATCTGTGGAGAACATGGATAGGTGACGTTTCACAGAGTGCTGGAGTAACTCAGCGGGTCAGGCAGCATCTGTGGAGAACATGGATAGGTGATGTTTTGGGTCGGGACCCTTCTTCAGACTGAAGGGTGTCAACCTGAAATGGGGCAGCACTGTGGTGCAGCGGTAGAGTTGCTGCCTTACAGCGCCAGAGACCCAGGTTCGTTCCTGACTACGGGTGCTGTCTGTACAGAGTTTGCACGTTCTCCCTGAGACCGCGTGGGTTTTTTCCTGGTGCTCCAGTCACCTCACACACTCCAAAGATGTACAGGTTTGTAAGTTAATTGGTTTCTGTAAATTGTAAATAGTTCTTAGTGTGTAGGATAGTGCTAAAGTTTGGGGCGATTTCTGGTCGGCGTGGACTCAGTGGGCCGAAGGGCCCGTTTCCACGCTGTATCTCTAAAGTCTAAAGACCTGTTGAGTTACTCCAGCACTTTGTGTCTTTTTTTCCAAACCAGCAACTGGAATTCCTTGTTTATCCATCTTTTTCCCCATCCCTAACCCAGGGTACAAAGAAGGCACCAATTGCGGTTAACAACTTAGTTATTAAATCTGTATTGATGACAGCCTCCATTGTGCCAGTTTATATTTGGACTGTTCCCGTTTTTAGTAGCTTTCTACAAATCACTTGTTTGCACGCCTTTACAATGCTGACCACTCCGTTTCTGTCTGGACAGAAAGAGATTCAAGCCATGAGTCAGTGCAATCATCCCAATGTCGTGGCCTACTTCACCTCATTTGTTGTGAAGGATGAACTCTGGCTGGTCATGAAGCTGCTGAGTGGAGGTAAGACAACGTCACACAGCATACAAAGACAACATTCATCTTCCTTTAATAATTATTGCTTTGTGTTCAAGCTGAAGGGACAGGGTTGAAGTTGGGACAAATGGAAGATGGCCAGAATTGACTCAGTGGCCAGTTTATACTCTAAGCAAATTCCTTGCCCCTTGAAGTGAGTTTGATGTGTGACCTCCCAAGGTGAATTTGTTCAATAGGATGTAATGCACAAACTCTTCCTAAAGCAATGAAAATGGCCATTGCTGTTGTGCTGTTTACAATGAGAGGCTTGTACTCTCTTTAACAATATCTGCTGTTCGTCTCCCTGCAACTGCAGCACCTGACACTATAACTGCTGTCAATAACCTGACCCGTGACCGCCACATTGCATCAGAGAGTTTGGTGAAGTGTGGGCAAGCATTAAAGATTATTCATGTATCAGGGAAATTTAAGATGGTATTAATCTGGAGCAAAACACCAACAAGATTGGTCTCCTTTCCCTCCATGGCTGAGTGAGCAACTACTGAGTGTTCTCTTGAGAGTTACAGGAAAGGGAGGTCCCAGGTTTGTCTGATATCTACGAAGAGCTAGCTGAGTTCCACAGATAGGGAGGGAATGCACAGCCTCAGCAAGGTTCCTTGCTCCCAATTTGTGTCGAGTATCCAGTGATACCTGCTCGAGGCTGCGTGCGTGTGTGTGTGTGTGTATGGTCGGTCAGAGCAACATTCGTATCCTATCAGCACTGGATGCAGCAAAGGTTAAAGGTTGAGGCAACCTCGCATCTGCAGCACTGAGGGCCTGAACGCTTGAACTAGTTGTGCCTCTAACCAAGCTGTTCCAGTACAATCGCAACACTGGCATCTACCCTACAATCTGGAACATTGCCCAGGGTGTCCCGTTGCCCAGATGTAGGATGTACAATGGGCAGTAATTCGCTAGAATCAGTCTTCTGTCAGTCATCAGCACTGTGATGGAGGTATCATTGACACTGCTATTCTGTAGAGCGTACTCACCAATAACCTCTTCACCAAGCCAAGTTTGGGTATCATCTGGACCACTCAAACTTCAGACCACCGCATTGTTCCAAACATGGTCCAAAAAGCTGAATTCTAGAGGCGTGGTTTAAGATGTCTGGGTATGTAATGGTAATTATGTATTCTAAAAATGGTAATTGCAAACGACAACCAGAAACTGAAAAACAAAATAATAATGAGAAAAAAACCCAACCCTTGACTCTGTCTCCTGTTCGCATTTAGAAGGCTTGGCATCTGGGCAAGATTCCAGGAGCATCTGCTGCTTGTTGAGACACAACCCCAACAGATTAGCCAAAAGCGGTTCTGCCAGTAGCTCAAATCTGTTTCTTGCACCACAAAAAGAGCCTGCCTGATTCTAAACAGCGTTTTTTGTTTGAGAATGTAGTCTTGGCCAGTGCTAATTGCTCAGTTTCTTTTTTTTTAAAGTGCAGACAATGTTTCGGTGGGAGAGGTTGGGGGAGGAGGTACTGCAGAATGAGGCGATAGTGTAAGGCTGGTTGGGTTGAAAGGAGAGCAAGTGTAAGACAGTGAATAGGAGTGTAGGAAGGGACTGCGGGTGCTGGCTTACGCTGAAGATAGACACAAAAAGCTGGATTAACTCAGCGGGTCAGGCAGCATCTCTGGAGAGAAGGAATAGGTGATGATTGGGATGGAGACCATTCTTCAGACCCACTTTTTCATCCACACACTACACACTAGAGGCAATTTACAGAGACCAGTTAATCTTCAAACCCGCATGTCTTTGGGATGTGGGAGGAAACTGGAGAACCCGGAGGAAACCCATGCGGTCACAGTGAGAACATGGAAACTCCACACTGACAGAGCCCGTGGTCAGGATTGAACCCGGTTTTCTGGTCCTGTGGGGAGAGGTTTCCTGCAGTCTGCTCTGTCTATACCCCTCAATCTTATATACCGCCATCATCTCTCCTCTTGACTTCCTCAGGAAAAACAGACTCAATCTTTCCAGTCTCTCCTCATAACTGAAACACCATCGCAGGCAACATCCTAGTGAATCTCCTCTGCACCCTCTTTCTTCAAGTGCAGTGAACACTCCAGCTGATGTTTAACTATTGTTTTATACAGTTGGAGAATAACCTCTCTGCTCTTTTATTCAATGCCCCAACTAAAGAAGGCCATCATTCCACATGTCTTCTTAACCACCTTACCTAGCTGTGCTGTCTCCTTCAAAGATCTATGGACGTGTACACAAAAGTCGCTCTGTTCTGCAATACCCCCTGGGACCCAACCATTCATGGCCTCCATACAACTCCCAAAATGCTCCCTCAGCTCTCATTTATCAGGATCAAACTCCACCTGCCATCTCTCTGCCCATTACACCAACACATTGACATATTCATAAGTTGTAGGAGCAGAATTAGACCATTCGGCCCATCGAGTCTACTCTGCCATTCAATCGTGGCTTATCTATCTTTCCCTCTCAACCCCATTCTCCTGCCTTCTCCTCATAACCCCCGACACCCGTACTAATCAAGAATCTGCCAATCCCCACGTTAAAAATATCACGCTGCAGCTTAAGACTCCCATCTACAATATCAACAACTACGCTAGTCTTTTATCTCATCAGTATTGGGGAAGAGCAGGAACAAAGAAGGTGAGAGATGGGGGTGCATGGTGTAATAGTAAAAAGAGAGTGCAAGCCTTCTGCTTGGATGCAAGGTGGACAGTCCTTTGCTTCCCTTTCAGGCTCTATGCTGGATATAATCAGGAAGACAGTGAGCAGAAATGAACACAGGACTGGCGTGCTGGATGAACCAGTGATCGCAACCGTTCTCAAAGAGGTGCTGGAAGGCTTGGATTATCTGCATAGGAATGGACAGATACACAGGTGAACCTTTAAGCCTTTGCTCCGAACTCGTACCGAGTCACAATCCAAAGCAATTTACCTGTTTATCAAACAAGAAAATGTCCTTAATAGGATGCTGCAGATAGGACCCTGAGGGTCTTGACAGGTTATTTGTGGAGAGGATGTTTCCTCTTGTGGGTGAATCTGGAACTAAGGATCACTGTTTAAATATGAGTGGTCACACATTTATGACAGAGGTGAGGTCAATTGGAGCACTGTTCCTCAAAGGGTGGTGGAAGCAGTCTTAATGAATGGTTTTAAGGAATAGGGAAGTTGATTATTGATGAGCAAGTAGAGAAAGTTACTGGGGGGTAGACGGGAATGAGGAGTTGAGGTTACAACCAGGGCAGCCGTAATCTTACTAAATAACAGAGCAGGATCAAAGGATCAAAGGGCCAACCAATCTGGGAGTTCAATCAATCCTTTTATTGAAGTACCGTCCAGTTGCTCCTGTAGAGGAGACAGCATGGCGGTGCAGTCTCACAGCTCCAGATACTCCGATTCAATCCCAACCTCCGGTGCTGTCTGTGTGGAGTTTGCTCGTCCTCCCTGTGACCATGAGCAGAAAGCAAATGGCTGGAGGAACTCAGTGGGTCAGGCTATAATCTTGGTCAGGAACCCAGGCATATTATCGATTTGCGATGGGAGAGCACATGGGGCCTTGGTTTAATATCTCATCTGAAGGCAGGATGCTACACTGAGTGCCAGCGTAGATTTTCTGGCTCGGAGTCTCAACAACCCACTGGCCCGGGGACCACGGCACGTCCAATTCGACCGCAAACTAGTCAGTTCTTTGGCTGTGTCCTCCTTTGTTTAAAGGTTGATCAGCACAACCTCTTAAATAGAGCGGTTCATCAGCCACAACCAACAAGGGAAGGGTGACTGAGGCAGTGGACAAGCAAAGGGACACAAGGCCTGACAACTCATCAGTCAATCCTGATTGTTTTTTAATATCTGTATTATTTTCAGGGACGTTAAAGCCGGTAATATTCTATTTGGAGACGATGGATCTATACAAATTGCAGGTAGGTTGAGCAGATGCTAATGTCACTATTATAAATTAACTCCAAATAATGTCCTTAATGTACTTTGCTTACAAATTAAATGCATGAGGCCAGTGTAGATTATTACTAGAACAGAAAACAAACGTGATTATTTTTAACATCCCAGCATCTCCAATTGTGACCGGGAGGTAAAGTGAGTAATGGCGACGCAGACCCCAAAGTCTGCAGTGGTCTCGGCTTTGTGAGAATTGATTCTATTGCTGGCTCTACCCTCGAGCTGAACTCACAGTTCCTCTATAATCTAATCTCAGTAATAAACTGAAAGGTTAAAGCAATCAGTGCATTTGCTATCTGAGTAGTGGGGACTGTTTTGAGTGCACAATAATGTCAAGTAAGTGATAGCTGATGTTATATCTTTGCCCACGTTTTTTTCCAAAGAAGCACAAATGAGCTGCCAATTTGCTGTTGCCTATTTACGGCATTGTATAAAACATGTTTACTTGTTGGAGTGCTAGTACTTGTTCACTACCCAGTCTCCACTGAATTCTATTAAAGCAATAGCCAGTACTTTCAGGGAAAGGAAGGCAGAGAATGTTGTTACAAAAGTGTCCTTTGGAGACTGAGTTTATGAAGCAACACTTGGATTTGTAGCTTTAACACAGCAAACATATCTCTAGGCATTTCGAAGGAATGTTATTGGACAAAAAAACAATGATACAGGAGACCAAATTATCTGTCAAAGACAGGTTTTACAGGGCCTCTTAAAGGAGGGGGGGGGGTAAAAGAGGCAGGGCGATTTAAGGAGGAAATTCTGGAACGCAGGGAACTGAAGGCAGTATGTATGTTCAAGGAAGTGGGGAGTGATGGGGGGGTCGGCTTTCCAGGAACACAGACCCGGAGCATTGCAGGGCTAGAAGAGGGTGTGGATCAAGCAGTCATGAGATTTGAACTGCAAGACATGATCTTTAAATCTGAGATGTTGCTGGACTGGGAGCCAGTGCCGGTAACCACAGGAATGATGGATGAATGACACTGAGGAGGCAGAGTTCTGGATGAGCGTAGCTTGTACTCCATAATGTTTAATCTATATTTTTGTGTCCCCTGACGTAATGTCACTGCAACAAAGGCAGACTTTAATACCAACCCTTTCATCACTAGGTATGGATGTGGAGGAGGAATCGAGTGGCTGCGAGTCTGTATACCTTCCCCAGCTGACTCACCCGTGCATTCATTGCCTGAAGCTACACTGGCGGCTGATAGCCCACATTGTGCTTCAGTGCCCCACGGCAATGTTACTGATGTCAAGGTTTTTCTTTCCCAGAGAACTGTGTAACAGTTGGCTTCTTCCTTTGCTAGATTTTGGCGTTAGTGCCTTTCTGGCTGGTGGTGGGGATATGACCAGAAATAAAGTGCGTAAAACCTTTGTGGGAACTCCGTGCTGGATGGCCCCTGAAGTGATGGAACAGGTAAATCAAGGTTTCATGTTAACCTTTTGCTAAAGTCGGGCCTGGTTTGCATAATTTGTTTCGCAACCCAGACTTTAACCTAATATGGCTTGGTCAGTTGTGGTTTACCATCTCAACCCAGATGCTTGCAGAGTGAATTAGGGAACCTGATTCACATCACCCTTGTTGAGCGATGGCATCTCTAACTTTCCTGGGGCCGACGGGTATTAGGGAGTTTGAGCGCTCATTTCACCTCCAAAACGGACCCAATCAAAGTCTGCTGGAAGTTGTGACAATCTGATTAGGATGACATAAATTGGCAAACCTCAGCCCCGTGGCCACCAAAACATTGCTCCAGGAAGTGCCCAATGTACCGTGGTATTACTCTTCCTCATGCCTTAGAACGGGGTTGTGCCACCGTCTTCTTCCTCGTGAACGGCCATCTTCTATATCACGTCCTTCCGGTCGCTCAGTGACGGTTGACGGTCGGTGGTTGCAGAATTGGCCACTTCAGTCAGTCACTGCGGTACAGTTCCTGTCGTCAGCATTGCCCGGGATGCGCCACGTGGAGGCTTCTGCTTGCATCCCTGTGCCATGGTTACTTCAGTGGACCAATGTAGATCATTGATGTCAAATTAAACTAATCCCTTGTGCCTGCACATGGACCATGTCCCTCCAGTCCCTGCATATTCAAAGCCTCTTAAAAGCCACTATGGTATCTGCTTCCACCACTCCCCTGGTACCTTCCAGGTACTGTGAATAAAAAATGAGCCTTGGGAATGCAGAATTGCAGAACATAAAACGATATCCTAATGTCCAAAACCGCTTCAATGCACACTCTCATATTTAAGCCTTCGCCTTGCTGTCTAATCCCATTTGCCAACCGCAGAATTGATATTTCATCAGCTCTCAGTGCTTCACTGTGAGATCGTTATTCATGTGACGAGGCTTGTGGTGTATCAAGTGCAAAGGATGGGATGGATGCAGCCAAATCATGAGGAAGGATTGTTACAAAATGAAGTGGGTGCACTATTAAAATATGGAATGGGTGTGTCGAATTGTACTCTGGGTGGGGCTGTATCTTGATCTGATTTCATTGGAAGCTGTCGGCACTGGATTTGATGAAATCAAATTACATTTTATTCTTGGACAAATATCTCCTATCACAAAATGTGGTGGTGCAGGTACCATTTGTTTTGTCTCAGTTAAGCATAGATTAGAAAATGCTGCATTTATATGTAACGTCAACATGGAATGCAAACTCAATCTCTAAAATCAGCCCTCTGTTAATTATCCAGCAAAGACTTTTATGTGAATGCTTTTGGCCTTAAGCTGAATCTCTTCGCACATCTTGCCTGACCTGCCGTATCTCCAGCATTTTGGCTTTATTCCAGCTTTCCAGGGTTTTCCCATTTCCCTTTAAAAAATAAATTGCAATTGACCTCAGCAAATGAACTTGCACTAAAATAGTAGCTGATTATTTCCAGGAGGAAGCTGTGAGCTGCATCTGTAGCCTGTGAGCCAGATGCAGCTCACATCCTCTGGGAGTCTGGCCTCTCGTATCACAATCCTAGTTTCACTTGTATTTGTTACCCATCTGCTAATTTGGAGATGGCTTGACGAGATTGTCAGCCATTAGATAAACCCTAAATCATTGGTTGCTAGTCACAGCCCAACATGTACATTAAGGATAGCATTTTGAAGCATCAAAAGGTTCTGTGGTATACAAGGGAGACACAAGTGACTGCAGATGCTGAAATCTTGAGCAAAAAACAAAACTGAAATACTGGAGAGACTCGGTGGGTCTGACTGACAGCATCTGTGGGGGGGAAATGGACAAACAACATTTCGAGCCAGGGCTCTGCCTTCACACTGAGGGAATCTTCTTTAGTCTGAAGAAGGGTCCCAATCTGAAACATCGCCTGTCCATTTCCTGATCAGATGCTGCTTGACCCCCTGAACATTGCCAGAGCGAGGCCTCACACACTGGAGGAACCGCACCTCATATTCCACATAGGTAGCTTACAACCCAATATTATGAACATTGAATTCTCCAATTTTAGCTACCCCCCCCCCCCCCCCTTCTCTTCCCTGCGCCCTACCTGGATTTGCACCCATTTCTCTCCTCCCCCTCCCACCTACATTCCTTCCTCTGGTTTCACAATTGACAACTCTTCTGTCCTTAACTCACACCTTCTGTCCCTTCATATCCGACTTTGTTCAATCTTTCACCTATCCAATAAAAACCCTCACCTATATCCACCTATCACTTGCCAGGCTTTGTCTGTCTCTCATTTCTTTCAGCTTTCTCCCCCCACCCCCCCCTCACCCCACCACAATACATCTGAAAAAGGGTTCTGCCCCGAAACATCACCTATCCATATTCCCCGGAGATGCAGATTTATGCCCCTGTCCCACTTAGGAAACCTGAACGGAAACCTCTGGAGACTTTGTGCCCCACCCAAGGTTTCCGTGCGGTTCCCGGAGGTTTTTGTCAGTTTCGACCATTAGGGAGATGGACAAAAACCTCCGGGCACCGCTCGGAAACCTTGGGTGGGGCGCAAAGTCTCCAGAGGTTTCCGTTCAGGTTTCCTAAGTGGGACAGGGGCAATACTCCAGCACTTTGTGTTCTTGTTTCTACTCCACGAGTCCGCAACTGCAGCTGCAGTTCCTTGAGTTTCCAGCAGATGTCAGCATTGTGGTGAGCACACTACTTTTGCACAAGTCCCCTTTCAGATGGTTTCCAGTTGCCTCAGACCAACTCCTGAACTTCACTTCTATTCCAGGTACGAGGTTACGACTTCAAAGTAGACATCTGGAGTTTTGGAATAACAGCAATTGAACTGGCAACGGGAACAGCACCGTATCACAAGTACCCACCAATGAAGGTGGGAGTAAACTTTGAATAGCTTGCACATTTGATGGATGTTCAGAAGTTAACTGGAGAGAATGTGTCGGAAGGAACTGCTGACGCTGGTTTACACCGAAAAGAGACACAAAGTGCTGGAGTAACTCAGCGGGTCAGGTGGCATCTCTGGAGGGAAGATGCCGCCTGACCCGCTGAGTTACTCCAGCACTTTGCCTATCTGGAGAGAATCCTGTATCACCGGGAGTGACACAGAACCAGATGAGTTACATTTTTCCTTGCAAAATAAATCTAATCTAGGTTTGTGGGTTTTCTGGGAATTGTAAATCAAGATCTAACCTTCATAGCACCCTTAGCATCGCACCTAAATACTTAATTGGCAACTGTCTGGAAACAAAATGTGTTAAGTTGCCTGTTTAAAACGAAAACTCAAATGTCCAATCAGCCAGTAATCTATTTCAGAATTCCGATTTTATGCAAACTGATTACAATTTGACTTCATGATCCAAGCCTGTGACTGATTTGCAATGGAATTTGAACTAAGCTGTGTTTATTTCAATGTCAGAATGGAGCTGATTTTTTTTTTTTGTTAGTTGCTAGGACCGGATTAAAGGAAAAAAGGTTGCAAGAAATGGAAACCGAGTTGAATGATAAAACAGCAGTTGGTGGCGGCTTGAATGTTTTGAGTACAGTGCTGTTTTGGTTACAGTAGGAGAGCACTCCCAGTGCACATTACAACTCGTCTCTCCTTTAATCCGGCTCCAGGTTCTGATGGTGACTCTCCAGAACGAGCCCCCTATTCTCGAGACGGGTGTAGAGGACAAGGAGATGGTTAAGAAGTATGGCAAGTCCTTCCGTAAACTGATTGCCCTGTGCCTGCAGAAGGACCCTACAAAGAGGTGTGTTCACAGACGTCGGTCGTAGACAGAATGCAATAGGAAAGTAGGCCAGGAGACAGGGCTGTGGGCTCGGGATCAGCTGAAGCCATGACCCGGACCGATCGCGTACTCGGGGCAACACATATTAGTGCCGCCTTCAAGACGAAGGCTGAAATCCAGCTGCAGAGAGAAAGGTGATCACAAGCTGGTAGAGCTGCTGTCTCGCAGTGCCAGGTTCGATTCTAACCTCAGGTGCTGTCTGTGTGGAGTTCACAAGTTCTCCCTGTGATCACGTGGGTTTCCTCCCATATCCCAAAGACATGAGGATTTGTAGTAGGTTAATTGGCCCTCTACAAATTGCCCCTGGTGTGTTGGAAGTGGATGAGAAAGGGGGATAGCGTAGAACTAGTATTTTCAGGTGATTGCTGGTTGGCACGGACTCGCTGGGCTGAAGGGCCTGTTTCCCTGCTGTATCTCAGTATCCCATTGAAGGATATTGACATTGAAGGATAGGATGAGTGCCTGTTCCTGCTCTTGCCTACGAATGAACCATAACGAGCCATCCAGTTAAAGCTGGGGGTTGCATGTCATGAGGAAGCATGGGAACAGGCGAGGAGGTGGGAACAGTGATCGCAAATCCCCAATAACTTGCGGCAAGAAACAGCCTGATGCACCAAGTGCTGTGTGTGTGTGTGTGTGAAGTATGGATAACAAGGTGGAAATGTGCCAGCTACTAAACCTTGTGGCTGGGGGTGGGTGGGTGGGTGAATGTGGAGCGTCTGCTACACATGAACAGAAGCGTCCCGTCCTGCCAGCGTTTAACTGATGCCACAGGTCGGGCTTGGACACTGGGTGTCCAGTTTGCATTTCAATGTCACCCATTGCTCATGTGTGACTAGGGAGCACAAAGGGACAGCAGCCAACTCCCTCCACCAGGAGAAACCGGGGTAGAGGCTCGCGAGGCGGTAAAGAAACGAGGAAGTGTGCTGCTGATGTCTGACGTTTACCTGATGTGGCCTCGGTTTCCCGGCCAGGCTGCCGGTTCGTCGCAATGCCTCGACCCCTCCTCCCCGCTTTCAACGTGCCCAACTCACTCTGTAAACTCTATTTTACAGGCCCACTGCAGCAGAGCTGCTGAAGCACAAATTCTTTCAGAAATCAAAGGTAAATGAGAGAGGAAAGTGAATAACCCAGCGGTGGCATGAACCGCGGCGAAAGTCTGTTGCAACAGTGACGCCCATGCCAGCCATTTACACGCGAGATGGAATTCCAGACTACTGGTCTCATTGCACTTCTCAACAAAACACTCTTCACTTATACAATTGTAGAGACACACAGCTCGCAAGCAGGCCATTTGGCCACCGTGTCCATACCGACCCGTCCACATTAACCCCCTTTTCCATCACTTGGCTTGTAACCACCGAAGCCTGGGTGATTCCAATCATACAATGGTAACAGTGCAGGAGGTGGCCATTTGGCCCATGGTGCCAGTCCTGGCTCTCCTCTCTACCACAGCAACACAGCCAGTACACAAAGTCCTGTCATTTTACTATTCAATGTAATGATCCAATCCCTTTTGGAAAGCCCCTGTGAACTTTCATGCACCTGCCTTTACATCAGCACCTTCCAACCATTAACCTGCTATACATGTGTTTGCCCCAATCCCAAACTGTAGTGGGCTTTATCTGATCCTTTGGAGCTGATTTTCCAGTTGATCTGTGGGAGCAGTGTGGAAAACCGGAAGAGGGAGAGTGGCAGTGGGGTGGCAGAGCTGATCGTTCTTTAGCTGGGCATGCACCACTTCCGCTGGGGGGCTGATGATGCATGAGGACAAGCCGGGTAGAGGCTGAGTCGAACTGTGTGATACAAATGTGCAAACCTGGCAAAGAATTGCTTTCCTCTTCCTGCTCCCACTGGATACATGTTGCTTTTTCAATTGAACCAAGACTCCATAGCTGTGGATTTATGCAAAACCCATTGCCTTGTTTCAGAATAAAGATTATTTGATGGAGAAGTTGTTGGGACAACCACAATGCAGAGGGCAACGGGACCCAAAGGTAAGGGCTGCTTGTCGGTCATTCTGGGAAGCTCGGGGTGGGGGAAGATTTGCATTTGCACTCTGGTGTCTAAAAACCTCTGCCTTCAAGTTTGGTTAACCTGCCTGAATTGAGCACTGCCAGTGGACCGGGGATACAGTAGTTTACGCAACACACTGATGAGCAAAGTGGTACACAAAGTACTAAAGAGGTAATGGAAACTTAGAAGGCAGATGTTTGCAAAGGTTGTGTATGGTGTCGGCGAACCAAAGCAAGCTGCTGTTGATTGGAGTGCAAGAGTAACGAACTGCTTGATGCTTTATAAAGGAGTGAACATTATAAAGGAGTCGAAGGAGTCTAAGTCGTAGCAGTTCACTGGCATGCTGTTGGGATCTAATTATGTATCTGTTCATCGTGCTTCAAGCCTTACTTTGTTCCTCGTCACCTACAACACAGGAAAATCCCTTGGGAAAGTGTCTACATCAGGCAATGGCACGCAAACCGTTTGCTTTTCAGCTTCACTTGGACAACTAGTCTCATTTCAAGCTTATGGTGCTCAGAGATGAGGCGAGAAAAGGCAATATTTTAAATCAGGCCTAAAAATCCATGCAGTTTGGGCCAAGGCGCAAAGAGACACGGCATGTAAAGAGGGACCTAGGTGCGGCACTGGACTGCTCAGAGGGACACATCGATCCGTGCCTTTCCCACTCTATACACTGGCGCAAATAGACTTCTTCTATCTTCTTGCAGGCTGACAACACAGTGCAAGCTACTGGCACGATACCAAAGTCTGCGAGTGAGCCCGGGCCTAGCAAAAAGGTCTGTATTTCCCAAAAGCGTCAGAGAATATTACCCAGCAGAGGCAGTGCAAGTTTTCGCAACAGATTTCCCAGACTCAAAGCAAGCACCATTTAGCACACTCTGCTCCACATCAAATGGCTGGCAAGGTCAAAGATGCCATCATTCGAATACAAAATTAATCCTGTCTCCATCACCCTGTCCAGGTGGATGTTTAAAAAAATATATCAGCCAGCATTATTCAGTAACAGAAATGGGGCTGTTCTCTTGCCTAACATCCATCCCTGACCACACATTGCATTGCTGTTTGTAGATCATAATCATGCTTTGCGCAAATTTCTGGCTGCAATTGTCTACGTAGCAATAGTAACGACACTTATAAAGGACAGCGTGTTTCTCACTGATGTAACGACGGTGTAGAAATGCACTTTGTTCATTCCTCGTGGATGTATCGCGTGTTTCTCACAGGATCACACTTTGGTATCAGTTAAAAACGAGCTTAAGTCTGTGCCAGCATCTATCGTTTCCAGATCTGCTGCCCCACCTTCATCAGGATAGAATTATCATTGTAGACCAACCCATTCAGCTCCTCACAGCAGAGGTAAAGGTAGCATGTTGTTGAATCACAAGATGTTCACTAGTTACTTGCAGTAGGGCAGTGGATGTAAGATGAGGGGTGAGAATCCTGGCAAGCGTACAGAGTTCAAATGACTTGTATTCCTAGCTCCACTTCCCACCTCAGTAACTTGCCCTTTAGTAGCGATGCTTTTCCTGTCCAACGGCAGATGGCTAGAACAAAGAATGGTACAGTACAGGAACAGGCCCTGCAGCCCACAATGTGTTGAACATGAGGCCAAGATCATCTCTGACCACTCATTGCCTGCACGTAATCTACACCCCTTCATCCCCTGCATGTCCATAAGTTTCCTAAACGCCACGATTGTATCTGACCACCACGGCAGTGCATTCCAGGCACTCGCCATCCTTTGTGTCAAAAAAAAATTTGCCCGCACATCTCCTTTAAACTTTGCTCCTCTCACCTTAAAGCTATGCTCTCTGTGTGTAGGAAAGAACTGCAGATGCTGGTCTGAATCGAAGGTAGACATAAAATGCTGGAGTAACTCAGTGGGACAGGCAGCATCTCTGGAGAGAAGGAATGGGTGACGTTTCGGGTCAAGACCCTTCTTCAGACTGAAGGGCTAGAGAGTTATGCTCTCTATATTTGAGGTTTTTTCCATCCTGAGAGAAAAGAAAAGTCTGCCTGCTGACCCTACCTACGCCTCTCATCATTTTATATACTTATATCAGGACTCCCCTCAACCTCTGGCGTTCCAGAGAAAACAATCTAAGTCTGTCTAACCTCTCCCTGTAGCTAACACCTCACAATCCAGGCATCATTCTGGTAAACCTTCTCTGCACCCTCTCCAAAGGCTCCACATCTTTCCTGTAACTGGGTGACAGGAACTGCACGCAAAACTCCAAATGCAGCCGAACCAAAGCTCGGTCATGACTTCCTGACTCGTATTCAATGCCCCGATCTATGAATTGTTTAAGAAGGAACTGCAGATGTTGGAAAATCGAAGGTAGACAAAAGTGCTGGAGAAACTCAGCGGGTGCAGCAGCATCTATGGAGCGAAGGGAATAGACAACGTTTCGTGCCGAAACATTGCCTATTTCCTTCGCTCCATAGCAAACAGACAGTGGGGCAGGGTTGAGCTCCTGATGCTGTGGATGATAGGCAGTGTCTGGGCTTACAAAACGGGGTCCCTCGGGCCATCGGTGCCTTCAGACGAAGGCAGGAGAAAACTTGCCAGCAAGAAGTGTCGTCTTGGCAGGAAATCAAAATGCTGCCGACTAACCTTGCAGCTGCACTGTGTGATTGCCTGCAGACCATGCGCATGCAGGGGTCGAGCGGTCACTTGTACAAAACCGAGGACGGAGGCTGGGAATGGAGTGACGATGAATCGGGTGACGGATACGATGAACCAAAACCTGCCGCCTATCAGAAAGCGGTGAGTGCATCTGCCTCTTTCTTGCAGCTGGCGATAAACAACCTCCCCTTTCCAGTGAAGGAAAATCAGATATAGTCTTTCTTGACAGCTCCTGTTTAATCCAATCTGAATTAGCTTCACATAGAAAATAGGTGCAGGAGTAGGCCATTCGGCCCTTCGAGCCTGCACCGCCATTCAATATGAACATGGCTGATCATCCAACACAGTATCCTGTATCTAGTGCCACATCTAACTCCATCTTAAATATAGCCAATGAACTGGCCTCAACTACCTTCTGTGGCAGTGAATTCCAGAGATTCACCACTCTCTGTGTGAAAAATGTTTTTCTTATCTCGGTCCTAAAAGACTTCCCCCTTATCCTTAAACTGTGACCCCTTGTCCTGGACCTCCCCAACATCGGGAACAATCTTCCTGCATCTAGCCTGTCCAACCCCTTAAGAATTTTGTACGTTTTTATAAGATCCCCCCTTTGTCCAGTATCTCGCTGATAGAGGGTAGATTTGATAAGGGGTCTGCAATTACTCAGTCGTCCACCGTCTAAATTTGGTTTCTTTAACAGAGGCTTTACCACAGCGGTTTTATAAGTATCTGGGGAAATTCCAGTCTCAAGTGAGATGGCTATAATTGTAAGAACAGAACTGGATAAACTGCTAAAAACATTATTTAAAAACTTTATAGGAACGGTGTCAAATGACAGGTAGTGGATTTGCTCTCAGCCACAATTTTACAAAGTTCTGAGGTAGAAATACTTATGAAAACGCTCATTTTTGCCTGCACCTCACTGGGTCGGCAGCAGACTGAGTCAGTCCGTGCTGACATCACTGAAGATAGATTCAAAATGCTGGAGTAACTCAGTGGGACAGGCAGCATCTCTGGAGAGAAGGGAATGGGTGATGTTTCGATTTGAGACCCTTCATACTGAGAGTCAGGAGAGAGGTAGACTGGAGGTATGGAAGGGCAAGGTGTGAAAACGACAGATCAAAGCAGACTATGGTCAAGAAATGTAGAATGGTTCATTGTTGGCTGTGTGGAAGGCGAACAATCGGTAGTATTTAGTCAGGACAGTGAAACTAGTCCGAGAACTAGGATGGGGAGGAACGGAGAGAGAGGGAAAGCAAGAGTTACTTGAAGCCGTTACTGAGGTTAGCTCCATGGGATGCCATGCTTGGCTGAGGCTCCTGCTCAGCAGTGACAGGGACTATCTCACCCCAGGGCCTGTGTGTGAGAGATGAACTGTCGGCGTGCAGAAACATCACAACTGGGATGGAAGTCGATGTTCACAGGTGCTTGTTTTCCAAACAAAGTAGCAGGGGAGGAGAGATGAGTCAGTAGCTATAGATCAACTTTTGATCCATCGGCTCAGATCCCCTCAATGGAAGGGAGGTCAATCGCAGTCGCTGCCTCAGAAAGGCTGGCAGTGTCATCATGGACCCACACCATCCTGGCCACACACTCATCTCCCCGCTACCTTCAGGTAGAAGGTACAGGAGCCTGAAGACTGCAACAACCAGGTTCAGGAATAGCTACTCCCCCACAGCCATCAGGCTATTAAACTTGGCTCGGACAAAACTCTGAACATTAATAGCCCATTATCTGTTATTTGCACTTTATCAGTTTATTTATTCATGTGTGTATATATTTATATAATGGTATATGGACACACTGATCTGTTTTTTAGTCAATGCCTACTATGTTCTGTTGTGCTGAAGCAAAGCAAGAATTTCATTGTCCTATCAGGGGCACATGACAAAAAACTCTCTTGAATCTAATTCCCATCTGAAAATTCTAATTGAATCTATTTCCACGGCTCTTTGAGGTAGTGTGCTCCAGATTACAAAAATAATTATCTTGCCTGCACCAGTTATCGTCATTCAGTCAGTGGCAGTAGTTTCTCCCCAGTCTGCTCCACCCAAATCCCTCAATTTTGAGCATCAAATCTTCTTTAGCATTCTCTGCTCCAAGTTGAACAAACTCAGCTTCTCCAGTCTCCCTGCAGCACTGCTGGTCAGTCCCTTCTCTGGCTCGGAGTTCGACCAAAAGTGGATCTCAGTCCACTTGACAATGATAAATCAATACCAGTTCTAATTAACATTTGCTGTTTTGATTTTGCCAGGGGCCGTCGGGAAGTTCATCACATCTGATGAACCAGGGTGGACCTATTCTCCTTGTTCTACGATTGAGGTAAGCAACATCCAGCCCCTGCTCAATGTCTTAGCAGCTTCCCTGCACACAATGGCCATCTCCGGAATGAGCTGTTGCAATGGAGCAACTGTCACTTGGTGCCACCATGCCTGCAGCACCATTGCGGAGGCTTGCATGTTGGTGGGAGAGCATCTCTGCTGTTGAAGGAGGTTGACAAGGTCATCCTCCGAGAGAATCTTGTACAGGGAGGAAGAATGTTCTCCCATGTGCGAGAGACATTAACAGGGGCACTGGGAGAAGGGGAGGATTTTCAACAATATAATATTTTATATTGTATTAACTGTTTGCACAGGAATTTACAAAGGCAGTTGAATGACATCAGATTTGAGTTCACTCCAGGCAGGGGTAAGTCCCACTTTGTTCCTTTTTAAATTAGCAACTAGATGCTGGAGAATTGATGTTTGTTAGCATTCATTTCTAGAACCACGCTGTCTGCTTACGCTGGCACCAAGTCAGCCGCGTGTTGTCTTGGTTAGTGATGGGGCAGGACTAACTGGGACGGGGAACAGTAAAAAAACTATTCTCTAGGAACAGTGGACAACTCTGAGAACAGCTCGCATTAACTGCAGAGGGACCAAAGGTATTTCTGACCTTAATGTCTAATGGACAAAGACTGAATGTTCACACAGAGGGCAGTCCATATCTGGAAGGACCTGCCAGAGGACGCGATAGAAGCCATACAATTATGACGTTTAACAGACGTTTGGACAGATACGGGTAGGAAGGGTTTACACTTAGAGGGATTGGGGCCAGGCAAAAGGCACGAGTGCAGAATGCCAACTTGGTTGGCGCGGACAAGGTGGGCTGAAGAGCCTGTTCCTGTGCTGCACGGAACTATGATTGTCAAGTTTGAGCTTCAGGCTGCTGCTGTCCTAATTTGTGCTAGAAACTATTTCACACTGTTTCATGCTGGAGCTCATTTCAAACATCTGTCCCTGCAGACTCTGCCATCGGCGTTTCTCAGGAACTTGTCTCTGCAGGTTTAGTGGACGAGTTTGACATGCTGGTTGGTAAGTCCCAATTGCAACATATTCAACTTACAGCTGAATGTATAGGCGAGAGCCACAGTCAGGATAATGTTGGTGTTGGCACCTCCATGTTAGCGAGCAAGAAGATTCTCCCTTTGACCAGTTGGGCATGTAATTCAGAGGATTGAATTAATAATTTTCTGAGCAGTGAGTTCAGATCCCACCACAGCAGATGGGAAATGTAAATTGTTATTTGTAAAGAAAATTGGCATTCAATAACGATAATGAAGCCACCAGCCTCCAGATAACCCGAGGGTTTTTACCTGTGTCCTTTAGACCTTCATGATCTGACCCATGTGTGACTCCAGACCCAGAGCAGTGTGATCAACTCCTAATTGAAAAGGTGCAGCGAGCCAGTTAATGAGGGATGGGGAGTAAACACTGTCTGTCAACAGCACCCACACCCAGTGACTGAGCAATTGAAACAAACGGTTGGCCTGGGTGTGCCCCAGGTGAGAGTGGGTCAGAAAATGTGGCACAACTTTGCTCAGAATAGCTGTGCAGTGCTCGATGGCCTTTTCACCTCCCACAAGCAAAGTGTTGCAGAGTTGCGAGTGTAAATATCCATCACAGGCAGGTCAACCTGCTGATGATCTTGCCTGACGACAGAGAGCCGAGACATCACTGGAGCCCGAGGGCTCGCAGTCCCCTTTACGGGACATTGGGGGTTCAGTCCAGTAACACAACGTGTGGACGGACCGGACTTTGGAAGTGGCGCCGCCTGCATGCGTAAATATGCAAAAAATATGCAAATCAAGCAGCATCGAACGATTAAGTTTCCCTTCCCTGCTGCTTCTGAATACGCTGCACAGAGGGCATTAGACCACTCCAAGCCATTCATTAGCTCAAGAGTATTTTATTGTCATACGTCCCCAAACACAGCGATTGAATTCCTACTTACACGATATCCCTGCTAACGTTGCTTTCTGTTGTTTCTTTAGTGGCTAACAACCTGCAGAGACTAATCGATGACCCTCATTCGAACAGGACACTCACATTTAGACTGGTAAGGAGACCAAAACAAACCTCTATCTCGGAACTTCTGAAAGATTTTAAAGTGTTTCTTCAACCAGTTTTGCAGAATCTCGTGGATTGCCAACAGCTGTTGCTTTACCCAACTTTTGCCAGACAGATGTTTTTAAAACTGGAGAATGAATCGCGCTGTAATATTGAGTGGCCAAGTACATGGACCCAGGCATGGTTCACTTTATAGTTCCCAAAGGAGCTGATTGGATTCTTTCACAGAACGCTGGCCGGAACAGCAGATTCTAGGGGATGCTTCCCAAACGGCCTCTGACTGTGGCCCAGTTATCAAAAACAATTTTGTACCCAGATGTCCGTAGCTATTCCAGGATTAGCGAGAGAGGTACGGACATTGGTCCGGTCTCTCACGTCCACAACTTTGTTCAGCTCCGGTTTGTCACACTCGTCTGACTTTATACCAACACCGCTCTACCTTCCTGCCCTCTCCTCGCCAACTACTGATTTGCATTTCATCTCTTTCCTCTAGAACCCACTCGCCAAATCCTTCCCCTCTTGCTACCTTCAGAATTCCCTTTCAATCGATCACCTCTTAAATTCCTCCTGCTCCATCTTTTGGTGGCTGGTGGTATTATGTCCTACACTCAGGATGTTGCTTGGCTGGCTGTATTATTGTCTTACTGGCCTGTGCATTGATAGAAAGCCTAGCACGACTGTACATCAGGTCTCCTTGAAACAAATTCTCGATGCTGGGTTGGAGGAACCAACCCATACCCTGAGCACCGAGTATTTTTTATTATTAATGCAATGGGTTTTGGGTTCAGCCCAGACTCAAGGAATGAGGAGCTCGTGACTACTTGGAAGGGTCAACATTGGCATGACTGGGTAGCCTCAGAACCATCTTAAAGTTCAAGGCAGCACAGCTTCACAGTGTCTGAGGCCATGCGGTAGTTGGCATCAGTGGAAAGGAGCAGAGTGGGATCTGGATGTGACAGACTCAGACACATGGTTATATTGGGATATATCACAGTGCCTGACCCCTCTCCCACACGTCTCACAGGCTCGTTCACCTCTTGCCAATTTTAACTACCAAACTTTCAATGCGTGACAGAATTCTATCCAGAATCATGGGGGCAAAATGTGCTCAGCTTCAAGTGTTTAAAGTTGTAAAATATATCCATTCTTGAAAGCAAGATTAAAAACGATCCTGAACGGTGGTGGTTTGAATGGCTTTTCTCTCGGGAAAGTGTGTGATCATTGTGGATCACATTGCAGAGCCAGAGAAGCAACCTTGTTGGAAAGCCCCTGGTATGAATGATGTAAACACTAAGTTCAGTTCTTCACAGTGACCCAGCCACATCCACCCCGCCTTAGAATTGTGACCTGGTTCTTTAAAGAAACTGCAATCCCGACTTTGTACTAAGCAGCAAGCGGCATCAACTCACGGCAGAGTTCAAAGCAGGCTGCCCTGGTCTCTCGGGCACGGACTCTCCCCTTGAATCAGCCTCTGCTGCAGCCAGCCACCTCTACAAGAGGATGGCCGGGCACGCGACAATCATGGTGTCGTCAGGCTGGCCGGGCAACTAATGCCCCTGTCCCACTTAGGAAACCTGAACGGAAACCTCTGGAGACTTTGCGCCCCACCCAAGGTTTCCGTGCGGTTCCCTTGGGTGCCAGTTTTTGTCAGTCTCCCTAATGGTCGAAAGTGGTTTCCATTTTAAAAATCGGTAATTTTTTTTAGTCGAAGCCGGTTGCGATGCTAGTTGAAGGTGGTTGCCGGAGGACAAAAACCTCCAGGAACCGTACGGAAACCTTGGGTGGGGCGCAAAGTCTCCAGAGGTTTCCGTTCAGGTTTCCCAAGTGGGACAGGTGCATAAGCACGTGAAAGAGTTCTCACAAGCAGCAAGCCAAAGCGCAAAGGTCGAGGCAAATGCCTTGGGATGAAAATACATTTTGGACATATGAAAGAATTTAAATTTGTAAAGATTATATTTTGAAATGTTTATCTAAGGAAATTACAACCAACAGACAAAATGTAAGAGCAGTCAGTGTATGTTAACCACTAATTACAGTTCAGAGTGACATTAAAAACTCACTTAGATCTCGGCATCAAAGCCCAACCTTGCCAGAGTATTTAACTGCAGGACTAAATTCCACTAATTTCTTCAGACTCAGGCCAAACTGTGGAGTGCGGAGCCGAGTCAGTGACAGGAACCTTGAGATTTCCGCATTCAAGGATGTACCTGTGGAAATCCCAAGGTTGCTCTCGGTTTTATGGAGTTTATGGATTTGATGGATTCGCCATTCTAACTCTACACTCGGGACCATTGTAGCCAAACCACCCCCCCTCTCTCCACACTTGCTATCTAGTTGTGCACATTGACTGCTCAGTGACGGGTGGAAGGGAATGTCAGCCGGAAGCTCACTCTTCGCCCCTCGTTCTCCTCGCAGGTCTCTGGCTGTGAGGGTTACAGCCCAGACGAAACCAAACTCATTGGATTTGCACAGCTCAGCATGAGATGACAATCCTGCTCAGAAAGCGGTACCAAAGAATTCTGGGACGCCTCTATCAACATGACCTGAACCTCCCCAGCCCTTCCCCAAGAGCACTTTATATGATTCTGTTTAATTCTCATGCTTCAACTATCAATGTAGTAGACCTAGCACTAGAATCTGCTCCAAGTTCTTAGCCATATGCAATGGGCTTATGCCTCCTTGAATAGAGTCAAGTGTCTTAATTAAATTGCAGAATTATAAAATAGAGGCAAGTTCATCCCCCCTCCCTCTTGCAGTCTAGGTTCAGCATTAGGGTAAGAAAAGGTCTTGGAAAAGGACTGTACTCAGGTCATTTCATTTTTATTATTAAAATATCCCCTCTGGGTTTAGAGCAATCACACCCTCTTGTCCTGCCCAGAATTGGCATTTGAAAATTGTTTTTTGGGCTTAATTTTCCTTAAGGTAGATATACAAATGCTGCAGTACCAGTTGGTATTATACTTTGATACATTCTCAGCAGTGAGATTATTCAGTATGGCTTAACCATTCTCATGCCCTCAGAACTCAGTCACCAATTAAAAATAGGAGGAGAATTGAGTCAGTGGCAATATAGGAAGATTAAAGAACTACCGTTAGAAATGGCCAGTCTCTTGCAGAGATGACCAGGCGAGTGAGAGCAGTGTGTGTGTGTAGTGGAAGGATTGTCATGGGTGAGGTAGTTACAAAATATACCATATGGTTGGATCCCTATCTGACTGGTTAGAGCAGCGGGCCCCTTCTCCTGCTTAACAAACATCTGCTTCTTGCAAGCCAGATATTTTCAATGCAAAACCTAACCCTGTGCCAGTGTTTGTCCCAGTATGGACCCTGTGATGAAGGCCAGGACTGTGGGGTGGACTCGGTATGTGCCATGGCCCTTCAGGATTGGGCAGCCCGGTGATGCATCCTAGTTTGCGGATGATGTGTGGTCGGATGCAAGCCTGGGCAGCCTGGTAGTTCAGTGGGATGTGGCTGGATTTAAGGATAATTCCTCCTCGACCTTCCCCTCCCAACGTTAAGCGGCTCACCATTAAAGCAGAGAATATTTCTCATATCTAGAAACGCACGGCCATGCCTGCTGTTCAGCCAGGAAGTTAGTCTGACTCCCATCTGCATGTGAGCTTGCAGATACCGGGGTGAATGAAAGGAGGCTTCTCCATGGCATAATGCTATGGCAGGAAGGTGCAGGCGACTGGCGCTCACGGGCTGATCTTTCTCTGCTGAATGATAAGATGCAGATACAATCTAAATGTTTTGGGGGAAAAAAAAAGTTGCTGGGGGGTTTGTGGGAAGCGACAGACCCATTCGAGAACTATTTCATTCTAGGATTGGGGCATTCCCTAAAGCACACAGATTTCTATCACCCAGATCCTTGAATCATAGTGTGTTGGCTTCAGTCCAGCCACAATTTGTATGCCAGTTAGTGAGAGATTCTCTAAAGCATAGAATAGGAATAGCAAATAAGCAGTGCCTCTCTGGATTAGACTTGAATTTAGGCAGCATGAATTTGAGTACTTAGTTTGCACTTAGCCATGGCTATTATATATCGGGGGGGGGGGGGGAAGAAGAGTGTGGTGGTGGGGAACCGTGGGATGCCCTTGTTGGTTAGAAGCAGAATTAATTGCAAATTTCAAGGATGCCTGTAGGCAATGTTCCCCTGGAGTGATGCAGAGTCCCTGGGTAGCTCCAGCCTGTCCCCTTCTCTGTCCCTGGAGTCTTGCCCTTGCAAAGATTTGAAGCTGAACACGTGTGGGTTTGACGCCAACTATAGCCTCAAATTCCAGGGGCAGAAAGTGGCTGCTTCTCATTTGGAAGGGGGTAGAGGGAGGAAGATGAGAGCTGCTCCTCCTGAAAAACCAAAGATTGATAGGGCCTGTTGACCTGGACAACTCAGGTGGTGGGAGCTGTGAACCCTGACAACATAACGTAGACAGAGCAGGAACTATTGTGAAATGAACCTTTAGAAGCTGTGAAGCTCCTAGGTCTTGCTCTGCTCCATTATACTCTCAGAAATCAGTGAAGGGAGAGCTAAGGCAACCAGAGGTCAACGGACGAGGCAGTTCCACTGAACCAAATAAATGTGATAGCAATCAGGCAGTGTTGACTTGTGCGTCCTCAAGAAAGTTAGCACTGAGACCGGTTTTCAGAGGGATCAAGAACTCTCATTTTCAGAAGGGTCGACCCCTGCACAGTTCAGATTTAGATGCAACATTTGAGGGGGGTGGGAAATCTTCCTCAAATAGGTTTGGTTAGCACGGCTCCACTGGCAGAGGGCCTGCTGCACTTGGTGAAGGAGAGCTCGAGGCCGGTAAGATGTGCTCCCAGTTTCACTGCCTTCAGCCACGCTGAGAGGATTATAGTGGCCACCAACATATCAGGGCAAAGGAAAACACTTCTTGCTGTGATCTCCACCCAGCATTCAGGATAATATCTGGAACGTGGTCCATTGCGACGGAAGCTACAGCGTCACGCCGCAGGGGAGAGGGGATTGAATGGTTCTCTCTCGCCGAGCTCGGTCCCCAGCCTGGTTGCCAGAGTCAGTCAGCTTGCCAAGTTGGAGCAGAGAAAGAAAAATGGCAACTTAACCCAGCAGAGAGGAGAACCCCTTCCATAAATTGTGGATAAAGAGCAGGGAGAGAAATGATGTTTGTGGGTTGGTAGCGGAAGAGTTAAAAAATATATATATGTAGGGGTTTGGTAGAAATCAGGCTGAGTTATCTGGGGGTCAGTGCCATTCTAGGAGCATGCAAATTCACAAAGTGGGACAGATCTGGGTAGGGCTATCCAGTTTAAAGTGGGCACGGGGGGAGTGCACCACTTCTGGCACTGGGACAGGTCTTGAATACCAGAGAAGAAAAGGTTAAACATAGGTGGAAAGAGTTGGCGCTTCAGGTCGATGACCTCTCTGCAGATGACGTTACGGTGATGTTCCTCACCCCCCAATCCCACAGACACAGGAGTGTTTGGATTTGGCAAAATACTGCAACCCTAGCAAATGATTTTAGGACCAAGCACAGAAGGGGAAACAAGTTCTGTTCAGTGACCAGGAAGTGCACATGACTGCGGAAAGTGCCTTGTATTACTGCTTTGTGCAAAGGATTTACCTGGTTGTGGAGGAGTGAGAAGCATTGTAAGGATTTATTAGTATACGGGTTTCAGTGTATAAATGCTGCTGCTGTTTATATCCCATGGTTACTGGATATACTGTATCCTCTTCATGGAAGATTGCCGAAATGGTGACTAATATTTTATTTAAACATTTGATGTGAATGTGAAGAATTGTGAAAGGATTCCACCATTTTGCAAATTATTTTTTGTTCAACATTGTAGAATGTGCCAGTAACCAACTTGTTGCCTACTGACGAAGCTCTCCCTATGGGTGTAACAGGTACAGTTGTGTCTTTTTCAAATAAGATTTAGCCAGCCAGTTCACCTGTGCTATTCCATGCAACCATTCACAGCACCAGGTTTATATGGTGCTGGATCAATTTGTCATCTAACCCTCAGACCCCCGGTGGGGCAAGGTTAATACATGCAGGGGTGGCAGTCTGCGTCAGATTTCTGTGGAAACATTTCAGCTCTAACATTAGTCATTATTCAAACTCCAGTTGCACTCATTCCTGGACCCAGGCTGAGGAAGTAGATCCTGGTTAGATAGTCTTAAAGAGTAGATGACAGTCCCACCATGGGAACAGCAGCCAGGAGAGAGATGCCACTTCTCAATTAAAAGAAAAGTACACTTTCACTCGGTTTTTCAATCCAGAAAGTGAGCAGCAAGCAAGGTTAAAGCTAGGCTGCTTTAACCTGGGCTGCTCTCTCTCTCTCCATCACAGGAGACAAGACTACCCATTGATGCATATTACAAACCTACCGAGCCCCAGATATCTGGACTACACTTCTTCCCACCCTGCCTCTTGCAAAGATGCTATTCCCTACTCTCAATTCCTCTCTGCTCCCAGGACGAGGTCTGCCATACCAGCACATCAGAGATATCACCCTTCAGAGAACGTGGGTTCCCCCCCATCTCTCATACATGGGGCTTCACTCGTGTCTCTTCTGTGCCCCATCATTCTGCTCTTACTCCCCTTCCCCTCCAGCCTCCACATCCAACACATTATCCTCAGACATTTCCATTACCCAATATGGGATCCCACCACTAATCACATCTTCGTATCCACACTCCTCTTTCCACAGAGACCCGTTCCCTCCGCAACTCATTGGTTCACTCATGCCTTGGCACCCAAACCACCACCTCCCCTACAATCACAGGAGATGCAACAGCCGACGTTATAGCTCCTCCCTCAACTCCATCCAGGGACACAGACAGTCCTTTCAGATGAGGTTCACATGTACCACCTCAACTCATTGACTACATCCAGTGTTCCCTGTCCATCGGCGAGACCAAACATAGACTCAGTGACTGTTTTGCTGCTGAACACTTGCATTCGGTCCGATGGCCTATGGGATCTCCTGGTTGCTAATCATTTAAACCTCTTCAAACTGGCTTTCAGAATGAGGAATTTCCTCCCAGGAAATCAATTGAAAAGATATATCTTTTTAAAATAAAACATTAAATTGGATGTGTTGGAAAAGACAACTGTAGAGTACTGAGCACTTTGTACCATAGAGAGAGCTTTCGTGAATCGGTGGGAGTTGAGAAGCAGTTGATGATTTGTTTGCTCCCGCTCCTACATTCTGAAAATGTCACAAGTAAAGCAACCACAATCCAATTGTTCCTCGTCTCTGCACTACTTCATTACATTCTCACTTGGTAAAAGTTGTGATCAAGCACCGTCTCAGCATCGCAGCTCCTGCTGCACTCGGGCACCACCATTTTGCAGTTATACGGACCGTCTGAGCCCAGCCTCGCGGTGCAATGTTCAGAAGCCCAGTGTTGGTTACTGAGTGTACATGCGTGTGGCAAGCATCAGCTTTGGCTCAGTCAGTCAGACTCACGCCCGAGTCTGGTCAACCTGGTCAACTTTACAGAGCAGCACTGAGGCAGTAGCATGTTGCTGGAGACATTGTCTTGGGGATAATATGATACATTGAAGACTCTGCCAGCTGCACAAGTGGACAGAAATCTATCTGAAGAGTAGAGCGGTCCAGCCCCACTCCACACACACCACTCTGTGCTTGGTCATTTATCCCGTCCTAACCAACACAGGTCCTAATGCATCACCTGGCTACTCATTTATTGCTCGTGAACCCTAATGTGCGCAAATTGGCTGCCACACATCTACAAAATGATGAAACACACTTTAGTGAAAAAGGCATGTCATTGATTGAAACGCACTTTGGGACACTTTAAGGCCGCAAAGCTAAAGGCGCTAAATTCAAGCTTCATTCTCCGCGCTTGGTATTTTTCATCAATTGAGAAAAGCACGGCTGCTGCGGTTAATAGGATTATCATAAAGAATTCAGCCACTATCAACAGTGCAAATAATGCCAAACTTCCAGGCTCATCAAATTAAGAAATAACAAGCGCAAATAGATTGGCTTGGGCTGTGTTCATTTGAATTGCCAGGAAGTGCAGGCCATTATATGGAGTCAGAGAGACAGGAGAGTTAGCAATGCCCCCACCTTGCTCTAAAATACCACAGATATTCAACAAAACAATCTCCAAGTTTCCCAAAGCCAGATTAAGATCTGTAAACTCAAGTATTACCAGAAGATCAAGAGACGGTCCTAGTTCAGCTTGGTCTGAACGGGATCTCAAGACAGTGGTGAAGCAACAGAGCACAAGAAGAAATCTTGCAACAGAAACCAGAGGAGAACCATTTGAATGACCAGGATTAAATACTTGGTGTCTCAGTCACCAATTGTGTATCGAAACCACAGGAACACCCTTCTAATGACAGATCAAAGACTGGGTATCGCAGACACCAACTGTGCATCAGAAACCGTTGCACACAATGCAAGGTCGATGTGGTAGAGTTACTCCTCATTTGGTCACGTGTGTGTCAGATGTAATAACAAGGATAATAGAGAAGGAGGATTTGCAAGATGTAAATGGTTACAAGTGACAGGAAGCTTCCTCGAACAAGGTAGACCATTAAAAAAAAGTTAGAGCCTGAAGGAGAAAGATTAAAGAATCTTGAACCATGAATAGTTGGATTGAAATTAAAACCAACCAAACTGATCAAAATGTTGTTTAAAGATTCTTTGAGAGAGCCAATAGCATAGAATGAGAAAGAAAATCTCCAAGTTGAGTTCAGAGAAGCTGGTGACAACCAAAGAAAAACAGACAAAACGTTTCCAGAGGAGAAACAAAATATCTCAGCGCAAACATCAGCCAGAAGATGAGGATTTATTACATTCCTTAAGGATAGTGCTGAAAACCATTGACATTGAATATGGACTGTATTCAAAACTTTGCAAATCTATACTGAGCTATGAACATGCTCCAAAACACAAATTAACCTAGCGATGACTGAGACACAATGAGCATCTCTGGATTTGTAAATGGGTAAAGCTGTTAATGTAATTCTCAATGCTTAAGCTTGTAATGATTAGTCATGTCATAAATATTAAATAAAATGATAAGTTAGTGCATCTTTGACTTCCTCTGATGGCTCAACATTACAATGACTCCTTCCAGCAATTCGGATGCTTGGCTCGCGTGACTTGCTCACACTGGGTTAGAGACAACAGTAAGGAGGCAAGCAAACTTGTGTCTTGTGAACAACAAATTCCAACCCAGTTCTCAGTGTTAGAGTGGGGGAGAGAGAGAGAGAAAATGGGGAAGGATTGTCTTTTCAATACTACCAATGAGTTATTTGGAGAATTTGCCATGCATTCCAATTCTGCAGTAGGAAAGAAATGACAAATATCCTGGGCCTTTCTTCCCCCCCAGGTTTCCTGGTGATCAGTACACTGTTATTAATTATCAAAGCAAGTTAAAAATGCAACAAACGGACACCATTCAAGGCAGCTTGTTTCAGAATATTCTTTGTCACTCCAAATGTCTATGGGAGACATTTAAAGAACACAGGGCCAGGCACCAGAGTGCATGAACAATCCCAGTTTAGTGTTCCACCACCGCACGTCAAGACGAGTTTTCTCTGTAACAACTTGAAGTTCAGCCACGTTGTATCAATTGCATTGTCAAACTTTCTGGAATGCAAATATTTCAAGCAGAAATCGTTAACCTTGAGATTAGTAAATGATTGGTCATGCATTTGACAGTGATACCGTGCACTTGTGTAAAAATGTCACACTTGCATTCTTTACAATGGAGATAGCATTCCAGCTCCTATCACAGCTGGTAAACCATTCAACGTGCAGAACTATTTAACCTCTTCACTTTGGGAGAGTCGCGTACCTGCGCTGCATGCCGGCAATGATCCAGCAAAACATTGGACAATTTCAGTTATTTACACAATCCCAGATTGTGGTCACCAGAATTTGGGGAGAACTGGCATTCAGGTCACCAACTGTTTAACTAGCCCTTCGATCTAAATCCTTTTAGAGTGGGAACAGCTGAAGTCATTTTATTTGGGTGAAGCGTAGGTTTCACTACAAATCGGAGTGTCCCACTCCACAAGGACACGAGACATAATCTGGGCTGAAGTCCGAAGGCCACACCACCGCCTTAAGCATCAAAGGCAAATTCTTCTCCCAGTCTGTGAGAGATCCCATGGCATTAATTGCAAAGAGTTCTGCTGTACTGGTCAGTTTCATCCCTCAATTCACCGGCCACTTAACTGCTTGCTGTGCGCAAAGTGGCGAGTATGTTCTTGCTGCTCAGAGATTATAGCTCAGTGTCAGCTCTGCATCCACATTGAAAAGATAGGCGCAGGTGCAAAAACACTTTATACTAAATACTTTATTATTTATTACATGCTAAACAAAAAAAATCATGACAGACAATACACACTGGAAAATAGTTTTACGCAAAAGTCAACAGTATCGGTCGTCAGTCCTTTTACTCCAAAGTTCAATTTGAATGCTTCTTGAGCCGTTTTTGATTTCAATGGACGAGCTAGACTATCTGCCTCTGTGTTTTGGGGACTGAGCAGTAGGAATTCCAGCCTGGATGAACGGAATGCAAGTCCTCCCTCATCTGGTGGCTGCAGGGGTCTCCCACAAACGAGTGTGGGCAGACTCAGTTACCAGAGATGGGGTCCACAACACACAATGGGCTCCGATTTAACGCTGACCCAGACGGCATCGTGGACAGTTGGTATCACTTTTCAAATAAACTTTGTGATGTCTGGTGTTAACGTGTTGTTGGAGATCTACTTATCATTTGGTCGTCTCAACACAGGACACATAGAGCAAGAAAGTAATCCCCGGGCAGTGAAGAGGTCCCCAGCAATCTGCACTATTGCTTTTTTTTAAAAATTGGAATTAAGAACGCAATGATCAACAGTAAAGTGGGTAACATCAAGCACAATATAATAAAAAGACCGACTTTACCCGTGATTAAAATGAAAGATCACCTTAAACCAAATCAAGTACCACAAGAGGGTGTAGTGGTACGCCCAACACACACCCAGGAAGCAGAGTCCAACACTGGAGAGCATTTAGCAAATACCAGAAAGGTCAGATTAAAACTGCAAACCGTAGCACATATTATCATACTCTTCACTTCCCATCTAAGATAAAATCAAAAACATTTAATATTTTCAGCAGCATCCCGTCCTCATACACATGCTGTCCGTATGTAAAAACAAGCTTTAAAATGATACAGAGAATGGGGAACAAAGGCCGATTGACTGAAGACTAATGTCAGGTTGGCATCCCACAACGTTGCTGCAAAAGTGGTGTTATTCGAATGCCTCCATTTTCATCTCACTGGAATTTGATGCACAACTTGGATGCAAAGGGCAATAATCCTTGCAGTGACATGGTTACCCATCCGTGAAACTCCCATATAGGGAAGCCTGTTGTTAAAGCAGGCTGGTGACAAAACATTCAGCCTCCGCGATGGGAGTGACTGATCTGTAGCTCGCTGGCAAACTCATTCAATTAAGTATGATGCCCAAAAAAAGAGCGGAGAGTGCGATAGCCTCTCACTTCAAGACCGTTATGTAGACAGGGGCTGGGCAATTAAAAAGACATAGCTACCTCAATCTCAGTTACTGACTTTTTTTTGCTCTGTAAAACCTTGATAATCTAGGTGCGTTTAGTTCTTGGATTGTTACATTATTTCTTGATCAGCCTAGTACATCCTTTCTGCAACAAATATTGGGAGACCATTTGGAAGGGGCATTAAAAGAGTCCTTTTCAGAGTGTAACTCCAAACTTAAATGTAGCAGTCTGTTCCTCTTACTCTAGTTATTTTTCTTCACAAAATGTTAATTTTGACATAGGCACGTGAATAAACCACTTTGCAGCAGGAAGGCGAGCCGATACTGACATGTAGAACCCAAAAGGCCAGTCACCAATTAAAACATGTAAGTCACCATATCCACAGTTTCTAATCCTCATCTTCATAATACCTATTTCTCTTGATTTGTTCTTCGACCGACAGTTCCTTGCTCCCTTCCACTTCCTCGTTGTCATCCCCCTCCCAAAAACCAACGTCTTCCAGTTTTTTCTCATTCTCCAGGGACTCGCTCAAGGCAGGAGAGTCCCGCGGGGTTTGCTCCGCACTCGGCCCGTGCCGGGATTCCAGCTCCCTCTCCTCCAGCAGATCAGGTTCTCCTGCCACCTCTTCTGGTTGATCTTCCCCCAAGTCCTTGCCTGGGGGCTGGCGGCTGCTCTCGTTCGGGACCTCCACCTCCTCTCCGGCCATCGATCCGCTCTCGCCCCAGAGCTCGGCCACCACTGGCTGCTCATCTTCTAGGCTTGGCTTCCTCTCCCTCTCCTTCTTTGGTTCAGTCTTCCCCTGGCCTTCTTGACCGCCGACTGCCTCTTGGGCTACCTTCTTCTCGGGCTGCGGGCTCCTCACTGGCTCTTGGACCACCTCTGGTTTCAGGGGCTCGGCCACGGTGAAGGGCCGCCATCGCTCCTTCAGCGAGGCGCTCCGCCTCAGCCTGGAGCTGCCGGCAAAATCAGAGTTCCTCTTGACCAACTGCTGGCGCTCGTCCTCTGGAGGCCATTTTGGTTTGTGAACCCTGATGCCCTCGTCAGTGGCGCTGGCTCCTTTACCCCCCGCTTCTGTGGGGGGCGGCCAAGCTATTCGCAACTTCTTCGTTTCGACAAGTTTCTCCACCTTTTCAGGTGACGAACTGGAGACTAGGGCCTCCATGCTGGCAGCCAGAACCCCAACCTTGGCGATAGAAAGCTCATCCACCCCAGAGCCATCAGCCTTGGCCTCGGCTTTGTCCGAGGCGTCATCAGCCTTGCTCTCCACCGGGTCACTCTCGCTCCGGGACATCCACAGCACTTTGTGGGGCTTGTGGCCAAATCCCTCGTCGTAATTCCCCTTGGCCTTGAAGAGCTGGCTGAAGTGCGGCTTGCAGTAGACGTTCCCATGCAGGGAGGCAAAACTCCCAAGGCTGAGCAAAACAAATTTGGAAACGTTTTTAAGGCAGCCCACAAAGAGAGAACAAGGACCCGCAGAGCAGGCCTCAGCCAAACAAAAGTTGTTATTAAATGCAGACAAAGGAACAAAGCACAACATGGCAGCATTACAGGACTGTAATCTCAATGGAGTTGGTTAATCAGTGGATCCCAAACCAGACTCTCCAAATCCTTACCTCATCCCAGAGACAAGATTATCCCTTTATCTTCTTCCCCACCCAGACTCAAAGGTTTCGGGTGGCACAGAGGCGCAGCTACTGCCTTAGTGTCAGAGACCCGGTTTCAATCCCGTGCTGTCTATGCAGAATCTGTGACCTTGTGGGATTCCTCTGGGTGCTCAGTTTTTTAAAAAAGTTTTTAGAGATACAGCATGGAAACAGACCCTTCGGCCCACCGAGTCCACGCTGACCAGCGATCACCCCTTACGCTTTGATTCAACGTCTGGATCGCTCGCCAGTCTGGAGGGCGGGCAGAGCTGGGAATCGCAATGTGGGTGCGTTTACACCTGGAGCGGGCGGCCAGTGTACATCCCGCTCCCTTTAAACTGAGCCAGGTTCACTGGGAAATTATACTACAGGGCAGTGGGGCAAAAGCAAAATAAAAAATGTGTTCATATCTTAACAGGTGCCAGGAGAATCTGCCAGTACTCAGGAGGGCCAGCTTATCAGAGTTTTATGGTATTTATTATTGGGCGAGAAATATGTGTGGTGAGGGATAGTAAGCATGTGGACTGGATCTAGAGCTATCCAGTCCCTTTGGCCCAACTCGTCTGTGCCGGCCCAGTCCCATTTGGCTGCGTCTGCCCGTCATTGCACCTGCAAGCACAAAGCCCAGAATCCCACTGATAAATCAAAGGCAGGTCTTCAGGGAAATAGCCTCTTGTTTGTGTGGGTTGGGAATTTATTGTCTGGATGGAGCATTGGCTTGGGGTGGTGGGAAGCAAAAGCCCAAGGAAAAATCATGCTAAGTTTATCGTTACCCATACTGGTCGGAGAGGATGGCCGGAGGTTCGAGAGAGCACATTTTAGACAAAGACTAAGGGTGAAAGCAGAATCGGAGCCCTCACCTGAGTTTCATGTTACAGTGGCTACAACGGAAACAGACATTGTGGAACACCTGCTGGTTTGCGACCAGGCGCTCCATGGGATAGACTGTCTTTTGGCAGGTGACACACAGCTCCCGAGCTGGGAGTTGGAACTTCTGGAGGCCAAACAGAAAACATAGCACCAGTTGTTAGATGAAAATTGTACAAGAACACCAAGGCACAATCTTGAACCGTGACAAGACATTAGGATTAACTGGCACCACTTCACATGTTCAAAACGTCCTTTTGATCTCAAAGGAATCAGAGGAGAGACTGGCTTGGAGAAAGTCGGCAGCAAAGATGGGACAAATTAGGAGGATGTCACGTTTGGATTTTGCAAATTCAGTTTAGACTTTGGTTTTGGTGCTTTCTCCAAACAGTTTCCCCAATTATTTGTCAAACACAGATTAGCAGAACAGGGTCAGGAAGAGGAGGAGGAGCAATGTGACATCTTCAAACAGCCTTGGCACCAGGAGAAAAAGTAGGAATAGGCCATTCAGCCCCTTGTGGCTGCTCTGCCAGTCAGTAAGATCATGGTTCGCCTTTCACCTCTGCACTGACCCACATCCTAGGATTTCTTTAACATCCAAAAATCTATTCGGTCTCTCTTAAATATACTTAGTGACCAAGCCTCCACTGGCATCTTGGGTTGAGAATTCCAAAGATTCACCAGCCTCGGTGAAGAATTCTTCCTCGTGTCTATCCTCAATGGACAACACCTTGCTTTGTAAATGTGGGCCTTGGTTTCTGACCCCCCCCCACTCCGTCAAGCCCCAAAATAATGGTGCGTAGATCAATGAGATCCCCTCCCATTGTACCAAACTCGTGAGGGGTCCAGTCAACTTAATCTCCCCTCATGGACCAACTACCCTCTCAGCATTCAATCTGGTGAGATGGTGACGAGGTTTCAAGATCACGTTCGGCTCAAACAAAAATCTTGGCGAGTCCAAATGTTGCTTTACATTGAAAACTATCAAGTTTACATCAGAAATTATGCAAAGTCCTCATTTTTTTGTGGGGGTTGGCAAAAGGGATGGTATGAAAAAGCTTTTTTACTCATCTTGTGCCCAAAACCCCAACCCTTACATGGCAGCATTGGCATACTTTAGCACCAGCTTGCCCAAATCCATCAATAAGAATGCCCACAATTATTTGACACCCTACGAATTAAATAAAAGTCTACATAAATGCAAACCAAAACTGTAATCCTCCTCTCCCTACCCAATAGCAACACAGCCATGCAGCTCAAGCTGAACGAGCTTTGGATAAGTTGTGCAGTTAACGGAAGCAGGACAAGGGCAGCATGTTGCTCAGACATCAATTCAGATCAAACAATTTTTGTTAAAGTTTAACAAAATGTCAAGTTTCATTACAAAGAGCAAACAGAACCTCATATCGGAGAGAGAGGAATGCAGAGAGAGAAAAGGGATACTTCAGGAACAGGCAGAAGCTGAAAAATAGGCAAAGAAATAGGATTAAGCAGCAATATAATCAACAAGCAATAGGATGTCAAACGGTAATATCAAAAGAGTTCATAATCACAAAATGATTTAGTACTGAAAGCCACTAAACAATTCTTCACTTGTTCCCCTCCCCTTGATTGTTTAAAACTTCAAATTAAATCTCTCCATCAGATTTTATTCTAAACATTTCATGTATGAAAAGCTGGAAATATAGCGAATGTTTTCAATAGTCACCAGGTAGCTATTCTATGGCCAAAATTCCCCTTTAAGAAATTAGCCTACTTTGGAGGATTGAACAACTTGGTCACTGACAGATACCCAATCTCCATTTGGATCTTCTCTAGGGAGCAGTTAATTCTAGTTCCATTCAGATTAGCATGGCAACAGATGTGGTAATAAGCTCATCGATCGTGTAACCATGGCGACCCAGCGCCGGAGAAAGGCTCCACGCAGCAGGTGGCTGACAACTTAGACGCAAGCTGCGTTGTGCTGCAACTCTCTGGACGGTGACCGAGCAGTGTCCAGGAGACGGGCTATTTGCTCGGCTCAAAACTCCTCTCCTTATCCCAGTGACAAACTTGGAGGCTCACGGTCTGCCACCGAGATGAGGGAGTCACTTGTGCAAACACTGGAAGCTCTTCAGGCACCAGGACTACAGACAGACAGGGGCAGCATTAAACTGACCCAAGGTTTATGGACTGCTGATGCTGGTTTACAAAGAAAAAACACAACATGTTGGAGTAACTTAGTGGGTCAGGTTCGGGTCGTGACCCTTCTTCAGACTCCGGGTCTGAAGAAGGTTGTCTGAAGAAGGGTCCCGACCTGAAAGACTGGATAGACTCGGCTTGTACTCGCTAGAATTTAGAAGATTGAGGGGGGATCTTATAGAAACTTACAAAATTCTTAAGTGGTTGGACAGGCTAGATGCAGGAAGATTGTTCCCGATGTTGGGGAAGTCCAGAACAAGGGGTCACAGTTTAAGGATAAGGGGGACGTCTTTTAGGGCCAAGATGAGAAAAACATTTTTCACACAGAGAGTGGTGAATCTCTGGAATTCTCTGCCACAGAAGGTAGTTGAGGCCAGTTCATTGGCTATATTTAAGAGGGAGTTAGATGTGGCCCTTGTGCCTAAGGGGATCAGGGGGTATGGAGAGAAGGCAGGTACGGGATACTGAGTTGGATGATCAGCCATGATCATATTGAATGGCAGTGCAGGCTCTAAAGGCCGAATGGCCTACTCCTGCACCTATTGTCTATGTTTCTATGAAACAGCACCTATCCATGTTGTCCAGTGATGCTGCCCGACCCACTGAGTCAGGTTTCATCGCACTTCCTTTCCACATTAGCTGCTCTTGGGTACTGCAAATGGATTTAGCTGCCCTTGATTTCAGACACAGTATTCCACAGCAAAAGACTTCAGACTCTGGGAGACATCCATTGTGAAATAAGGTATTTAAGTTCCTCCTCCCTCCTCCTCCCCCCCCCGTTCACCACCCATTGCTCTCGCTAATCACCCAAGCTTACACAGAGAGCGGCCACATGTGGCGAGATGTTGGAGCAACACCAGTGTAGTGTGGACAGATACCGTTAGCAGGGAGACAAAGATGATTGAAGAGGAAGACGCTTTTTTTGTTGCACTATTTGCTGTAAAGTTGAACGTAAATGCCACCCAGTGGAACACCTACCTTAACAGGTTTGGCTGGAATATTCTGTATTTCCATGGTTGGTCTTTGTTGTTTTATATCGTCAGTTGAAAGCTTTGACACCCCTTCATTTTCTGCATTAAAATTCAGGTTTTTTTATTAAAAAGGATTAAAAGAATGAATTAAAATCCACAGTGATTGCTTTGTTGGGTGCCAGCACAAACAGAGGATCAATGCTTATTTTCTGTTTGAAATGCAAACATGGCAAGGCCTCTAGTGTGCCACCTTCTGGCTGGAAATGGTAGTGGAGCAGCAGCTGACCACAGATCCCCATGGGGGTGGGGGGGGGTGGGGGGGGTAATGGCGCTCTGTTGCCAGTCTGGGTGGTGGAGGGCGAGGGGGAAGATTCCCCGGTGAAATACATGGACCCTGTACACAGGCAGACCTCAGAGTTCAACGACACAGCAGAGCGGCTGATACACTGGGATCCCTGATCAGCACGGCCACGGAACTAAACCGCCAATGGCCAGTTAGTGCCTTGACCAAAGCCTGGCTCCATTTGGTCCACTGACCTCGAATAATTTAGAGAGTGAACACTATATTCCTCCCCACAGGAAGGGTTGGGCAGAACTCCAGAGGCAGTCGGGCTCTGGGTGGCTGTGGCTAGGGGTAGGGGTGGTGTCTGGGTGGCTGTGGTGCAGGAAGGACTCGTGTGGGTAACAGCAGCATCCCTTACCTTGGGCATCTCCCCATCTTTCAGAAAGCAAACTTTTCCAAGAGGATTGGGTGCTCTCAATCACAGAGCCCTGAGGAAAAGCACAAAGGAAATTGGAAAGTTGCATTGTCTAGTGTACAAAATTCCTGCTGCTCTTCAATCTGATCAATGCGCTTACACTCTGCTGGGTAAAGGACACCTTGATTCAACCATTAATCCTCCGATCAGCAGTGTAAAAAAAGATTGGAGAGCGAGTGATTGGGGCTAAAAATTCCCGAGATTGGAATACTAGTTAAATCATGGTGCCCTTCGAGCCAGCACCGCCATTCAATGTGATCATGGCTGATCATCCGCAATCAGTACCCCGTTCCTGACTTCTCCCCATATCCCCCGACCACTATCTTTAAGAGCCCTATCTAGCTCTCTTTTGAAAGCATCCAGAGAATCTGCCTCTGAGGCAGAGAATTCCACTGACTAGGTTCTGTTTTTAAAGTAAGTCGTGGATGAAACTGGAACAACTTGGCATTGCAGAAGCCAGAATCACTGGTCAGAGATGTGAAGCTGCAGTAATGCAGCAGGTCAGACGACATCTCTGGAGTACATGGATAAGCGACGTTTCGAGTCGGGACCCTTCTTCAGACCAGATGTAAAGCTGCTGGGTTATGGCGATAGGTTCCTCACATGCAGGGAGTTTCAAGGTGCAGTGCAAAGTTACATGGGAAAGTGGTTTAATTAAGAGGCCAGCAGGCAACGCAGGCCCTGAATTAATCCTGCGTTGCTTTGAAGTTCTCCAGAAACCGAAGGGTTTGAAATATGCCAGCAATGAGTGCAATAATGTGGAAAATCACAAGAGACTATTTGTGCACCAGGAGCTACAAGCAGCAGAGTAATAAATGACCCAACTGCAGATTTTAGGGAGTGTTGATCAGGCAGCGGTGTGAAAACTGTGAACAATGGAGATTGCAGAGTGTGGGCTGACCAGAAGAGGGCACTAATTCACAATTATTAAGACAGCCAAGAAAGCATGCGGATGCATCTACTGAATATTGCAACACGTCCCGATGTTTGCAACGGATACAAGAACGGGCACCTCGGGACATCTCACACACCAGCAAATACTAAATCACACAACATCAGGAAAAAGGGTGGAGGACACCATCGACCTTCAGGGGTTGAAGGGAATTCTAAAGGTGATGGGAGGCTTTGATCCCGAAACTATGGAAGGGAAGGGAAGCAAATCTCCTGCCATTCTCCGACTCCAGGCATCGAGCCAAAGTCAAGCTGGTGGATTCTTGGAACAAAGTAGCTACGGTTCAAGTAGAAACAACTCAGCCATGACTCTGTCAGCCCTGCTGGGATCAATACTGTACAACTATTCCTGCTAAAGAACGCTGGCATACCTTCTGCAGCTCCGCATGGGGGGAGGTGCTGGTCAAAGGTTCTGGTGGCACATTCTCTTTCTGTTCATTGCCGTTGCTTGTGTGTATTTCAAGGTCACTGGTGCAGATGTCAGACTACAACAGATAAAGGCAGCACAAACATGCAGAGAGTCAAAAGAACATCACAATGGTCTTGTAAAACACAGTCTGCCCTCATTTGCAAGCTGGTTAAATTACAGGGTGTTTAAACAAATTAAAAATGAAAAATAAACCAAGGAATCACTCAGGATCTCAAACTGCTTGCAGGGAGGGAGGCAATAAAGGCAGGTGAATCCCAACAATACAATGAGCATGTTGGCAGCATGACGGACCAAAATGGAGGTCCAAGAGGAGACAGAACTGCTACAGATTTGACAGCTGCACTCTGCAGCAATGGTGCAATTCATAACTCGGACCAGGAACATTGAAACCAAGTCTTAAAAAGAGGTTTACTCCAAAGATGTGGGCAAATGGGATTAATGCAGATGGGCAAAAAGGTCAGCATGGATGCAGTGGGCCAAAGGCCCATTTCCGTGCTACACAACTATGACAGACCAAATTGTAATTTTCATCTTACTTCCTGGTCCCTTGACTGCCTTTCATCTGCTTTTATTCCCCCCCCCCCCCCCCCCCCCCCATTCAGTTGTGTTTTTGCTGCAGGGGAAGGGCGGACAGGGAAGAACGTGAAACTAGAAGGAAATATTGAGAATAATAGATGTCACGTTGCTGCACATTTTACTGATGTGGTTATTCATCGTGTCCTATTACACAACATCTATTATTCTCAATATCTTCCCTATAGATTCACAAAGACATAAAATGGGAGAGGTTGAGCTGGCGAGGTCGTTATACCTTGGAGCACAGGAGGATGAGGGGTGATCTTATTGAGTTGGACAAAATCATGAGAGGACTAGATCAGGTAAATGCATGGTTCCTTGCCTAGAGTAGGGGAATCAAGAACCAGAGGACATAGGTTTAAGGTGAGTGTTTTTTTTTTTTTCTCTTTACACAAAGGGTGTTGGGTGTATAGAACGAGCTGTCAGAGGAGGTAGTTGAGGCAGGTATTATCATAACGTTTAAAAGGCACTTGGACGGGTACATGGATAGGATGGCTTCAGGGGGAAATGGGCCAAGGCAGGTGGGACTAGTATAGATGGGGCATGTTGGTTGGCATGGTCAAGTTGGGCCGAAGGACCAGTTTCCCCACTGTAGGACTCTACATTTTGTGGCACAAACTCCCAACGCTCTTTGCAACCAAAGGCACGGTCTGGGGTAAACGTCACTGCAGTGGTTCAATAAATACTTGGGACAGGTTCAACCTTGTGGGCTGCGGGCAGCCAGGGATTCAACAGCCCCTATGCCCACCTGCTAACGGCACACAAACCAAGCCCCATGTTGATGGTGACAGTCGGGAGCCTGGTTAGACATCGGCAGCCGAGAGCTGCAGAGTCACCAGCGGACAAACTGCGGAGTGGAAGCTGTCCGGCTGGAGATGGCGGGCCAGAGAGCTGGTGCCAGCGTGCATCCCTGTTCATAGTTCTCACCGCGTGTAAATTTAGATTTAATCCTCCCTGTGCACCAACCAATCATCTTCAAACCCCACTTCTGCTCTCACACACTGGACTCTGGTGACAAAGGCACGTCGACAGCAGCGGAGCTGTTGACAACCTCGCCCGACCCTTTACGTTGGAAAACAACGTCCACAGGAGTAACATTTTTAAATTAAAATTAAAACGGACACAGATCTCGGTTCAGGCTCGAAGGGCCTACTCCTGCCATTTATTTTCTATCTATTTTCTACCGCACAATAGATGAATATACCAGTCTGAAACTTCGGGAGAGGACGCAGGGAAATGTCGGGTGAACCTGTGTGCTCTGAACTGGTAGGTGGACATAGTGCTGGAGAAACTCAGCGGGTGCAGCAGGAAATAGGCAACGTTTCGGGCCGAAACCCAAAGGGTTTCGGCCCGAAACGTTGCCCATTTCCTTCGCTCCATCGATGTTGCTGCACCCGCTGAGTTTCTCCAGCACTTGCGTCTACCGTCGATTTTCCAGCATCTGCAGTTCCTTCTTAAACACTGTGCTCAGAACTGTTTGTGCTCTGAAGGTTTATCAGCGTCTCGATGCCAGGGACCGGTGGTCAGTCCTCCTTGCTTCTGATAACCATCAGGGTCAGCGGAGGTACCGTCGCCCGTGGTGAGACCATATGCAAGTCAATCTGACTGCTATACAGATTGACCTCCTTGCCCGGAGGAAGGCAATGGCAGCTGCCAGGCGCTGCCGTCACAGAAGTAAGGAGCGAGAAACAGAGTTAGCCTTTCGGATCGGTGACCTTCCCTCAGAACTGGCGAGACCAAAGCAAGAAAACACGCACGTCTTCTGGCCGTTTCTTTTTTAAAAAATTGTTTTTAAATGGATGGGTCCTGGAACAGAAACATTCATCGTTTCTCTTGCCATTTAGGCTGCCTGGATGCCGAGTAATCGAGGCATGTTCTATCGCACTTTGTGGCATTTGCAATCACAGGACAGGTAAGACATAGGAAGAAAGACAATCGACCCACTGAGTTCCTGAAGAAACAAACCAAAAATGTGGGAATATTTAAAAAAAAAAGTTTTCCTATAATACGCATGTTGTTAAGCTGGTTAGGGTGCAGAGAAGATTTACGAGGATGTTGCCAGGACTCGAGGCCCCGAGCTATAAGGAGAGGTCGATTAGGCTAGGAGTTACTCTCAGTGTAGGAGGATGAGGGATGATCTGCACGAGGTGTACAAAATCACGCGAGGAATAGACCAGGTGGACGTGCAGTCTCTTGCCCACAGTAGGGGAATGGAGAACCAGGGGTCTTGGGTTTAAGGTGAGGGGGGGGGGGGGGGGGGGGGAAGATTTAATAGGGACCAGAGGGGTAACCTTTGCACACAGAGGGGTGATGGGTGAATGGAACGAGCTGCCAGAGGAGATTGTTGAGCCAGTTACAATCGCAACATTTATACGGGTACACAGATAGGACAGGTTTAAGGGGATATGGGCCACATGCAGGCAGGCGGGACTAGTGTAGATGGGGCATGTTGGTCGCTGTGGGCAAGTTGGGCCCGTTTCCACGCTGCCATGGGTGGATGTCGCCCACATTCACAAGAGAGGTTGCAAGTCAACTACGGCCCCTTTTACCTGTGACAGCTTCTTCGGACTGGCCACTTCCCTGGTCTCCCACGGTTCCTTGGAGCCGACCACTTCCCCTGGCGCCACATGCTCTTCCAAAGTCTAGGTATTTTCCAAGACAACAGTTAGTGTCCGAAGCAGTCCAGCCCTGTTCAACAATCACTTCCCGAATCAAGAGACTTCAACTGGAACAAATATAAGAACAAGCCTTCCTTTCTATAGCCTCGTCACAGCCTTGGGGGTTGTCGAGGGTCCACAGCATTTTGTAGCCAAAGATTAACTTGGCAGTCACTGCTCCAGACGCAGGAAACACGGCAAGCCGTTTGCGCACAGCAAGCTCCCACAACCAGCAAATTGCGGAGATTGGTTTTCAAGGAGGATGATAAAGGAATTGATGTTGGCCAGGACACCAGGGAACTCCTCTCACAGTGAGCTCGTTTACATAAACCCAACCATACAGGAAGCACCTCCAACAATACGGCACTCCTTCACCAACGCATTGTCTGCTCATGTCTCTGAGGCAAGATACGAATCCACAACCTCCATGCAAAGAGTCGGAGAGAACGGTGTCAACCAGATGACAACCATCAACTCAACAAGATAGACACAAAATGGAGTAACTCAGCGGGACAGGCAATATCTCTGGAGAGAAGCAGTTTCAGTCTGAAGGGTCTCGATCAGAAACGTCACCCATTCCTTCTCGCCAGAGATGCTGCCTGTCCCGCTGAGTTACTCCAGCATTTTGTGTCCGTCTTCAGTGCAAACAAGCATCTGTGGTTCCTTCCCACACACGATTACCTCAAGGTTACTTTGACAAAAAAAAAAATGGGCTTAAAAATGATCAAAACACAATGAGGGGCAGAATGGCTTCCCTGCAAACACGCCCTGTTAAATCGTGATCCATCTCTAGGATGAGAAGTTCAAACAGACACCGGCTGGCTGCCCCCTCAAATGGATGCAAACATAAAACAGCGCAGTTTGTAGTAGCAGTGCGGCTTCCTGGGGTCCTGGCCAATCATCTGAATGGTTTTTCCACTCATTTGCTACTTGTGGGATCATGCCATGCACAACTGACCGCCGTGTTCAGCTACACGGCAATCACACTATTATCCAATTTCACTGGTTGCGAAGTGCTGTAAAGATGCTGTAAGCTGCTACGCAAACTCAAATCTGCAGTTTGCAGCAAGTCCCATTTTTTTTTATTACAAGGAGATAGTACTATTTTAGAGCAAGAGGGGAAACTCACTAGGCTGGGAAAGGTGTGTTACTGTGAACACTACATTTAGGACATTCAACCAGAAATGTGACCGAAAGCTGTAATATGAAGTCTGCTCAGCTCAAAAGGTCGAATTATCGAAGGCTGTGACTGAAAGTGACAGAAAGATGGAAGTGAGGGAATCAGCCCGAAATGGAATTAAAAGCAAGGGGGAACTAAAATGCTGCTGTCAATGTGTGGAACTTGGACTGTATTTGTCCAAGCGAGACAAATTCATCCATGTGGAATGCAAGCCGAGTTCAAGTGCTGGGGGATGGGGAGAAAGATGATGATAATGGCAGCTTGTCGCAGGACCCAGACAAGAGCCTGCTACTGGGCTCCTGAAGGGTTAACAGCCATGTGAAGGGCAGACAGCAGCAGTGTTGCTTCAGGCTTAGTGTCTCAGGGGAGAGAGAGAGAGAGAGACAGAGACAGGGGGAAATTAATTATTCAAACAATCACATTGGCGGCAGCAGACAGTGAAACGTTACACCCTAATGGGATCACATAGCAACCCATCGGCAGCAGAGAGCCCAACTCCCCACTCAGCCGCCACCACCCCCTCCCTCCAAGGAACAGCCCTTTCCACATTGGCCTCAGACGGCAAAACCGGAGTGAAATCAAGTCGCCCTCCATCCCGGGCGGGGGCTGCCTGAGGTGACCTTATTTACTCCAAAGCTGTAATGCTTTAAAAAGTCAGGGTTAAGACATTTTTTCAAAGCTATTTCAAATCGCTGTACAACCCATGCAGACAGCAGGCAATCAGGAAGGACTCACCTTGAAGGATCTGTGGACAGAGCAAGGTGCTGGAAGGGGCAGCGGAGCAGAAAGGGGCAGGGGACAGGGGACAGGAGTTCAAAGTGGTGCAAGGTACATTGATCAGCGTCACGTTAAACAGCAGAACGAGAACAGCAAAGGTCAGAAGAAAGTTATCCTTCACCAGAAATGGGTCTTCAACCCCAAAACGTTAACGGCTCCCCTCTCCACAGGTGCTGCCTGACCCGCTACACGTCTCTTGTGTTCAGTCTTTCTCTTCCCTCCCTCCCCACCCACAGAGCTTGTTCACAGACCGCAAGGGGAAGGGAAAAAAAGGCAATTGCTCATCAGAAATGCAGGGAGCCTGGAAACACTGGCTTAAAAAAGGAATCCTTGTACCAGTTGGGCACAGATCAAGTCAGATGCTCCTGGGATTTGGCCTTGCCGTGGGTCTGGAATCTTAAGAAAAAGCATGCTTTGCTCTCTTGAATCTTAACAGATTCAGGTTAAATTATTGAATTTAAATTCCCCAGCAGTTGTGGTGGGATTTGAACACTGTCACGATTTGAATGTGTGTTGTTGGATCATTAATAGCCTTTGGGATATAAATTCAGTACCTTAACCGCTAAGCAACATACCCAATACCACACAGACTAACGACTGCATGCAGACCGTGAAGCCGGGAGGGACACAACCCAGCAGTGACACAAAAGAGGGTCTCAGCAGAACACAAGGCAGACAAATGCTGGCCCAAAAGCAGCGGGCGATGCGGACAGTTTGGGGACAGCTGAGGAAAAGGCTGCTGCTGTAGGACAACAGTACAAGAACAATTTGTGCAACTCCCTCCCCCTTGATAATGATGCACGACTTATCCAGTAACCAGATATCACTGGGCTCAAGTTCACGGAGTCTGGCGCGGCGGCACGGCAGGAAAGATTTGCGCCACTTTGCTTTTCAGGGGAAAGTGCTTGAAGATGCAGAGTTTTTAAATTACAGTGCAGAGACACATTAACAAGCAGCTCAGCCGAATTGGCACAACTCACACTGCAGAGTTCAAAGGCTCCAGACTCAAGCTGCACGTTTGCTGGCATCTCCGCTAACCACAGGGAGTGATGCATCGGTGGAGGTGCGGTTGGAGACGTGAAAAATAAAAGCCCCATTTACCCATTAAAGATCCCATGCCACCATTTACATTTTTTTTTTTTTTTTTTTTAAATTTAAAGCAAATAGTTTTTTGCCCGAGCCAACATTCACCCAACAAGCGAATTAATGGACAATTTATCGGCAGGTTTTGTGGGAACTTGCTGTGCGCAGCGTTTGCCTGCAAAATAGCGAGTGCGCTTTGTTTGGCCGCGGTGCACGGGGACAACCGCTGGAGGTGCGGCCGCCGGCACGTGTTTGTGCCACCATCCCCCAGATACAAAATGTGCGCTGACGGCTCATTGACAAGCCTGTTGCAGACTTAAGTAGGACCTGTGTGACAGATAACGCATTGAAGTTCTCACCTTCGCTGGAGAAAACAAATGTGTGAAGTTTCCGGTCGAGACTCTTCGCCAAGTCGGAAGATGGGTCTCAACCCGAAACGTCACCTTTTCCTTTTCTCCAGAGATGCTGCCTGACCTGCTGAGTTCCTCCAGCATTTTGCGGCCATCTTGGGTGTGAACCAGCATCTGCAGTTCCCTCTCACTCAAAGTTCACACATTCAAGGTTACAGGAGAGGCGCATAGTGTGCGGGCCAATCACGTTGAAGGTGAAGGGTGGGGGTGAGAGGGAAGGGACAAGTGATGCATGCAAAATAAAATTCTGAATCAGTCTAGATGGTGATTCAGCTACAAAGTGCAGGTATTGTCTTCAGCAAAGGCATAGTGGGCACAATTAGAACTTCTTAGTGCATGTCCCAACTTTACAGCAAGAGCAAGATTTCTAGTAGAAGTCCTCAACAACATTACTTAATGGTGCATTACAATCAAGTGCGCCGCAGATGGAAGCGTAGTCAAAAAGGTGTTTACTGTAGGAGATTGGAGGTTGGTCTCCTTCTGTGATGCAGCAGCCTGGTACAATGCCATTCTGTCTTTCACTGATGTCTGCTCCTGCATGTCTGCCAACTCCGTACCAACCTTAGATTCAGTTTTATCAGGGCTCGTTCCCGGCGAGGTATGGTCTGCATGAAGTGCAAACAGAGCCAAATGCAACGTTAATGAACACAGTCGCCAGATCAAAGTAAGCAGCACTATACAATACAAACACAATTAGACTGCCATCAATATTATGCATTTCCCCACCCCCCAATGTTACCCCTACACCATCAAACAGGGGGAACCGGCCTACACATATGCAAATTATTACAGATTATATTTGAATTTATAATTGTCTGACTGTTTAACTTTATCATCGACTTTATAATTAGGATACACTTTGCTTGGCCTTTTACATTTTCATTTATCCTTTCAGTTGGCCAGATTTTTTTAAATGGCCACAGCAAGAAAGGCACGGAACCAGCATTAGCAGCCAAATCTCCACACTACCATCAATATACATACTCTCATGAACCAGACCCATTATATACCAATGCTGAAAGAGCACAATACCTAGTCAAGGCGTTTAAAATCTAGAAAGTAGTCATTTGGGAAGAACTGAAAAATAAAAATTAAAAAATTAAATGCTCTCGAAATTATTCTCACTGCGAGAGGGTTGAAAGAAGCATTTGGGGTTTACCTGCCATCAAGGCAACATTACCAAGCAAAGCTTTCCCCCCCCCCCCCACCCCACCCACACACAGGACAACCACGAGCCAAGCAGAGCAGAGGCAAGACGCAAAGTTCTGAAGTAACTCCAAATACTGACCTCTCACTAATGCAATGGCAGAGGTACTGTTACTGATTCGCAAACCTCCAGGAACAACACAGGAGAGGACAGATTGCCCGTGGCGGACAGAGTGAACAGCTCAATCTAGTGCTCTCTTGCTGACAGCCTGCCCCTATTCGGTTTCGGAATTCCATTCAGTTGCTGTAGAAGCCGTTTCCGTGCGACTCCGAATCGGTTCTTTTTAAAAATGACAGTAGGACGGGGGCTGATGGGCTCCAGTATTCTTCCTTCCTCCAAGACGGTGGCACAGCAGTAGAGTTGCTGCCTCACAGCGCCAGAGACCCGGGTTTGATCCCGACTACGGGTGCTCTCTGTACGGAGTTTGCACGTTCTCCCTGTGACCCAGTTGGTTTTCTCCGGGTGCTCCGGTTTCCTCCCACACTCCAAAGATGTGCAGGTTTGTAGGTAAAGATTGCAAATTGCCCCTAGCATGTGTACGATAGCGCTAGCCTGCGGGGATCACTGCTCAGCGCGGACTTGGTGAGCACAAGGGCCCGTTTCTGTGAACTAAAGGTTTTGCAGTTCACCTCCAGCAGTCACAGCTGTGAAACCCACTCATTCTGCCAGCTCATCTCAGAACAATCCAATTGCTGCCGCCCAGTTAGAGCTGAGATTTGATGCAAAAATTCGATGGGGCCTGTGCAACGGTAGTACAAAAGGAACTCCCAAAAACATTCTTACTTTAAAAAAAACCCTCCACAAAAATGATTAAGAAAACTTACAAATTGCTTTGTCACCAAAGCCAAAAGATGCCCAGCATCTGCTGTATAATGTGGCTCCTCCTCAACATGCTCTCTAATTACATTCAGATTTTATAACAGATTAGGCCTGAATACTAATGTGGACTAATTGTAGGAATGAGTCAATGGAACACTGCCTCTCCTCCTCCCTGACAGATTCTGCCAACTGCTCATCAGCTGCTCGGCATCAGATGATACAAGGCGCCTTGCCCTTGAAATGCTGCAGAACGCAGGTGAAAGTCCTCCTGCCGGAGGGGAGGCAGCTTGCTTCAGGCCCCTTTTCACGCCCTGCACAACAGGAGAGTCCCTCCCTCATCTCTGCTGCTGCTGGCCCGGTTCAATCCCCAACAAGCACAGAGTTTTTAAAAGGAGGACATTTTAAAAAAAGGTCACAGTCCCACATGGAAACTCACAATGCGATAACTTGCGTTTTAATGGTCTGTTTTAAAAGGCCACAGTTGAAAGCTTTGTTGAATTAAAACTGGACTGTCAGAGCACACAGCCAACTAGCTCCGAGACCGCATGATCCAGTTGAAAAGAAAGACAATATGTAAAAAAAACCACACAAATTGCCATAACACAAAGTCCAAAAAAAAATGTGCTGGTTAGCACCAGATGACATTGTTGATTTGCCCAAATTCATGTAATGTTCGTCAAAATGTTGAAGTAGCAAATTAAGAAACCCGAGCTCTGCTGGTTTAAAGGAGAAATAGAACCCGGGGAGTCGAGGGTTGTGATGGGGTGTGGGGAAGGGCAGGATAATCAAGGGAAACGGTGGGGAATTCACTTCAGTCACAAAGTAGCCATCCATAGCCTGGAACAAGACAGAATGCCAAACACCAAGCAGCACACCCATTTACCTGCCATTCCTCCTCCTCTACACCCATACTATCCCTCCACCCCCACACCCTGAACATTAGGGCAAAGACGGGCAACAAACGCACAACCCAAAGACTTTGGAGATCTTCCTGAACAAATGAACCATGGTTGAATTAATCTTATTCGTTTATTGAGAATTACAGTGGCACAGTGGTAGAGTAGCTGCTTTACAGCAACAGTGGCCTGGATTCGATCCCGACTACGGGTGCTGCCTGTACGGAGCTTGCACGTTCTCCCCGTGACCTGCGTGGGTTTTCTCTGGGCGCCGCCGTTCCCTCCCACACACCAAAGATGCGCAGGTTTGTAGGTCGATTGACTTCTGCAAGTATGTTGGATAGAACTAGTGTATGGGTGATCATTGGTTGGCGTAGACTCGTGGGCCAAAAGACCAGGCTCCTGGCTGTAACTCTGAACCAAGGGTTCCCAACCTGGGGTAAATTGACCCCCAGGGGATAAAATTTGCCTACCCAGCGGGTAAATTTGTTCATATTTTTTCTCACTGACTAACTGTGTTTGGTTCTGGTATACCGATATCTGGCAGGGGATGCTGGACAGTGTGGGCAAGAGGGCAATCGAGGGAGTGGCCCACTCTTTCAGACATTAAGTCGAGTTAAGTAACGCAAGTGTGAGATTTTCAATACAGCGAGTGATTGTGGGCCAGGGATTCGCCCAGAGTCAGCGAGGATGTTACATTCCCCCACCTCTCCCCAAGATAGTTTTGACCAACATCTTTAAAATAATTTCATCTGCCCACCTAGTGCTCCTCTTCGAAGGTAGACACAAAATGCTGGAGTAACTCAGCGGGTCAGGCAGCATCTCTGGAGAGAAGGAATGGGTGACGTTTCAGGTCGAGGCCCTTTGTCAGACTGAAGTTCAGACAGATTTAAACCAGCATTGGCAGTTCTTTCCTACAAATAGTGATCCTCTTCCCTGGGTGAATTATGGGAGTTTGGTTTGGGAACACGAGTTCCCAAACATGAACATTGCTTGCCCAAGAGCTGAACGAGTGTAGTTACATCATCAGTGCTTGGTCGCGGACAAATTTACACAGAAAATGCTAGTCTAAGGAGCCCACCATGGGTAGCCCACATCGCAGACTTGTACAGAGGGTGGAGATATTTCGCGCCTGGTCGACCAGGAGCTTTCTGCCCCGTTTGAAGCATAATTTGCGCTCATCGGTGATGAGAGTCTCCACGTGGTTGGGTTTTAAATGACAAGAGAAGAGAGTGCAGGAATCACTCAAAGAATGAGGCACAGACCCGCAGAGCACGTGTCCAACTCCAACAAAACAGGTAGCAAAACAAAAAGCTGTACACATTGAAGGGAATCACCATCTGGCCAAAGATCACGAGGCAAATGTGGGCCTCATTTTCAAAGAAGAGAAACGAGGCTAATTCTAGATGCAATTAGTCAACGATGGGGAAATAAGTCTCTCAATTTTCGGCTGAAAGGGAGAAAATAGCATACATTTTACATGTATGAGAAGGAACTGCAGATGCTGGAACAATCGAAGGTAGACAAAAATGCTGGAGGAACTCAGCGGGCGAGGCAGCATCTATGGAGCGAAGGAATAGGTGATGTTTCGGGTTTTTACATGTAGATCATGCTGATTGATACTTTAACATCACATGTGACAAGTCACAGTTGCATGCCATACACAAAGTGTCGCCATGTATAAGTCACCGAAAAAGGTGCCCCCCCCCCCCATGCGCAGAAATGCACCGAATGCATTTGACCCTTGGCTCGCATACAGGAAATGGCCTCACTTGGAAAATTGCTAAATCATGAAATGAGAAAGGCTAACAAATATTGGCTGGATGAGACGGGGGAGGATGAGTCGACAGGAAATGACACAGACTGGGCAGCTGGAATGTTTGAAAACTGTCAGCACAACTCGAGGAACAGATCCCAGGACATGAACACATTCAGGTCCTGGAACCTCCGTGCAGACTTCCTGGGAAGCAACAGGAAAGCACAATCTGTCTGGGAGAGGGGTACGGAGTGCCACTGATTTGATAAACGGGATTGGGCACCCACACTGCAGACATAGGTTATGTTTTAACAATGGACCCGGGGGAGGGGGGGGGGGGGAAAAAGAGTTAAATGTTGACTTTCAAGGTCCTCAAAAAGGGATATTTAGCTATAGACTCGACTTTTCACAGATGGATGCTGGATACAAAAACAGCTTGCACATGATAAAGAGAAAACATTTTATCTTTACAAAGAGCTATGGGGACCAATACTTGGGACGAGCAAAATAGGGCAGCACGGTAGAGTTGCCTGCCTTACAGTGCCAGCGACCTGGGTTCGATCCTGACCTCGGGTGCTGTCTGTACAGAGTTTGTATGTTCTCCTCGTAATCTGCGTAGGTTTTCTCCAGGAGCTCCAGTTTCCTCCCACACTCCAAAGACGTACAGGTTTGTAGGTTAATTTGCTTGGTATAAATGTAAATTGTCCCTAGCGCATGTAGGATAGTGTTAGCGTGCGGGGATTACTGGTTGGCACGGACTCGGTAGACTGGAGGGCCTGTTTCCGCTCTGTATCTCCAAACTAAATATTGAAGGACACGATGCACCAGTCTTGGGGGAGGGGGCAAGTTGCAGAAAGCTGGAGCCTTCATCACATAGTGAGAGTGGCTTAGATTCACGTCGAGTTGCACAGAATGAGAGGTTTGCGCCAAGCAAGCACGTGTCATGAGTAATTACTCAGGGTAGGCAGTCATTTTAAAAAAATCTTAAACTGCGCATGCGCAGATTGTTCTCCTCTCTGTAAGCTGTCAGTCGACTTTTATAAAGTCTTCAAAAGCTATATCTCTTAATAAAGTCCCGTATTTCCCAGCAATAAAGACGCACCCCCATATTGAGTTGCTAAATTTTGAAAGAAGGCTGGCGGGACATAGAATTTCTCACGCTCAAAAAAAAGAAACAATTGAATTTGCCCAAGGCTTCCAAATCTCCTTCATTCTGAATAACTGAATGGGTGGAAGGTGACAGCAGGTGGGGAAAAACGGGAGCACACTGGGACACGTTGAATCAGTTGTGATCTTATTGAATGACAATACTAGTTCAAGGGTCCAATTTGGGGGGGGGGGGGGGGGGGGGGAGAGAAGAGTTCCTTTCACAGTGTGTGGGAAGTCTTGCCAGGGGTAAACTTGCGGGGAGGGCAGGAGCGTTGAGAAGGAGGGGGTCGGGGATCATGAGAGTAACACACCGCATTGTGGCCGGGGAGGGAAGTAGCTCGGGTGGCTGCCGGGACCTCAACGCTTTCTGCCGGCCCGCTCACCTCTGGCAGTGCTCTCCGTCTGAACAGTGAGGGGACCAGCTCAAGAGCAAAGATCATAGAGCGGAGCGGGTCAGTGGGCGATGGATAACAGGACAGCGGGCAGTGGAGCTTGGTCCCTTGTTCGCGCTGACACAGGAGTAAGCTCCATCGCCCGCTGACCCGCTCTAGAGGTGGTTGCTGGCATGATCCCCCACCCCCTCCTTCTCAACGCTCCTTCCCTCCCCACAACTTTACCCCTGGCCAGACCTAGCTCAAAGAAATCTACTTACCACATTATTTGTACACGAACTCCATTCTTCTCTCTTTGTTTATTAAGATAATAACAATCCATGTTTGAAAAACCCGCCAAGAAACTTGCGCTGCGCAGTACGCAGTCCACGGTGCAAAGGCAGAATTCCAGCTGCCTTCAGCTCCCCTCGTCATTGAAGGCTTGAAGCTGCGTCGGTGGCATGCGAGCTGCACAGACTTTCACGTGTTACATGTACTGCGCATGAAAGACACGAAGAATTATGCCAAACTAAGAGTTTGATCGCTTAGGTAGGCATAATTCTCCTGTGCCTTTACTATTTACATTAAATAATTATCATTTTATAATCTTAGTCAGGATAAGCAGTGCCTACCTTGCCTACCCTGACGGCACATACCTGGCGCCAAGCTTGTGCCCAAGGCAGTCTATTACAAGTGGAACACAAGCTTGCCTGAGGCCAGCAATCATCTCTTCACCTTTTCTGTCAAAGCAAAACACCATATCACTCATACACATGGCTGCTCACAGAATGGAAGTGGGGAGTCCCTGGCAATGTGTGTGTGAGAGAACAGCTGGATGGACAGATGTTCCATCTATTTTGGGACTGTGCCAAGTACAGGGCAAGTAGGAGACACGGTGATATATAGGGAGCCCAGAGGGAAAGTGGCAGGGATGAGGAGGTCCACAGCTTGTGGGCAGAAACACTTGGGAGAGCGAATTGCTTTCACAAGGACTGTTTGCTCACTGTCCAGTGACAGGAGTCAGCGTGCCTCACTCTGGACTCCTCCCTCTGCCTCCGTTTTTTTAATAACCATCTCCATTTAGACCCTCCATCTTCCAGGGTTGAAAAGATCGATGTTTAATTATGAACTAGTTTTATCCTTTTGTTAGGTAAGGACCAGATCTACTCTGCATTCTGCCCATTACCCCCTTCATCACTCCTCCTCTGCTACCCACCCAGATGCACAAGATATTACACTAATCCATGCATTAACACACGTGGAAAAATGATAGGGAGAGCTGGAATGCACAAATCCACATTGAACAGGAATTCTGCAACACATCTTGAAAGCAGCTCTTCAAACGAACGTCCACATAGCTGAAAGAAAGCTGCATTCTGGAGAGTTGCAGTTGATGAGGTGAACTAACCCGACGAGATTGAGACATGCTGTTAATGCATTCTGTTTTTGCAAGAGGAAGACAGGCGGAATATTTGAATATATTTGAAAAGCAAACATCACAAACAATAGTGAGCCACTATAGTGGTGCACTCCAGGAAGTGAGGAGGGGGTAGCGCTGCTTCAGTTACACTAGACCATGGCCACTCTCTTTGTTCCTGGACTCGTTCACAACGTACCACTTGAACAGTGGTACCTGCACTGTAATGGATGAACCCACACAAGTAGCAAGCCAGGTCAACAGTGCGGGCAGTGTGGTGGAGCAGCGGTAGGGTTGCTGCCTTGTGGGGCCAGAGGCCCGGGTTCAATCGTGACTACGGGTGCCGAGTGCACGGAGTTCGTACGTTCTCCCCGTGGCCGATGTGGGTTTTCTCCGGGATCTCCGGTTTCCTCCCCACAGTTCAAAGATACTCAGGTTTGTCGGCCGATTGGCTCTGGTAAAATTGTAAATTGTCCTCAGGGTGCGTTGGATAGTGCGGGGATTGCTGGTCGATGCGAACTCAGTGGACTATCTGCGCTGTATCTCCAAACTAAACAGTATAACATGCAGGTACATTCATTTAAAATAACATTCAGTGATTATTTCTCAGTGTGTAAAGCTCAGTATCTGACCAATCTCCGTTTGGTCTGCCGTGGGCAGACCAGGATAATTCTCACCCAAAACAGTTCACATCTAGCAATACGATCAACGCACCAGACAACAGTTGGACGCAGTCTTGCGATTAGCAAGCGATCGATAAGATTTGATGGGGCACCCTGGGCTTTTTTGCACTAGTATTCGGGTTATTAAGTTAGTTAATTTGTTTTTTTCTTATACGTTCTCAACGGGTAACCATTGCACTCTGCGCCAAGTTAAAAAGAGTCAGCAGCCAGTCAGGCAGTGAGTATTCACCTCCAAAGAGCATCCCTTTGTTAGGCGGTTTCACTAAATGGTGCGACTCAATATTCCTCCAGCAGTTTTTTTTTGCTCCAGATCTGCAGTCGCTTGTGATTTATTACTGTGATCTAACTAATGGATGGCCCCATGCCGAAGCACACGCAGCATTGAAATGCTAATACGACAATTAGCAAGAATACTGAACAATACAGTAACACGTAGCTCAGAGGACACTGGGGTTTATTTTTACAAATGCCCATTTTCACGCAGCAAGTCACTTTTGGCATCGACACCAGTTTTTAAGGCGGCAGACTTTGCACTGACCACTTGAAACGAAATCGGTGGTTAACTGGCAATGTAAACGTGATGGTGAGCCTGCCACCAAAGCAGCAGGCGCCGTGAAACAAAAAGATAAAGAGCTGGTTTCAGTCCAACAGTAGTACAAAACTTGAAACGGCTGGTCACAGGGCTAAGAGGCTGAAGTGCTTCTAGCTGCCGTGGAAACAATTCTGCAATGGAATCGGGCCACTTTCTATAGCACCCATTATCATAGAATCACTTCAAGATTCAAGAGAGTTTATTGTCATGTGTCCCTGATAGGACAATGAAATTCTTGCTTTGCTTCAGCACAACAGAACACAGAAGGCATGACTACAGAACGGATCAGTGTGTCCATATACCATTATATAAATATACACACACACACACGAATAAATAAGCTGATAAAGTGCAAATAAACAGATAATGGGCTATTAATGTTCAGAGTTTTGTCCGAGTCAAGTTTAATAGCCTGATGGCTGCGGGGAAGTAGCTTTTCCTGAAGCCCGGTCTCTGCATTACAAGTGCAACATGAAACAGCAGCTTGCAAAATGTAAACAGATTGGTACGTTACAAAATGCACACTTGCTAAACTTTACACAGTCATGGCCAAGGACACACTTTACTGCTTTCATTCACAATTTAAAAAAGCTTTATAATGCTAAATACCTCCTCCAGTAGCAAGGTACTTCTCCAAACTCAATATAACTGCCTCTTCTACAAACACGAGAATGATTTAGTGAACACAACAAAGGCAGAGACGCAATCTCTTCTTCCCAGCCGAAATGGATAAACAAATTCTTACCCGAATCATCAGATTTAAAGCCACTTGTGCTCCCGGCCCTGGCTTTGTTCTCCACCACGCCTTCAATCAGACAGCTGCCTTCTGCAGTCTTGTCCAACCACTTCTTGGAAACGTCAGACTTGTGGTGCCGATCTCGGGCAGCCTGCTTGAGAACAAAAACACTCAGCACATACGATCCAGAAACATTTATCTGGGAGGAAGCACTTCAGGACGATTCTCATTCACTCTTCAATGTCTCATTAATTGAAGCACAGGGGTGCATGATTTGGCTATCAATTGCAGCTGAAAGCAATCAACTTGCTCTTCACGTTATCTTTTGTTGAACGAAGCACAAATCACTCATTTAATCAAATCATCTGTGTCTGCCATCTGAAACAGTCACGATTAGCCTGACTGACTGAGTAGAAGTAGCAGATGCAATTAGCACCTAGCGTAAAGAAACTCAGACAACGAAGCAAAGGCTCTGGAGACCCATCTGCCCAGGTTCAGACCCATGCGATTGCATCACACGAGTCTTAATAAACTTACATGCTGCTAATGAGAGCGCTGCACTGCCATCTGGATTAACACGAGTTCAAAAGCCTCGCAGCGTTCACACACAAGACTGACCCCATCTGCAGTGATCACGGGCCCCTTTAATCCCATTTCCAGATGGTGAAAAAAATCGTCAGGTACCTACAATAATTTGCGACTCCATATGCTGTTGGTAATTGAATTACCTACATTTCGCCCAAGGCATTAATTTGTTTAAAAAACATTCTTCCTGGTCCATGTTTGAACAACGAACTAAACTCTGAAAAGATCAGTGTGATACCTCTCTGTATTATTGCTTTACAAGTAACATCTTTAGCACAAACAGTAGTCAGGCTTGCTGCAGCGGCTCAGATTTTTAAAAATCCTTCTGCACAAAGGGCTACATTTGATCTGCGTAGCTCAAAGAAATGTCCTTCCTTCCCTCATCAACTTTCTCCACGCCTTTCCTGATCGCATCGGTGACAGTTGGGGCAAAATGGCAGCAAGGAGAATCACCGGAGACAGAGTCGGGCACGGAAACAGACCTTTCGGCCCAACTCGGCCATGATGCGATGTGCCTCTGTGGCTGAACTATCCAATTAGTCGCACCGATGATAGGGTTTTTGTTTTCCCTTTCAGAGGGTGGCGTCTTTCTCAAACGGCAGTGGAAGAATAGTCTATGGTTATGTTGAAACCAGCACCAGACAGAATCTTGAGGGGGATTTCTGATGGATAGGAACGCAGAGTGGAGAAAGACAATGATATAGAAGGTTCCGGGTGGCAGTGGCGAGCGGTACAGTTGCTGCTTTACAGCCCCAGAGACCCAGGTCTTACCCTGACAAGGGGTGCTGCCTCTGGCCGTCCAAGGCAGCAACTCTACTGCTGCGCCATCGCGGATTCACTGCAGATATATAAGAGAATGGAGCGGCTGGGCTTGTACACTCTGGAGTTTAGAAGGATGACAGCGGATCTCATTGAAAAATATAAGATTTTTAAGCGCTTGGTCACGCTAGAGGCAGGAAACATGTTCCCGATGTTGGGGGGAGTCCAGAACCAGGGGCCACAGTTTAAGAATAAGGGGTAGGCCATTTAGAACGGAGAGAAGGAAACACTTTTTCTCACAGAGAGTGGCGAGTCTGTGGAATTCTCTGCCTCAGTGGGCAGTGGGGGCAGGTTCTCTGGATGCTTTCAAGTGAGAGCTAGATAGGGCTCTTAAAAATAGCGGATTCAGGGGATATGGGGAGAAGGCAGGAACAGGGTACTGATTGGGGATGATCACATTGAATGGCGGTGCTGGCTCGAAGGGCCAAATGGCCTACTCCTGCACCTATTGTCTATTGAAGTGGTGCATTCACTTTCAACAAATAACGATGTGATAAGTCAAGTTTAAACATTTTTTTAATTGAATGCGGTAGAAATATTAGTCTGGAGGCTGGGTGAATAGTTTGGGCTTCAGTTTCTGTATGTGTGACAGTGCAGCACCTCTCCAGCAAACCCACTGGAGCTTCACCAAGAGTCAAGTTGAACTCGATACCACTTCCTAATGACTTGGGAGGGCAGTGTGCTCTTCACTGAAGCATGGCTGAAAGTCATCATGCTCCTGATTTTTTTTTAAAAGTCAAAGAGTTTCTGAAATTAATGTGTGACTAATGGAAAGTGATCCTTCTTTAACATGAACTCACTTTCTTTCCAGACACAAAGTGTTGGAGCAACTCAGCAGATCAGGAGAACCCACTGAGTTTTTTCCCCACACCGTTTTCCATTTGTAAGCCAGCACCTGCAGCTCCTGGTGTCTACGTTTGCTCTCCACGGACGCTGGTCAACGTGCCGACCACTCTTGGCAGAGGAGGCCAGCGATGGTTGTCGTGGCGACAGGGAAAGAGTAAAGGGCCTGTCCCACCAGCATGCAACTCTAAGCGATTAGCGCGACCTAACGCGGTCGCTTGAGCCGTCCGGCGTCGCGGGGCCGGTCCCACTTCGATCGCCGGAGCCATGCGGAATTGTGCGGAGTTCGTCCCGACACCGCGCGGGGCTCCGAAAAACTGACTATGTCCAAAAATTCTTGTCGGCTTGTCGGCTCGCAGACGCCTCGACATTTACACACCGCCCCGACATCGTGCCTCCGTGAACCTAATTGTAAGTGCCTCCGTGACCCTCTCTGTGTGGCTCCGTGGCCCTGTGTGTGTGTGCCTCCGTGACCCTCTGTGTGTGCCTCCGTGCCCCTCTCTATGTGCCCCTCTGTCCTGGTGAACTTACCTTAGACTTGCGCCACTCACCCGACCTTCGCGCGGCCCTTGCTGCCGGTTTTGTTGCGCTTGCCGCATGCAGGCGCATGCCGGTGGGAACGGCCCTGTACAGGGGATCACCCGACCTCCGCGCGGCCCCCGCTTCTAGTTTGATCGCGTTCATCGCATAGAGTTGCATGCTGGTGGGACAGGCTCTTAAGCAGTGTGGTGAGGAATGAGCTGCACCTCACAGGGCACTCTGCACCGGCAGATGATGCCACAACTCTGTACACCACACAGAGCGACTCTGCTGCCACGAGATAGTTTCAGACAGCCATGGAAGCCGTTTTGCCATGAACTCCCTACCCCTAACAATTTGCCCCTCTTTGAAGAGTGGCCGATTCAGAGTTCAAGTCCAGATTTACAGATAACTCCTTGCACTTTGTTCAACCTCTTTTGGCAAAGCTGCTTAACGTCGGTTAAAGACCAGCCACATTTTGTTAATTGAAGATGACAATTTCCAAAGACACTGCAGCAGATCTTTGGTTGCAAATTGTAGAAATGCCCAAATAAAATAAAATGGGAAGGTATTCTCCCCATCCTAATGTATCTGCCTCTTGGAAGATGCAGATTTAAACCCGTCTCACGGTACGAGTTAATTCCAAGAGTTCTCCCGAGTTTGCCCCGATTCGAACTCGGAGATTTACAGTAATGACCGCTCGTCGGTACTCGGGGCTCTCGTGGACATTTTTCATCATGTTGAAAAATCTTCACGCGTGTTCCTGTGCTTACCTGCCGTTAGCGAGTCTTCCCGAGTACCTGCCATTAGCGCTAAGAGACGTCCCCGAGCTCCGACGTATCCGCTACGTTCATTCTCCGTGCTTACGAGTTTGACTTTTTTTTTAAAAACTCGGGAGAGCTCTTGGAATGAACTCTCACCGTGGGACAGGGCTATTAGTTCCTTGTTATTTGTCCCCCGCAGATACAGAACAGAAGCAAGTAGTCTCACTTTGAAGGACAGAGAGGTGGGATCGGGACAACACATAGACCAAACAATCAAACCGCCAAGTTCAGTCACAAGCTCCTGTTCAGAGTATGTGCACGGGCAGGATTGGGACTGGTTCTGATGTGCTCAAGTAAATCACAGCCAGGGAAAGATTTGATGCCCGACAGGCTTGGGTGGGGCACAACCTAGAAGATTTTAAAAAAGGTGAAGCTGCTGAGAAATACAATGGGAAGCGATGAAAATGTGCAAAGGGAAACGGAAGAAAAAGGATTAAAAGGAGGACGACCACAAAATGCCTCCATCACCCATATACAATATTAGCGCAGACACTGGGAAATGTGTGTAATCTGCAGAGGGCAAATGTTTTGCATTACAGCTACATTTCAACATTTGTGTACTGGCACCATTGAGCGCTTCAGTAAATTTTTTAGACACGTTTCAGCAAGCAAAAGTCAGACAACATGAACTAAAAGAAGCAGATTCACTTCCACTTCACAACGCACCTAGGCAGCAAGGCGAGGGCATCGATGAACTCCATCGCACTGGCATTCCGAGCAATGTCTGCAGATCATCAACAACCAGGCGCTAAAACTCCAATGAAGAGCGACACTTGCATTTTGTTCACAATCTCACTTCTTTTACGACGCTTACAGCCATCCACGGCCCACCACGTCCGGGCCTACCAGCGATAGCCCCGTATTCTAGCACTATCCTACACACCAGGGACAACTTACAATTTGACCAAAGCCAATTAAACGGCAAACCTGTATGTCATTGGAGTATGGGAGGAAACCGGAGCGCCCAGAGAAAATCCACATAGTCACCGGGAGAATGTACAAACTCCGTACAGACAGCACCTGTAGTCGGGATTGAACCCGAGTCACTTTGGCTACGATTATTTAAATTAATCAGTACATGGTTGGTTTGAAGCTGCTAAAAATGGGATTCAATGGGCCAAAGACTTTAGATAAAATTACAGACAGGAAAGTTCACATTTTAAGGTTCAAAATAAAGAGATGAAGGTTTGCCAAATCAACAGACCCATTGTAATGAGGATATGAACCACCAGACTAGCACATATCCTGCAGCCCTTTGCGATCTGCCAGCTACAAATTGAAAAGCCATGGCCCAACACAGCATCAGTTTATCAAGCAGCAAATGTGAAAAGACCAAAAGGCAAACCGCCTCTTTGCTGGGTCGTTTGCTCCGACCCAATCTGTTAAAAGGCAAAAACAAAGTTATAAAAAGACGGGAAAGTAGAACAAAATAACTTGGCAAAACTAAATCATGCGCTCGAGATAAGTGGACGAAAAAGAGCCCAGTGTTTCATTGTATGACCGCACAGATCATGGGAATCAGTTGACGATTTATCACGTACAAAGCTCTGCTCTCAACATCCTGTCATCTGCACAAGCACCAGCCAGAGGTATGCGGGCTTTCTCAGAGAGAGAAAAAAAAAAAAGTACTTTTCCTTGGCCTGTGGGAGCTCTTCCCCTGGTCTTCAAGCAAATGTTATTTCACTATAGATCCATACGGGAAGGATCCATACAGTTTGTCTATAGGCCGACACACACACCCACACACGCCCATGGTTGTGAGCAGAAGGATTCATACTCAAACAGCAATTACTTTGGTTCAAATTTGCATTTCTTCAAAAGCTAAATTCTCCCACATCACCTTTTATAGCTTTTAAATAGGCACATGGCTGTACAGGGAATGGTGGGATATGGATCATGGGCCGGCAGAGAAGGTTCATTTAACTTGGCATCAAGTTCAGCACAGACATCGTGGGTCGAAGGGACCCGCTCATGGCCTGTACTGTTCCATGTTCTGTGCACCCACACACAGCCTGGTGGTGTCGTTTGGTAATCTACTGGCAATAAAGCACATCCTGAAGCGTAAACCGTGTTGCACCTAGACTAGTGTAAGGCAAGAACAGGCCCTTTGGCTCACAATGTCTGTGCTGAACAACCCTGATTTAGTCTGGGCATCATTTGGAGTATTGTGAGCAATTGTGGGCACCATATCTGAGGAAGGATGTGCCGGCTCTGAAGAGGGTCCAGGGGAGGTTTACAAGAATGATCCCAGGCATGAGTGGGTTGACAGATGATAAACGTTTGACAGCACTGGGCCTACATTCACCGGAGTTTAGAAGAATGAGGGGGGATTTCATTGAAACGTACAGAATGATGGAAGGCTTGGATAGAGTAGATGTGGAGATGTTTCCACTAGTGGGAGAGTCTAGGACTAGAGGTCAGAGCCTCAGAATTAAAGGACGTTCTTTTAGAAAGGAGACGAGGAGGAATTTTAGTCCAAGGGTGGTGTTCGCTGCCACAGAAGGCCGTCAAGGGCAAGACAATGGATATTTAAGGTAGTGATAGGTAGATTCTTGATTAGTACAGGTGTCGGGGGTTATGGGGAGAAGGCAGGAGAATGGGGTTAAGAGGGAGAGATAGATTAGCCATGATTGAATGGAGTCGAACTTGATGGGCCGAATGGCCAAATTCTACTCCTATCACTTATGGTCTTACTGTCGTACCTGCCTCAACCACCACACCCAGCAATGCATTGCGGGCACTCACCACCCTCTAGAAACAAATTACACCTTGCACATGTTCATTAAACTTTGCCCCTTTCACCTTAAAGGCAAGTCCTCTAGTATTTGATTTCTCCATCCTGGGGAAAAGGTTCTGACCGTCTACCCTGTTGCCATGTAGGAAACTCAGCAGCTAGTTTGCGCTGTTCCCATAAAGCTGCCCGACGGAGGCACAATATCCCAGCTCCAAGCAGCTCGTTTGGTGGGACAGATAGCGCCCACAGTGCAAGTTTCCAGTCGGGTACGAGCCATGCCCGACGCCACATCAAAACCTTCACCGATGAGAGGGGCAGATATCAAGAGTAACTGGCCATTTATGATTAAACTTCCCAACCAAAAAGGTGGGGCTTGCTGTATCCAAAAACCACTCCATTCAAGAGCTCACACTAACTTCAAAATAGGAAACGCCGGAAATGCTCAGGAGGTTCACAGCATCTGTGAAGAGAGAAACAGTCATCATAACCCAAAGGCTTAGTGAACCATTCCTCCAGCATATCATACAGCTTGAGGCCAGGAGCAATGTTCACTGCCCAGGGCTGTGTACAGTGGCAGGAGATAATCAACTGAGAACCAGCCACCCACCAAATTATCTGTGCTGCTTCCAATATTGTACTGTGAAATGCCTTCAGCTCCCAACTCCAAGTTTGAAATTCCCTCCATGCCCCTCACATCTTTTTAAAATGGTTTTTAAAACAACCTCCTCGATTGGGCTTTTGGCTATTAGAATATTTATTTTGTGTGACTGCCAAAATGCATGAGATAACGCGAGAAATATAGAAAAATAGGTGCAGGAGTAGGCCATTTGGCCCTTTAAGCCTGCACCGCCATTCAATATGATCATGGCTGATCATCCAACTCAGTATCCCGTACCTGCCTTCTCTCCATACCCCCTGATCCCTTTAGCCACAAGAGCCACATCCAATTCCCTCTTGAATATAGCCAATGAACTGGCCTCAACGACCTTCTGTGGCAGAGAATTCCAGAGACTCACCACTCTCTGTGTAAAGAATGTTTTCCTCATCTCAGTCCTAAAGGAATTCCCCCTTATCCTTAGACTGTGACCCCTTGTTCTGGACTCCAACATCGGGAACAATCTTCCTGCATCTAACTTGTCCAACCCCTTAAGAATTTTGTAAGTTTCTATAAGATCCCCCCTCAATCTTCTAAATTCCAGTGAGTACAAGCCGAGTCTATCCAGTCTTTCTTCATATGAAAGTCCCGACATCCCAGGAATCAGTCTGGTGAACCTTCTCTGAACCCCCTCTATGGCAAGAATGTCTATCCTCAGATTTGGAGACCAAAACTGTACGCAATACTCCAGGTGTGGTCTCACCAAAACCCTGTACGACTGTAGTAGAACCTCCCTGCTCCTATACTCAAATCCTTTTGCTATGAAGGCTAACATACCATTTGCTTTCTTCACTGCCTGCTGCACCTGCATGCCTACTTTCAATGGCTGGTGTACCATGACACCCAGGTCTCGTTGCATCTCCCCTTTTCCTAATCTGCCACCATTCAGATAATAGTCTACCCTCATGTTTTTGCCACCAAAGTGGATAACCTCACATTTATCCACATTATACTGCATCTGCCATGCATCTGCCCATTCACTCAGCCTATCCAAATCACCCTGCAGCCTCCAAGCATCCTCCTCACACCTAACTATACTCCCCAGCTTGGTGTCATCTGCAAATTTGGAGATGTTGCACTCAATTCCCTCGTCCAAATCATTAATGTATATTGTAAATAGCTGGGGTCCCAGCACTGAGCCTTGCGGTACCCCACTAGTCACTGCCTGCCATTCTGAAAAGGACCCGTTTACTCATGCCCTTTGCTTCCTGTCTGCTAGCCAGTTCTCTATCCACATCAATATTGAACCACCAATACCGTGTGCTTTAAGTTTATATACTAATCTCTTATGTGGGACCTTGTCGAAAGCCTTCTGAAAGTCCAGATATAACACATCCACTGGTTCTCCCTTATCCACTCTACTAGTTACATCCTCGAAAAATTCCATAAGATTCGTCAGACATGATTTACCTTTTGTAAATCCACGCCGACTTTGTCCAATGGGGCATTCTGCTAAATGAATAAAATCCTCGGAGCCTATCTGACACCGGAGGGGTTTGTGTTGGAGCGGCAGGTCTGCCCCACACTTGCATGTTAAAACAGTTTGCGATCCTCCCACAGACGCTTTTGCCACCAGAGCCTACATGTACAAACAGACAACTTGTCAAATACCAGATCAAGTTAATCAGGAGCACTAAATACCAGGGCAGGCTCCATGATCTAAATGGCCACCTCCTGCAACTCAATTGGACAATGACAGTTGGGAGAAGTGGTTCCCATTCACTGAAAACAAGCCAAGGGTGTGCCAGTCACCAATCGAGGGAGGGGCTCCACAATGAACCAAATTCCATCCTCCATAGCCATGCCGCTAAATGTAGTTAATTTGGTAACTTTTCTTAAGTTCATAAGTTCTAGGAGTAGAATTCGGCCATTCGACCCGGTCGACTCTGCCATTTAATAATGGCCTCACAACCCCATTCTTCTGCCTTCACCGCACAACCCCTTTCCTTCCCCAATTCAGTGCAGCCAAGAATGGGGAAAGCTGGGACCATCTCTCCCCACTCCCTTCTTCTTCCCAGGCTCCCGATTGAAATGGTCTGCGAAAGGGGGCGTACAAAGAATAGCACATTGGCTTTTTCCTTTAGCTTGGCAAGTTTAGGACACGTGACCGAGCTGAAGATGAGGAGCAATAAGAAAGTGTGAGATTGGGAGGGGGAAGTAATTCGTACCCATTTGTTTTATCCAGAGATCTATCTCTTTCTCATGTTATTCTGGCATTTAGATAGACATAAAGTGCTGGAGTAACTCAGCAGGTCAGGCAGCATCTCTGGAGAAAAGTTAATAGGTGACAATTCAGGTCGGGACCCTTCTTCAGAGGGAAAAGTAGTTTTAAGTCTCGAAGGGTCCCGAAATGAATCGTCACCTATCCATGTTCTCCAGAGATGCTGCTCGACCCGTTGAGTTACTCCAGCACTTTATGTCTCTTTTGTATAAACCAGCATCTGCAGTTCTTTTCTCTCCCTCTCTCGATATTTTGGCATTTTAGGTTAATCGGCCCCTGTTAATTAACCTTAGTGTGTTAAATGTGGATGAGAAAGTGGGAGAACGAAAGTAGGGGGATCGATGGTCGGCGTGGACTCGGTGGGTCGAAGTGTCCGTTTCCATGCTGTATCTAACTAAAGTGAAGAAAGCAAGTTTGAGACTCAGCAGCGACACACATTAACTATTTGAAGAAGGGTCTCGACCCGAAAAGTCGCCTATCTCCTTCGCTCCTTAGATGCTGCTGCACCCGCTGAGTTTCTCTAGCTTTTTGTGTAACCCTTAACATTTGAGCCTCGATTGGCATCCACACGTGGGCTCTCTGGACAACACCAGACAGCCACCAAGACAGAAGCTGGGATCACCTTCACACTGGAGAATATCTAATATAGAACGGATGGAGGATCGATCCTCAAGTTTCATTCAAGTTTCAAAGACACTCCTCAAATAATAAGGGAAGAGATTCCACGGCAGTGGGCCACACGAGAGGCGAGGGTGGGGGTGGGGAGAAAGTATCATTTGGGTGAACAGTATTGAGTTTTTACCATAGCCTCCAAGAACGTTGGATAATTTTTTGCATGGTTCCTGTATGGTATATATTTATTACTTGAATAAAGTCTATTTTGAAATAAAAAGAAAATCCCTCCTCTTTCCAATTTTTTTTACTGAATGAACAAACTCGAACCAAAGCTAGATATCAAAAAGGGACTTAGAATGTAATAGAATGCATTAGATTTTATTTTAAATCTTAAACAACCCCAGGCTGGCTGGAGAAGGAGCAACTATTATTTAAAGAAATAAAGAAAGTTGTATTAAAAGCCATGGGAGCTGATCACTGGTTTCCTTCATTAACTTGATTTTAAAATACTTCAAAAATTCAAACCCATTTAAAGTGACTAATATTGAAGCAGCAGAAATGAAGGTTAAAGAGGATTCAGATCAGAGCAAGAAGCAAATAATGTTTAAAATGAACAAAGCGAGGATTCTCTGGCTTAAGTCAAACAGCATTGTTGTGTGCAAACACTTACCTTGACTGGGAGTTCGTGCTGCCTGCACTTAGACTGAGCATTCGCATCACCCTTCTCAAACATCATCTTCAAGCTGTTCAGTGGGACGTTGAACTTTTCAATTTTAGGGGAGATGGTCGGGTCTTGCGCTGTTCCGTTCTCCACCTCACTGCCCTCTTTTGAAAGCGCTCTCTCCATCTTCCAGCCCGAAGCCTGCCCGTCGCTCTCTGCACTAGGGTAAGAAAATCTGCTCAAGGCTGCCGGGCTCTTGGGAGACTTGATTCTTGTGGCAGAGGGGCTCTTGGAATTCTGATCCGACTTGCTCGGAAACTCCAGACTAGCGTCTGGTTTTGGGCTGACAGCAACGACCAGAGGTCGGATAACTCTGACAGGCGACTTTGGAGGCAGAGGTTGTGCTGCAGATTCCGGAACCTCCCACTTCTTCTTCAAGATGCTCAGGATTCCCTTCTTCAGGTTCGGGGCTGGAGTTTCAGTGCCCTGCAAGAAGACAATTTACAAAGCGGGTTACAGGAAAGGAATGCCCACAGCATGGGTCGAAGCAAGTTTCTTGTGCAGTTCTGCAAGCAGGAAATGGTGCACACACATGCACATACGTGTCAACAGTGCTTCGAGTTTCATGGGCAGCTGCAACCATTTAGTGCTACAACTTGTACAGGCATTTCTGCCCTGGGGGTTTAACAGAAAGGCAGGAAACTGGAGCAGGAAATGATAAAACAGCAGGGTCTCCTTATAAGGAAAAAGGAAGAACAATGAAGGGAATTGTTAAGGATTTCACTTATAACACTGGAACATAAAACAAGGTTTGACTCTTTTTATTTAAAACAAAAAGCTAGATCGTATTTTAAGTAGATTTGATGGATTTGGAATTAACTGGTTTCAAATTCCAGTGAACGGTGGTGTTAATGCCACACTCTGTCCACACAGCCCCCCTCGTGTTCATCTCCCGCCTTATATACTCACTCGAATATACTCTTTATATATTTGAGCACGAATACAGACTCAGTGCATCCAGCAGCAGCGCAGCAGAATGAGGCATGCATCAAGTTTGTGCTGCAGCTTTTAGAATCAAGTCCAGTCAGTAACAGGAATGAACCTAGTCAGCTTGCCTTTATTAACTGCAACTTCAGATGATATGCATTTCCCCCACTGGTACAATAGATAGCTCCCCAGAAGCATGAGACAATGGCAAGGAGCCATTTAATGCTCATCCTCAGCGGACTTCTTTGATACCAATTTTCAGAGTCAAGCTCGAATGGAACATGACCGGTCAGTCAGCCTGGGCAGGGCACGAGGAGCTGTTCCCCGAACAAAAGGACTTTCACTTCGCCTGCACCTTTCAGAGGTTCAGCACGCATTTTCCAGCCAATGAAGTGTGGCACTGTAATGCCCGTCCCACTTCGGAAACCTGAACGGAAACCTCGGGAGACTTTGCGCCCCACCCAAGGTTTCTTAGTCGAAGCCGGTTGCGATGCTAGTTGAAGGTGGTTGCCGGAGGACAAAAACCTCCGGGAACCGCACGGAAACCTTGGGTGGGTCGCAAAGTCTCCAGAGGTTTCCGTTCAGGCTTCCCAAGTGGGACAGGGGCATTACAATGCAGGTAACACAGCTGGTGGAATTGCTGCCTCACAGCGCCGGAGACCCGGGTTCGATCCAGACTACGGGTGCTGTCAGTACGGAGTTTGCACGTTCTCCCCGTGACCTGCATGGGTTTCCTCTGGGTGCTCTGGTTTCCTCCCACACACCAAAAGCATACAGGTTTGTAGACTAATTGGGTTGGTAAAACTGTCTGTGTCTGTGTGGTCGGTGTGGACTCGATGGGCCAGTTCGTGCTGTATCTCTGAACTAAACAACTGTAAGTTTGCACAAAGCAAGCGTCCACAACTTGTTCATTGCACCGTTTACCCATGCCACTGAACAACCTATTCCTTCACATCCATCAAAAGGATGCATCGTCACCCTCGTCTCCCGTCCCAGCCCCATCCCCTCACGTCTTGAGCCAGCAGCCAGCCCCCTTGTGTCATTTAATCTCTCCCACCTTTCGCCCCAGCAGAGATCTCCTATTTTCTTCCCTACTCCTGCCCCACCGCTGCATGTTAAAACCCATTCCTCTCCACAGTTCTGATGGAAGATCACCCAACGTGAAAGAGTAGCCGTCTCTCTGCAGAAACAGCCCGACCTGTAAAGTGGGTCCAGCATCTCCCTGCACAGCGTGGAGAACAAAACCTGCCAGCTATAGAATCCCCTCTGCCAGAATTCAGCAACGGCTTTCCCCTCAGTTGACCCACAGACTCCACACTAACCCACACTGTAAAATGGGCTGCCGTCACATACACCCCTTGTGCCTCGTGCTCCAAACAATGTTTCACATTGTTTCCCAATCTCCACAGCAAGCCTCTTGCTAGAATCCCGCGTATAGTTCGCAGAGGATTCTGCACATTTTTTGCAATACTTTCCCTTAGATTTACCCAATGTAATGCAAATAATTCCCTCTCTTATCTGGACTTGCAAATTAGCCAGTTACATGTTATAATTGGGAAATTTTGCAATGACATATAAACTCAAAACCAAAGAATATAGGCCAAGATATAAAATGAGTCAGCGACAGCTATGTGCTGTCATTAATGACTCATTTCCTATTATTACATCTCTTACATAATGGACATACAGTAAGCAGTGTTAACACAGTAACCTTCGACCAAAGAGCTTGCTGATTGAATGGAGTTGGTTAAATGAAACAGTCACGGCCATTGACACAACATATCAATGACATCATTGGTATGCTGGGCCTTTTGTAAGGCGAGGGTGGGATACAATCCCAGACTGTGATGTTAACCTCGGGTTTAAGATAGCGAGACATGATTTTTGCCCCATCCAAGGCAGCAAGACTCATCTACGCCATGTAAATCATCCAAATGGCTACCACTTAAGCAGAAGCCTACACAGCATCTCTGAAAACAATCGAAGCTAAATGAATCATTATCCTCTTACACAACTCCCACTGGATTGAGGACGACTTATTTCCACATTGGTTTCAGTCCTGAAGACGACCATGTACTATGCACTCCTCTACCATCTACTTCATTGGAGGCCCTCGGACTATCTTTGATTGGACTTTAACTTGCACAAAACGTTATTCACGTTATTCCCTTTATCATGTATCTGCGCACTGTGAACGGCTCTTTCCGCCCACTGATCAGCAGGCAACAAAAAGCTTTTCACTGTATCTCGCTACATGTGACGAGAAACTAAACTCAACTGTACAGATGGGCAGGTGATGTCTGATGGGGTGGGAGGGTAGGTCGCGGTGAGGGGCATTCTGTCCACAGTGGGCTTCTGTGTGTGCCCAGACACGGCCACTAGAACCTCAATACCATCCCCAGGGCTTCCACTCCATTTTGAGCCGCTGCCAGCAAGAGATTGGCAGGTGCCGGTGGGAATATTGCACCTTGGAGGCTTTAAGCACCGCAGTTGTTTGCTCCATCTGCCTGATAACCTCTCCCCCATGACAGCTCCGAGTACGTTTCCTTGGCCTCGGGTATGCACACAGCATGGAGACGCAAGAAAGTGCAGATGCTGGAAACTGGAGCAAATCACCAAGAGCTGGAGGAACTCAGCAGGCCAGGTAGCATCTGTGGAGAGAAATGGACAGGTGGCATTTCAGGTCGAGATCCTACTTCATTCTGAAGACCTCAACCCAGAATGTCTCCTGTCCATTCTCTCCACAGATGCTGTGTGAGCCACTGAGTTCCTCCAGCAATTTGTGGTTTATGCAAACAACATGGGCTGTCCAACAGCTGACTGAGCAACTAGGGCCGCAGTGATGGTGACGGAGGCCTGGGAAGACACCAAGTGGTTCGCTTACTCTCCTGGCGATTTTGGAGGATTTGACAGAAACACTATTGTTGGTATTTCTCCAGTGCTTCAAGATGCCCGTTCAGGATGGTCCAAGTCCAAGACTAAGAAATGCATGGACCATTGCTGCCCGAAAAGCCACACATTTTGTGCCCGGTCCGAGGCCATGGTCTTCAAAATCCTTTTCCCTAAATTCACCAAAGGCTGGTGCATTCGTGGCAATGGCAAATGTATTCATCACTGAAATGTGTCTCCGCGAGATGCGAAAAGGGGCCCACATTTTCCAGGGCCTTGTTGAGAACCTTTACAGCATTTCCTTGCCTAACAAACACCAACATGTCACAGCGCTATTGATTCAGTCGCAATTAGAATTAGTAGCGAGAGATGAAGGAGAGGCAGGAGGTGATTTTGTCCTCAAAAAGGGGTAGAATATAACTGGCAAATACGGGGTCGTAGGAAGAGGGCACCTTTGCACCCCATTAAGTCCATTCCATTTTTAATTACTGTATATTGCTGCTGGCCTTCACTATTGACCCACATTGGATCCGTGGTACCCAGACTTCAACAAACTAGGTAAAAGAAAGTTGAATTAAAATAAATGGTAAACCACAATGCCTTTACCACAATAATTTACTTGCATATTACAGCCCAAATTTGCTTGCCGATTTACAATTCTAAAGTCTTAAACAAATCAGGTTTCAAGAAGGAAACAGTTCAACCAAGATTTCTATTCATTTATTTTTAAATTGCACAAGACTGTGCCTGCTATATTATTAAAACAACGGAAAGTCTCAGCAAATGCTGCAATTACTAACAAAATGGGATCGTCAATCTTCAAACAAGATAAACGACCTTCAAAAAGAACCTACAAGAACTGTACCTGCTTGCAATTCATTATCAACACCAAGTGTTTAACAGTCCACGTCTTATCCTACCGCACAGAGAAATATCTAGATAAAGACTGTAGGCATTAAAAGGGATTATTGGATGAACTGGGATCGAGGCCCACCTCATAATTTTAACTCTTCAAATCCAAATGGGCATTTAACCTTGAGAAGAGTAACAGCCACAATCCAGAACAGGAAATATCTGCTCTAAAAAGAAACTAAATTAGGTTTAAGTTTATTATTTTCACCTGTACCGAGATGTAGTGAAAAGTTTGTCTTGCATGTTATTCAAGCAGATCAGATAGGCACAAAAAGCTGGAGTAACTCAGAGGGACAAGCAGCATCGCTGGAGAGAAGGAATGGGTGACGTTTCGGTTCAAGACACACTAGAGGCAGGAAACATGTTCCCGATGTTGGGGGAGTCCAGAACCAGAGGCCACAATTTAAGAATAAGGAGTAAGCCATTTAGAACGGCGACGAGAAAACATTTTTTCCTCACAGAGAGTGGCGAGCCTGTAGAATTCTCTGCCTCAGAGGGCAGTGGAGGCAGGTTCTCTGGATGCTTTCAAGAGAGCTAGATAGGGCTCTTCAAAATAGCGGAGTCAGGGGATATGGGGAGAAGGCAGGAACGGGGTACTGATTGGGAATGATCAGCCATAATCACATTGAATGGCGGTGCTGGCTCGAAGGGCCAAATGGCCTCTACTCTTGCACCTATTGTCTATATAAGATCCTTCTTCAGACTGCAGACCTCACCTACCTGCTCCAGCCCAGTTTATTTTTCATGAGCAAAACACAGCAGATCCTTCACTGTGCACTCTTAACACACACACCCAAAATAGAAAGCACCAAGAAGAGCAATGTGAAGAAACACCTACCAACTTTCTTCGGTCACTGCTTGCTTCCTCCGCTGCCTTCTGATACCTGACGAGAGAGTGGGAAGAGTGGGATTACCAAGGGGCAAGTCAAAGAAGAACATCGACAATGTTATTGTCCCTTTGTACTTTTTAAAATATTTGCTGTCTTCTATTTTTCTTTCTTTTCCTTTGTTTTCATTTTTATTCTGTCTTGTGTTTTACGCTTCTACGGGTTCTTCCTGATCACTCTCACGCACTTACTATCTTATCTAACTTTCTCATTTCTTCATCTTCTTAAAGTTTAAAATAAGAATTGGTACAGGAAATGTATTATGTTAGGTCTTTATTCTTTGGAGCGCAGAAGGTTAAGGGGGGGGGGACTTGATTGAGGTCTTTAAAATGATGAAAGGGACAGACAGAGTTGACGTGGATAAGCTTTTCCCCATTGAGGGTAGGAAAGATTCAAATAAGAGGGCATGACATGAGAATTAAGGGACAGAAGTTTAGGGGTAACATGAGGGGGAACTTCTTTACTCAGAGAGTGGTGGCTGTGTGGAATGAGCTTCCTGCAGAAGTGGTGGAGGCAGGATCGATTTTAACATTTAAAAGTAAAGTGGATAGGTATATGGACGGGAAGGGAATGGAGGGGCATGGTCTGAGTGCAGATAGATGGGACTAGGGGAAAATAAATGGTCGGAACGGACTGGAAGGGCCGAGAAGGCCTGTTTCCGTGCTGTAATTGTTATATAAGTTATCTTTGGCTTATATCACTGTAATGTACATTACTTCGAATAAATAAAATAAAAAAAGGAAAGGGTGCAGATGAAGTTTACCAGAATGATGCCTGGATTATTGATTAGTGTGGGTGTCAAAGGTTATGGTGAGAAGGCAGGAGAATGGGGTTGGGAGTGAAAGATAGATCAGCTACGATTGAATGGTGGAATAGACCCGATGGGCTGAATGGCCTAATTCTGCTCCTATGTCTGATGAACATAACAGTAACTAACATAATGTGTTTTGGGAAGCAAAGTCATTGCTGGAGCAAAAATAAAATGGATCAATCCTCAGCTTGCACCAGCCTGGTTGTGGCAGAGTGCGGAGAAGGGAAAGACATGGTAGGGAGAAAAGTTACCAATTGGGTATCGTGACCTATCCAGAGGACACGTGCTGGAAACTAGCCGTGCTGAGACACAAGGTGATAGTACTTGGCACAGTCCAGTTGTTGTCACCGTGGCTCAAACGTGAGCAAGCAGCATTCAGCCATTGTGCAAATGGTTAGCCGTTGCTGGAGAACCAATGCATCCAGGAGTGGAGAGGAGAAAAAAAAAAAATGGACATCAAAAAGATAAATAGAGGAGACACAAAGAACTGCAGATGCTGGAATCTTAGACAAAGCGCAAAGTGCTGGAGTAACTCAGCATGTCAGGCGGCATCTCTGGAGGAGATGGATAGGCGACGTTTCCAGTTGGGACCCTTCTTCAGACAGATGATGGAGGACAGTCGAAGACCACCAACAGTTTTAGAAACCCAGTGCAGTGATAAATTCACAAATCCAAGTCTGCCACTCGCTGCCAACACAATCTGCTCGTTCCCCTTCCCACCCACTCTCAGTCTGAAGGGAGGTCTCAACCCAAAATGTCACCCATTCTGTCCAGAGATGCTGCCTGTCCCACTGAGTTACTAGCATTTTGTGTCTATCTTCGGTTTACACCAGCATCTGCCATTCCTTCCAACACAATCTGCTTTACAGATTTACTGCAGGAATTATGTTGGGAAACATTGTCCCTTTCAATGTCTTTTTACATGTTGCACACATGTTAAAAACAAGCACCACGAGTTTGCAAAAAGTAGACAATTCCTCTTTCGACGATTGTGTGCAATATTGTAGGTAGACAAAAATGCTGGAGAAACTCAGCGGGCGAGGCAGCATCTATGGAGAGAAGGAATAGGCGACGTTTCATGTTGAAATCCTTCAGACTGATGTCGGGGGGGAAGAAAGGAAGAGGCTTGTGGGAAGGGGAGGGGAAGGAGGGAGAAAGCAAGGACTATCTGAAATTAGAGAAGTCAATGTTCACTGGGGTGTAAACTACCCAAGCGAAATACGAGGTGATGCTCCTCGAATTTCCGGTGGGCCTCACTCTGGCAATGGAGGAGGCCCAGGACAGAGAGGTCGGATTTGGAATGGGAAGGGGAGTTGAAGTGCCGAGCCCCCAGGAGATCAGGTTGGTTCTTGCGAACTGAGCGTGCAATATTGTGCTCATCAGGATGAGGAATGCGACTGGTACCCAACACGCTCCCCGCACTCTGTCAGCCTGAAAGGAAACGGTCTCCCTACACAGACCACACACCCCCCACACACAGCACATCCATCAGCGAACAGCCTAACTTGTCCAGCAACAAAGTTAACCATGCTCACAGGTGACAGTTTTGTGCCTAATTGTAGGGACAGTCTCATCTTCGTGGATTTGGGTTTGATTTGTTGAACCCAATTCACTGTGACAATAGTACTCCTCAATCAATGGCTCACATTTAGTTTAGAGATACAGCATGGAAACAGGCTCTTCGGCCCATCGAGTCCACGCCGACCATCGATCACCCGCTCACACTACGTTATTCCACTTCCTACACTCTAGGGCCAATTAATCTACAAAATCGCACGCCTTTGGGGCATGGGCGGAAACTGGAGCACCCCGAGGAAATCCATGCAGTCAGAGGGAGAATGTGCAAACTCTGCACAGACAGCACCCGAGGTCAGGATCGAACGTGGGTGCCTGGCGCTTTGAGGCAGCAACTCTGCCAGTTGTGCCACTGTGCGGCCCAAATCACTCTTCCAGGGCAACAAGAGACGCAGCAAGAACAGGCACAGCCAATGTTTCATACACTGAGCCACTTAATTTCATTAAGAGATTGAGAAACTACTTACTTCGAAAAACGCTCCCTGAGCGCGGCTGATCCCCTTTTATTAACGATGGACAGCTCTTTGGCAGTGACCCGTAGAGACTGAGAAGCCCATTGCCCTCTGCTGAATGGTGATCGCTCCATGTCCTCTAAACTTGCCTGTGTAAAAAGAGGATAAAAGTGTGGGTATACAACTTTGACATTAAAACAAGCTGACAGGAGAAAAGTTATCACTTGCAAATTAGTGACACCACTAGCAAGCAATTATAACATGTTACTCAGCTAAAGATGCTATCATTAAAAAAGGCGTTGAGGGTTCATTGGTTCCTTGTTGACAATTTAAAAGCCTCCATGCAACTCCACGTATATTATCCCATGAACAAATGGCTCATTGATGACAAACAATGCAACGCTCAACTTTAGCAGATTCCTTCCATTGATTCTAATGGAAGTTGGCATTTTCAAACCATAGACCACTGCTACAATATCTAAACGCAAGTTTCCCACACTATTTTACTGCAGTTTAGATTAGAGATATAGCATGGAAACAGGACCTTCGGCCCATCAAATCCATGTCGACCATCAATCACCCTTTCCCACTAGTTCGATGTTATCCCACTTCCTTATTCACCTCTTATGAACAGGGTGGGGCCCGTCTATCATTATGTTGGCTGCTTTATGGAGGCAGCATGAAATGTCGACGTACTGAGATACAGTAAAAAGCTTTGTTTGTATGCGATCCAGTCAAATCATGACATCTGAAGAAGGGTCCCAACCCAAAACGCAACCTATTCATGTCCTCCAGAGATGCTGCCTGACCCGCTAAGTGACTCCAGCACTGTGTGTTCAAGACACTAGTACGAGTGTGTTAATCTCACAGCATGTAAAGGTAATGCAGTTTATATTGGTCAGATGCATGCCGCTAACCTGATCTTGTACACCACAGGCAAGTGCAAAAAGGAGTTTTGGAGATGGTGTGGGTTGGAAGAGTCAGGTATATTAATGGGAAATTAGTTAGCCACAATTTACTATTAAAGAAAAGAAAAAGTATTCAACATTTGGATCCAAACCACCTTCAGGTTCAGCACAGCGAGAGTTAAGCAAATTCTTTGACAGAAATAGGAAACATTCTTTAAGTGTGGAGTACACTCATTTACTGGGATCACATTTGCAAATGTTAACATGTTGATACTCTGGCAGTAAACCACATGAAGCTAATTGCCCTCTCATTTAGTTCACACAGCAAAGGATTCAATCGGGATTGCTGCTAATTCTTACAAATCACTGTGCAAAACAAAATGAGATTTGATTTATTTGTAACCAGATGAAAAGGTGGGCGACTAGTAAATGCTTGAACTCAGCCTTGTCGACTTACTCAGTGCAAAACTAAAAGTTTTAAAAAAAAATATTGCTAGGGCAACGCTTCGCCCACCTCTAATCTTTAAAAAATGTACCAAGCTCGGACATGTAGTATCTGAAGTTATGCAATGTTCACACAGTTGCAAGGAGCAGCCCATTATTTGGCCCTGGTGCTCAAGATGTATCTTGGCTACTTCCTACACTGAAAGTGCATGCCGTCCCTTGACAGAATAGTACAGGGAGCGTACAAAAGGAGCAAAAACACTTTGGCCATTGAACTTGAAGATATCCACATTTTAAGCTGCCATCCTAATTGGCCACACTAATTAAAACAAAATTCTTCCTGGCTTCATAAATTCTTCACGGCTGAAGAAGTGTCTCAACCCGAAACATCACATACTCCTTTTCTCCAGAGATGCTGCCTGACCCGCTGAGTTACTCCAGCATTGTGTGTCTATCTTCAGTGTAAACCAGCATCTGCAGTTCCTTCCGACACAAATTAAAACCTGTATGGTTTGAATAGATTACCCGTCCATTGGATTAAAATTCTGCCAAACAATTGGAAAGCTATTCTTTTAACAAATGTTTATTTGCAGGTACAAAATGACAGCGAAAACACTACCCTCAGGAGATATTTATCTAATACATTAAATATTCATACAGGTATCAAACAAACACAATTTTACTTCAATCTCAGCAGCATTCAGCCCCCCCCCCCCCCCCCCCCCCCCGGTCCCGGAAAGTGCCCGTGGACAACACATGCTCCCTCTCCAGGGACAACTAAGCACAGACGAGTCTGAAAGAAGGGCGGGCAGGCAGGCAGTCAGCCTGGGTGGAGCCCTCCGCTGCCCACTGCCATAATCCACAAATGGTCAGCTCCGTCCTTTGGCTGCAACCAAACTAGTGACCAGGTGTCTGTTCCGTGGCCCACATAAGAACGGACGCTTCAATAATCTACTCAAGACCATAGACGCACTTGCTTTTGAGTTTAAGGGCTTTTGAAAGATTAATGATTGCAATTTTAAAAGTACTTTGACGGCTGTAGGGTATGCACAGGCGAGCCTCGAGGCTGCAAAAGGCGACTTGTAAAAGCTAGCCCGCCTCTTTGATGAGCTAGCACAGATGCAAGGAGCTGAATGGCCTCGTTTCTGCTCACTGAGCTCCACGATCAGGAGGAATGTGCCTGCCACATCAGATACTCGCTGGGGCAAACATTTGCAATCAAACGGACGTCACAGATGCAAGCAGTTTAGGCATTGCACAGGTGAGCCTATATTTAATTTCAAACAGAAAAATCAACTGAGCTTCATATTGAAATAGGGTTGTCACATCCCAGATCACAGCCCAAACCTAGAGTTAAATCCTTGCCAGATATCACTTTCCTTTGTTGCAAACATTCATCTTCCTTGCACCATATTCACAAAGAAGCAGGATTTGTGATGGAGTCATATATGGTGCCATAGAAAATAAAAGAATCACAGATTCCCACTGCCCTCTCCCATAAGACATAGGAGCAGCATTAGGCCCATCAAGTATGCTCCACCATGGCAGATCTAATTTTCCTTTTCAACCCCATTCGCCTGCCTACTCTGTGACCTTTAACACCCCAAGGAAGAACCTATTGATCTCCGCTTTAAAAAAACCCAAATGTCTTGGCCTCCACCGTCATCTGTGGCAAAGAATTCCACAGATTCACCACCCTCTTGCAAAATAAATTCCTCCCCATCTCCATTCTAAAAGGTACTGTACGTCCTTTTATTCCGAGGCCGTGCTTTCTGGTTCCAGACTCTCCCACTCCTAGAAACATCCTTTCCATGTCCATTTTATCTAAGCCTTTCATTATCCTTGCTGGATAGGCCAGAGATTTTATTTTGAGCCTTACCCGGAAAGCAAAAACCTATTGAGAAAGTCCATTCAATATTGCTGGTCAAACAGAGAAAGACAATGGCAGGAATAGCAAAATAAATTAAATAAGGTTGCCCACAATCAAACTCTCAACTGGTTCAGGTTTTATTCAATAGCATCAACTCCTGACTTGTACATGGGTGGTGCAGTGGTAGTTGCTGCCTTACAGCGCCACAGACCCGGGTTCGATCCCGACTGCGGGTGCTGTCAGTACAGAGTTTGTATGTTCACCCCGTGAGCAGCGTGTGTTTTGTCAGAGATCTTCGCTTTCCTCCCACACTCCAAAGACATCCAGGTCTGTAGGTCACCATAACTGGCTTGGCAAGTGTAAATTGTCCCTCGTGTGTGTCGGATATAGTGTTAATGTGCGGGGATCGCTGGTCGGTGCAGACTTGGTGGGCCGAAGGACCAGTTTCCACGCTGTAAATAGGCAATTTACAAACTCTAAAAGTGTTCAACACATTTTAATGATAGCACAAGGTATTACATACATCCTCAAATACTGGCTACATTCTTCTAGTGAACCGTATCCAGGAAGGGGAAGGCGTTATGATTGATGTTAACTAGGCGGGGTTAATGGTACTGAGGTAACTATGTTATTGGTTGCATGCAAAACCATCTACGTCCTTCCCCTTAGAAAATTTAAAAGAAACAGACCGTTGTCACTACAACAGAATTAAACAGAATCGCCATAACGAACAGGTGGCTTGCTGATCCGGCCCGAGCGCGTACGGATGCCTCCCCCTTCCCCCGGAGGAGCAGAAAAAACAGGGGGACCCGAGACAGCAGGGGAACCAGGGAAGGGCGGTGGGGTTGGAGGAACAGCGGAGGGAGAACCGCGATCGCCAACAGGTGACCCGCGCAGAGGGGAACCGGGCGCTCGATATGGGGACCGAGGCATGCAGGGAACGCTGGCTGGGACAGGAGCCGGCTGCTGGTATGAGAGCGGCGGGGCATAGGGGCCCGGGGCCTGCGGCTTCGGCTCATTAACCGCAAGCAGGTGTTGTCGGCTTCTACGGTAGATGGTTCCCTCATAGTCGACCAGATACGAACGAGGTGAGTCGGCCACCCCAACCACAGTAGCCAGACGGGAGTGACCACTGGCGGTTTGCAATCAAACAACCTGTCCAGGCAACAAAGGATCGAGTGGTCTGCACGACCGATCGTGGGAACGCCGCTGGCTGTCATGTTTCTCTTGAATGCGCCTCTGCACAGAGGCAGGCTCCAGCACCCGAGGTTTCAGCTGGCACTGGGCAATCGGGATGGTAGATCTGGTTGTTCTGGACATCAGACGCTGAGCAGGGGACCCCATGGCCGGATCTCTGGAAACATTCCTGAGGTTCAGGAGATCCAAATACAAATCAGAGTTAGACAGTCTCGCTTGTTCCATCAGAAGCTTGGCGCTGCGGACGGCCCGTTCAGCAAGGCCGTTGCTCTGTGGGTACTCCGGGCTGCTGGTGAAATGCACAAAATTCCATTTGTCAGCAAAACTTTTGAACTCACGGCTGGTAAACTGCCTGCCATTGTCAGTCTGCAGCCTGACAGGGGACCCAAACGTGGAGAAGTGTTTCCGCAGCTTCCGGATCACCATCTCCGACGTGAGGGATGTCAGCAAATCCACCTCGAACCAGTTTGAGTACGAGTCGACCAGGACAAGGTAGTGGTTACCACGCCACTCGAAGATGTCGGCAGCCAGCGAGGACCAGGCCAAGGCAGGAGCGGGCTGTTGCAGCAGGGGCTGTCGCTGCTGATGTGGAGCAAGACTGTTGCACGTGGAGCAGGCAGAAACATGGTCTCGAATATATTTGGCCATTCCAGGCCAGTAGAATTGGCACTGAGCGTGGGCGAGTGTTGCATCGACCCCGGGGTGTCCGCTGTGGGCTGCGCAGTAGTAAGAATCGAACAGGGAGGACGGGACCACCACTTTATGTCCCTTAACGATAACGCCATTCTGGAGCACCAGTTCGTCACGGACCAGGAAGGGGAAGGCGTTATGATTGATGTTAACTAGGCGGGGTTAATGGTACTGAGGTAACTATGTTATTGGTTGCATGCAAAACCATCTACACACGCTGTATCTCCAAACTAAACCAAACCTTAAGTAGAATATAAAAGACTAGTCGGAACTCGCAAGTTGAAGAAAACTTATCCCACAGTGCTACTGCCACCTTGTGGAACAACCACCATTCCAGTCCTGGGTAAATGAAAAAAGGATCATACAAGGAGAATCAGTCTAAAGAAGGGTCTCGACCCGAAACGTCACCTATTCCTTCGCTCCATAGATGCTGCCTCACCCACTGAGTTTCTCCAACATTTTTATCTGCCTTCGATTTTTCCAGCATCTGCAGTTCCTTCTTAAAACATACAATAATTAAATGCATGTTGACTGTAACAGAAAGAGATAGCACAGGATATGGTTTCACTGCTCACACCCTGCTGCATTATTTACTGGTGACATCGTTCTAAGGTACAAAGTCTCTTCCTCCCTTTGAGGAGGAGTGCCAAACAAAAAACAGCCTGTTTAGCAGCAGCTTACACAATTTGCAATCGATTCAAATTTTGGGTTTTTTTTTTAAAATGACGAACACTGACAAGTTAAATATTGCCTCAAATAACAGCATGGAAATGTGTTAAGGTTCACTGGTCTCTTGCTTCAATCGAGCAGCACATTACTGTCACTGATGTAATGGTATTCTTATGCATGTCACTGCCATGCGGGGGGAAAAAAGCAAATCATTTGTGAACTTCCCATCAAATAAAAAAAATTTAAATTGAACATAGCTTCATGTTTTTGCCATGCGCCATTTAAATAGGATCGTTTCATTTATAGAGCAGGTCCATTGATGCAACAGGTAACAGTAAGCTCAACACTTAATGAGTCAGAAGCAGGAGTAGCGATGTCCATGAGAGAACAGTTTAAAACATATTTTAACAGTTCTCGATGTGTCCATTAGGCACCATTGGAAAAAAGTGTCAGTTGGGTAAACTTCCAAAATGTTTTTCATAGGTCCCTCAAACAAAAGTGAACAATTCCAGTTTGTCGAGTTTATAATTGGGCCGAGCTTGTACCAACTCAGCCGCAGGGGACACAACTCACACCCCTGCCAATGGCCGATCACCTCAGTCGCAGTACGTGTTCCAAGTATCAACTCCCAAAGCGTGGATGAAGGAACTGCAGATGCTGGTTTAACCCAAAGATGGAAACAAAATGTTGGAGTAACTGAGCGGGACAAGCAGCATCTCTGGAGAGAAGGAATGGGTGACGTTTCGGGTCGAGTCTGAAGAAGGGTCTCGACCCAAAACATTCACTGCAATAGGGAGTTGATATTTGTTGCAGCCCTGCAAATGGAGGTCGGTGTGGATGATGCCAGAACACCAACTGAGCAGCAGACAAACGATCCGTGGCATACTGGATATCACTGCATTGATCAACATTTCTGAAAAGGTTATCTAGTCATTCACCACATTGCAGCAAGCTGGAACTTGCTGTGCATACAGTTTGTTTGCTCCTCTTCCCACATAACAGCAACAACACCTATTTCATTCAGTGTGAAGTTTAGTTTAGACAGGGATATAGCATGGAAACAGGCGTACTCCACACCAACCATCTATCACACGTTCACACTGGCTGTGTGTTATCCCATTTTTGCATCCGCTCCCTACAATTTACAGAGGGCCAATTAACCTACAAGCCCACACGTCTTTGGGATGTGGGAAGAAACCAGAGCATCCGGAGAAATCCCTCGCCGTCAGAGAGAAAATGCAAACTCCGCACAGACAGCACCACTGCGGAATCTGCGCCACTGTGTTTTGATATGTTGCGTTGGGGATGCACAGTGGCACAGCTGGTAGAGCCGCTGCCACGTGTACTCATCTCCACTGCAAAGGAACGCCCCAGATGATGCTTCAACATATTCTTGTTCCACTAAAGTAATTTCATCTTCCTTCAAGCCACCATCATCACATCCCACTAAATGTATGTCGCCTCGTCATGGGAATCTCAGGTTTCTTCACCTTTGCTTCCTCCTTCCATCAGAGGGACAGTCATCGTGCCCTTTCTTTCCCCATTCAGTCACCCAGTCAAATTCAGACTAGGTTTGCCTTTGACAATTTCCCCATTCCATTTACTTTCTTCACATAAAACGGTTTTGCGAAGGTAAACCATTTGGGTTCCATCTTGTTCTTATCACGTTACATTCTACTCGATCTCCATTTTACTTTCCCAGCGTAGAGAAGAAAACATTGTGATCACTGGAAGCTGCATCGTTGTACTAAGTTGAACGGAGGTACATGCAAGTAATTGCTTCATCAGTGAGCCTTTGGGGCTCTGAATAACAGGAAGGGTGGAGGCATAATCTGAGGAAAGACATTCTTGCCATAGAGGGAGTACAGAGACGGCTCACCAGACTGATTCCTGGGATGGCAGGACTTTCATATGAAGAAAGACTGGATAGACTCGGCTTGTACTCGCTAGAATTTAGAAGATTGAGGGGGATCTTATAGAAACTTACAAAATTCTTAAGAGGTTGGACAGGCTAGATGCAGGAAGATTGTTCCCGATGTTGGGGAAGTCCAGAACAAGGGGTCACACAGTTTAAGGATAAGGGGAAAGTTTTTTAGGACCGAGATGAGAAAATCATTTTTCACACAGAGTGGTGAATCTGTGGAATTCTCTGCCACAGAAGGTAGTTGAGGCCAGTTCATTGGCTATATTTAAAAGGGAGTTAGATGTGGCCCTTGTGGCTAAAGGGATATGGAGAGAAGGCAGATACAGGAAACCGAGTTGGATGATCATCCATGATCATATTGAATAGCGAGGCAGGCTCGAAGGGCCGAATGGCCTACTCCTGCACCTATTTTCTGTTTCTATAAGAGCATGTATTGCAGCTCCGTGGAATGTTATCTCACTGCCCCCTAACAATGTCCTCTTTCTGTCAAGTAGCATCCAACTCATTTCTGACCATTAATCTTTCCAACATGAACCAATTTAAAAAAAGGTTCCTCTTCCCTACTTCATGTGGGACAGTTGACCCCCACCCACCCACGTCTAATCATCCCATCGCCTCACTTATACAAGCCTTTGTCGGACACTTTACTCTGCACACGTGTTCACTGACCTCTTGCCGTAGCACATTCCCCAGAGTCTCAGGCATAGTTTGTGCAAGACAATTTATATGCCTCCTCTTAAAATGAAAGCATATATTCTATTTATTTTTCTGTGCCTGGTTCAAGACCTTGATCTTCATACAATCCTTTCCTCAAACAGCCGTGTTGGTGCATTGAAATTGAAGGCAATGGTTAACATGCCCAAGTTAAACACATTCAGGATCAATGGGACACTGTTCACCGAGTAGACAGGTACATGGATAGGCGAGGTTTAGAGGGTTATATGGGCCAAACACAGGCAGGTGGGACAAGTGTAGATGGGGCATGTTGGTGGGTGTGGGCAAGTTGGGCCCGTTTCCGTACTGTACAACTATAACTCGTGCTGCATGCCATTTGGGATGTACAATCTTGCCAACGCTGCTGTATAAGTGAAAGACAGATCAACATTGATTTTTGGCTTATACTCAATAAATGGTGTCGGTGCGCCATTACTGACAACCGATTAAAAAGGTTTATTTGGCTTTATTCCAACTCTCAACTGCAAAGACAAAGGACTAGCACTCACAGCTGGCTCAGTGTAATGTCCGTCAAGGCAGGAGATATCGGGCTCAGGCCCGAGTTGCAGCTTCCCTCTGCTCTTGGAGTCCCAGATGAGGCGTCTCTCCCTGCAAGAGTTGCTCTTATTCCCGGCCTTCCTTGGAGGCAAACTGCCTTGGTTATCTGCACAATGTTTTCTATTCATTTAATGTTTGCAGCCTGCCTGCCTCTTGACGATTTCCCCGTCTGATATTCGACAATTGGTCCAGAATTTGTACTCTGCAACGAAGCAGCAGCACTCACCCATTCTCTGGAAAAGGCTTCCCGCAAAGATCAAGCCCAGCGATGCCAAGACCATCCCCACTTTCCGATCCCTCCTGCTGCTGCCAGGTGTCAGCTCAATAGGGTCGCTGGCATCCAACAGCAATGATGTCACTGGCTACACAGCCAACATAATCACATTGAAGAATAGTCAGGAAAGGCTTCACCCTTGTGCAAAGTGCTATATAAAGATGGCCATGCAAATCAGATAATAGGCATAGAGTTAAAATTAGAAGCCAAAATAACTAAGTGGCAAGTCCCTTATATTTTATGAACGTTAGACTAAAGGGATATGAACACTAATTATGATGGTACATCAATATAATCTCAGTTGCACAGATAACAAAACACAAGAGACACCAGGAACTGCAGATGCTGGTTTACAAAAAAAGGCAGAGTGCTGGAGTAACTCAGCAGGTTAGACAGCAAGGGTCCTGACCCGAAACATCACCTATCCATGTTGTCTAGAGATGCTCTAGCACTGTTTTTTTTTCCCCCCCAACTAAAGAAGCTTTTTCCAGCAAGGAATTTCTTCAGCCAGAGTGTATTGAATCTGTGGAATTCATTCCATCGACAGCAGTGGAGACCAAGTCATTGGGTATTTTTAAAAGCAGAGATTGATAGGTTCTTGATTGGGGCGTCAAAGGTTACAGGGAGAAGGCAGGAGAACGGGATTGGGAGAAAAATTAGAACATTTGAGAAAAATCGATCAGCCATGATTGAATGACATAGCAGACTTGATGGGCCGAATGGCCAGATGCTGCTCCTATTTCTTACGTCTAACGCAAAGGCAGATAGTATGGGCATTATTGCAGCAAAATCCACGGCAACACAGGTTTGGGCTTCAAGAATTAGTGTCAGATTTGACTATCGATGGGTTTTAAGCACCCGTCCTTATTCCAAACCTCCTCCAGCAGATTGTTCGCTGCCTCGAACTTCCGATATTCATTTTTGCTTGGGAAATTGTTGTAATTTGCATTTTTACTCACTCCATCCAATATTCTCACCAAAAAAAAATGTTTTTAATTGAATGTCGCAGTTTTGTAGGAAAAAAAGTTCGGAACTTAATGTGCAAGATATTTTTGGAAATAGGAGGGAAAAAAATCTAATTTAATTTAGGTTTTTGGGTTACAAGACAGTAAACAAGGCACACAGAAGGATGTACTCATCCTTTGTATGGATCCAATTGATTTTTGTTGACCCACAAGGAACTTTCCTAGTCTCTTTACAGTTGAGGGATTCTTTTAACTTCCCCGATATAATATTTCATTGACTATTGACATTCATTCCATTCAAGGTGAGTCAGTGGAGGGGGTTTTGTTAGATAATTAAATTGTGTTTGGGAAGATGCCAGAGATGAGGTTTGTGGCCATTTAGTAAGGACATGCTGCCAACATGACAGCCATTCTATGGTCAATATTCAAATTTCAGGAAGAAAAGCTCAAGAGTCTATCCCTGCCACTGGTTCTGCAATAGTCAGTTTCAAACAGATTTTTAAAGTTTAGTTTAGAGAAACAGTAGAGAAACAGGCCCTTCAGCCCACCGAGTCTGCGCCGACCAGCGATCCCCGCACACTAACACGATCCCACACAACTACCAAGGACAATTTACAATTTTACCAAAACGAATTAACCTCCAACCCTGTCGGTCTTTGGAGTGTGGGAGGTAACCGGAGCACCCGGAGAAAACCCACGCAGGTCACAGGGAGAACGTACAAATTCTGTACAGACAGCACCTGTAGTCAGGATCAAACCTGGGTCTAGCAACTCTACCAAATCTTATGCATTAAACCGATCCAGTGGTTTTCTGGATGGTATATATGATGCTTCTGCATGAAGTGGGGGCCAATGTGAATATGAATATACGTGCAAGAATTAAATGATATATATTTTTTAAATTGGTCTCTCGATGTTAACATGAAACTTTCTTTTCAAGGATGGAAATGTTTTCCAATGGATACACGTACACCTGAGCCACTCCAAAAAGCCGCGCCCAAATTAACTAAATGTGCATCACTAATTGCAGCAAAATAAGTAGTCAGTGATGAAATCGTGCATCATGAAAACACACACACAAAATTGGTTTATTATTGTCACATGTACCGGGGTGGAAGATGGCAACCTTCACGTAGTCCGCCCTGTTTCGACTAATGCAATCAACTCTATGCGCAAACAGAAGATCAAACAGAACAAGTTGTCCTACAACTTTAGGCTGTGCACGCCACTCGAAAGAAGAAGTCACATGTACTGAGATACAGTGGAAAATACTTTGCCTTGCATGCCATCCAGTCAAACCATACCATACAAGTACAATCAAGCCATAGACAAGAACAGAAAGGTCACCTCTTCACGTTCTCCAGAGATGTTGCCTGACCCACACTTACTCCAGCACTCTGTTAAAGAAGGAACTGCAGATGCTGGAGAATCGAGGGTTACACAAAAAGCTGGAGAAACTCAGCGGGTGCAGCAGCATCTACGGAGTGAAGGAGATAGGCGACGTTTCGGGTCGAGACCCTTCTTCAGACACTCTGTCCTTTTGTGTAAACCGGCATCTGCAATTCTTTGTTTTCATGTGTGTAAACAATGAGAGGAATAGATCGGGTAGGGGCACAGAGTCTCTAGCCCAGAGGCAGTGAATCGGGGACCAGAGGGCATAGGTTTAAGGTGAAGGGGAAAAGATTTGAGCAGAATCTTTTTCACACAAAGGGTGGTGGGTGTATGGAACCAACAGAGGAGGTAGTGGAGGCTGGGACTATCCAAACATTTAAGAAACAGTTACAGATGCATGGATAGGACAGGTTTGGAGGTATATGGACCAAACACAGGAAGGTGGGACAAATGTAGCTGGGACATGTTGGCTGATGTAGGCAAGTTGGGCCGAAGGGCATGTTTCCATGCGTATAACTCTATGACTAATGACAAGGTATAGCAAATAGAAAAACAGAGTGCAGAATATAGTTCCAGCTACACAGAATATCCCAAAAGACCATAACATGGACATGTTAGCTTGGAAGCTGGGAGGGGAGGAATTTGAAGGTTACTTTTCCTTCTGGGCATTATTAATTTGAAAACAAATGCAACAATTAAACATATTTTTATTTAGTCACTTACCCAGATCCAAACAAACAAATGACAAAAGCAGCCCAGAATAGTCCAATTCCCAAGCAGCACCCTCTTAATTAGCAACATATTACATGCTGGTTACCCACACTACAAATGACTTGGATTTTTAAAAACACCCAAAACGAAAGTCAGCCTGTATTAACGTAGGGACAAGAAACTGCAGATGCTGCTTTACACAAAAGGGCAGAGTGCAGGAGTATTTCATTCAAATTGGGGGCGGCGCAGCTGGTAGAGCTGCTGCCTCACAGGATCAGAGTCCCAGGTTCAATCCCGACTTCAGGTGCCGGCCGTGTGACGTTTCCCACGTGACCGTGTGGGTTTCCTCTAGGTGCCCCGGTTTCCTCCCACATCTCAAAGACGTGCAACTTACAAAATTCTTAAGGGGTTGGACAAGCTAGATGCTGGAAGATTGTTCCTGATGTTGGGGGAGTCCAGAACAAGGGGTCACAGTCTAAGGATAAGGGGGAATTCCTTTAGGACCGAGATGAGGAAAACATTCTTTACACAGAGAGTGGTGGGTCTCTGGAATTCTCTGCCACAGAAGGTAGTTGAGGCCAGTTCATTGGCTATATTTAAGAGGGCGTTAGATGTGGCCCTTGTGGCTAAAGGGATCAGGGGGTATGGAGAGAAGGCAGGTACGGGATACTGAGTTGGATGATCAGCCATGATCACATCGAATGGCGGTGCAGGGTCGAAGGGCCGAATGGCCTACTCCTGCACCTATTTTTCTATGTTTCTATGTGCAAGTTTGTAGGTTAATTCTCTGCTGTAAAGTGCCCCTGGTGTATTGGAAGTGGATGGAAAAAAAAAAATGGGATAACAGAACTAGTATAGATGAGAGAGTGGGCCGAAGGGCCTGTTTCCACACTGTCAAACTAAACACCCAAACTAAAAACCGAGTAAAACTATATAGGAGTTGTCAACACAAGTCAAATGTTTTTCTTAGGAAGCCTTGCCATAATTTGCTAATTGTTATTGTACACAATAACCAGTATGTTAGTGCTCAGCCCATCCCACGCATCGGAGTGTGCGTCAGCTCTGCTCGACTGCTCCTCGACCTGCACCTCTGGACTGTTTACGTGGCTCTCAGACCTGTCTGAACACGTGCTGATTAGCACAGAAGAGAATGCAGAGGTGGCTTCAACCCGAATCTACTTGAACAGTGCAAGAGAAACGCCAAAATCAATGGAGCAAGCAACCCCACATGCACAGAGCTGCCCTTTGAACACAACACCTTCAATGCACTCACAGCACAAATTGACTATGCCTTGTTCACAGCAAGAGGAAAGGCTAGAAAGCAAAATTAAAACTGGCTGTTGACGTCAAGCAAGATGGCAGTGGTGGAAGGCAAAGGGGAAAGTTGGCGGCTGTGAAAGATTCGCAAACTCGCCTCCCACACACTTGGAAAGCACCCTGAAGCTCTGTGATGGGCTCGGGAAGCGGGACACGTTGACCTTGGCGTATGGAAGCGGAGGGGCGCCTGCTGGAGGCGGCAGACGGCAGGTTTGCCGTGGTGACGGTGTTGGTGGAGGCGGCTGCGGGAGGCACAACAGCAGCCGGGTGAGCAGAGCCAGCGGTATCTGCATGGAGCAGTGGGGGGGGGGGGGGGGGGGGGGGAACGGAGCCGATGGCTTCACGCTGGGCCAGGCCGAGCCCCATCTCATCGATCTAGTGCTGCCAGATTACTGGGGTTTAAAGTGAGAAAATAAGAAATTGAACATCTCCTCGGACCAAGATCGGGTTTTTTAAGGCAAGGCAAGTTTATTTATATAGCACCATTCATACAAGCTGCAATTCATAGTGCTTTACAAAAGAAACAAGAGAATAACATAGTTTAAAAACATTGCAGAACCACAATACAACACAGGACAACAAAATAGCCAATAAGACAATTGCATGAATAGTATAACAAAATCACTAAAATATTAAAGCGATTTTAAAAGCACATAAAGGGGTTAAGATTAGAAGATTAAGATTACCTGCATGTTGGGTTATGAAAAAGCTACAGTAAACAACAGTGTTTTTAGGCCTGATTTAAATGAGGTTACAGTCTGTGCACACCTCAGGTGTTCAGGGAGCTTGTTCCACAGGTGTGGAGCATAGAAACTGAACGCTGCTTCAGCCTTTTTAGTTCTGACCCAGGGAACACAGACCCTGGGAACACAAACTTCAGAGACTCTGAAGTTGCAAGATGGCGCTGGAACGTGGTGAATCACTGCGTGCAGTTCCAGAAAGGGATTTATTGTATTCCTGTATAATATGATTGAATAGATAGCATGCAGAACAAGCATTTCACTGTATCTTTGTACACATGACTATAATAAACAAATTAACTTAGTCGCAGCGGAGGGCATCACCTGGCCAGGTCGATCCATCAACTCCAACCCAGTGCTGCCACCAGGACAACTAACAGTGAAGACTAACATTTAACAATTTTGAACTTGAAGGGTACAAGATGGCACCAAAAACACTTGGATACAGCGCCAGTGTAATCTACTAATCTTTACGGTGTGTACTCAAGTATGATTGTACCCATAATGAATGAAATACAACATGTGTGCACCAGATATACCCTATAGATTTAAGTGGGATTTAAAGTGAAGGCACATATAACATACAATAAAAGGACTATTCAGCCCAAAGCTTGGAGTATGAAAACTGGTGAATTGAGAAGCCTTTTGAAAGAAAGACTCCCCATACAACTCTATTCGTTATGTTTCTATGTCCATGTGCACCAGTTCACTCCACAGAAAATGCAACAGGTGGGAGAGTGGATACTCACAATAGGTCAATGTTCAGATAGGTTAGCAGATGGGAAACAGTAGACGGCACAAACAAAAGCAGAGTCTAGCAATTCAGACAATGAGCCACCCTCGGCCACTGTACGGTAACCCAGCCCAACATTTGGGAGATGGAGGGAAAAATGAAACCAAAGGAAGGAAAACTGACCACAAAAAAAAAATGTTTTTAAATCAGGAGGGTGGAGGACAAGTGCGAATAGTGACTGAATGACTTGCTGTTTGTGTGTTCACCATCACCACTTTGGCAAGGGCAATTATACACGGCCCCATAAAATGCATTAATAAAAAGAAAATCTAAATGTACGATGTGGTGCAAAAGAATACATTTTCCATGTATGTGTGGCCACTGTCCAAACATCCTGTACCCAAAATGAAAATACAAGGCCAAGGCCCATTCTCCAAATGACCAATGCGATGGCCTAGTGGCTTAATATTGCACTTAATCCTAGGTTTAATTCCCAGCCTAAAGTCAAAGTCTTACATGGAAACAGCCCTTTTAGCCCAACTTGTGCACACCGGCCAACATGTCCATCTACACTCATCCCACCTGTCCGCGTTTGGCCCATATCCCTCTAAACCCGCCCTATCTATGTACCCGTCTAAACGTTTCTTAAACATTGTGCGAGTTAGCCAACTTAAACTAGACCAATGGTGGCGCAACGTAAAGCGACCAAGTGTCTCTGGACTTGGGAATGAGAAGTTCTGCTCCCAAGCCATTCAACGATCCCTGGCGTAAGATGCACGAGGAGGTGGAATATCTAACCACGTTTGTGGTTGCTGAATCAGCAAAATTCTCATGCAACACGATTCAGCCAAGCCACCACAAGGCTGTTGGCAATCACAGTACCACATCTCCGTTTATGTCAGTACTTTGGGGGGGGGGGGGGGGGGGGGGGGGGGGGGAGGAGAAAAAGAACACACATACACCTATTGTGCCGTTCTAAAACTTGCCAAATCCAGCTATCCTCAAGGGCTTTCAGAGCAATATTTCATGTCCAAATCGCAGTGGGAAATAAAGGGCGACCACCCAAGCCTCCTCGCCATCTGGCTGGAAGCATCTCACTGAGGTTACATCTGATACCAGAGGTGTAAAAAAAAAGCAGCAAACCCAAAGCATAAATCAAAACAAGTAGATCAATTTTTTTTTTTGCTGGGAATTGCAACTTTGCAAATTAAATCAACGTGCGCACAAAAACCAAATCAAAAACACATTACTGCCTGGCGACCGCACAAATCATGTGAAGTACAAACTGACACATCCAATTTTCCAATAATCCACCTCACCCTGCTAATTTAGTGAGCAATTCTACATTTAAAAGCTCCCCAACAGAAGCGATTCTTACACAAAGAGCTGACATTTAAGTAGCCAGCTGGAGAACAGTCCCTGCAAAGTATTGTGACCGTCAACAACATTCACACATTTGACAACATTGCAAGTCTAGGAAGTGAGAATATATTGGGACTGTGCAGTTTAGACTTTCAGAGATACAATGCGGGAAACAGGCCCTACGGCCCATACTGACCAGCGATCACCCCGTGCACTAGCACTAACCTACACACCAGGGACAATTTACAATTCTACCGAAGCTAATTAACCTACAAACCTGTACTTCTTTAGAGTGTGGGAGGAAACTGGAGCACCTGGAGAAAACCCACGCAGGTCACAGGGAGAACTCTGCACCCATGGTCAGGATCGAACCCGGGTCTCTGGTGTTGTAAGGCAGCAACTCTACCGCTGCGCCACCGTGCTACCAATGTGGCAGTTAAGAGGGGAACAGTCCAAAACAAAAATAGAGCAGTAGCCCACTCTGGCGCAGGTTAGAACAGACGTACATACAACAACAATCCTGAGGAAGAGGAGAGACAATTCTGAAGGGAAAAAAAGCCCACTCATCAATATTCATTTCCCCCTAAGCTGACACCCCCAGTTTCCCCTCACAGGGCACACTCAAAAGGAGTAAGAAAAATTATCTGGGGAACTTTACTGCATTTTGCAAGTGAAACATTAAATTGACAATTCAGTGCCCCAATCATTTCAGATACCATCTTCGCAGAAAACCATCTTGGAGATTCAATACCAAGAATCAGGAACAGGTTGCCAAATCTATGAAAAAAAGAAATAGAGCAGCAAACTACACACAAAAGCTGCCCATAAACAAGTGCATACACGCAGAGGCTCCACAGCCCACGCCATGCATTTGGAGGAAACCGATGAGGCTCCTTGGCATGAGATTAAGAGTCAAGAGAACTGCATGCCAGTTGAAAGCTACTTTTAACACATTCAACTAAAATAGGACAGGAGAAATAGAAAAAAAAGGAAAAAACTCCAAATGACTAAATTTCAAATATTCCGCGTCAAAACACATGGCAAAATGGCTGCCAGAATTGCAATAAAATCATGTTAGCAAGTTCCATAGCACAACAACTGTTACTTAAAGTGCAGCACTTTGCTTTCTACATTCACTGAACACAGCAATATTTAATTATATGTAATAAATAAATCAAGTTTTATACCCTCAATCAAGTCTCATTATTATTGCTCTTGGTTTCTGTGTGACGTCTTTAGATTTTGCCTGGTTGGGAACAATCTTATTTCACAGATAGTGGCTCTTTGGCCCATCATAGCCCAGCCGCAACTCATCTGTGTACAACTCTTGTAAGATCGAAATGCATCAACTAGGCAGCGATATCGGGTACAATTTGTCAATTTTGCTGCACTGCTGGGTCTTTGCTTCTGCATTCATTTCAAAAAAAATTACAAATACATGATTCAAGCCTGTTGCAGTATAACCCAATTCCCAATGGACTTTGTGTCATTTCTATATGGCTGATAATTGATGCTGTACAGATTATATTTCAGAGCCATATAAAAAAGGGTATTTTAAAAATAGGAATGGCAGTTAGTGAAAGTAATCCCAATACAACTGCAGCACATTTTTTCCAATTTTAAATACGAGAGGAAGCCAGCAGTAGGATCAAGCACAATCTCATTTTATACTGATAAACGTGTCAAACGAGGAAAGGCAAGAGCCATGCGTTTTAAGAGCTTTTTAAAGTGTAATCTTTCTAACGTCTTATGGTGAGAGTTTTCCTGTTCTGAAGGATTTCCATCAAATAAATAATTTGCACCACAAACCATATTAACCTCTTGCCAAAAATGAAACTAATTTTCAATACACACCCACCCCCGATATACACTGACTAACACATTCTAACACTTAAGCATATTTGTGCAATATTCAAGAATCTTGACGACAACACACTTATCTTAGAATTGAGGACCCACTGGAAAAAAAAAAGTACCCTGGAATGCATTTTAAAATAATTTAAAATTAGTCATTTTAAAGATTCGTAGACACAAAATGCTGGAGTAACTCAGCGGGACAAGCAGCATCTCTGGAGAGAAGGAATGGGTGACGTTTCAGGTCAAGACCTTGCTTCTGAAGCAGTTCCTTCCTAAACATCTTAAAGATTCTTTGGAAACACTATTTACACCCCATAGCGTTTACAGGTTGGTATTAAAACAATAGTTTATGCCCAGACAGAAAGTTGCAAAGGATTGGAAGAGATAAATAGCACACTACAAATAAAAAGTTATCAGACAAGCCCAGACTAAGAGACTGCAGGAATGACCAAGATATGTTTACAGACATGCAAACCGAAGAAGCAGATTAAACAAGATTGGAAGTGAAGGATTCCAATCATTCCAATGTTCAGGTAAGATAGGGATCGGAGGAAAGGAGGAGCAGTGGTCGTATTGAAAAGGAGAAAACAAAGTTGAAGAGGGAGAGAATGTCCTGGAACGAACAAGGGCAGAATTGGTTTAAAATTAAGAAAGATGTAATTACTGTACAGGAATCATTCAATAGGCTGCTAACTGGCAGGAGGAGAATGCAAATCAAGTTGGCAGGTAATTTGCAGCCATGGTTTTTTTCTACAGTGGGAGCGATGAGTACCAACTATCTAAAATGTGGAGTCAAAGCATGGGAACAGG